>OZ010794.1:173686355-174313141 GCA_963932465.1 Maratus speciosus | reverse complement strand
AAGTATTTTTTTTTAAATATCTGAAACCAAAATCGAAAGAGTAAAAACTAGCCCGGTTGTAGATCGTCTTCAGCTATCCTATACAAAAAAAAAAATCATTTTAAAATGTTAAAAAGGAAGTGAGATAAAAAGGAAGTGAGATTTGAAAATAACGCTCCCATATATTTAACATTAGCGTTTACATTTTTTCCCCGTAACCTGCGTGGGTTCTCAAATGTAACGCAAAGATATTTTTTTTGCAACGGTTAGGAAACGCGAAAATTTATCATTAACTTTAATAATGTAAAACTAAAAGTTATGAAACTGTAAGATAAAATATAGCATTTTATAAAAATATACTAGCTAGCAATTTTTTTTCTAATACGTATTACCTTTTAATATTTTATACTTCACTTACATGGACATTCAAAAGTATTTTATATTATGGTCTATGTGGGAAAATACATTTGCGTGTATTTTAATGACATAAAACAATTTTAAACATACAATTTATTCGCATTATTGAAGAGCATAGGTACTTGTACAGGGGAATTAAAAAGTATATTTCGTTACATTATGGACTACGAAGAAAAAACGTTTGCGGGGTATTTTAATAACGTTTTCTGTTACAACATAATGAAATTGATATGAATTTATGAGGCGCAGTAAAACATGCTTTCTGAAGGGATAGCAAAGCATTTATCATTCATTTACAGGGTCACAGAAAAGGGTTCAGTTTTATTACAGAAAAAACTGCTTGCAAAGTGTGTTTTAGTTATGTTTCACGATTTCAAACAAGATGGAATTCATATACGTTACTGAGGTTTACAATATGATGCTTACATTATAATATGATGTGCATCACATTTTATTTAATTTACAGGGGCACATAAAAGATATTGGATACAATATTGCATATGAAGTATTGTCTATTAGGGATGATTGCTGAAAGTGAGATTTCAGCTATGATATACGTTTTTAACTAAATTTCTGCATACTAGATTATATATATAAATTCGATAGACTACGTATAGGGCTACGCAAAAGAACTAGGAAGAATTGTTGAGAAATTGATTAATTTTATTTTCAAATTCAACTACATTTAGAAAGATATGTTTGGAAAATAAAAATATAATAATATACAAGGCTATTCAAAGAATTGGATGCATGCACGCCTATTTCAGACACGGGAAGGAATGAAAACGCTAATTTTAAGTCTATGGGGGGGGGGGGGTCATTTTCATATTTCTCGCTTTGATTTTAATATTTTTGAATGATTTTTTCTTTTTCTTTTTTTTTCTTTTTTTTGCATAGGATATCTGGTGACTATCGACAGTGAGGCTAGCTTTTACTTTTCGATTTTGGCTGTAGTTTTTTTTATATATATAATAGGATAGTTTAAATTTTAGAGCGGATATGAAAGTAAAAGTAATTTTAAAGAAAAATATCTGAAACAAAAATCGAAAAAGTAATAACTAGCCCGGTTATAGAGCGTCCTCAGCTATCCTAACAGTTTCTTAGCAACAACGAATGATAGCTTAACACTGTCATGATCGGTAAGGTCAAGTAAAGACTATAAACTAAAAGCACTGCTAATTTACCAAATTCCGATATAGGACACAGATTGGTAAAGGATATTATGGCAACTCCTCCTGATTATTAACTGGGAAGTAGAGGAAGAAGATGGAGAATCTCTGGATATATTTGACTGTGAGCTTTCAACTGACAAGGTAAAAAAAAAATCTCTATCAGCAATGCGGGGAAAATAAAATTGTAACTTAGTCTAAAGATAAAGATGCAGAAAATAAATTTATTTTCACTGATTTCTGATAAAGAAAAAGAATGCTTTGGTAAAATTGGAAGAAATTCGAAATATTGCTTTGAAATGGAATTCTATGAAATTCATTATCAGAATTGCATATCAATGTAATGAAAAATCCAAGCAGTTTTCAGAGAAAATAAAAACAAAGTCTTTCTCAAACAATTGTAAAAAAAAAAAAAAAAAAAAAAAAAAAAAAAATACAGCTGTATTTGTTACAAAAATCTCCAAATTCAGAGTAATGAATTAAAAAAGGTTTTTATACACAATCTAGGTATAAAAACACAGATAGGATGTTTTTGTGCCTGTCCACAGATTCCTAAAGAGTGATACAAGATTTCACAGGAAGGGATTTGTTCGACGGGTGGCAATTGCACAGACCATCAGCTCATCAAGTTGAAGGCTGAAATTTGAGGATTAGATAGAACTCAATTAGCATATTAAAATGCAAATGGTCTGCTAAGTCATATCTTGATAGAAAACACCTGCACACCGGAGTTTAGTTTTTGATCGATTGGTTTATCATTGTATTTTGCAGCACCCAAATGTATGAAAATATTGAAGTTTGGGTGCATGAAAACACAATGGTAAACCTGCGGATCAACCACTAAATTGATGTTCTGCAGATGGTTTCCACCAAGATACGACTTGGCAGACCAATGCATATAGCTTGTATATAAAATAAACGGTCAAGTACGAGTATTACTCGCGCTCAGAGAGTTCCGTACAATAAATATATGAATTATTAACTGTATTATTTAAAAGAATAATGAAACTTTGTAAAAACCTATACAACGTAGAGTTGGGTATAGCTGTATATATTAGAAAAGTATGATTGAGTATACCACAAAGGTTCAAAGAGATATGAAGCCGAAATAAAATTAAATATTGCTATTTTGTATAATTCTTTTTTTAAACGTATCTTAATCTGGATATGGTGAACTTAATTTGGTACTAACAATAAAAGTACTGCATATTTAAATTTCATTTGGCATTTCATAAAACTAAATTCAACATAGAAATATTTTTCTTTTTACAGTGTAGATGAAATAAAATCCTTGTTCAAAGTTTAAACTTGGCGTTGTACTACGCGCGTTTCGAAAGGAGGTCGCAAAGATGCAACTCGACTTTGTCCGTGCCGCGTTTTTTCAAATAGGTCTTTAATTATCATTTAAAGACACGGGAGGCGTATTGAGAGATCCACTCAACGCAAACTAGTCGCGAATCCCATAGTATTTATGCGATTAATTATAATTAAATTGGTCTGTTTTCAACAATTTGATGTTTACTGCTTCTATGCTGCTACTGGGTATTGCATTACACATATATATCATTAAAAGTTGTTATCTAGTATTTAAAAACCGATGGTATATAGAGTACGCCACCTCTGCCATTATGTATGTCCAAACCAACCGTGTCTTTAAGGGTTAAGGCTCCTGCCCCTGCCAGCGAAGACAATCACGAGCTAATGCTAATCGTATAGGGAAGGATTTTTCTAATATCTATTTTGTATTTCGATATTTTAATTTTTTTTTTGGCATTATATAGCCGAGATCCGTCTCTACATCGCACCTTTCTTTACTTTTTCCTCCCCATCGGATTAGCATTAGCTCGTTAGTGTCTTCGCCGGCAGGGACAGGAGTCTTAATATCTCGGCGAATTACCGACGATTTTTTTTCGAAAATCATTATAAACAATGCTTTTATACTTTTGATACGATAGGTACCTTTAGCGCTCTTCGATACCTTTGCTGAATGCCCGCAAATAGAAATCTGTATGTACCAGAAAAATGCGATTTTATGAAAAACTATGCCACCTAGGGCAATCGCTATAATTTTCCTGCGAGTATTAAATTAACCTCTACTACCTCTAATTTTTTTCATAATTTTAGTTTCAGTAGATTTGAAAATAGATTGGGGGGGGGGGCGGGGGGGCACATTTTTGCACTACATTTTCGACGATATCTCTGAAAATATAATATCTAAAATTAAAAGAAATGTATTTTTGAGTTATGCGTTACGGAATCTTTTAACCGATACCCCAAACGATACACAAAGAAAATATAATTCTTCTTTAAATAACCTAATTATCCCCTCTACGTTTTTCCCACATATATTTGTGAATGTTTAATAATCTGTAAATATGTGGGTCAATAGTCTTTATTACATCTCCAAATTTGAACTTCCCACGTTCCGTAGTTTACGAGTAAAATGGCTGTGACAGACAGACACAGGAGTGATCTTATAATGATTCCGTTTTTACTTTTTAAGTACGGAACCCTAAAAATCATGATTATTGCAACTGAGAAAGACAAAAACATAAGAAGATGAATTATTGAAAATAAATAAAACAAGAAAGGAAAACCATGTGTCAAGTATGGATTATGAACCCTTTCCTACATTTTTAGTTCAGTTAGAAAAACACATAACACATTTGAATATACACATTTATTAATTCCTAACAATAGACGGAAACGTACTTCAATTGTTTTGTGAAGCTCTGTATGTTCCTTATAAATTTTTATACACGCCACATACTGAGCTGAAATTTAATTCAGAAATAAATACGCTGAAAATTACTGATATCACACTTCTAAGGCTAACATTAGCTTAAGAATTGCTATCCATGGACGGCCATGTATCCAGTTTTTTGTCATATCCCTATTTATTTATATGCTACAATGTCACTTAGCCGACGGGACATTTAGCAGACAGCAATTTGACGACAGGATGTTTAGCCGACAGCGACTGTTAGCCGACAAGACAGTTAGCCAACAGAGGACAATTATTCGACATGGACATTCATCCGACAGGATATTCATACGACTTAACTGTAACGTAACTGTAACCTGATCTTAACCTAATTATAACCTAAGCATAAACTAACTGTAGCGTAACTGTAACCTAACCAATACCAAACTGTAACGTAACTATAATCTATCTGTAACCTAAACGTAACCTAAGTGTAAGATAACCGTAACCTAACTGAAACCTAACAGTAACCTAATTGTAGCCTAAATGTAACCTAACTGAAACCTAACAGTAACCTAATTGTAGCCTAAATGTAACCTAACTGGGACGTAACCGTAATCTAACTGTAACTAACGTTTACCTAGTTATAACCTAATCGTATGCTAACTGTAATGTAACTGAAACATAACTTTACCATGACCAAGCTCTAACCTAAGCGTATTCTAATTATCACCTAAACGTAACCTAACAGTTATTTAACCGTAATCTAAACGTAACCTAACGGTAACCTAATTATAAAGTAACCGTAACCTAATTGAAACCTAACAGTAACCTAATTGTAGCCTAAATATAATCTAACTGGGAAGTAACCGTAATCTAACTGTAACTAACGTTTATCTAATTATAACCTAATCGTATGCTAGCAGTAATGTAACTGTAACACAACTTTACCATGACCAAGCTGTAACCTAAGCGTAATCTAATTATCACCTAAACGTAACCTAATTATAACCGAACAGTTACCTAACCATAATCTAAACGTAACCTAAGTGTAACCTAATTATGAAGTAACCGTAACCAAACTAAAACCTAACAGTAACCTAATTGTAGCCTAAATGTAACCTAACTGGGACTTAACCATAATCTAACTGTAAATAACGTTTACCTAGTTATAACCTAATCATATGCTAAATGTTATGTAACTGTAACATAACTTTACCATGACCAAGCTGTAACTTAAGTGTAATCTAATTATCACCTAAACGTAACTTAATTATAACCTAACCGTAATCTAAGAGTAACTAATCGCAATTGTAACCAAACTGCAAATTAACTGTAACCTAGCGGGAGGTGCATAATATGAAAGAGTGATCAAAGGGCTGCCCAGTCCAATGATATATCACTTGAGGGATGTCGGAAAAGTCAGAAAAATGCTCCCGGTGATACAAATTGTGGGAGGGGGAACGGGAGGTACATAATATGAAAGAGTGATCAAAGGGCTCCAATGCGATGTATCTCATGAGGGGTGTCGAAAAATGTTAGAAAAGTACCGGCTAATTATACTATCAGCTAAATGTCCTGTCGGTTAATCGCCTTTTCGGCTAAATGTCCTCCCGGCTAATTGCCACGTTCGGCCAGTTGCCTGTCGGTCAATTGTCTGTATTGCTAAAATTATTACTATATGTCCGTTTCGATCAATTGTCCTGTATGCTGTATGTAAATTTCAGCTAATTGTGTTGTCGGCTATATGTACGTATCGGCTAAATGCACGTCTCAGCTAACTGCAATCTGCTAAATGTCTTGAAGGCTATTTGGTTGTCGGCTAAATGTCTGCGACCGGCTACGGGTCAAACATCTATACTAAAAGTAGTTGAGCTTGAAAATGCATAAATCAAATTAAAAAACATCTTTAAGTAATTCATAGTCATTCTCGGTACTACTGATGAAATCTTTTGTGTAGTGTCTATGCAACGGAATAGCAATAATTTCAGCAATACAGACATTTGGCCGACAGACAACTGGCCGAACGTGGCAATTAGCCGGGAGGACATTTAGCCGAAAAGACGATTAGCCGACAGGACATTTAGCTGATAGTATAATATGCCGGTACTTTTCTAACATTTTTCGACAACCCTCATGAGATACATCACATTGGAGCCCTTTGATCACTCTTTATATTCTATGCAATTCATATACACCACCTATGTGCCTGTGCAAAAATATTAGTTTAACTTAACTTATACCATAACTTATCATAAATCAAACATATCATAATTTAAAACTCACTATCAGCAATCATCCCTAATGTTTCCCTGTAAATGAACAATAAATTCGATGCACACCATATTCTTATCCAAACATCTTGCACTCTTTGTCTCCCCTTCTTCCGAAATTTCGTTTCCCGTTTTGCACCCTTACAGTATCAAGGTTTAAAATCTTTAAAATTCCTTAATATTTTCTTTAATTTTCTGTTTTATTTGTTACTTTAAACTAACAATAAATAGTCAGTCATAAATTTCGTTATCAATTTATTTCACCATATTCATTTCATTAAAAGTTAAATTATTATTATACATTTCATTAAAGTAAATTGCCTCCATCGAAAATGTCATTTCTCCCTTTTGCTCCCTCATCCACGGTACCCATATTTTAAAATAAAAACCCTTTAAAACGCTTTAATTTTTTTAAATCTTTTCTGCTCAATTTGCCACTTTATTTTAACAATAAACAAACGATCATAAAAATTTCTCCTCCCCCCCCAACCCCAACTGAAATTGGTATTTCCTCCTCGCCTCTCCCTCTTACCAAGCATCTGAAATTTAAAGTCCTTAATTTTTTTTCGTTTATTATTTTTTTTAACTTATTTGTAAATATTTTCTAAGGTAAGTAAATAATAAGTCGCCGATAAACTTCCGCCCCCCCCCCCCCCCCCCCGCAAAAAAAGAACTAATTCTGCTTATTCCTCTTTTTTTTCCCTCAGATCACAAAATTTTAACCTTAAAAGTCATTGCTTTTTAAAAAACATTTTGTACTCTATTTCAAATGAAAATCAAATTTCAAATTTCAAAGTAATTGCTTAAAAGGCGCAAAGGCCAACATAGTGAAAAAGATTCCAAGCCGGGACTCGAACCCGGGCCATCAGTATAGCGCACTGACGTTCTACCGACTAAACCACTTGGAACTATACCTAGCTCGGAAAATTTCTCACTATTATATGTTGGAAAGGCTACAAACGCAGCACAAGATGGAATATTTATCGTGAGTCACCGACCTGGGACAAACACGAAACATAATTAAATCCAGCATCGATAGAAATTATATTAATACATGGAAATTATTCCAGAGAGAAACATTCGCCTTGCATACAATATTTCAAATGAAAATCAAATTTCAAATTTCAAAGTAATTGCTTAAAAGGCGCAAAGGCCAACATAGTGAAAAAGATTCCAAGCCGGGACTCGAACCCGGGCCATCAGTATAGCGCACTGACGTTCTACCGACTAAACCACTTGGAACGATACCTAGCTCGGAAAATTTCTCACTATTATATGTTGGAAAGGCTACAAACGCAGCACAAGATGGAATATTTATCGTGAGTCACCGACCTGGGACAAACACGAAACATAATTAAATCCAGCATCGAGAGAAATTATATTAATACATGGAAATTATTCCAGAGAGAAACATTCGCCTTGCATACAATATTTCAAATGAAAATCAAATTTCAAATTTCAAAGTAATTGCTTAAAAGGCGCAAAGGCCAACATAGTGAAAAAGATTCCAAGCCGGGACTCGAACCCGGGCCATCAGTATAGCGCACTGACGTTCTACCGATTAAACCACTTGGAACGATACCTAGCTCGGAAAATTTCTCACTATTATATGTTGGAAAGGCTACAAACGCAGCACAAGATGGAATATTTATCGTGAGTCACCGACCTGGGACAAACACGAAACATAATTAAATCCAGCATCGATAGAAATTATATTAATACATGGAAATTATTCCAGAGAGAAACATTCGCCTTGCATACAATATTTCACCGACCTGGGACAAACACGAAACACAATTAAATCCAGCATCGATAGAAATTATATTAATACATGGAAATTATTCCGGAGAGAAACATTCGCCTTGCATACAATATTTGAAATATTGTATGCAAGGCGAATGTTTCTCTCTGGAATAATTTCCATGTATTAATATAATTTCTATCGATGCTGGATTTAATTATGTTTCGTGTTTGTCCCAGGTCGGTGACTCACGATAAATATTCCATCTTGTGCTGCGTTTGTAGCCTTTCCAACATATAATAGTGAGAAATTTTCCGAGCTAGGTATCGTTCCAAGTGGTTTAGTCGGTAGAACGTCAGTGCGCTATACTGATGGCCCGGGTTCGAGTCCCGGCTTGGATTGGTTGATTTTTTGACGGCCGATTATCTACACGAGGGATATAGGCCCGGGGGGAGTGCCCTCCGTGGGGGTCTTTCTAAGGGAACCTAATCCATATTTACACATGGAAAATCCACGGCTCGAAGAAAACCACGAAAACTCCGAACGATTAGGCCGACGGGCGCGATTGGGATCGAACCCAGCACTTCCCGTCTACCAGCTTCGAACGCAGAACCTCTCGGCCACTGGTGGGGCCCCGGCTTGGAAACTTTTTCACTATGTTGGCCTTTGCGCCTTTTAAGCAATTACTTTGAAATTTGAAATTTGATTTTCATTTGAAATATTGTATGCAAGGCGAATGTTTCTCTCTGGAATAATTTCCATGTATTAATATAATTTCTCTCGATGCTGGATTTAATTATGTTTCGTGTTTGTCCCAGGTCGGTGACTCACGATAAATATTCCATCTTGTGCTGCGTTTGTAGCCTTTCCAACATATAATAGTGAGAAATTTTCCGAGCTAGGTATCGTTCCAAGTGGTTTAGTCGGTAGAACGTCAGTGCGCTATACTGATGGCCCGGGTTCGAGTCCCGGCTTGGAATCTTTTTCACTATGTTGGCCTTTGCGCCTTTTAAGCAATTACTTTGAAATTTGAAATTTGATTTTCATTTGAAATATTGTATGCAAGGCGAATGTTTCTCTCTGGAATAATTTCCATGTATTAATATAATTTTGTACTCTATCTGTTAATTTATTGTAATCATAAATAATCATATAACTATACTCCTCCCCCACAAAAATTGACGCTTGCTCTGACTCTACCCTTACCAAGAACACAAAATTTAGTCTTTTTTTGTCCTATTTCTTATTCTTTAGTAAGGTAAATAAATAAGTCATCAAATAAAATCCCCCCTTTTTTTTTCTTTCCCTTATTTAAGTTTAAAATCTTTGAAAGTCTTTTTTTAATACATTTTCAGCTTTATCTGTTTCATATTGAACAATAAATAATCGATTATATAATTTCTTCCACCCCATATAAAATTGACGTTTTCTTTTCTCCCCCCATTATTTCCATGCTCATAAAATTTAAAGTCTCTAAAACTCCTAATTGCAATGTTTTTGCCCTATTTGTAAATCTTTAATAAGTTACATAATCGGTCATCTATTAAATCCCCCCCCCCACCGCCAAAAAAAAAAAACAATCTGTTTCTTGATTTGTCTTACCCTCAACTCATGAAGCAAAAAAATCTAATTTACAGTCTTTAAAACTTTTTTATTTTTACTTTTTTTTCGTCCTAATTATAAATCTTTATTATCTATAATATTAACTAAATCATTTCAACTATGTACGAAAGTGTTAACAATAAAGCGATAGGTGTACATTTAATTGTGCATAAAAAACATTTTAACTGTATTTTTCAAAGGAAAATGTCTTTAGAGAGATATTTGTAAGGAAAATATTGTGGTTTCTCGTCAACGTGCAAGTAAATTCTCAAAACCTTTCGAAATCATTTTATTCCGACTAGAAGAACCATCAAACGTAGATACCAAAGGTGCCTGAGTAATCGACTGAACCGAGTATGTCCATAAAGAAAAAAGAAAAATCATGCGTCTACGTCGATACATTCCAACACTTACAGAACACTGTAACAAAACTTCGCCGTTTAATAAAGTAAAGAAGATATCTAACTAAACATTTGTAATACCTATGACACGTTTGAAAAGCAGATTTCAACAATTGCACCCATAACCTGGAAGGTACTCAAATTCTTTTGTGCAGCTCATATGATATATGCAGCTCATATGAGGCAGTGTATATGATATATTTGTACTGCATATATTTGTACGGATTCTACATACTATGTTAAAATTTAGTTTTGTAAGAAAATACATAAAACAGTTGAAAATTCACCCTCGGCAATTTCTACTTATAGACGGAAACATACTTGAATTCTTTTGTGCATTTCTGTATATAGAAATTTTTATACACGTCAAACAGTATTAAGCTGAAATCTAATCCATGCAAAATCATTCTCAAAATTACTGAAATCACACTTGCAGGAATTATTTTCTATCGGCGGCCCATGTATCCAGTTTTTTAAACATCCCTGTATAGGATTTTATTTGTATGATACAAACATCTCTAAGCATATTAAATGTAGTTGAGCTTGTACATTTATAACTAAAAAAAACCTAACACCTTTAAGAAATTCATACTCATTCTCAGCAATGGTTACGAATTCTTTTGTGTGGTCCTGTATAGGGTTTGTAAAATATGTGCACACCACGTAGTGCGCAAAAATTTAGTTAAACTTAAAAACGCATTCTGTAATTGAAAATGTACTTTCAGCATTAATTTTTAATAGCTATATCGGATACAGTATTGTATCAAAATATTTTATGTTTCCCTGTAAATGAACGCTAAATGAAATGCAGACCATATTCGAATGTAAGCATCTTGTAGTAAATCAAAGTAATGTGTATCTATTTCGTCATGTTTGAAATAGTGTAACGTGATCAAAATACGCTACAAACAGTTTTTCTCGTAGACCATATTGAACCAAGTTCTTTTGTCTGACACCGTAAATAATTGTTAAATGCTCATGTTGTACAGAAAGTAGGCTTAGGACACCTCAGAAATTCATATCAATTTCATTATCTTTGTGACAGAGTAATATCAATCAAATACGCCGCAAACGATATTTCTTCATGGGCTATAACATAACGGAATACTTTTGAGTCCCCTATACTCGTACTTTAAGCATTACACATAACATAGTCTATAGTAACAATTTTAAAGTGTGTCTCAATGTACATAAATTTAACTGTGTTTAACATTGTGTAACACTATTAAAATACATCCTAAATAATCCCCCCCCCCCACATAGACCATAATGTAGCGAATACTTTTGAGTGCATCTGTAAATAAACCATGAATGGTGCACCGAACATACCATGATGATTTTCAATATCGTATATCAATTACATGGCAATCCGACTATATTTACGCTAGTTAGAGCACGGATAGACAGACAGACGGACGGACAAACTCAATCCATAAACACTTTTCAACTTTCTTGGGAAGTGTTAAAAATGGAAAAATGTAATGAAAATAAAAGTATTTTAGTGTTATTTAGATTACGAACCGCTACAAAAAACATTCTTATTTGACCGCATCATTTAAAAAATATTTAGTGCTCAGAAATCCCCCCCCCCCCCCCACACACACACACCTGAATTTACTCCTGTGCACTTAAAATTTCAAATTGTTAAAACTCCTTTACGTTTTATAACATTCTTGTAAAAATAATCCATAATCTAAATTTTCTTCTGCCTGAAAATTTCACTAAAATTTTTGCCATCCTTCTGTCTGCTAACATCACACAAAGTTTTTAATATTTGGAAAACTTTATTTTTTCTGTCGCATATTTTAGTGCTAACAACAATAAATTGTGTACTATATCTATAAATGACTACGCTGGGATTTAGATTTATACCCCCTCTACAGATGTACAGTACAAAATATACAGTTTATTTGTTTAACTTTTCCTCTCCTAATTTTATGAACATCTTATTTTTAACCTTCAATGTTATTTAGCTTTTATAAATCTCATAAATTTTATGTTCTAAAAAGAATTCGCACAAAAGATAGTTATTTTAGAATATTTGTACCTGATATATTTCCCCCCTCATTCAATATCTCCCCCTTGATTTTAAATGTAATTGCCTTATGTGAAATAAAATAGTTTTTATACTGCACTAATTTCAATTTTATGTTTGTAAAAGCTGTAAAATAAACCTTTAAAAAAAAAAAAAAAAAAAAAAAAAAAAAATTGAAAGTCAAATCGTTTTAATTTTTGCACTTTTATCATAAACAGATTAAAATTCTTTTTACGGCTTTTACCGTTATCGAGTCTCCACAAAACAGTGGGCTTTGATCTACGCTTGTAAAGCGAAGACAATTGAAAAAAAAATCCTTTACACCTGAAACCTACTGGAAATTATCACATGTAGCGCTCAGCCGAAGTGGGGTGGGGGTTGGAATCGTGCCAGATAATTGGCCATTTCCTGATTGGAAGAGCTCGCTTGTCAATCATTTGAATTTAGACCATCCTTTCAATTCAGCTAAAATGCCAGCGGCCATCTTTATTTCTTTTTATCTGTGACTGCAGTGAGCTCTTAATTAAAATTTTCATTTTATACTGGTGTGCAAAAATTACGGAAAAGTCACAAAATGCTAATTTTCAAATACGCGAACACTCAAAAGGAAATAATATAATTCGAGTAATTACTATCGCTACAACACAGCTAGTCCATATAACATTTCATTCATGTCACACATGGTCACAGTCACTACGGTGAAGCAAAAAAATAGGAAATTCCATACATCTCATTATCAGTCTCAAATTATCACTATATGTGACTCCACTGAGATGTCACTGTGACTGCTGTTTGTGAGGAGTCACCATGTGACTTTACATAGTAGTTACATTGTGACTCTCATGTGACTGTCATTTGTAGACTCAATTTCAAAGTCATCGTGAACGCTTCATCGTGATAAGTTACCAAATAATGTCACATTAAAGTCACATGATGACTTTCAGGTGACAGAGAGACTACTGTGAAGTCACCATTGTGCTCTTTTGGGAAAAGTCTGCATGTGACTATAATATGATATTATTTGGTGACTTATCATAATGCAACGTTCATGATGACTATGAAATTGAGTCTAAAAATGACAGTCACACGATAGTTACGATTTAACTACATTGTAAAGTCACCTGGTGACTCGTCACAAAGCAGCAGTTACATTGACTTCTCAGTGGAGTCACATATAGTGATCATTTGAGACTCATAATGAGATGTATGGAATTTCCTATTTTTTTGCTTCACCGTAGTGACTGTGACACTTGTGACCATGTGTGACATGAATGAGATGTTATTTGGGTTAGCTGTGTTGTAGAGATAGTAATTACTCGAATTATATAATTTCCTTTTGAGTGTTCGCGTATTTGAAAATTAGTATTTTGTGACTGTTCCTTAATTTTTGATAACCAGTGTATGAAGCACGGTCAAATAAGCAAGTTTTTATTTTCTAATAAATTGGGTTGTAAATTCTGGTGTTAGTCCATCATTTTACAAACAGAATTACTCCGTGCCGGGAAAGGTTTAAGAAAGAAGAAATTAAAAAATCATCTGAATTCCCATATAGTCCGGTACCCGGTGATATCAAAAACCCCGTCATCGAAGCATTGAAAAATGTTTATGTAAATAGAAAGTAAAAAGACATACGAACAAGATGAGTTCAAGGTTGCCAGTTTGGCCTTCATTTTTATTCAGAAAATCCGAATTCATGCCAGAAATTAAAAATAGAACTTTTTGCTTTATTTAATGACAGAAATTTTATGATTACATAAAGTACAGATTCTTCTTTCAAAATTTCCGGCATGAATGTGAAATTTTGAAATAAAAAAGGAGACCAAACTGGCAACCCTGGATGATATGACGACATTTTACATGCCGAAAATATGTTTCATTAAATTAATTATTGTTAAAGAATCATGTTTCCCGTCATTAACGATTTTCAATGGTGATAAAATTGCAAATTAATTTTGCTTTGAACTTTTACCGGTGGCTACTTTATTTTGCTTCTAGATGTTAGTCAAGTGTCGATTTTCCGCGAAAACGGTAATTCATTACAGCTTTTAAATGGTAATTAATTTAATTAAACATTTTTCGGCATGTCAAACCTAGTCATACCTAGCTCATTTTGTTCGTACGACCGTTTTACTGTCGATTTATATATTTTTTCAATACCGCGATGACGCGACTTTTGATGTCGCCGGATTATGGACTAATAGGAAAGCGTTATGACACGAACAGAAATGTTCTACTTTTTTCCAACTTAATGAACCAAATTAAACAAAAAAACATATATCTAATTCTGTATATTTCCCCAACATATCTACTAAATATGAAACTAATTAGATGGTTTTTGCGTTAGTTATAGCGGGACATATACAACACAGACTCTACAGTATGCCTTCACATTTCCTTCTTCATTTCGGAAATAATCTTCACATAACACACCGCTCCCTGAATACTAGGCATGATCGCTGACACAAAAATGCCGTAGGCAGATAATTTTAGGCATTTGTACGGTCCCCTGAATTTAGACACAAGTATTTTTTAACAGTTTTCTTTGACTTACTTACTCTAAGAAAAAATTAAGCGAAAATAAATTAAAAATATTTTTGCTATTCAACCATACAAACTCTGAATGAAAACCGCCTACGGCAGCCACCATTTCTGTATCAGCGCTGAGGCCTAGTTTTCAGGTAGCGGTGCATAACACTTGGTTTCCTTTTTCGGTAAAATCATATTCACATTTTTTCGGGATTGCGTTTTGAAGCAGCTAATTCTGTATATTTCCCCACCATATCTACCAAATATCAAACTAAATGGATATTTTTTGCGGTAGTGATAGAGGGATATACACACACATAGACTCTAAAGTAATAAGTCTTCACTTCACGTTTCGGAAATAATATTCGCATAACATTCGGTTTCCTCGTAAAATCATACTCATTTTTTCTGGAATTGCGTTATGAAGTTGAAAATATGCACAAAGTTAGAGAAAAATAGATTAAACTTTTGCAGTCGATATCGCCCCAGTGACGGCATTAAATTTTAATCCTCAAATGTCTCAATTTAATGGGTATTTAAAATAAAATTTATTTGTAAATAGGCATTTAGTCGTGTATACAGAGCTGTCACAGGCACCAATTATTGTTTTCTGTTCGCACCACTATTTTTCAAAGATGCATGTTGTAGTAATTTCTCTTGTAAATATTGTCAAAACGTATGTCAATTATTTTTGTTTTGAAAAAGTGGTGCGAAATAAAATTAAAAAATAGTCTCCTGTGACAGTCCTGTGTACACAGGAGCACGAAAATCTCGTTTAAAAATGGTAGTTTCGATGTGACATTTGAGGATTATAATTAAATGTCGCCACTGTGCATTACCCCCTACAAAAGAAAGCCTCCGCACGGAAGCAGTGACGTCGCTGGAGTAGACCTTTGTAGAAGTCGGCGCTGAATTCACGAACGATATTGAGTTCTAACATATTCGGCTAGAAGAGAATTTTATTACTTTGCTCAGCTTTTTCTCTGTAGATACATTTTTATTATGATTAAAGCAAATAAAAAAATTTCAAAATGAAAATATAATTTTTTTCTTTTTTTTTCTTTTCTTTTCTTTTTTCTTTTTCTTTTTTTTTTAAATAGCAATTGCCGATTTCTGAGAAGTTGAGAACTACTTAACAGTAGCATTTGAATGTGTGTTAATATGTATATATATATATATATATATATATATATATATATATATATTTTTTTTTTTTTTTTTTTTTCTGGAGCTCTGATTATTTTCTGGAGTGCATTGGAGAAATGCACATTTATACTATAAGAAAAAAAAATATTTTTCAATATATTTATTATTTTTAAAAAAATAGCAACATGAGAAAAAATGCGTATAATAGTTTTATAGAAAAAATATTTTACAATATATGTGTTTATTGAAATAAAAATAAAATACAAACATGAGAAAAAATATGAGTATATTTTTTTCTCACGTTTGTATTTTTTTTTTTTTTTTTTTTTGGCCAAAGTACAGCAACCTGCATTACTGCACTGGTCAAATATTTTGAATTATACATACGTAAATTACATCACAAATTGTGATAAGATACCACATGAATCAAAGCCTTATGATGGTACCATCCATTAATTTTGAAATGTGTTCGTCTGAATGCAGTAGTTATTAAAAAACTCGTTATATTAAACAAAAACCTAATTTAGAGAACAAATTTAAAAAAAACAAAATTTATTTCCTATATTATTTAAGCCTGAGAAGGGATAGATATTAATATATATCATTCAATTCGTTCTACATTTAATGTTAAATTTTTGTAACAAATAAGTTAAACAAATTGAACATTAAGAAATAAAAATAAAATTCATACAACATAATACTTTAAACACCCTAAAAACTTAGATTCCGTTCAAATGAAATCGAAATGAATCTTAGACCTTTTTAAAAGTTTTGCATTTTGCATGTATCTTATCATTTTATGTACAATCGTCATAAATATATTAGAAAATATGCAGTACACATATTTACAACTTAAAAATGGAAATTTCTTTTTTTTTTAATTTGTTCTTAAAATTAGGTTTTTGATTAATACATTTTATATGTATGCATTTCTTAATATCTTTAAATATCCTTTAAAACTTTCAACTCTCCAACTTTTAAAATGTATCTGACAACACTTTCACAATAAGGAAACAAAATAATATTAATAAAAATTTTATTCAACAATGTCACAATAATAAAAGACACTCACATGTAAAAATACATTTATGTAAGTATATGATTTTACATTTTTCTCATATAAACAAACTAAAAGTTTAACCTATTTTCTGTGGTAATAAATCAAAATATTCTCAAATATGTAGAAGATAAATAGAAGGAAAATTTCGCCAGAAAGCGCCAAATGGTTGTCAATCGAAATAGTATTTGGTTAATTTTACGACTAAGTTGGTTATATGTATGAAAGTTAAAGAATTTACTATGTGTATTTTAATCGATATTGCATAAAAATTAATTTTTGTTATGAAACTTTATAATAGTTCAGCTCACAATATTAGATTTCGTTAGTAAACAATTGCGATAACATAAGGAATGGAACCTTCATTTTTGCTTTTAATAGAAATATTTTGAGCAAACAGTTATAAGCCATAAAAGAGAGAGAGGGGAAAAGAAAAGTTACAATTAAGTATCGACTTACTCTTGAGTTTGGAGTTACAACAAAATCCTTTCGGCAAATTGCTTGCAACCATTTTCGCCTTAGGTCTTCATTCTTAGGAAAAGAAAATACGGGAACTTTTGGGCCATTTTTATAGTTCCCATTGAAATTTACGGCACAACATCTGTAAGGCATACTTCCTAACAGTGACTCAAACAATTTTCTTTTATAAAATACACATATAGAAAATAGGATGAACCTATAAAAAGACAAGCAACGCGCGTTCAACCATTTTACCGGCTTCGAAGGAAGAAACAAGAAAGCCAAGCTAATACGAAATGTATTATGGGGAAAGTAATAGACGGGAAAATATGGCAACCATGCTAAATAGGTTTCATGGACTACTCGAACTACGTCATTTCAGAGTACAGTAACCTGCTCGGTGGCTTTCTTTTGTAGGGGATAATGCACTGTGGCGACATCGACCGCAAAGGGTTAAAAAGAATATCTGGAAGCTTAGAAAGAAAAACTATTGAAAGAGGGCGTAGGTTTTACAAAATATCATTAATCTTGTTTCCGTATTATAACATGAAAATGCAAACTTTAGAAATATTTTTTATTACCTTAACCCCTTGAGGGGTGGTGGGATATATTTTATCCAACCTACGATTAATTAAGATTTGCACCGGAAAAATTTTATGAAATTTTACTTTTCTAACTTTGGTTGAAAAAAAGGTAGTAAAATTGCTTTTCCTTATTTTGAACTAAAATTTTTCTAAATTTCCGGTAGGAATTCAGCACTACACAAACGTAATTGCTTGCCCCTCAAGGGGTTAATTAAATACGGTGTGGTTCAAATTAAAGTATCCCTGTTTGGGTCGCCCTAGCGAGAGAAACAGTGGATGTAATGTCTTCATATTTGGAAGATAAATATATCAGACCATGGGAAATTGATTGGTGCAAATTTTTTTTAGTTCAAACAAAAGCCGCTAGGGGAGAATGAGGCACTACGATCGGTTTAAGGTAAGGAAAATGTAACATGACCAAGCGCGTAAACATCTAGGTGCCAATGGGCCGATTCCCACCAATAAAGTTTATTACTATTATTCGTTTAAATTTTATTAGTAGATGCTCCGATTAATTTTATTAGTATTCTTATTAGGCGAAGAATACTAAAAAATTAGTGGTGGAAATTTTTTTTTAAATGTTAATTGCCGACACCTTGCATTCTTTGCTTATTTGTTTGCGCGAGAAGTACCTGAGAACCAAATTTGCATAAGAGGCGCGCTAACGGACCGTCGTAAAAGATAAAAAGAAATGCGAATAGGTTCGAAACATTCTGAGACCGCCACGATGGTTTTCTCGTTTCATGAACGTGCTTTGCTGTTAAGCCTTTTTTACCAAAATGACTCTAACGCTGCCAAAGAGCTTCGTTTGTACCGACGGCAGAAATCTTTGCGTACAGGTCCAGTGACACCATGTGCTCTGCGACGAATGGTCAGACGCTTTGAGGAAACTAGTAGCTTTGCCGTTCAAGCAGGCCGAGGATGAAAAAAAAGATACCACCAGTGATGGATGATGTCGCAACAGCTATTGTTGAACAGGCCAGTACAAACACAGCAGCAGCATCCAGTGTTCAAGCCGTATCAAGGCAACTGGATTTGCCATACACTACCGCATGGAGGTGCATGCGTATAGCTCTCAAGGCTTATCCGTATAAAATTCGTCGCTTCCAAGAATTAAAACCTGACGAGAACAATCTTCGTGAAACGTTCGCTTTGACGTTCTTGGCAAGGATGGACGTGGATAAGAATTGGCCGAGGAACATCAAATGGAACGATGAGGCTTACTTTTGCATGTGCGTAACAGTGAACACACAAAACAGCCGTATCTGGTCTACTGAGAATCCTCACCATATCCAACAAATGCCCCTGCATTTTCTGTATGCTATTGTGTGGATCGGCTTTACTGCAACCTTTTTGATTGGGCCATTTTTCTGTGATGAAATCACTTCTCAGGGACCAAAAACCTGTTCCGTAACTGCAGCACTTTATTGGGACATGTTGCAAAGTGTGATCAATCCAGAGCACTAGCAACGCGGGTGCCTCGCTACAATAACATTCCAACAAGATGGTGCGCCCCCACATATTGGACGTGAAGTTCAAAAATTGCTGCGATCATTTTACAGGGGATCGCATTATCAGCTGTGCATTCCCTAGAAGATGGCCCCCACGTTCACCTGACTTGACTCCGTGTGATTTTTGTCTTTGGGGTTACCTCAAAGATAAAGTTTATCGAGGAAACATAGGAAATCTGACGGACTTGAAGAACGAGATCCTCTTGCAAGTACACAACATCGGTCGCGATCTTACATGCCGCTGTGGATCATGCGGTGACCCGGTTTCACGTTTTGGCGCTGAAGCAAGATGGACATATTGAATCCGACCTGTGAAAACTTTGTGTGCTTTGTGTTACCACGCGCGTGTATTTCGTTTGTGCTGTCGCTAACAGTTTTTTAGGATCGTCAGTTTGTGTGTAGAAAAATTTAATAATAAAGTTAATTACCGACATCTCGTATTATGTTCTTTATTGGTTGCGTCATATTCAAGGGTGTTAAAATCTAGGCGGAAATGGTCGAAATTTCCACCACTAAATTTTTAGTATTATGCGCCTAATAAGAATACTAATAAAATTAATCGGAGCACATTCTGATAAAATTTAAACGAATAATACTAATAAAATTTATTGGTAGGAATCAGACATTCGCACCTAGATGTTTACAGCCTTGGTCATGTTACATTTTCCTTACCTTAAACCGATCATTTTCCCCTAGCGGCCCTTATTTGAACTAAAACTTTTTTTTGCACCAATCAGTTTCCAATGGTCTGCTATGTAAATCCTCCAAATATGAAGACGTTACATCCACTGCTTCTCTCGCTAAGGCGTCCCAAACAGGAATACTTTGATTTGAACCACACTGTATTTAAAAAATAAAATAGAATTGTTAATTATTTGAAAAATACTGACACTGGAAAAAGTGTTAAGCAAATGTTTTAAGTAAAAACAATTTCATTTCACACGTCTTTCTGATTCCTTTGTTTTAAGTATAATCAAGATACCTCGTTGCTTTTCCAAGTGGCTTGGTTGGTAATCTAAAGCAGTATTTTCTACCATTTATAACAAACCCTTCATAAAAATATTGTGCGTGATTGACTTGTAACAAACTTGCCAACATTCAACTAAACTTCCGTAAAATGTGAGTTAAGTTGACCCAGGTTATATGCATTTCAAACCAGAAAATTTATTTGATGTATCGTTAGATATTTAAAATCATGTTTCTCTATGAAAACTATTTGAACTCATTTCTTTAGTATTTCTGGTTCGAAACGTGTTTAAACTAGGTCAATTTAACTCACATTTTACGTAAGTTTAAAGGAATGCTGGGAAGTATGTATATAGGGAAGCAGGGCTGCCAGTTTGGCCTCCACTTTTATTTCGTAATTTCAAATTCACACTGTAAATTTTGAAAGAAGAATCTTTACTCTATGTAATCACAAAATTTTTGTCATTAAATAAAGCAAAAGATTCTATTTTTAATTTCTGGCACGAATTGGGATTTTCTAGGCCAAACTGGAAACTCTGATGCGAAGTGATGTGCAGTCGTGGAAAAAAAGTAAACACTCCCCTACTAACTCTGCAACTAATTCTAATAGAAGAAAGTTACTTGTTCCAAAACGATAAAGTCTACTTTTAACACTTTGCACTCCGTTGTCGCCGCTGCGTCTACATCGTCTTTCTTTGCAGACCTTGTTTTTGGCACCAGTATTAAAGGAAAATAAAATATTCCTTATTTAATCAGAGCATTTTTTGAAATCATGTACTTGAAGTAAACTTCTTTCAAAAAAGTGGGGCCGACCGAATAAAATTTGCGTAAGAGACGCCGGAGTGCAAAGGGTTGAATGCATAGCATCCAACTTTTACGCTTTTTTTCTACCACTAAAATTTAACAGAGATTTTCGCCTTGTTTAATAGTGAGATTACGACGAGTAAACAAGACAATAGTTTCTATAAAGTTTTAGTGGTAGGAAGAAAGCGTAAAAGTTGGCAGCTATGGTTAAATGACCTAATAAAAATTTTGCTTAGGGACCATATCAAAACTGGACAAAACATTTTTTTGTTCTTTTTTTTTACATTATATTTTAAATCTTCGATTCAAACTATCCCTAGAAACGACATTTCAGTCATTTAAATGATACGTTTTTGATTTATAAACATTCAAAATTTAGAGCTTCCAATGTTAAATTACATTTTGCTATTTTTATTGATATCTCTTGAAATTCTAATCCTAATGTGATAATTTTGTGTGTGGTTATAATACTAAAAAACCCAAAGATAAATACATTGTATTTGTAATTTCAAAAATTTTTATAATATGAATTATGAAAAAAATATGAATTACAACCTAAATCTTTTTGATGGGTTTATACTTACTAGGACTTACCTCAGAGGGATTAGACTGAGCAATATTGCTGAGAACGTAGATCGAATAACAAACTGTGACAAGAAAATGAGATGCCATTTTTAACCCCTTAAAGCTCGAATTAAATTACGGTTGAATAATTCAAATTGCTTATTGGCACCACTTTTATGAAAAAGAAATATTCACCTTATTTAATGACAGTAAAAACGATACTAAATATAGCCAATTTCACTATTTTATAAAACTGGTGGGAATCAAACAATTTGAGTAAAAGACACAGCCCGAGAATATCTCGGGAGCGAGAATTAAGGGGTTAATTGACCATATACTACCGCAAATTCGAATAATGAAAATGAGCAAATTGAAAGGTAGAAGTACAAAGTACTACATACAAATTAATATATACTATTTAAAAAATGAGAAAACAAACCATGCAAGATAGCCACTCATGGGTATAAAATGGGAAATACGCAATACATTAAAATTAATACAGAAAATAAAACACTAAAATATCTTATATCGGTATTCTAACTTTTTGAAGTTATGTTAAAAACATAAATAGACGCTTCGCACCAATATTACTATCTTTTAACGGCAGCAAATATGATGTTTGAAGAAAATGCAGTCATTCAGGGTAACTTTGATCCATGGGTTGTAACTTTGCGCCACGTCCTAATTTTCAATTGTTTTGTTTTCAAAAGGCTGAAAAAAACTACGGTGCTACACTCTGTTATCAAGGTGGAAACTGGGCTTTCTACTCTTTATTTTAGAACATAAATTGGCAACATTAGACACAATTAATTGCATCATCCAACTGTTATTGTGAAGTAATGTTTTCAAGATAATTTTGAAAGGTATTTTGAAGTTGTAATCCAATAGAATTTTTATAGAAAGTAACAATATACTCATTTATCAGACATATTATTATCTAAATGTTATAAATGTGTTATTATTTTGCAATTAGGTATTTGCTAATAGTCAGTAAAATGTAACATTAGAAGGCACTACCATTTTACCTTATTTTCAGTATAACTTTGAGCCGGTTCAAAGTTAGGCATAAGTTTATTGTTTATTGATAAATACTGTATAATTTTCTGTTCATAAAAACTATATGAAATAATGATTAAGAAATACAAAAATAAAAATCATATCTGATGGTTATACAAAAATACCATTTTCTTGTCAAAAATTCACCATATGTGTACGTATATTATATATGAATGCCGAAAGTGTGCATTGGATATAACATGTAAATATTTTCAAAAATATGTATAAAATACATAAAATTCGATTGACGTTATTTGGGGCTGAGCTACGGAAATTTGACAGCCCATATATTCGACCAGGGATGCCAGTTTGGTCTCAAATTTCAACCCCACATTTAAAATTCATACCGGAAATTTTCAAATAAGAATTTTTACTTTTTGTGATCGTTAAATATCTCTTGTTAAATAAAGCATGAATACTATACTTTATTTCTGGTATAGACATTAGATTTCTAAATAGGAATGAAAGCCAAACTGAGAACTCTGCATTCGACATTTTTTATTCTTATTTGATTAACACTAGTACTAGTATGTACTACTGTAACTATGGTTATGTTATTGAGTTAAAACATTGAAAATTGTTTTTCACTGCATTTTTATGTTTTAAGTGAACAATAAACAGTTCTTTTTTTGCTAAATATTCATAGTTTTCTTCTTTCACTCTTCTTATGCATAATATTCGTTGTAATATCATAAATTATGCAAATCTTGTAATGTTGGGAAATGTAAATTAGGAGTCTTTAAATATTTGAAAAAAAAAACATTTTTCGCTTCAAAGTTGTCTTAACGATAAAAATTTTTTTATAATGTCTTATTTTATATGATATTTATAATATGGTGCAAAGTTACCCTACATGGCCCTGATAGTCATACAATATTTTAGGATCATTTCTTCTCTTTTATGCCACTAGTTGCAACAATATTCTTAAAATAAGGGTGGGACATCTGAAAATAGAGAAAATGCGGATCACAGTTACCCTGAATGACTGTAAAGGATTGTTTATATGGTGTGAGGTCCCCTATAATAGTTAATGTTGTTGAATATCTGTTTCACACGAATGCGATGAGGTTGTCGATAAGAGTTTAGGGAATTCTCTCTTCAAAACGTCATATATCAAAGTCCCAAACATGTCAACATAGGCATGCAATAAGTCGTTCGAGTGTGTTCCCGATATGGTCGATCGGATTTAAATGAAGTGTGCATTCTGTTCACTACATACGCTACATTGTTTTGTTTTCAAATGCTTGTGCTATACTTGTGCTATAAATCTCTGCATGCATTAATCCATTCGGGTTAATGGGTGCATACATGCACCTTTAAAAAGTGAACCTTTACAAACCTTTAAAACCTTTACAAAATTTGTTTTTAGCACTAGTAATAAAGAAAAGTAATATTTGCCTATTTAAATAAGCGCATTATCGAAATGATGCAATTGAAAGTAACTTTTTTAGTGTAATGCAATCCGTATAAAATTTGAGTAAAAGGCGCCGGTCCCGGAGAGGTTAATAAAAGGAATTGGCAATGACTGCAGCGTAAGTTATGACACGTGACCTGAATTTCTCGCTGCATAACCTTTGATCTGTCAAAGCGTTATCTCAAGTAATTCACAAACCCCGACATATTATTTCAGCAAATCATGCAAGTTAAAATATTCCAATATGAATCCGATTATGGACCTATACCCGAATAAGTTACTATATAAAAAATCTGTTAATGACAATTGAGAAATTGACTTTATGATAAAATCTCTATATTGGTAAAGCTGAGAAAAAATGTATACCCTTTACAAAATTTGTTTTTAGCACTAGTAATAAAGAAAAGTAATATTTGCCTATTTAAATAAGCGCATTATCGAAATGATGCAATTGAAAGTAACTTTTTTAGTGTAATGCAATCCGTATAAAATTTGAGTAAAAGGCGCCGGTCCCGGAGAGGTTAATAAAAGGAATTGGCAATGACTGCAGCGTAAGTTATGACACGTGACCTGAATTTCTCGCTGCATAACCTTTGATCTGTCAAAGCGTTATCTCAAATAATTCACAAACCCCGACATATTATTTCAGCAAGTCATGCAAGTTAAAATATTCCAATATGAATCCGATTATGGACCTATACCCGAATAAGTTACTATATAAAAAATCTGTTAATGACAATTGAGAAATTGACTTTATGATAAAATCTCTATATTGGTAAAGCTGAGAAAAAATGTATACCCTTTACAAAATTTGTTTTTAGCACTAGTAATAAAGAAAAGTAATATTTGCCTATTTAAATAAGCGCATTATCGAAATGATGCAATTGAAAGTAACTTTTTTAGTGTAATGCAATCCGTATAAAATTTGAGTAAAAGGCGCCGGTCCCGGAGAGGTTAATAAAAGGAACTGGCAATGACTGCAGCGTAAGTTATGACACGTGACCTGAATTTCTCGCTGCATAACCTTTGATCTGTCAAAGCGTTATCTCAAGTAATTCACAAACCCCGACATATTATTTCAGCAAATCATGCAAGTTAAAATATTCCAATATGAATCCGATTATGGACCTATACCCGAATAAGTTACTATATAAAAAATCTGTTAATGACAATTGAGAAATTGACTTTATGATAAAATCTCTATATTGGTAAAGCTGAGAAAAAATGTATACCCTTTACAAAATTTGTTTTTAGCACTAGTTATAAAGAAAAGTAATATTTGCCTATTTAAATAAGCGCATTATCGAAATGATGCAATTGAAAGTAACTTTTTTAGTGTAATGCAATCCGTATAAAATTTGAGTAAAAGGCGCCGGTCCCGGAGAGGTTAATAAAAGGAATTGGCAATGACTGCAGCGTAAGTTATGACACGTGACCTGAATTTCTCGCTGCATAACCTTTGATCTGTCAAAGCGTTATCTCAAGTAATTCACAAACCCCGACATATTATTTCAGCAAATCATGCAAGTTAAAATATTCCAATATGAATCCGATTATGGACCTATACCCGAATAAGTTACTATATAAAAAATCTGTTAATGACAATTGAGAAATTGACTTTATGATAAAATCTCTATATTGGTAAAGCTGAGAAAAAATGTATACCAAATTTAAACCGGCGCTTCCTTCTGTTAGGACTATGGCGAAACAGAGAAAAGTCTACAGAAGGAACACTTTGACAATTAGGTATTTTCGATCAACTAATTCGCTGTTTCATACCAACATTTAGTTAATATTAACACAACTTATTCAATGCTAGCGAGGAGCTACCCATTTTGTCGCATTTAAATTGCGTATTTGGTGGGAAAATATAGTATTATTAAATGTTTGAAGTTTTTATACCAAACAATTCCAAATTAATTTTTAATTTATAGCGTTTTCCGTTCATTTCATCTTTCTTAAATTTTGATTTTTTTTTTTTTTTTTTTTTTTTTTTTAGAAACTATTCTTCGACATCATTTACATCTTAAATGTAACCTGAAGCAAAATTGCAAGTTTTTTGTAACTTAGTTACTGATTTAATCCCTTCTTAGTAGCGTATGTTTGAATGTTAATAGGTAATACTAAACTTTCCTAGATAAGAATATTAATATTTAATTATTAGATATTAAAAATTATTTTCACCAGTTAAATTATTAAATATTAAAATGATACAGTCTGAAGTTTTTAATATCTTCAATACTAAGTAAAATTTTAGTATTTTAGTTTTACCGTATGATGTAATACCTCATAACTCTTTAATCCATAAAATAAAACAATTTTTGAGAAACTGGATCAAAACACATGCTCTTCCGCTAAGCTCTTCATATCGCTCACCCGCAAGAAAAGTAACACATCGCGACAAAAGTAAATTTCACAGGAGAGTCAAAAGGAAATTTGCACGATTTTACTGTAACATGACATTATAGCAGTTGGCTCTGCATATAGGAATAAAAAAGTGCATAGAATCGTAAAACCCTTAACCCTTAAATGCGCGATTTTTTTATTTTGTTTCGAAAAAATTATATATGATTCTCTGAAAGGTTTATTACACAGGAAAAATAATGAAAAAAAAATCAGTGGTACATTTTTCATATAATACGTGAATCTTCTCTTCTGTTGCACATCTACAAAACAAGTAAAAACTACTGTCGTGTGGCTGTTTTGCGCTAAAATAATGCAAATTAGTAAATATTTTAATAAGTATGTCTCCAAATACCTTATGCCCCACCAGTGGCTGAGAGGTTCTGCTCTCGAAACTGGTAGACGGGAAGTGCTGGGTTCGATCCCAATCGCGCCCGTCGGCCTAATCGTTCGGAGTTTTCGTGGTTTTCTTCGAGCCATGGATTTCCATGCGTTAATACGGGTTAGGTTCCTTTAGAAAGACCCCCACGAAGGGCACTCCCCCTCGGACCTATACCCCTAGTGTAGATAATCGGCCGTCACAAATCAACCAACCAAATACCTTATTTTTTATGATTAATTATTTTATAAAAACTGAAACTTTAACCCTTTAATTCCCATGATAGAATATATTTTAGAAATTACGTAGTTCAGAGAGTCTGACTTTACACCCAAAACTTTCAATGGTTAATTTCGCTTTATTTAAATACGGAATATCTGTTATTAATTAAAGCAAATATTGCTGTTTTAATTTTCTGCTGTACATTAGGTATATACGTTTAAAAAAAAATCTATTAAATTCAAAACGTAGGCTGAGGTTTGGAGGACTGGGTAATTTTACCTCCCCACACAATCCACCTATCTTCTTTGGTCACAAATGGACAAATAGCGCAATAAAGTCATTTTCCGTACAAGTGACACATCTCGACAAAAGTAAATTTCACAGGAGAGGCAAAATAAAATTTGCATAGTTTTACTGTAAGATGAAATTGCAGCACTTGCAGGAATAAAAACATGCATTAAAGCATAAAACCTTTAACCCCTTGGGGACGAGAGTCTTTTAGAGAAGTTTTAATCTTTAATCACCGGTTTTTTAAAACAGAAATTTTTGCCTAATTGAATCGGGAAAATGCGTGGATTAAATAAGAAAAAATTTATAATAAAAATTTAGTGGTGAAAATAATCCCAGATTTTGAGCACCATACGAGGCACGAATACCAGTCGCTATTATATAACTATATAATAGTTATATAGGTCGCTATATAATATTAAAGTAGTGTTAACCCTTAATTGCATGAATTATTCTTTTAGAATTGTGTTTTTTATTTTTATATTAAGGATTATACACCAGAAATCTTAACATAGATTTTAAACTTTATTTTGTAGCATATTTTTGTAATTTTAGAGGACTAATATTTCTATATAAATATAGTGATTGTAAGAACTTAATTTATGCATTAAAAATTAAATAAAAAGGTGCTGGAAATTTACATCACTATGCAATTAAGGGTTGAAATTTAAATCCATGTAACAAATTTTGTAAAAAATGCTAATTTTATTTTTGTAATCAATATTATTGTAAACATAAATATATATATATATATAACTCATTGAGCTTATTGTTTTAATGCAGTTAAAGCTCCTTTTAACTAAGATATTTTGCTTAACACAAATATAATTGT
The DNA here is from genome assembly GCA_963932465.1 of Maratus speciosus. Classification (NCBI taxonomy): domain Eukaryota; kingdom Metazoa; phylum Arthropoda; class Arachnida; order Araneae; family Salticidae; genus Maratus; species Maratus speciosus. The sequence continues at coordinate 174,284,609 of OZ010794.1, read as the reverse complement.
GATAGAGTAGTTTGATTACAAACTTTAATCGAATGATCTTTTAAATAGAAACAAAAGTTTTTTTTAGCGAAATTTGTATTATTACTAATACTTGTAACGCGATCATGACATCTAAATATTCATAAAACTTCAGCAACATTCATTGTAAAAAAAAAAAAAAAAAAAAAAAAAAAAAGAATTCCGACTAAAATAAATGCAAACGTCAAAAGGAATGCATATTTAAGAAAAGAATTGTGCATTTTCACAATTGTTGGGCATTCAGGTCCACTAAAATTCTTATCGGTGTCTACATATATTGTTTTGAATTTCATTATTAAAAGGAATGGGCAGTTATCATTATTATTGACCGTTTTATCATCTTAAATACTGTTCGAGTAATCTAATCAGACAATGATAGCATGAATGTAAAACTTTGGAAAACACTGAGGCCAATGCACGAGTTCTTCTATAATCTATAGACAATGGAGCTATGAATAAATAGGAGGAGACGTGTAGTATAATATCTACCGGTTTAACCCTCTGTCTACCAGAAGGGTCCAATGGACCCGACATGTACATTCAAAATATTTATTCAAACCAGAAATTTCTTCAAAACAAACTAAATGTATAAATCAGACAATAATAAGTTAAATAAACAAATTAAATAGTTTTAAGTAAAAATTCTGTTGTAGAATGTTTTTATAAAACTTGAGTAAAATTTCCGGTAGTTCTAGGGTTAAATGAAGGTTGTCACAAGGTGGAAACTGTTGTTTGTTTTCATTGGATCAGGTTCTAGTTAATTCTAGGATAAATTCCCACCAGTGAAAATGAATAGAAATTTCTGCTATATTTATGAAAGAAATTCTGCTTGGATAAGGCGTTTAAAAAAGGTATGAAATTTTCTATACAAATTTACTAGTTTACCATGGCGATAATCTAGTTCGATGGTATTGGCAGGGTGATTGGTTAGGTCGTCACAGTATGGAGGAATCGCAAGGTCTGACTACCGCAAAATCAAACTTCCATCGTAAAAAATAAATAGATATTCTTGGCTTAATTATGAGAGAAATATTGCATCAATTAATAAAGCGGAAATTTCTATTCATATTTACTGGTGGAAGTTTGCTTTTACAAAAATCAGAACCTGAGGAAACGGTTACAGTTTATGCTTCGCCATTTTGAAGATATGTCAGTTCCTTCTTATTCATAGTTCCATGCTATAATAGATCACCCTTTGAGCTCTGGTGGGTGAATTTCTTCAAAATACCCAAACGTGACATTGGTACCAGTATTTCACAAACAAAAAATTAGTTTTGTTTTACACACGAAAATGTGCACTTACTTATTTTCTAATAAATTTTGACGAATATTCAGGTGCCATTGTCACATTTGGGTATCAAAATTAAATGAGAAGAAATTCACCCACCAGAGCTCAGAGGGTTAATAACGAGGAACTAACGTATCCTTAAAATAGTGGAAGTTTCAACATCGCTTTCGTAGGGGTTGATTACAACCGGATCAAACTTCCACCAGTAAATTTAAATAGGAGCTTTCTCCTTATTTAAACGCATTAGTCATAAATAATGGAAGAAATAGGTATTCATTTATACTGCTGTGAGTTTACTTGGACGGTAGTTAGGCCCTGCGTTTCTGAAATATTGTGACAACCTGGAAAACGTCTGGTCAGTGTCAGTGAAAAAGATCATATTATCTGAGAAAACTAGCACCAGTAGAAACAAATATAAAATTTGACTATATTTGTGACAGAAATCTTTCATTAATAAGCTGCTTCAATAACACGAAATTCCCTATTCAGATTTACTGGTGGAAGTTTTGACCGGCGGTAATCATAAACTGTTGATCCGTTTTTAAAAAACAGCCGCCATCTTCTGACAATCTTCTCAGTTGCTTCACAATATATCTCCTTCTCTTTATGGGTACGCACATGCGTTATTTAAAACATTAATTCTTTCCTCCATATTTCAACTTATTATCACAGCATATGGGGAAAAAAATAAAAACTTATAGTTTAAAGACGCTAATTAAGTGCTTTTTAATCAATTTCGATCACTCGAAACAATAATAACGATAACACAAAAACAATATTTATGAAACAATATCACCGTGTCAATGAAAATGTGCATCAGAATTAAAGATACATTAAAGAAAATTCGTTCGTTAATGAAAAAAAAAATCCCAAGTATTAAATTTATTTTAGTAGACAGTTTTTATTATTTATTCTACTTTGAAATTTAAAAACAATATCAATTATCTATTTGGTATATATTCAAAAACAAGACATTATACATTATTACATATATATATATATATATATATATATAAATTTGCAGTTTAAACACATAAATTGAATTATTTTGCTTTCAATTATTTCAAAATAAATAAATAACAATAAGTGTGCCAATCAAAACCCACATTTAAAAATTAAATTAAAGTGGAAGAAAAGTGAATGTTAAATGAAAACAAATTCAAGTTGTGTTCTATTTTTATTTTTAATTGGGCTTGAAATTATACAGTAAATATCCTATTAAATATTAAGTGATTTGAAACCTGCATATAATAAATAGTAAAATTAAAGTATACATGAAATTAAGTATTCTTATAAATAAATTTTCGTACTGTAAACTTTACTTATCAGAAATGGGTAATTTTCACATAAAATCCATTAAATTAATAAACATAAAACTGTCATAATACTAAAACAACACAAGTTCATGAAACAGAAAATTATTATTTAGTTTTGTATTCGTTTGATATATTATGCAAGGTACAAGCAATAGATTTTTTTAAAAATGTATTGACATATGAAGAGAAAAGTAAAAGAAAGAAGGAAAAGACTTTCATCAATTGGAATTAAAATATTCCTAATTTATGTTCATTTTCCTCGAATGTTTAGGTAATAGCTGATAAAAAAAAACATCGAAAAACACAAAAACCTACCACGAAAATATTTCATTTCCAAAATAATGTTGTGTGGGTTCTTAAATGTTTGTTCACATCTTTTAAGCTTAAAATAATCAATTTTTATGAGATGAAAAGTATTTCCTGACTAGATCTAAAAGTAAATTTATAATTATAGAATAATAATTTTATTTATTGTTATTTTTAATTAAACATTAAAATGTATATAAAAACACATAGGATTTTTGCGAAGAAGGTGTGTGTGTGTGGGGGGGGGGGGGGGTTAACTACTGTTTTGCATAAGTGTACTAACAACCCTTCCTCTAGTCTTGTAAATAAATTGTTTACAGTTGTGGCAAAAATAGAGAGATTCAAAAACATTATCCCCATAGCTCTATTTACACAGTACATAAGCATTTATAATTTAACAAAAAATTATAAAAAGAATTTTTATTAAGATAGCAAACGTTTAATATTAAAAAACAACAATAAATTGATACAAGTATATCGATCGGGGTTTGCTTTAAAAGAAGTAAACAAGATAAAAATGCTATGTATTCACAGCGACTTTTATGAAAATTTCTAGAATATTTAAATTTTTAAGTATGAATATATATATATATATATAAATACATAAATTTGTTGTCAAATTAAAGTCCAACTAATTCTGCATACAAAATAACCCGAGTTACTATTCACACGACAAGTGTCTTTTAATAAATGGGCGTTAATTAAAGGTCACTCTAATGAATTAGAGAAAACAGAACAAATTATAAAGAGAGAATGGTGTGACAAGATACAAATTAAATGATATAAGTCTTGACACGATTTAGGGATGTTTGCCATTTTAAATTATTGCTCTATGTGGAAAGAAACAGAACTACAATAATATCGTTTCGTTTTGAGATACGGTATTATTGATAGAATCGCACTAGGATTTGCTAGTTAATTTATTTTAAAGAAATTAAAAATAAAAGATTTTGAACACAAGAAATAAAACTTGTGCTGATAGCATATAAATATGATTTGAAAATAAAACTTACCTTGAAAAAAATATGTTATTAGGCTAAGTAAAACGCACGTGCACGTAAAATAGTAAGATACAAAATTCAAATGTTCGGGGCTGGCGCGTTGGCAGTTAGCCAGCCCCGGGTTGTGACGTCACATGTGGGGGGATGAAGGGCGTGTCTGGCTTGTAGTCTTGAGGCGGCTTTGGCCAAAACTGGCCGAAAACGGAAATTCTGCCGATCAATATAATTTTAAACAGCCACTTATTGATTTCAGTGGCTGTATCACTTGAACTTAAATGCCATAAATATAGTCAGAAACTTAAAACACTTTCAATTTTTATGTATTATTATTTCTTGTTGCTTTTTCCGGTTTCTCTTTTAATTTAATTTGTTGTGGCGATATTATATAGTTTTTAACCCCTTGAGGGGGAAGCAATTGCGTTTGTGTAATGATGAATTCCCAGCGGAAATTTAGAAAAAAATTATTTCAAAATAAGGAAAAGCAATTTTACGACTTTTTTCCCCACCAAAGTTAGAAAAGTAAAATTTTCTAATTTTATCTTGCAAATCTTTATTAATCGTAGGTGGAATAAAATATATCCCACCGCCCCTCAAGGGGTTAAAAGCAATTCTTACAGCTATAGCAGCTAAACTCAACCTTTTTTTTTCATGTGAACCGCAATTGTTAAATGGGCTGCAGCACATTGTACTTATATAAATAAAATTCACGCCTGACTGTGTTCAAATTGATACTGTATCCAATGGCGGCTCGTGACTGGCAAGGATGCTACATGAATGCAGTGTTGCCAGTGGGGTACTTTATAAAATTCAGATTCCTTGATTAGCACTACATTTTTAAATGACAAAATTTTCCTCGTTTTCGACATAATTAATACGTCATTACATGAGGCGAACTGTACCATTTCAAAAAAGTGGTGCTAATCAAGAAATATGAATTTTAAAAAAGTAGCCCACTGGCAACACTGCATGAATACTTGACTGCATGAATACTGCATGAATACCTTTTAAGCTTTTTATTAACTTACTATTCAGAGTTGCCAGATTTGGTTTCTTTTTTTTTTTTTTATCTGAAATTTTACATTCACACCGAAAATTCTGTATAGTATTGTTTTCTTTATTTAATGAGAGACATTTAGTGATTACCTACAGTAAAAAATTTCTTTCAGAATTTCTGATGTGAATTCGAAGTTTTTAAAGGGAGCCCTTTGCCAGATTTGGCTGGGGTTTTTTTTAAATCTGAAATTTTACATTCACACCGAAAATTCTGTACAGTATTTCTTTATTTAATGAGAGACATTTAGTGATTACCTACAGTAAAAATTTCCATTCTGAATTTCTGATGTGAATTCAAAGTTTTTAACCCTAGAACTACCGAAAATTTTACTCAAGTTTTATAAAAACATTCTACACCAGAATTTTCACTTAAAACTATTTAATTTGTTTATTTAACTTATTATTGTCTGATTTATAAATTTAGTTTGTTTTGAAGAAATTTCTGGTTTGAATAAATATTTTGAATGTACATGTCGGGTCCATTGGACCCTTCTGGAGGGTTAAAAGAGCTCAAAGCTTAATAGATACCGAAAAGCATGTAAACAGAGTTTCGCTTCGAGTCCATATAAAAGCAGAAGTATTCAATGTAACTAATTTAAACTTTCTGATATTTTTAATGTATGTTTGTAGTCTTATAAAATTATAAAATGAAGTACTTCAATGTAATAAAATAAAAAATATAAAAAACACATTTCGAAAACACAATTTTCGAAAAAAATTTGGGTGTCATATCACCAACCGTAAAATATCTTAAGGTTGAATTGACATAAGGACCTAATTTTTTACTTTAAAATGATGAGGAAACTTTACTCTGTATAATGAATTAAGGATATAACTATCACTCAAAGGAAACTTTATTAAAAATACTCTCAAATTTGAAAATTAAAGAACCCTAAAAAATACATTTTTTTTTCATTAAAAATACTCAAAATATTAACACGTTCACGCCGGCGCGGTGGGTCACACTCGACAGTCTCATAGCTGGCAAGTCTCCGGCCTTTTGGATACCAGTATTTTAAAAGAGAAAATGTTGTTTTATTTAATTAGAACAATTGGGCGATTTAAAGGAACAACATTTTCTCTAAAATAACAGTGGTGTGCAAAAAGCCGAAGACTTGAAAACTCTGAGACAGTCGAGTGTGACCCACCGCGCCGGCATGAACATGTTAAACTATCTAAAATATATTAATTCATTCTATGTGTGATGTGTATGCATGCAAAAAAAAAAATTTAAGCCATTCCATCAAACAGTTTTTTTTTCTTTTTAATATTACGGATAGTCGTCAAAAATCAAGTTTTGAGAAAACGCGACTTAAAGCTGAAATTATAAAACGAATTCTTCGGTAAATTCAATTACTGAATGACACGTTTTACATTAGTTTATGCTCATTTTTTTTTAAGGATGCTTACATCTATAATGCTGTTACCTTTTAAATCTTCGTATGTTGGTTTTTCTGGAATTGTACTTGTATCCAATTTTAATTTAATTTTTTTTTTTAACCCCTTAACAATGACATTTGTTTTCTTACAAAAAAATTAAGAATGGGGCGGGACACCACTTTTTCCATACTAAAATATTTACCTTACTTAATCGAAAAATATCTGACAATCAATAAAGATAAATTTACAGTTACAAATTAGTGGTACCAAAATGCTTTTAATAACGAAGCAAGCAAAGTGTTCTTGCCCGAATCCAGTTCGGGCCACACTGTTAAGGGGTTAAACAAACACTGGCGTCCAATTAAATGGGTGCGGCTTTGAATGTGACTGTTACATACATGATTATAACTCCGTTAAAAATGCAAATATTTTTATGCAGTTTATGCACAATATTCAGAATAAATTGAATAATCAAAGTAGATCATAAAAAATCGATTTTTTGAAAACTTTTTAATCCCTGAGCCCCCTTAAATCGAAAGTAGAGGCCAAATCGGCAACTCAGTTACTACTATATTCTGACCGATCTTCGCCTACGATCACACCTCGATTCGTATTCGACACAAGTATTTCTCCATATATTTTTCTAGTATGAAATTTTGAATATTTGAAATACATATGAAACCGATCGCTATCTCACAGAAGCACGGAATTATCATTTAACCCTTCAGGGGGAGTAATTGTGTTCTGTAATATCGAATTCACTCGAATTTTCGAAAAAATGTATTGCGAAATAGAGGAAAGCAATTTTAGGACTTTTTTCCACCAAAGTTAGAAAACTAAAATTTGATTAAATTTTTCTGGTGCAAATCTTCTTTAATCTTAGCCCCTCAAGAGGTTAAGCCATTCGAAGTCTAGCATCCTATTACGAGAACATGTCTTTCCATTGACTATTATTTCTTTTTAGGTGCGTTCGTAATTACATAAATACGTACAGTGTTGCCAGTGGGATACTTTTCTAAAATTTAGATTTCATGATTAGCACCTTTTTTTAGTAATAGTAAAATTCGCCTTATTTAATGACAGGCAATGATTAGGGCAATAACGAGGGGAATTTTACCATTTCAGGAAAGTGGTGCCAACAGAGAAATCTGAATTTTAAAAAAGTAGCCCAATGGCAACACTGAATACGTAGCACCTATAGTCGTCGTTCAGTCCGTCTGTCCGTCCGTCTGTCTGTCCGCATATAACAGAACAAAAACTACCCAACCGAATGGTCTGAAATTTTAAATATATGATTGTTGCAAAATTTGTCAAGCCATTTCAAATTTTATGAAAATCGGATGTAGATTTTAATTACAGGGATAGTCAAAAGTTTTTCTTTACATTACGGCCAATGGGAAAAATTATTGCAAGTGCATTTTAATGATGTTACAGCCTTCCGAATGGTCTGAAATTTTAAATATATAATTGTTCAAAATTTTTTCGAGCCATTTCAAATTTTATGAAAATCGGATGCATAGTTTAATTACAGGGACAGTCAAAAGTTTTCTGTTACATTACGGGGAATGGGAAAAAAGTTATTGCAAGTGCATTTTAATGATGTTATAGACTATGCACTTATGAAGTGCAAAACAATATACATTCAGTACAATATGGGGTGAAAAAAATAATTATAAAACTAATTATATTACGAACTCACCTCATTTGCCACCTTTGACGAGCAATTTCCAACTTGTTAAAAATTAGTTTTGTTATTATCCCCATTTAATAATGATATAATTCTAATCGCAATAATGTTATAAATGTAAAAGAGTGAAAATGTTTGGCTGAAGTCAGCTGTAAAACCCATGATTAAATGCCTTTTTATAAATTTTATCCATTCTATTCACTTTTCTTTTGCAATTTGCAAAATTTTTTGTTAATAAATTTTACATATTTTAAAGAATGATTCTGTTTCAGGATTTTTTTAAACCACTATTTCATCCTAAGAGTAACATTCGCATCATGGATTCTGAGAATAAATAAGGCAAAGATTACTATTTGGAAATAAAGTTTATAAAATTCCAAAAACGTAATTACTCGAAAAAACAGTGTGCGCTATGTTGGTTATACTACGCCAATATTTCTAGTCACCAATAACAATGTTGCAAATTTAGCGTAATTCTGATTTCAAAATATCTACTAAACTTTTGTAATAGTAATTTTCATTATATTTAATCGACGAAAGTCTGCTATTAAACTAAGAGAAAATGATTATTAAAAAATTCAGGTATATATTTTGAATAGAAAAGTGCGCCTAATTTTCAATACTGAGCACTGACATTTGATATGGAATACAAATATTGATAAAATAAGTTGGAAATATTTGTAGTAAAATGACAATACTGCCTAAACATTGCAATTACCTTTAACCCCTTCGCGACGGGAGCTTTTTACGAAATGTTTATTACTTTGCTACCGGTTTTAAAAAACAGAAGTTTGTGCCTATTTAAATCGGGAAAATGCTCGGATTAAATAAGGCAAATTTTACAGTAAAATTTTAATGGTGAGGATAAACGAGGATTCTTAGGCCTATTTCCGGCACGTATACGTGACGCTCGTCCCCAATGGGTTAAGAAAATATTAATATTTGATAAATATTTATTTTATGTTTTAAATATTAATAGTGAAATTTCAAAATATTTTTGGAAAATATTGAGAAATATGTCTAAGTTGCAACATTCGACTAAAAGCTGGTTTTATTTATATTTTTTTATGTATTAAAAACCAATAGTAAAAGTAAATTTCAAATAATAGTAGTAATAGCAGTAATAGTAAATTTCAAAAAATAGTAAATTTCATTAAGTTAGGTAAAAAACTCGATTGCATTATTACCATAATTGGAAAAATAATACCATAATTGGAAAAGTGAGTGCGGGCACATCTACAAATAAAGTCTTTCATTTAAAAAAATAGCTATCGAAATGAGCTCAGTAGAAAATTCAGGCCAGATGACTGAAAAACAGCCTTGTCTTTTAAACCTTTCAGGGGCAAAGCAATTCTGCCGCTAAAGTGTTGAAATTAATCACTGACACCGGAATTTGAAAACAAATTTATTTATAAATATGAAAAAGCTATATTTCGCATGTATGATAAACTGAAAATTCTTTTACCAAAATTCTGTTGCCATTGTTTGATTTGGGAATTAAAATTAAGTGATTTCATAGAAATACCACCGCCCCTCAAGGGGTTATATATATAGATTCTATATACAGGGTGTTCCGTTAAAGGGGTCCAATATTAATAGGGGTAATAGAGGAGATCACATGGAGCATAAATCAGTATATAAAGCCTGGTCGGATCTTAATAGTTTTCAAGTTACAGCAAATAGAATGAAAATTCGGAAAATTGTAAAAGAACCCTCATTGCTAAACTATCGATAATGCTACATAAAAACGAAGCACATATTTAGAAAGAGCAGAAAAAAACCTACAAAATGACATCAATTGTATTAAAATAGCAATATTTATTGACGAGTTACAAGCCCTGAAACAGTGAAAAAAGTACGAAATCCAATATACATCAAAATAGTTAATCGTTAATTCCAAAAAGACAACTCTAGCTACAACAAGGAAAATGTAGTAAAATTTGGTCCATTCCGAAAACTTTCGAAAAAGCTTACAATGAACCATATCGGTTTAATTGTGTGAGAGAAATTAATCAGTTTCTTAGTTACAACTCCGCTTTCTTTGACACTAGCAAAGGTTAAACTCCGCCCATCACGATTGGAAACACCGCCTTTTTAATTACTCTCAACTATACATTTTCGATCATGCTTCTTCTGAGATGCAACATTTTTAATTATTCAAGAGTTGAATGAACCAAAATAACTTTACAATAATAGTCTACATTTTAAATTGGTCTTTTATTGATATAAAGCTTAAGTTAAATTCTTTAAAATTAAACTGGTGGTGAAAATTCGGAAATAATTAAAAATATTGCGATTTGTAACTATGCAAGAAGTTTCAGTACATGTTTTACATGGACAATTATTGTATGTATATGTGCATCATAATTTATGATAGGAAATAATAATAACAAATAGCATAATAATTTTATTAATTATAAATTTAAAAAAGACACTAAATATTAAATTAATTCATACAAACTTTGTAATTTACAATTTGAGTACACCACAGTCTGTGACTTACAAAATACTGTGCCAAAAAGTGTTGAAAATAAAAGAAAAATGACAAATAAAGAATTACATTCCACGTACTTTATGACATATGTGAAGCATAGTCTTCTGGCCTGCGCTGCACAGTTCAATGTCGGAAGGCAGACGAACGGACATTATTATAATAGGTGTTCGAAGTTGCGCCCATTAACAGAATCGCATAGCCGACAGCGACGTCGTAAAGATTGGCGAACACGCCGAAAAACTCCGACGGAGTTGGGAATGTCTCCTGCAGCGACAACGATTCGCACTAGTAAATCCTCCGGTGTATCCACAGGCGTTTCATACACCAGCGATTTAAGGTGTCCCCAAACAAAAAAGTCTAACGGATTGAGGTCTGGAGAGCGTGCAGGCCAAGCAACAGGTCCACTGCGTCCAATCCATTTCCCAGGATATGTTGAATTGAGGTGATTGCGAACACCTATGAAAAAATGTGCCGGTGCGCCATCGTGCATAAACCACATATTGTGGCGCAATGTTGCTGGCACATTTTGCAGTAACTGCGGTAAGATATCCCGTAGGAAAACCAAGTACGTACTGCCATTGAGTACATCTGGGAGTAAATATGGTCCTATGAGATAATCGCCGAAGACACCTGCCCATATGTTCACACTGAACTTTTGTTGTGCGTTCGACGGGAAAACACTGTGCGGATTTGTATATGACCATGTGTGCATATTGTGCGTGTTTACCACGCCCTCTCTCGTAAATGTTGCTTCATCAGTAAATAAAATATTTTCCAGAAATTGTGGATTATTTTCTGTTACATTAAGCAACCAGCGTACGAATTCTGTCCGCTGAGCACAATCTGTTACTGATAACAGTTGTACCCGCTGCACATGAAAGGGGTGCATGTTTTCTGCACGCAGAACACGCCACACACTTTGGTGAGAAACACCGACTTCAGACGCAGCAGCTCGTGTACTCGTGGAGGGGTTATCTTTAAAAATATTCAGTACATCTTCTTCCATTGCAGGTGTTCGTACATGTCGAGGTTTCCCTGCATCAATGCTTGCTGTATTAAACGATCCAGTCTCCCGTAATCGTCTATCGATTTTTATGAAGAGTTTCGAACTTGGGCAACGTCTCCTTGGAAATTGCTCACGGTACATGCGCTGTGCTAGACATGCATTTCCATGAGCTTGCCCGTACATCAGATGCATGTCCGCATATTCTTCGTTAGAGTATTCCGGCATAATTATTATACATCAACTTACTACAATCCCACTTACAACAGCCTCCCTTTAACATAACGCCCACTGATGACTGCTGTTTTATTACACTTTTCTTCCTATACACATAGAAAATTTGCATAAAAAGTACTTCTTCTTCATCATCCTGAAAGTTCATGGAGGAAACGCAGCAGTCACGGAGTTTGCTTTAAGACAAGGCGAGAGCTGCACAATATGTCATTCACTTGACCAGACTGAATAATGAAAGGGTATTGATAGAGGTTGATCAGAAATGTATAATTGAAAGATATTAAAACGGGGTGTTTACAATCGTCATGGGCGGAGTTTCGCCCTTTCCGAGCGTGCAACAGTACAGAGTTGTAACCAGGGAACTGCTTGATTTCTCCCATACAATTAAACTGATATGGTTTATTGTCAGCTTCTTCGAAAGCTTTCGGAATGGACCAAATTTTATAACATTTTCCTTGATGTAGGTAGAGTTGCATTTTTGGAATTAACGATTAACTATTTTGCTAAATATTTGATTTTGTATTTTTTCACTGTTTCAGAGCTTGTAACTCGCCATTAATTCTCAATATTCTAAAATAACTTATGTCATTTCGTAGGATTTTTTCTGCTCTTTCTAAATATGTGCTTCGTTTTTATGTAGCATTATCGATAGTTTAGCAATGAGGGTTTTTTTACAAATTTCCGATTTTTCATTCTATTTGCTGTAACTTGAAAATTATTGAGATCCGGCCAGGCATTATATACTGATTTATGCTCCGTGTGATCTCCTCTATTACCCCTATTAATATTGGACCCCTTTAACGGAACACCCTGTATATAGCTATATATATATAGATTCCGTGATTCTATTATATAGAGATCAGCTTCATAATTATTTCAGAATATTCGATATTTAATACCGGAAAAATGTACTGAGATATACCTGTGTGCATTGCGAACCGAGTAAGTATTGTAACTATGCGAGATGCTAGCGGGTTTGTCAAAGCGATATAAGTAAGCGTCCTATCTTAAATGGGAGAAGTAACCGCAAGATTAAAAGCGAGGTCAGATCAATCAAGGTCATGCGCCACGTAGTGGATGGAGTGTAAACTGCAGGTAGATACCTAACTGTTTTCTTACGGACACCACTAATATTGTAAAGTTTTTTTCACCTTGATTAATAACTGAAGTGCTCCTGTTAAGGCGAAGAAAATGTCGTGGTATAAAGTGTATCTGGATGCACCTCTCGCTACACCATTATTTTGCAGCAAATGTGGCAAACAAAATTCCTTTCCGTGAGTACCTGAAGATTTAGAAAATACGCGCCACATTAAAAGCCCGCGTATGTGAATTATCACTCCGTCCATAAGGTGGCGCAACTGTATTAATTTACGCCTGATTCCAGCATTAAGTTTGTTCGTTTACTTATAACGCTTTGGGATTTGCCAGTTCCCTACATTTTTTTTCAAATTCCTTGATTATTGAAGAAACATTCACCTTGTTTAATGATAGGTAAAATGATACCATAATAAAGCCAATTACACTATTTTATAAACTGGTAGGAGTGAAACAATCTCAATAAAAATCACAGCCCGTGAATATCACGGGAGCGAGAATTAAGGGGTTAAATCTGTTAGGCGTGAATATTATTTACATCATTGTTTAAGTTTAATGGGTTGCGACTTATCCAATATAACTAGTTATGGCCAGAATGAATTTTATTATCGAATGAATCATTCGTAGAAACATAGTTTGTATATATTTTTAACCAAATACTACCAGAAATTTACTAAAAAAAAAAAAAAAAAAAAAAAATCAGAGTAATTTAAATTTAATAATAAAAAATTGTCAGAAAGAATGGTGCAAAACATAATAATTATTAGAATAGGCACATTTCGATAAATAACTCTTTAATGCCCACGGTAGAACGCGTTCCATAAATTGCGCAATTCAGAAAATCGAAAATCCAAAAAATCTGTACAGTAAATTTGGTTTATATAATGACGAAATGTCTGTTATTAAATTTTGTGAAAATTGCTCTTTTAAATTTCTGGTGGGAATACGGAATATGTGATTAAAATAATCCCATAAATCGGGAACACTGATGGTATCATAAATGATACCATGGGCATTTAAGGGTTAATATTAGATGTCGCGATACTGTTTCCGCATCTGGCAGATTTTATTTTTTAGAAATATTGAATTCACACAAGAAAATTTTGAATAACAATTTTCTTTTTTTTTTAATTTGTGGAATGTCTATAATTTTAAAAAGCAAAAAAAAAAAAAAAAAAAAAAAAAACTATTAAAACTTACTGGTGCCTAAATAAACTAGTCGGATGTACCATTTCCAAAACTTTCTTCTATGTCATACATGTTAATACTTCAAAATTCGCTAAGACACTGTCAAAATTAAATGGCAATGTATGCCTCTTTCGAGGATTCTAAAGATATGAAATTCCATGAATTAGTTCTTGAGATATGACTATCGTTGAAGTATGGTAAATCCAGACCGCCGCCTATGGGGTGATATATACCAAAACATAATCAACAACAAGTTATGTCAACATCTGACTTAATCTGAAGTTTGGAGAAAATTCGTGCATTAGGTTTTGAGATAGAGCTGTTGCGAAAATCGTGAAAATGACAGCATAGCAGCGCCACCTATTGGGCTATAAACACCAAAACTTAATCAGCAACAACTTCTGTCAATGTCTAACTAAATCTGAAATTAGATGAAAATACATACATTAATCTTGAGATAAAGCTGTTGCGGAAATCGTGAAAAATGGAGCACAGCAGTGCCACCTGTTGGGCGATTTACACCAACATGCAATCAGCATGAATTCATATCAAGGACTAACGGAATCTGACGTTTGATAAAAATCCGTGCATTAGACATTGAGATAGAGGTATTGCGGAAATCGTGTAAATCCTGCAAAATGCAGTACAGCGACGCCAGCTGTCGGGCGATTCACACCAAAACGTTATCAGCACCAATTCATATCAAGGGCTAATTGAATCTATAGTTTCGTGAAAATCCGTGCATTAGTTCTTGAGAAGGAGCTATTGCAGAAATCACAAAAAATACAGCATAGCAGCGCCACCTTTTGGGCGATTTACACCAAAAACTAATAAGCAGCAATTTATATTAGGGACTAGCTGAATATAAATTTTTATTAAATTCCGTGCATTATTTCTTGAGATAGAGCGCCCACAAAATTTGGGTCACATACATACATACAGACAAAGTCACAGACTCACAGACAGACATTTTGTAAAAACATGTTTTCCGGGATCACTGGCCCCTAAACCGTGTAAATCCGTCGAAAACCGGGAGTCGAAAATTTTCACGAATCTAATACTTTCTTCTTGTAAAGACAAAAGAAAGTAAAAATCAACGAGATGCGGCATCACTCGTCGTGAATATGGCGACATTTGTTCATTAACAGTTCAGAAACAGAAACATTAAATGTAATCCACATGAAACATAAACAAAAACATATTCGCTAACTAACTTTGAATAATCAAATATGCTTGATATGTCCGTTTATGCATATATTTAATGAAAAAACAAGAACAAAGAAAAAAAGCAATTAAACAAATTACTACGACCATTTGGAAAATGATTTTTTCAAAGACTAAAATTTAAGACATAAAAAATAGCACGGAGTAGATCATACATTACGTACGCCATGGATTAAACATTAATAGTGTTATTACACGCAAGAACTGCAAGCGACAGAAATCGCCTGCGACTCGTACGTATTATCCACCTGAAACTTACGTATTATCCAAGCATTTCATTGGCTTTTCCAACGTCAGATTTTCAAAAGATCTGACGGCCAATTTTAAATGAAATTTATTTCTTAAACTTCTAAACATCCCACACTATTACTTTTTATATCGTCGTATAAAGAAAAAAAATGTACTTTTAAATGCAATTTGTTTGAAAGCTGTATCTCAATTTGTTTCTGAGTTATTAATTTTTTTTGTAGTTTTTATTGTTTTTTTGTCATATTGGCAACACTCTGTTGTCCATCTCTGTTGAAAGTAAAAGAAAATACAGGTTACTGTATAGACCAATCAGAAAACGAATAAAATGATGATTAAACCAATGAAAAGCTTCAGATATGCTTTTGATTTCCTACCCTGACGAGAACAATAACCATTTTTCCAAATGGTTAAAAATCATCCGTCAAGCATAGATTAGGAAACATTTTCCAACGCTTCTATAATATTTTAAGGCTTGTCAGGACGCAAATTCCTCTCTCTTTTGCTAAACCTATGGGCTTGAAATGCATCCGTATTTTTCAAATTTGTCTTCGGAAGAGTAAAAGTTTTACCTTTTGTTTTCGGCATGCTCTTCTTCAAGAATGTTTCTTTCTTTTTTATTTGACAAAAAGATTTCTAAAATATATGTTTAATTTTATATTTTAAGTGTTTAAATATAAGTGAAGCAGGCGAGTTCTAAGTAATAGACAGGGAGCCGGTAACACAGACAATCACCTCATCGAATTCACGGATGAAATTCTAGGATTAGTTAAATCTTGATTCGTATATTAAAACGCAATCGGTCTGCCAAGTGATATCTTGGTGGAAAACACCTGAAAACCCGATTTTAGCGGCTGACTCGTAGGTTTACCATTGTCTTTTCCCGTTCCCTGTCCTCCATGTTTTTATACCTTTTGGTGCAGGAAAACACAATGGTAAACCTACGGTCAGCCGGTAAAATCGGTTTTCAGGTAGTTTTCCACCAAGATATAACTTGGCAGACAGATTGCGTTTTAATATGCGAATCAAGATTTAACTAATCCTAGAATTTTATCCGTGAACTCGATGAGGTGATTGTTTGTGCAGCCGGCTCCTAGTCTATAAGGTTTTAACATTTTAAATAAAGCTAACATTTTAAAAATATTTTGTCCAATAAAAAAGAAACTAATCGGATGTACCAATCCCAAAACTTTATTCTATCTAATACATGTTTACACTTTAAAATTCGCTATCACACTGTCAAAATTAAATGGCAATCTATGCGCATCATGAGGATTCTAAAAATATGAAATTCCGAGGATTAGTTTTTGAGACATGACTACCTCTGAAAACGTGTAAATCCAGCAAAATGCAGCCTAGTAGCGTCACCTATGGGGTGATTTACGCTAAAACATAATCAGCAACAACTTATGTCGACGTCTAAGTGAATCTGAAGTTTGGGGAAAATCCGTGCATCAGTTTTTAAGATAGAGCTATTGGAAAAATCGTGAAAATTCCCATATAGCAGTGCCACCTATTGGGCGATTAACACCAAAACCTAAACAGCAGCAAATTGTGTCACCATTGAACTAAATCTGAAGCTAGATGAAAATTCGTGCATTAGTTCTTGAGATAGAGCTATTGGGGAAATCTTGAAAAATGCATTACAGCAGCGCCACCGGTCGGGATATTTACACCAACACGTAATCAGCACCAAGTCATATCAAGGACTGACTGAATCTGAAATTTGATGAAAATCAGCGCATTAGTTCCTGACATAGAGCTATTGCAGAAGTCGTGAGAAATGCAGCATAGCAGCGACACCTGTTTGGCGATTTACACCAAAAACTAATCAGCACCAATCTATATCATGGACTACCTGAATATAATATTTTATTACATTCCGTGCATTAGTTTTTGAGATAGAGCGCACACAAAATTTGTCACATGTACACAGACTCACAGACAGATATTTTGTAAAAACATGTTTTTTGCCATCTCTGATCCCTAAAACGTGTAAATCCGTCGAAAACCGGAAGTCAAAAATTTTCACGAATCCAATGCATTCTTCTTGTAAAGATAGAAGAAAGTAAAAAATATTCTTCAAGAAGAGCATTCACAAAACAGAAGGGAAAAAAATTAACTTTCTCAGGAGAAATCGGAAAAATACGGATGCATTCTAACCCCATAGGTTTAGGATTAGAGAGGAGATTTTGTGTTCTGACTGATAAGGAGCCTTAACAAAATTTCGCCTTTTAACCCCTTAATTCTCGCTCCCGTCAATATCACGGGCTGAGCCGCTGCCATCGAAATACTCAAGGCCAGAGGACACGAGTTGCGACGTCATAACTAATAGACTCACTTTTTACTAGTGTTGGATTTCACACCGTGAAATTTTGAATAGCAATTTTCTTTTATTTTATTTGTAGAATATTTACCATCTTATAAAACAATAATAACTATTTAAAATCACTGGTGAGAATTCGGAATCCCTAAATAAAAATTCAGCCCGCATCTGGCTGATTTTTTATTGCGGGATTCCAAATTCTCACCAATATATAAGTTGCTATTGTTTTACAAGATGATAGACATTCCACAAATGGAATAAAAGAAAATCGCTATTCAAAATTTTTCGGTGTGAATTCCAACACTAGTGAGAATGCGGTCAATTCGTTATGACGTCACAACTCGTGTCCTCTGGCCTTGAGTATTTCGATGGCAGCGGCTCAGGTGACGTTCGTTATTTCTCGTGCCCGTTATATTTCGGGGTTGGAGATTTAGTTGCTGGAAAAATCTTCCAGAAAATTTTAACTTTCATTTCCGTGTGAAGTATTTAAAAATCCCCGTTTGGGTTTGGTTTTTGGCGCTGATTGTAGTGTTGGACTTCGTATTGCATGTTTCGAAATGTATCACACTCAAACAAATTATTAATAATGAAAATTTAATGTATATTTAAATTATTTCAAATGTTATTTGTACAAATTTGTGTGATGATGATGAATAAAGATCTAAGATGCAAAAAATAAAGGTCTTATTCGCATTAATTTGTATGGTGTAAAACAAACAATAAGACATAGAATTCTCGCATTATGGGTTTTCTACAAATGTGAATTTGTTCTATAATATCTTTTTTTTTAGCTTTAAAAAAAAAACTAATTGCATATTTTATTTAGAAACCTTGTAATTATTCAAATTCTGTAATAAAAAAATAGGTACTTTTTTGATAATTTTCCAAATATTAAGCGATCCTTTAGGGGTTAATAAGGTGAAAGAAGCCTAAGTAAACAATTTGGAAAAAGCATAAAAGATCTAAAAACCCAGTTTCAGGAAATACCATCAATATTCGGAAATATTAAAATTCTCTTGTGGAGTCCTGTGTGTGTTCCATAGATTTGTATAGACTGTACTAGATAGTAGGGGAGACCGGGACTAGTTGGCTATATGGGTAAGTAGGCGCAGTCCTCATAATTCGCCTGTTTTTGGATAGATGGCGCAACCAGTCACATAGTACCTTTCTTCTTGCTTTCTACAATCCTCATTGTAGTTTTGCAGCGTTACTCATGTGCATTGACATTTATTACGATTTCTCTTTTTTTGCATTGATAAGTAATTTTTCAATACATGGAAATTATTCCAGAGAGAAACATTCGCCTTGGATACAATATTTCAAACGAAAATCAAATTTCGAAGTAATTGCTTAAAAGGCGCAAAGGCCAACATAGCGAAAAAGATTCCAAGCCGGGACTCGAACCCGGGCCATCAGTATAGCGCACTGACGTTCTACCGACTAAACCTCTTGGAACGATACACAGCTCGGAAAATTTCTCACTATTATATGTTGGCAAGACTACAAACGCAGCACAAGATGAAATATTTATCGTGAGCCACCGACCTGGGGCTAACACGAAACATAATCAAATCCAGCATCGATAGAAACTATATTAATACATGGAAATTATTCCAGAGAGAAACATTCGCCTTGGATACAATATTTCAAATGAAAATCAAATTTCGAAGTAATTGCTTAAAAGGCGCAAAGGCCAACATAGTGAAAAAGATTCCAAGCCGGGACTTGGAATCTTTTTCACTATGTTGGTCTTTGCGCCTTTTAAGTAATTATTGGAATCTTTTTAAGTATGTTGGCCTTTGCGCCTTTTAAGTAATTATTGGAATCTTTTTCACTATGTTGGCCTTTGCGCCTTTTAAGCAATTACTTCGAAATTTGATTTTCATTTGAAATATTGTATCCAAGGCGAATGTTTCTCTTTGGAATAATTTACATGTATTAATATAGTTTCTGCTGGAAGTGTATCATGTAACTTACATAAATACCCTTGATACCACTTCAGCAGGTTATTATTTTATTTTATTGTCATAAAAAAAATATTATTATTTATATATTTTGATTATTATTATTATTTTATAAAATGCATATATATATTTAGACTGTGTCTTACATATAGGTAATTTTATTATTATTATTATCTAATATAAATATACTCATATATGTATTTATGCTATAAGGTCTTAATAAGAGTAGGACCACACAAGGAGTCCTATCTGTAGAGGGGATCTTTTCAGCGAGTCACGGAGTCTACAAGCCTGACAATAGCTTGACATAAAATGCCAAGTTGTACTTATGACGGGATACTACTTTATTTATGATACCTAATAAAACAGGCCACACAGGCGAAGACTCGGGGGCCAGAAACCAAGATCGCTGACGCTCAAGGGTCGGAGTATGGTATACCCCAGAAAAAGTGCAATACCGAATCAGAGGTTTGCAGGTCGAAGGAAGAAATGGGGGTCAGCAAGGCTGACCGATCATTCGACGGAGGGGGCGGAGGACCCTCCTCCACATTGTCATCACGAGGTGATGTCGTAACTGAAGGAAGAAGTTACAAAGATATCGATTCAAATTTCTATACCATGAAGACTTAAAAATATGAGTGCGATTCAAGTTGCAGAACCATGATGACTTAAAATATATTTCGATTCAAGTTCCTAAACCAGGAAGTCTTATATATATATTGATGCAAGCTCCTATACCATGAAGACTAAAAACATAGATGTCGGTTCATGTCTTTAAACCAGGACGACTTAAGAGATCGATGGAAACTCCAAAACTATGCAGTCTTAAAAATAGAGTTCAGTTTGAGTTCCAGAATGACGATGTCGAATTATTTGGGTCGTGTTTTCCCGTTAAGGGATGGCCCTATGGATAAACTGTCCTCGGACATTGCTTCGTCGTTAAGTGTTTTAAAATAGTGAACTTTACCGTGAGTGAAAAAAAAAGTCATTCAATATGCCAAGGATTCAAGTGTGACCTTAACCACAAGTGATCCCTCTCTACAGAAGGTTTGTATACTTTAACCTTTTTGTATTCCCATTGTGTGAATAATTTATGTTGTATTAGGGAGGTACAATTTATGGTACTCAAGCAATTAAGTATTCATTGTAATGTTAATTTAAAAAGTAAATTTAATGTGATTACTAATTCATTTTCGTTCTTTGGAACGCTGGTGTCTCATGACACGATTCTATTTTGTTTATTTTATTATTTTGTAAATATGTACATTACTGTAAATAAACCTTTTGTTTATGGTTAACTTTTGGCTATGTTTTTAATACAACATGAGTCCATTGTTTTACTTTAATGTAAGTTTTATTTCAGATGACAGTCTGCTTTATGATGCTATTTATGCGTAGTTTAGATAGGTTTTATTTAGATTCAACTGCGCGGTCTATACGCTATTTCTTCACTAAAATTACACAACGCAGCTTGGGGCGTTTTGGAGATGTGTTTCCTCCCGCCTCAATTTAAGATAATTAAGGTTAGTTTAATTATCAGGAATAGCCAGGACCAGTATTATATAATTACGATCACAAATGTTTGTCTATAAATTGTAATATTTAAATACCCACTATAATAATTCAGGTATTTCAGGTTCAGTAATTGAGGAATAGTTAACCTCTCTTACTCTCTTGGGTAATTACCCCATTACCCAATTATTTTTTTCCCTAACCTTCAGGGTATGTTTGGGTAGTTTAAGTTGGTTCCGGTAAATGGACCTGGATCTCCCCAGCAGTTTCTATCAATGCTGGATTTGATTATGTTTCATGTTAGCCCCAGGTCGGTGGCTCACGATAAATATTCCACCTTGTGCTACGTTGCCAACATATAATAGTGAGAAATTTTCCGAGCTGTGTGTATCGTTCCAAGTGGTTTAGTCGGTAGAACGTCAGTGCGCTATACTGATGGCCCGGGTTCGAGTCCCGGTTTGGAATCTTTTTCACTATGTTGACCTTTGCTCCTTTTAAGCAATTACTTCGAAATTTGATTTTCATTTGAAATAAGTAATTTTTTGTTGCTACATCCTTTTTCTAATTTCTATTACTTATCTAAATATTACTTATCTTAATTTGCGATTTAACTTACGTAGTTTTTCATAGTGTATGATTAACTCTGCCTATTTCATTTACGATTTACTTGGATTGTTTATGTTTAGAAGGTTACCTCTCCCATTTTGTGGAGAAAATTATTATGGGGCTAGTAAGGGCATTGAACACAGGGAAAGTTGACTGTGTTGGTGTGCCAACTAACTCCGTTACATTGTTTAGTAATATTTTCCACTAATTTATCCCATTTGATATTTATTTTTACGGAAAACATGCGCATTGCGCATGTTTTCTGTTATTGCGCATTGCGCAATTACCAGGGAAAAGCAGAACAGACTAAAACACCGAAGAATGTTATAAGGAATGCTGTGGATGTCGTATCAATTAATCTATTTGGCAAAAGCCTGATCCAATATTGCCAGATTATGAAGAATGAAGTTCAACCGAGTGACAGTGTTCGTAACTCACTTATGACAGGAAAGACGCTGGATGTTAAAAAATATTAGTATCAACTTTTTCTGGTTTATCTTCAGCACTCATTGGACTCCTCAGATTTCGACTTAGGATATTGGATCATTAAATCCTGGGGATGTCAGATCATTAAAAAAGACATAATCAAGAAAGAAAATAAGGAGAAATAGCTGTAGGAAAAAAGTAACCACGAGAATATTGACAGATTCGCCAAATCTAAAAGCATTGAAAGAGGAAAGGGAAGTTTTAGAGAGGAAAAAAGATGAAGTATAAAAAAAAGACAAAAAAAGGCAACAGTAAAAGTTGGCCAAAAGTAAAGAGATAATGAAGAAAACTTTGTTTCCACTTACAAAAAAGAAATGTAATTGGGAAAAGCACGAATCTTAAAAAAAGGTCAGATGCAGAAGAATGTTATTGTCTGGTGTCTGCTGGTAGCTTGACAAATAGTAAATATAGAGAAAAGTGTCTGCAATGCAACCTTTGGGCAGATGAGGCCAGTGCAAAGGAAGACACTCAATTTTATATTTATGATAACTGTAACTCTGATAATAATATCGAGTGGGATAAAAGTTATTGAATGTTAATATTT
Source organism: Maratus speciosus (assembly GCA_963932465.1). Lineage (NCBI taxonomy): Eukaryota > Metazoa > Arthropoda > Arachnida > Araneae > Salticidae > Maratus > Maratus speciosus. The sequence continues at coordinate 174,261,638 of OZ010794.1, read as the reverse complement.
TATTTACTGTTTTTGTTATGTAAAATTGTACAGGGATAATTCCTTTGTTTAAAATTGCTGGTAAAAATACAATTGATTTATCTTAACTGAGTCTCTTATTTGAGTTTCATTTAACTTTTTATAAAGCATGTGCCAACTTACCCCATAGGTATAGGCAACTTGCCCCGCGACGGGGTAGGTTGGCACATATTTTTCTCTTACTCCAGGCTTCAGTTAAACGTAAACTACAAAAGCTACAAACTCAGAACTCCAGGTATGTACAGCCAAATGTCTCTACATTTAATTTTTGTTAAATTCCCCTTCAACAATTTCCGTCAATAAACGGAAATGTACTCGAGATCGTTTGTGCTGCCCTGTATAGGATCTATAATATATATACACGCGAAGTAATAGGAAAAGAATTGGTTTAATCCTTTATCTACTGACGGTACTTATAAGTACCACTCACTTTAAACTTTCATCTCATAGTCAACATTACTAATAATCTAACGGTACTTTGCAAAAATACTCTTTTAACTCCACTTTATCCGGATACATGGCAGCAGTAGTTCTAGGTTTGTTATTTTAGCGAGGAAGGAGGCCATCTTTGAAACAGTCGATGCGTTTTGTGTTACTATTTTGTACAGATTGTCACGCTCGTCTTTTTATTGCTGCAAACACAGTAAAACTATAAGATAAGTGGTGGATTTTTTTATGTGTTCATTGTGATCTTAGAGTACAATTTGACTAGCTAGTTTAGGTGAACGGTGTATGTATTTGATTTAACAGTTGAATTACTCCGTGGTGCTTATAAGTACTGTCAGTATACTGGGTGTTGGAGAAATTTCTCTTGTTTACTTTTCATCTGTGTAGTTATGCATCGTTTTCATCTGCTTTAAAATGTAATTACTAAAATGTAGTGAAGTAAAAAATTTTCTAGTATTTTTTTTCTGCTTCATTATTATTTTTTATAGGAAATCGAAAAAGTTGTGGCACCTTCTCTTTTTTGCTATGCTAGAAATGGCATATGTAAATTCATATATTGCATATGTGGAGATGCAAGAGAACAGGTTGTCCCTAAAATATAGACTTCGAATAGCTAAAGAACTGCTAACAAGATCGAAACCAAAAGAAAAAAAAATAACCCTTTCAGAAGCAAAGGATTTTCAATGCTAAAGTGTAAATAAATGATTGGCACCGGAATTTGCCAAAAAATATATTTGTAAATAAGAAAAAGTCTGTACTTTAAACACTTATTAAATCAAAAATATTTTATCACAATTCTGGTGCCACTTGAAATATCTTGTGGGTTTTTTGGTTACAAAAATATTTTAGTCATAGTTTACTGACGGTACTTTAAAGTACCACTTTAATTATTTACCTCTAAGGAATTAAATTTCTCACGTGTGAGTATTTTTTTTTTTTTTACGTTCATGCTTTAACATTGTAGTTACTGAAAAAAAAATACATGAAAAAAAATTGCAGTAGATCATAATGCAGTAGATAAAGGGTTAATTTAAAAACGCATACCGTAACTTAAAGCGCACATCGAGCAATTATTGTTAATATACCAATAGGGGAAGATGTTGTACCTCTGAGCATATTGTTCCTTTAACCACCTAGGCTGTAGCGCCATCTAGCAGCATTTTATAAGTTTTGGTGTAATCAGTACATCGTTCCTTCACTAGAGGGCATGTGCAACCTACTGTGAATTATTCAAGTCAAAGAGGAATCCTTTGAATAATACTAATCCATTTCCATCATAAAAATGTAAGTATTTATTTGTTAATGTTTTGCCTAATAATAATTTTTGTGCCATATCTCTGTTGATAGAAATAATTTGACATAGTAGCTATAGACTTTTATAAATATGGTGGGGCTTATGAAAATGATTATCTTAACCGTAAAATTGTAGCATGCTTTGTAATTTGCACTAGCATGGTGTTGTACCTCTGACCATAATCAGTTGTTGTTCCTTTGATCAGGTCAAAGGTACAACACTCTCAAAAGATTTTCTAAACATTTCAACTTTTATGACTTACTTACTACAACTGTCTTGAAATTACCTAGTTAATGGTATTTTTTACTTCAGTTGTTCATAAATAATAAATATATATGTATATACAGTAGGATCCTTCAAATTCTCATAGCTTAGTTGTGCGGATTTCTGGTCGTTGCTTTGTTTACATTTATTAAACAGTATTTTAAATATAATAATGCAATCAAAATTATAATGAATTCTTGCCATATCATAAAATATTAAAATAACTGAGTAAAATAATACGCTAAAATGATAAAAAGTAAGATAATTTTAAAAAAACAAACAAACAAACCTCTTCTTTAAAAAGTACATAAAAAGAAATTTCTCCCTAAGGACAGTTCAAAATCTGATAGCGACACCGAAATTTCTTCAGAAGAAAGTGATTTTGATCTCTACGTTGAATGTTACGAGTTCGCTCACCAGAAACAATTTGTGAAAGACGAATTGGAACAAGTAATATAAAATTTTGTTTTTAAAGTCAATTCCTACTTAGGTCATCAAAGAAAAATTTAATATAATCCCTTAAGCTAATATTAGTTTTTGTTGCATTAAAATATCTCAATTTGTTGATTTTCTATAAGCAAGTAAGTTTACAATGGAATTCTATGGGAATTTGGCGAAATATTAGAAATATCGCCAAGTTGGCGTCACTTTTGGCGACTCACTTTGGCCGCCAAATTTGGCGATATATCGCCAAGTTGGCGGCAAACTTGGCCGTATTTGGCGACAGAACAGGGTCCCCCCTATGGTAACCCCTTATTGAAAATACTTTCATTTACCTTCAATAACCAATGGCCGTCATTTTGTTTCCCATGCAAAACTAATTAAAATTCAATTAATTAATCAATATTTGAAAAAACTGTATTAACATCAATTGTCATCCAGTACAAGTTCAAAAAAATTTATTTCAACTTGATAGGATGAATAATGAGTATCTATATTATAAAGGACAAACATATCTGTGCGTAACGCATACGTCATTTTGCGAATGGCAACAATTTGAAATTTGAAATAAAATTTAGATTTTGCAATTATATATACGGCAAATTTTTAAACTTCTAAACATCGCATATTTCAAATTTTAACACCGTCGTATAAGGAAAAAAATGCTCTTTTAAATGCAATTTACTTGAAAGCTGTATCTCAATTTGTTTTTTAGATATTAATTTTTTTGTAGTTTTTAATACAAATTTTGTAATCGTGGCAACTGAAGTACTCCATTTATATTGAAAGTAAAGGGAAAATAGTCATGGTTTATCATTTTTATTGATTATATCCTTATTGATGCCATTTTCACATTACAAATAAAAGTAACTTTTTTATAATTTTTGAACAGAAAATTATGTCAGACATTAAAAAAGAACACGCATTTTTGTTCATAAATCAATTACATTTCAATATTTTTACATTACGCTGATACTGAGATTGAGACGCTAGGCAAAATGATTCCGTGAGTAAAAATTATGTCGTATTTAAAACAATACGATCATTTATTTTGATAAAACTAAATATTTGACCGATACTAAATGGTCAATATGACAATTAAAGGCAAATTTCTGAATATTTTTTTTTTCGCGGGTATTGAGACTAGAACTTAAAGTTCACATGAAAAGTTGCATCGGACAAACGTGACTTTAAGTTTGGAAATACATTCATTAATAATCTATTGCGCGTTAAAATACTTTCAAATTGTGAATTTGAGTGGTGCGTATGTAAATTATGAGAATGTGAAAATAACGTACAGTTTAGATTTTATGGGGGAAAATTTTATGATGTGACAAAGCGAAATACTTTTTACTGATTTTTCATCCCGTAAAAACGAACATAAGAGCCTCAATCGATAAATTCATCATAATTACTCATTTTGATTACGTATTCTAATAGAGTTTAATTTTTCAATAATTTAAGCAATTGAAGTTTGTGGAAATAATATTTTGGTAATTTTAGGTAAAAAATATTATTTGTTTTAAGAAAGAGTGAGACAACCAATGTTAGATGAATTTTTAATTGTAATTATTTTTGTAGGTTTATTATAAATTCGATCTGAAGTTCCTTTCTAACATTTTAGTTCGTCGAATTTCGAAGGGTTGCAACTCGTTTTATTAACGATTGAATATTTGAACAAGATATATAAATATATAAATAAATATATAAATAAATAAATATAGGGAGAGTGTGAACTAATAGTAGGAATTGAAAAAGTAAATATTATTCTTGTTAAAATTGCAAGTAAAAAAAAAAAACTTTGACATATTTTGTCGGAGATATAAGTGATATTAAATATTCAATGTTTGAGATCCAATATTTCAAAAAACAAACTTTAAGAGGGAAGTTTATACGAGAAGATGAAAAGCCGTATGATATTAATACAGAATACATTGCGACTAAACTTCCAAATCCTACATTTGCCAGTGGATCTGCTCGACAGTTAGACAGTTTGTCATTTGGAGTGAACTTTTCAAATAGAATATAGTCCAGGCAATAGGGAATTTTACCTAGCAAAATTAATGGTAGTTCTGGAAATTGACTTACTTTATGTTTTTTGGGTCGCTGAATCCGAATTTGTAACTTCCCACCAAAATTTCCCCCGGCAACACCCCCCCCCCCATATTTTGGTAAAAAAGCCCCCAAAAAAGGTTTTTATTAAAAAAATCAATTTTTTATTGTTTAAGGGGAAAGTATCCGGAAATTCAGAAAGTAGACAAGATTTGCAACAAATTAGATATATGACATTATGACTTAGGATGAAGGGGAAGGAGGGATCTGCCTAGGAACATGGGCGCGGTGCTGGGTGGACTAAGTTGCGCAATTCCACTTAACCACTCACATGTTTACATTCGCCCTAATATCTCCCCTCCAAACTTTCCTTATAAGGTTTACTTTAAGTTTTTTGGATCGCTGAATCCGAATTTTTAACTTACCGCCAAAATCCCCCCGAACCCCCCCCCCCCCCCCGCCAAAAAAAAAATAGTTGTTATTAACTTAAATTTCTTATTGTTTTAGGGGAAAATCATTACGAAATTCAGAAACTAGACAAAATTTGCAACAAATGGGATACATGATATTATGACGTAGGATAAACGGGGAGAGGGGGGGCTGCCTCGAAACATTCCCCGCGCGCTTTTCTCAAAAACCAAATTTTTTCAAAAAATCAATTTTTTGGAGAGTTGCCGGGTGAAATTTTGGTGGGAAGTTACAAATTCGGATTCAGCGACCCAAAAAAACATAGAGTGAGTCGAAATTCAGAACTAGTATTAATTTTTCCAGGTAAAATTCCCTATTGCCTGGACTTCATAATTTAGTGCGCGTAGCGCCGCAGTGCCTGTTCAGAGGCAGCCCTCCCCCTCCCCGTTCCTTCTTCGTCATAATGTCATATATCCTATTTGTTGCAAATTTTGTCTAGTTTCTGAATTTCGCAATGCTTTTCCCCTAAAACAATAAGAAATTTAAGTTAAAAACAACTATTTGGGGGGGTTTCGGGGGGAAATTTGGGGGGAAGTTAAAAATTCGGAATCAGCGACCCAAAAAACTTAAAGTAAACCTTACAGAGAAAGTTCGGGGGGGGGGGGAGATGGGAGGGCGAATGTAAACGTGTGAGTTGTTAAGTGGAATTGCACAACTTAGTTCACGCAGCACTGCGCGCATGTTGCGAGGCAGAATTCCCCTTCCCCTTCATCCTAAGTCATAATGTCATATATCTAATTTGTTGCAAATTTTCTCTACTTTCGGAATTTCTAAATACTTTTCCCCTAAAACAATTAAAAAAATTGATTTTTTTAATAAAAACTTTTTTTTGGGGGGGGGGGCATTTTACCAAACTTTGGGGCATTTGCCAGGGGAAATTTTGGTGGGAAGTTAAAAATTCGGATTCAGCGACCCAAAAAACATATAGTAAACCTTTTTCCAGAACTACCATGAATTTTGCTAGGTAGAGCCCCTATACGGTCTCTATTGCCTGGACTAATAAGCAAACAGGAACTTTTAAAATAGAATAAGCAAACGTGAAATACAAAACTATTAAAATACTATCATTAACATAATTCTTAGTATGCTTTACATTGTCCTGTATCCATTTTACTTAAAATTATTTACAATGATACCGAATAAAATATTTTTTTTTCTCATTACTGTGTTGTCTAATTGCCTGGTCAGAGGTACAACAACCCATGGTCAAAGGTACAACTACGTGTTGTACTGGAACCAGTAAAACTGGAACCTCGAAAAAATTACGTATGATAAATCATATGGTACTAATTGTAATAAAACAAAGAAATTGAATTTAGCTTTAACCCTTCCCACTCCGTTGGCTCTGCTGCGGAGACATTCTTAGTCTTTGCAAAATTTCTCTTTGGTACCAGTAATAAAGGAAAAGAACATTCACCTTATTTAATCAGAGCATTTTTGAAATTGTGTACTTGAAGGAAACTGCTTTTTAAAAAGTGGTGCCGATCGAATAAAATTTGTGTAAGAGACGCCGGAGATTTAAGGGTTAATAGTTAAGCTAAGAAAATTGAAATTATGCAAAGTGGTCAAAGTAACAACAACACCTTCCCCTACCGTAACCGAATTATTTTGTGTCCCTTAAACGAAAGATGAATGCTATGCGGGCCCTTATTCTATACTAAGCCTCTTGTAGCGTACCTCAGAAATATACAACAATTTGAACTAGAGTACAATCATTAAGCCTCTAGCCGCGGGCGAATTTTTCAGTGGGTTACTACTTTTTTAAAATTAAGATTGTTTGATTCCCTGTTGTGGGAATCAAACAATCCATTAAATTATGTGTCCTTAAAAAAAGACACTTAATTTTAATTTCAAAACTTACAAACGGCACCAAGAATGTTTAATTAAAGTTTTCTTTTTATAATGTACGCGAAGATAGGAAAATAAAAATTTTCTTTTTATACTGTACGTGAAAATAAGAAAGTTCGTGCTTTTTAATAAATTCTTTTATAAGTTCTGGTGTCAGTCCATTATTTCAACAGTTTATAAACAGAATTACTCCGCGCCAGAAAGGGTTAAAAAAGTGGTGGGAATCAAGCAATCTGAACTTTAAAAAAGTAGCCCACTGGAACACGAAAGTAGCATTTCCCGCCGCTGAAAGGTTAGAGCTCGTTGCAAACGATTTTGCTCCATAGACCGTAATATAACGGAATTTTTTTTAGTGTCCCTTTAAGCGTCCTGCAGAATTTTACATTTATTTTTAACTATTTATAAAATAGTAGCTAAGATAAGTATTGGTATAGGAATTTATATTTGATAACCTTACGTATATATTTATCTTATTCACTTAAAAAAATTAGCTTTAATATCGATTTTGTGTTAAAGCAGCTTTAATTTCAAAAGTTGCGCTACGGAAAAGCACGGTTAGGACGCTTCACGGGTTAAATGAACTATAAATGCTAAACACTTCGTTTTCAATACCGAACATGCTATAATACATCTCATAAACATGAGTATATTTACGCCAGCTGGAGCACAGACAAACTCAATTCCTAAACACTTTTCGACTATGTCGGAAAGTGTTAAAAAACCTAAACTTAAATAATAAAATCGATAAATTGCGAGTAATGATAGACGAAAATACATGCTTGATATGTAAAACGTTTAAGGGTCAATATCACAAAATACGAAAATTGCAGTCCGCGCAATAAAATTTCTATTTAATGTTAAATAATGCAATTTTCTTCTTTAGATTATAATAAAAAATAATCTTAGAAGTATTTTCAAGACATAATATATTCCTAACAACGCAAAAATAAAGCAATTAAAAGACTTAAAATTTCAGACTGTCATTTTCCTGGCATGCCACACTATGATGTGTGCAAAGTAAAACGCTTTCTGCTATCATGTACAAATATCTTTTTCTAGTTTTTTTTTTAATTTCTAATAAATAATTATGCCTTATATAATACATATATGTGGAAGGTAACACGTTCTGTATTTTACAAATAATTTTCCATAAAATTAAAATATGATTGTGACTGAAAATGAATTCCATTGTCCTGCCCTGCTCATTTTAGTTCTTTATGAGGTATAAAGATGGCGCTGCAGAATAATTCTTCTTGTTCTTGACATAGTTCAAGTCAGAAGTAGTAAAATCATTCCTACCAGCAAGGTTGTTCAGATATTTCTTTGAAAATAATGTGTTTAAAGGCTTTGTAAAAATTGAGTAGACTTTCATTATGACATTTTCCTGGCTTCTATAAATTACAAATAAAACTCAATATTACACTGAATTTGAGGTACTGTAGAGGAAACATGTTCCTTTAAACATAATTGAAATGTTAGATCGAAAAAAAAAATAAGAATGTGAAAAATGTTTTAGAATTAAATTGTCATTATCCTGGCATACATATGCCAAGAAAATGACACATAATTATAATTACATAAAAATTAACTTAAGCTCTTCAAACTTTAACAATTTTACATATAAAGTCCTTTTTTCAGTTGTTCAACCAACATTTAAAAAAAAAAAAATCAGAAGCTTTGAAACGATTTAAATTTTCAAAATTTTTGTTTTCAAAATCTCACATTTTGTGATATTCACCCTTAAACGTAAATAAATGAATGAATTTCCCATTAATTTTATCGCTGTTGTGATGAATGAATATCATTAACATAGAAAATGATGAATGACATAAAATCATAATTGCATAAAACGTAGATTTGGTATGTGAACCGAAGTATAAATTAATAAACATTTGTGGTTTAATGTTAATTAGCGTTATTTATGATATGATTCGAACATCCATATTAAATTAGATAGACAAAGTGAGAATACTTGATTGATCAGGAAAATAGTTAATGGAGTTTACAGAATTTGCGATATTATTGTAATATAAGAGGAATTGTGTTAATACGGGATGTAATCTCATTAACGATGGATTTATTAAGACATTAACATGAGTATAAACGCAGATTTCTTTCTCATTGTATTAATAATGGTTTTATGTATTTTTTTTAACCTAACTATGTTTTTTTAATCTAACTATATTTATAAAGTGACAGTAAATGACATAAAAAAACATTATATTACACACATATTTAATTTATTCTTTTGTTTATCGAAGAAAAGATAATAAAATACATGGATCTGTAATGGAGTTATAAGTAAAGAGGAGGGGACATACATGGAACTATTAATGAAGAGGAACGGACATACCTTTAACCCCTTCAAGTGCCGTGGTTGATTTTTGGAGCACTTTATTTTAATTCCTAAATGCCACATTGGCACCAGAATTCTGGAATGAAAATTATCCTTTTATCAAGCACGTGAAGAAAAGCTTTTATTGGTTTTCGAATGAATTTGTTTTTAAATTCTGGTGTTATTCAATGAATTCAGTATTTTACGCATAGAAGTACTTTGCGCCTGAAAGGGTTAACACTAGAACTACCGTGAGCAGTCATTTTGACGGCTACCATATGAATATGTTTCGGTTTAAACCAGAAATTTGATTATGAAATAAGTTTAAAAGATACAAAGAAGGAAAACGTTAAATAATGGAGTTAAACAGTTTTAAATCAAAATACTGGTGTGAAATATTTTTATAAAACTTGACTCAAATTTCCGGAAGTTCTAGTGTTAAAATATTGAAGCTTCAACTGTAAGTGCTCTCGCAGGGGTTGATAATCACTGGGGCAAAATGCTACTAGTATATTGAAATAGAAATTTTCTCCTTATTTAAACGCCTTATTAATGAAAACATTCAGTCATAAATAATAGCAAAAACAGATATTCATTTTTACTCGTGGAAGTTTACTTCAGCGATAGTCAGCGGTAGTTTCCGCCATATTGTGACAATCCAGACAACCTCCAGTCACTGTCAGTGGAAGAAATTATAATAGCTGAGCAAACTTCCACGAGTAAAAACATATACAAAATTTAACCATATTTATGAGAGAATTTTTTTATAAAAAAGCTGCTAAAATAAAAGAAAACTTTCTATTAAAATTTTACTGGTGGAAGTTTGTTTCGACAGAAATGAGAAACCAGTGATCCGATGTAAAAAAATCAGCCGCCATCTTGTGACAACCTCATCAGTTACTTCACTCGCAACTGGTTGATTCTACAGTATATGCCCCTCCTCTTTATTCATAACTCCATTGCTGCAATAAAATCTTTTCATACGAAATGGAACTAATTGGTTGTGTTATTAACCCCTTAACGCTCGAATTAAATTACGGTTGAATAATTCAAATTGCTTATTGGCACCACTTTTATGAAAAAGAAACATTCACCTTATTTAATGCAGTAAAAACGATACTAAAATATAGCCAGTTTCACTATTTTATAAAACTGGTGGGAATCAAACAATTTGAGTAAAAGACACAGCCCGAGAATATGACGGGAGCGAGAATTAAGGGATTAAAGGAATAAAAAAGATTAATTTTGCGAGGTGACTACGTAACGTTGCACAACACAGATTTAGATCACCAACCAAGTTACCTGGAAAGTAACTAGGTATCTTGATTACATAATATGAAAACTCAGTATAATAACAAATTTAATATTCACAATTTAAGTTTTCACTTAAATTATTTCCTTAACACTTTTTCCGATGTTAGAATATTTTTCAAAATAAATCATATTTCTGTTTTATTTTTGAAATATTTAGTTAGGATAAGAAACAACAATTTTTAAAGCTGTCTTGTTATGATATGGAAACAAGACTAAAGATTTTTGTGAACGCTGCACTATTTATTTTAATACACTTTTCCTGCACCTTTATGCATATTGGCGTGTAATACGTTAGCTTTATAATGCAATTCCTCGAAAATTTGAATATGATTTTGCGAAAAACGGAAACCAAATATAATGCAATGATTGTAAATTTCATATTTAGAATTATACCCATCCTTATCCTTCATATTACAAGGATTATATTACCCTGAATTTTATCCTTCAACTTATCCTTTATTAAATGTCAAACGCTGAAATTTTGTTAAAGTTACCAACTGTATTTAAAATTCTGTAAAAATATCGAGCAGTGTTGTCAGATTGAGGACTTTTTTAATTCAGATTATTTGACTGACACTACTTTTTTTAAATAGTATAATTCGCATTAATTTTCAGAATTTTTAATCTATTTTAAAATAGGCCGAATATTTCTATTTCAAAATTAGTTGGATATGAAAATTCCAAAACTTTCTTCTATCTTATCCATCTTAATATTTCATAAAGTAGTTACACATGTTAATACTTCAATATTATTAGTTCAATACTATACCAAGTTTCATTTTCTTCTTAAATTTCTCCTTCAGTCAATTAAACGGACTAAAAATGAGTTGATCTCCATCATGATATTTGTTAAAATTAATAGTTTTTCCTTATTCTGTTGTTATCTGCTGTTTGCGAATAGCCGGGTTAGCAGGAAGCGAGTTCCCGCCGCAGCCCGAGCTGCCGATGGACAATAGAACTACGACAAATCAAGAAAAGTATACAAAAATCACTATCGCCGAGCCCCTTTACCGCGCAATATTTCCAAATTCAAGGAAGACCTGTAGGCCATATCCAAAAGTATGCACAAAAAATTTGGTTCAATTGTATGCATAACTTTATACACTTTTCGAGGGTACAATAAAGAAAATGGCACAAACATCGCTATTACAGCGCCCCTTCCGGCAGATTTTTTTTCAAATTCAGCGAGGACTTGCTTGCCATAGCAAGAAACATACACGGTAAACAACGACGGTAAATAAAACCGATTAAAAAAAATAGCTGTCATCTCAGTTAGTTCACTCACAACTGGTAGACAATACACCCCAGAAAGCATGAACATTAGCAGCAAGTTTGATTTTTTCTGACATTATCTTGCCGTGACAAATTTGAATTGAGAAATTCGCAGCAAATTTCCCGCAAGATATACCATCCCCTACTTGCATGAGTAGCTTGTTGTGAAACTGATGGCAAGACTGTCTTTAATTCACGAAAGTGACGAAAGCAAAAAATCTCTCTCTTGAGAGAATAGTCAATCAGCATATACGCAGAAATGGCAGAAATTTTGTTCGGTTGGTACCGCTTTTTCTAAACGCTATACTTACCAAATACCAAAAAAGGCCCGTATTGAGAAGTAAAAACATTACCTTAACTTGTTTATGGTGATGAAACAATGCATGAACCTTCTGACGGCGTGTTCGCATCAATAGACGTGATCAGATCTATAGATTCCTTCGAAGGGGTTAAACACGTAGCGTAACAGTTGTAAACAGGTAGTGGGGCGTAGAAAGATTATTACTTTGCAGTATTTTTTATTACTGGTTTGCCGTTAATTTGCAATAAATTTGATACAGAGTGAATTTAACTTGCACGACAAGTTAGCTGCAAGTTCAAAGTGTGGTGACTTCGGCGCTTGCGTTATCTTGCGGCAGTCTTGTTATGAACTTTCAGTCTTGTCATGCTGAGCTTGCTGCAACTTTGCAGGTTTTCAAAGCAAGACTGCTGCAAATTTTCTGAAAATTAAAAATGCTATCTGGGACTATATGTCTGTTCCTCTTTAATCATAACTCCATTATAGCGTATTGCCTACCAGTTACGAGTGAAGTAACTCAACGGGTTGTCACAAGATCGCGGCTGTTTTTATAAATCGGACCAACAGTTTCTTATCGCCCCAGAGAAAACATCCACCAGTAAATTTGAATAATAAAATTCGTTTTTTAGCGCTTTATCCATACAAACTTTCTCTCAGAAATGTGGTAAAAATTTCTATTTGTTTTTACTGGTAGTATTTTGCTTCGGTATTATAATTCTTTTCACTGTCACTGACAGGAAGTCGTTTAGGTTATCACAATATGGCGGAAACGCAGGGCCTGACTACCGCCAAAGTAAACATCTATCAGTAAAAATGAATGTCTATTTTTATCCATAATTTATGACTGAAATTCTGCATTAATAAGGCATTTAAATAAAGAGAAAATTACTGTTTAAATATACTTGTGAAAATCTTTAATGTGAAAGTTTTTAGAGTGTTTAAAGTATCATATTGTGTGAATTTTATTTTTATTTTATATGTTCGATTGGTTTAACTTATTTGTTACAGAAATTTAACATTAAACGTAGAGCTAATTGGATGAGGTATCTTAATATCTGTCACTTCTCGAGATTAGACAATGTAGAGGATAAATTGTTTTTTTTTCATTATTTGTTCAGTTGATTATGTTTTTGTTTAATGCTGCAAATTATGATTTTATGTGAAGTTTTTAAGGGGTCTCAGGACTCTTAAAATTGGAAAAAAAGGAGAAAAAAAGACAATTTTCAAAATTTAATAGCTTAAAATGTATATGATTTTAAAACACAGTTTTAAGAGGGATGAAAGATATAGTTATGTTCTTTCATTTTATATATTTAAAAAATTACAATATATAGAATTAATATTTATAGGGGCCTTCAAACTGCCAGACATTTGTCGAGCAGAAAATTGGTATGACAACTTACGCGCACAATTACAAAATACATTTTGCAACCAGAATGAAAATTTTGGTGTCTAATAGTATTTCAGATTATAATAATTACCTTGAACCTAAATAAATTAGTATTTAAAGCATTTTTTATGTTTTTAATACAAAGCTGTATTTAGCTAATACAAAATTTTGAAAATTTCAACATCATAATGACCTAAAAAAATATTTTTTTGACCAATGAAAAGGAACTTTTAGGTTCAGTTTATACATATATACATAAAACATATATTTCGACAATTTCATGAAAAAATATGCAGAAGTTTTTGAGATATCCTGCGCGATACGCTCAAAAACGACATTTTAAGAAAAATGACTTCAAAGATTCGGAAAGACCGCTTCAGCTATTAATCGGATTTAATTTTAAAAGAAATAACTTCTGTTCTAGTGGGAATTTCAAGGAAACAATTATATCAAAATGTTCAGAAAGGATAGAAGTTTACCATCTAACAAAATTAAATTTTCAAAAATTTTGAAGGTTTAAGCGTTTTAACCTTTAATAACTTCTGAATTCAGAATTAACGGAATGTAACATCATGAAGGTTTGATTATCGAATCACAGTTTGTGATGTTATTTACCAATGATTAATCCAAAATGTTTTATCAAAGCAATAATACAGGATTGTCGTAGTTTGGACAAAGACTTCCAATCTTAGCATAAAAAAGTCAAATTTTAATTAAATTTAGTTATCCCATTTTCCACTCGGGAACGCTATGAATGCAAAAATAGTGTTAAATCTTTACTGCTAACATTTAACTAGAGTATAGCTGTTATACAGTAAGACATAAAAAAAACGCCAGACTTACTTAAATTTTTTTTTACCCTATTTCCTTGCAGGGGACGATTTAAACGCAAGAGGAAATTGTTATTTAAGTTTAACTTGGGGTATTTATTTTGCAGCAACACCAGCCGTTTCTGTGCAACACAAAAAAATGACAAAAGACCTTGAGGAAAATATTTTAAATAAAAAATGCCACAGATATCACGTTAAATGTTCCTAACTTTTTAAATTTTACAAATAATTATTTTTTATTTCTTGATGATCCAAAAAGAAATTGTCTATGAACAATACATATATTATGCAGCAAAAAAATGTCCGTGTGTAACGCTGACGTCATATTGACGATGTAACCTGCAAAATAAATTTCGCTTATTTGAAAATTTATTAACTTCTAAACGTCGGACAATTTCAATTTTTACACCGTCTTAAAACAATAGAAACATTTCAGAATTCGCTTCCGGCTAATATACCTTAACGAAACTGAAACTTCATCGATAAATAAAAGAAAACATAAATAAATCACAAAGTTAACACCTTTTTAATAGAACTATGCGCTTATTTTTAGGTAACTGATAGTCATGCTTAAAAATCAGTATTGGTAAAATATATCTCAATTTTTTGACGTCATATTTATCTACTTTCTGTATTTACACATATTAAAGTTTCTTCTATTACTAACAGATGTTTGAAAATGTAACTATTATTTCCACTATGACGCCATATTCATCTTATTTTTAATTCTTTAAAAAAAATTATTTCAATTTCATTTTTCACTGGGAAATCTTTCAACTGAAAATTTATTGCTGTAAACGTAAATTTATCACGGCTTTTGAATTTTTTGCACCAATAAGAAATAATGTTAAATTGTATAGGAAAATGTCAATTGAATCTCAATGAAAATAGCTAAATTTGTAATTATAAAGAAAAATATTTCAATAAGCTACATAAAACATAGCCTGTGTTACTGCCTGGGTATAATCTATCCATATGCAAAGGCATTTTTTGATCCGTTTTTGACCCTGACGCCAGGCAAACGTTATCATATTTTTAATTTATAATATTATTAAAATTAGCAAATAATAAAAAAAATTGTGGCACCAGGAACAAAACAGTGGAAAGGAAAACTCTAAAAAGTTATGAGCTTCATAGGTTTTATTATGATAAACTAACATTGAAACGTGACACAGCAAATACATAAGTATACTTAAATAAGGCCAAGATAAGGCTAATCAATTAGTGGTAACAATCAAATAATTCGAATTTAAAATACCCTGTTCAACTAGCAAAACTCAGTGTAATTAAAAATTACGTAACAGATGGCGCTGAGCTGTCGCATCCGGTACGACTGCTGAATATGACATGTTTAATTAGAGGATTATCATTATCAAAGAAAATCATAAATGACACATAAGATCGTAATAGTATAAAACATTAGATATGAGGGGCTAACAACCACGGTAGATCAAGTCCATTTTGAAAAAAATAAATAAGATAGTCTATTTAGAAGGAGCATAAAATCTGTTCTTTACTACCACAGTGAACCAAGTCTGTAAACACATGTCATATATGAGAGCACTTGAAAACAGGCTTGGTTTACTGTGGGAGGAGATAAAAGAGATTTTATGCCGCTTTCTAAATGGACTATCTCATTTTTCTCAAAATTGACTTGGTCTACTATCAGGGTGGCGAATGGTCAGAGAAAAACACAGTCAAAAAAAGGGGAAACTACCAGTATTTCTTATAGAAAATAATTCGAATAATATAAAGGGATTAAAGAAGGCGAATTTCTCTTTAACAAAATACATTACAGCCCCGATTATCCACGGAATTGGGTGTCAAGGGCACCGCGGATAACACAAATCGCGGATAACCCGAAAAAGACTGAAAATGGTGTGCAAACACGGAAAAAAAAGAAACTTCAACATAAAACTATGTTTTAGTGTACAAAAAACATAATAAAACGTTTAAAATACATATGCACAGTACAGCATAAACCTTTGCTTTACGCCTAAATCACTAAATACTAAAATAAAGAACAAGAAACAAGAAACAATGCCATACATACTATACAAAAAGAGCTGAGTTACACCTTTTAAAAAAAATCAGTCCCTTGTTATTGCTATTTGCTTTGGAAATACATTTTTTCTGTAGTCTATATTGTAAACTATTGTTTTTCTTTTAGTATGGAATAATTTTTATCCTGAAAATGAAGCTATCCTTGATATGACCTCCTGGAATTTATCATAATAGCAGGGTTCATACGGGTGCTTGAATTTCATGACTAAGAAATTCTTCGGTACCAGTATTTTCTTATGGAAAATCTTTCCTGAAATAAGGCGAAGTTTCGTCCATATAAACTGGATTTATTTTTCTATAAAAAAAATTCTGATATTGGGCCTTGAAAATAACGGTATCCGTACGAACCCTGTAATAGTCTTATTTAATTGTTAAATATTTTAATTGCTCTGCTTACGTTTGGTTAATAAAATCAAGAAAGACATCAAGACTTTATATCTGATATTTCAAACATGGCAACCGAATTTAGAAATATTCTGCTAACTTTCGAATACATGCATTTTTCTGTTTATATTTATTAGTACACTGTAAAAAATAGTGGGAACGTTTACTATTCTAAGAGGAACATTTCTGATAGTACCGGATATGTGAGAGCTATTTCTATTTTCCGAAACAACCGGTAATGTTCCTGGGTGTTTCAAATTACTTTCCCTCGTACTTTCCGTGTAACAGAGAAAGCGCCTGTACGCATGCACTCCAAGTATTTCACCACTATTTCTCCTTACGCTGAAACGGACGGGAGGCAATCGCCTAAAGTGAAAGTCAGCTCGTGTGTATGAGATGGCGGCGTAGGACCACGTGTATTTGAATTCGCTTTTATTTTGAAAAAAAACAAAAAAAAAACAATATTATAACATTTTTGTTATATTTTGTGGGTATTTTTTATTGCGTTTTAAAATTATGCAAGAAATGTATCTTGGATATATCAAAGGACTTTTTCAGAACTTTGGAAATTTAGTAATTTTGAACGCGGAACGATCGTAATTCTGGGTAAGTGTTTTCTTTTTTTTTAACCATCTACAGTATTACTTTTACTTACTATTATTTATTATTACTTCTTTATTAGTTTTCTTTGTTGCAGTACACGAAAAGAAATTAATAACCTATTTATTTTTTAATATATCAGACTTTGTTTTGTCTGTTTTTTTATTATAATATATATGCATGTGTGCATGAAAATAAGATAATATAGTTAAACTTGATGTTCATACTGATTGCGATATCTTATTCTCCTTTTTACAGCGTGTTCTTAACAAATTATTAAATGCGTTATAACTTAAAAGAAAATTTATGTATTATATTTTAATCAAACAAGCTGAAGGTTCATTGTCATTTTACTTCTTTATTGTTGATTGCTTTTACGTAAAAAATATATTGTGAATAAAAATAAACAGTAAACTATTCTTACAATTATAGGATTTATTTTTATAAATCATTATAGTAAATAAAATTGATTCATTTGTTTTGCTGTTTCCTAAAAAGATTTCAAAAATTTCATTTTTTATATTCACCTTTTTTCTTCTCCAATTTTGAAAGAAAAATAAAAAGAATCGTTTTAAAATCATTGACTTGTTTAGTACTCAGGTTTAGATATGTAAATTCCCCCCCCCCCCCACCCTCCACAAACACACACTTTTTTTTTTAATGCTTCGAAAAAATTAACCATTCCATTTTTTGCGATTTGAATTTTACTTGTTCATCTAAATGTTCTTGCTTGAAAAGAAAAATGTTTTCTTCTGATTTTGCAAGACTGAATTGTAAAAAAAAAAAAAAAAAAAAAAAAAAAAAAAATACTATTGTTATTTAACTTATGCACTTTACAGTAAACAAAATTGAAAAATTCTAGATCATTAACCATCAGCTTATTTTATGAAAATATAGTACACAAAATTTCTTGCTTTAAGTTATAAGGCATTTTAATTTATTAATATTATGCTGTGAAAGCATAATACGATATTGAATCAACAATAACATAAATTGCAATCATATCTTATTTACATACACTAATAATAATAAAATGTTATGTATTAAAATGTCTGTGCAACAAAGAAAAGCTAATAAAGAACTAAAATAATAAGTAAAAATAATGCTATAAATGATTAAAAAAATAAGTAAAACGCTTTTCGAAAGAATTTATCATTCCATTTTCAATAATAATATAGTTCAGGAACTTTAATGTTACTTGTTAATCCGCATGGTTAAAAAAATATCACTGCAAGATGTTAAAACGCAATAAAATTTTATCTAAATTATGAAAAAGTTATAATAATATTAATTTTTTTTTTTCAGAATAAATCCAAGCAGATATATATATATATATATAAACTCAGAAAAAAGATCATTCAGAAATGAACTTCCATATAAGACTCTTTCATAAAAATTCAATTAATAAAACTGGCTTCTTCACAAAATCCATTTTACTAAACTAAGCCCCTTTCACAAAATAATCTTCAATAATTGAATGTTCAAATACTAGTCAAATACTAGTGCTAAATTCAACTTGAGTAAATAATTAAAATTTATGTAAAAAAACTCAAATAAATGTACTAAAACTACTTGCAGGTGCATTACACATAATATAAAATTATTTAAAATATATTAGAAATGTCTTAAAAATTTTAATATATTTTTGAGATATTTCTAATGTATTTTAAATGATTTTACATTATATGTATGCACCTGCAAGTAATTTTAGTACAGTTATTTGTGCTTTTTTATGTAAATTTTAAAATAATCCTCGTCTTCAGAAAGGTTCCACATATATTCAGAAAACTTTCCAATTCGTAATAAAAGGTTTCCTATACATTCAAAAACATTTCTTAGTCTTCAGAAAGATTTCATATGTAATCAGAAACCTTTCCTATCCGTAATGAAAGGTTTCCGATATATTCAGAAACATTTCATTGCGAATCGGAAATGTTCCGTATTATAACCGAAACAGTTTTCTGCTCGAATCTGAAACCTTTCCGTTAGTATCGTGCAGCACAGGTCTCCGTTACATTCGGAAACGTTTCGGAAAATTTTTTACAGTGTAGGGCTTATTGTATTTTTCTTGCTGTTGGCTTGAATTTTAAAAAAAAAATCGCTTCGCGGATCATCCGCTCGCGGAAAATCGGTGTTTTACTGTACTGGTATTTAACATCTTTTTTGACTGTGTTTTTCCCTGATCACTCGCCACCCTGACAATGGTTGTGAGCCCCTCACATGATCTATGTAGTTATGGACAGAATGACTGATTTTACTATTGAATGAATCATTCGGGCATGCGCAAAAAAAGATAGTTTCCAACCTTTGTACATATTTTTAGTTAAATACCACTAGAAACTTAGTAAAAAAGAAAAAAAGAACAAGATCATAGGTGACAGTCTTCGCAATTTTTTTAATCTTCAGAAATTTTGAAGATAAAAAGTATTTTTAAATTTTTACAGGTTTCTTAAATTACAGTAGAACCTTGATTTTCCGAAATAATTGGGACCGTCCCTCTTTCGGAAAATCGGAAAATCGAGAATGCTTCAATTTTGAGATTAAGGAGAAATACATGCTTTATTTCTTATTATGGTAACAAGTGCTTAATAAAAATAAAGCAATAACAAAATAGAAATAAGAATAAATTACCTGAATTTTAATTTAGAAATTAAGTACCTTTTACATATATATTACAAAATTTAAATTTTTGCGCCAAGTTTAAAGTATTTTATGTAAATTTTCCTTTTTCAGTAATATTCCGTATATTATACCGCCTTATTAAATTAAAACCCTAGTCTATTAATCTCTAAGATCTTAATTCATATTTATTCCAAATTGCGTAAATCTAAAAATGGCTCGATTATTTATATTTCTTTAATAAAACTTTTATTATTTAAATTCCTATTAAATTCTGCTATTAAATCCCGGTATATCATATTCCCCTTAAATCTTTATTTAACTGCTAAAATATTATTCTGTCTTAAAGAAAAAACTTACTTATTTCAATTTATTCTTTTATTTAAAATATCCAGGTGTAATTAAAATATTTCAAAGATTAAAACTTCGCAGACATAAATTCATTTCTTTTATCGTCTGAAGAGGGAAAAAGGGGTTATTTTTGCATAATCTCGACTACAGATTTTAACCTTTGTTTATGCTTTAGATAGCTGTTGCGAGGATATAAGAATTTTCTAGAACAATCGTTTCAGCAGAGTATAAATACGAATGGCGGGAACCAGAGAGAAGCATAAAGAATATATGGCATAAAGGATATAGCATATAGGAGTAGATGGGCTGTGAGCTTAGAAGCTTTTTAGTTTTTAGCATGTAGAGGTGAACGTGGTGGATTGCAGTCGTAGCAAACTGGATATTTAATGTGATTGCTCGATGGAGGTAGTAACACGTTGGATGAATACTGTTTATTATGTGAGTAGAATGAGGAAGCAACGGTATCGTAATGGGTGATAGATGTTAGATATTAACGGATTAAAGACTAGACGGCTGTCAAGAGATGGAGTGATTTTAAACTAATTGTGACAGGAAGAATATACTTTATTCTTTTTACCATGGAAGGAGAGAGCATCTTCCCTAGATTTAATCGAGAGTGTGGAAATAAAGTGAATAATGTTCCAAGCGACTGCCTTATGTTAATTCTTCATTTTTCTTTATTATTTTAAAACCATTCGGCTGCTACCTGTGATGTGTAGGAATGGAAACCCTCATTTTTTTCGACAATACCAACTATTTGCCGTCAGTCAAAATGTCACAGAGAAAAGAAAAGTCGACAGGATTAACATAAGGCAGTCGCTTGGAACATTATTCACTTTATTTCCACACTCTCGATTAAATCTAGGGAAGATGCTCTCTCCTTCCATGGTAAAAAGAATAAAGTATATTCTTCCTGTCACAATTAGTTTAAAATCACTCCATCTCTTGACAGCCGTCTAGTCTTTAATCCGTTAATATCTAACATCTATCACCCATTACGATACCGTTGCTTCCTCATTCTACTCACATAATAAACAGTATTCATCCAACGTGTTACTACCTCCATCGAGCAATCACATTAAATATCCAGTTTGCTACGACTGCAATCCACCACGTTCACCTCTACATGCTAAAAACTAAAAAGCTTCTAAGCTCACAGCCCATCTACTCCTATATGCTATATCCTTTATGCCATATATTCTTTATGCTTCTCTCTGGTTCCCGCCATTCGTATTTATACTCTGCTGAAACGATTGTTCTAGAAAATTCTTATATCCTCGCAACAGCTATCTAAAGCATAAACAAAGGTTAAAATCTGTAGTCGAGATTATGCAAAAATAACCCCTTTTTCCCTCTTCAGACGATAAAAGAAATGAATTTATGTCTGCGAAGTTTTAATCTTTGAAATATTTTAATTACACCTGGATATTTTAAATAAAAGAATAAATTGAAATAAGTAAGTTTTTTCTTTAAGACAGAATAATATTTTAGCAGTTAAATAAAGATTTAACTGCTTTATTATTTTAAAACCATTCGGCTGCTACCTGTGATGTGTAGGAATGGAAACCCTCATTTTTTTCGACAATACCAACTATTTGCCGTCAGTCAAAATGTCACAGAGAAAAGAAAAGTCCGACAGGATATAGAAGTGACGGCAATGAATGCGAGTGTGTCTCCAAAATTACATATGTTTAGTGGTACTGGTACACGATAGCTTATGATAGTTACTAAAGATCAGTGCGGGAAAGTTAAAAATTTACATCGCTAATGTGAATAGCAATGTATAGTGCTGGTGATTGTGAGACAAGATGACTGGAGTGAGTTCTTTTCAAAATATTTTTACACTTATGTTATTATTTTTGCTATTGTTTGTTATTTATTGAGATTTATTTATTATTAAGTATGAGAATTCTTTATTTATGAGATTTATTTATTATTTATTTATGAGGTTTATTTATTATTTCGTGAAGAGTATTTATTTATTTATTGTAAAGTTTATTATGAAGTCATGAGAATTATTTATTTATTTATTATTAAAGTCTGAAAGAGTACTTAATCTATTATGAAAAATAGAACTCTATTAGTTTAAATGTTGTTAATGTCAGGTTGTATTAAAGAGAATAGAAGTGCTTCTTTTATTTTAATGAATACTGATATAATGGCTGAACCAAAGTTAGTCAATTTTGATCCTAGTACTGGAATGGAAGTCCAGGCTTGGTTAAATTATTATGATGATATGAGTACTAGGGAAAATAAAGATTTAGAGTGGAAATTTAAATCTATTCCACAGTATTTAAAGGGCGAAGCACTAAAAGTCTATATCAATGACTGTGATAGAGAGATTTAAGATACTGGTTTATACTTTAAATCACAATTATGAATTTTCTATGTTTATACAATTATAATAATATTATCAATTCTTACTATTTTTGTAAACAATTGGTAAAGACAATGGAATAAAATAAATATAGTTTATTTGATATAAACTGGATATAGAATTAAAAATATTTATTTTTATTTTTCAACATCAATCTGAAAATTCCCAAAATTAAATACACATCCTATGCCTGCATAGAGTGTCTACCTAATCCCAAAAGCTTCCAAACACAAGTAATATCCTCGTGGCGCCCCAAGGTCATACTTGGTAATGTTGAAAACTATTTGAGGAAGAGAAAAGAAATCTACAGAATTAAATTTTAATCTATGGTTTTTACTTTAGTTTGAGTTTGTGATGGCAATTGTGGTGGTGATGTTTGTTGTGGTTTTGTTTGTTTTATGGGATGCTCATGAAACATTCTGAAATCATCTAGTAAATTATTATTTTAACTTTTCTTCCTACGATATTTATAGAATTCGTGACAATAGCTACACATTATGTTCTGATCCACAAATTTGACTAAACATTTACAACAATTTATAATATTCCTATTATCAATTTTTTTGTCATAAGTATCAGGATCGATTTCATCCTTTAAGTCCCTTATCATAAAATTTCCTGTCATACCGTCAAACTTATATAAGTCATCTAGAATAATTGTCCTAATATTTTTTTTCGTGATGTCTCTATTGGGACCATTAAATTTTAAGTTATCAGAAAGTCTACCGGTGTACTGTCGATTAATTAATGAGCCCATTATATTTTTATGCTCATCAGATAGGTATGTGATACAATGTTTGTTAGCTTGATCTAGAATACGCTCGTTTTCGGCTCGTATTTCAACCAAAGCATCAGTGCTTATATAATAATACATTTTAAGTTTATCAAATGCACGTCTATTCATCAAGAGTATCAGAGAGATAAATTATTGTAAAGAAATACTGGTTGAGAGTCCACTTTCTAAATATTTAGAGTTAAATTTATTTGGATTTTGGAATTATTATTATTATTTTTTTTTTTTTTTTAATGTTTCGGCTGGCAAAAATACTTTCTTATATAAGTAAAAAATAAGAAAATTATTAATTGCTATGTATTATTTTTATCCTCAACCATTATTTTCCATGTCAATAAGTAAAAAATCTGTGATATTTTCTTAGAATATAATATTGTTATTAAGTATTATTATTGCTATTATTCAAGTATACTGTTGAGAATTTTATTATTATGATTATGAATTGAAAGTATTATATTATTTATTGAAAGATTCATTATTTATTAAAGAAAAAGAGAACATAACTTATAAGTGAAAAGTTATGATATTTACTGAAACAAGTGAGAAGTTGTAAAAGATGGTGAGTCCCATTTAAAATGGGAAAAGGAGCTCAAAAAAGTAGTTGATAAACAAACGTTAAAAGGTAGTGGAATAACTACTAGGAATTTGTTTATTAAAATAAAACTACTATTGTGATGACAAATAGTATTTAAACATAATGTAAAGAGTTTAGTAGGCAGAGTAGTCAAACAAATTTAGTAAAAAATATTTATTGCAGCTGAACTTTTTACTTAAGGACTGTATCACTATTTTTGCTAAAGGACTTTTATGACGTACGAACTGATTAAGACAATGGGACTTAAAATTCTACTTGAAGTAAATAAAGTGTTAAACATTACTTGATTGGAAATATGTTTGTGATAAGAGAAATGGAAATACACTAAATTTCCATAAGATAAAAGAATTTGTTGTTATTTATTACTATAGTTTTATTATTTCTTTATATTTATTTCTTATTGTATTTATACTTATTCTTTATTTATTATTGTGTTTATATTTTCCTATGCACTTACAAATGGTAAGTGATGTTGTAACCATTATTTGTATTCTTTTACAGGGGAAATGCTCTCAGCTAAATTTAAATGCTCCTAGTAATTTTTTTTTCCTCTTGCATTGCTAAATTTTACTTTTCCATCTCTTCGCTGACGTCTCTAAAATTTTCAATATTCAAAAATCAACTTCCAATTTTATTAGAAGTCTGTTGTCTGAAATTGTAGTTAATTAACCACAAATTTCATACAAAGTCTTTGGGGAGGGGGGATAATATTACAAAATTTAAATTTTTGCGCCAAGTTTAAAGTATTTTATGTAAATTTTCCTTTTTCAGTAATATTCCGTATATTATACCGCCTTATTAAATTAAAACCCTAGTCTATTAATCTCTAAGATCTTAATTCATATTTATTCCAAATTGCGTAAATCTAAAAATGGCTCGATTATTTATATTTCTTTAATAAAACTTTTATTATTTAAATTCCTATTAAATTCTGCTATTAAATCCCGGTATATCATATTCCCCTTAAATCTTTATTTAACTGCTAAAATATTATTCTGTCTTAAAGAAAAAACTTACTTATTTCAATTTATTCTTTTATTTAAAATATCCAGGTGTAATTAAAATATTTCAAAGATTAAAACTTCGCAGACATAAATTCATTTCTTTTATCGTCTGAAGAGGGAAAAAGGGGTTATTTTTGCATAATCTCGACTACAGATTTTAACCTTTGTTTATGCTTTAGATAGCTGTTGCGAGGATATAAGAATTTTCTAGAACAATCGTTTCAGCAGAGTATAAATACGAATGGCGGGAACCAGAGAGAAGCATAAAGAATATATGGCATAAAGGATATAGCATATAGGAGTAGATGGGCTGTGAGCTTAGAAGCTTTTTAGTTTTTAGCATGTAGAGGTGAACGTGGTGGATTGCAGTCGTAGCAAACTGGATATTTAATGTGATTGCTCGATGGAGGTAGTAACACGTTGGATGAATACTGTTTATTATGTGAGTAGAATGAGGAAGCAACGGTATCGTAATGGGTGATAGATGTTAGATATTAACGGATTAAAGACTAGACGGCTGTCAAGAGATGGAGTGATTTTAAACTAATTGTGACAGGAAGAATATACTTTATTCTTTTTACCATGGAAGGAGAGAGCATCTTCCCTAGATTTAATCGAGAGTGTGGAAATAAAGTGAATAATGTTCCAAGCGACTGCCTTATGTTAATTCTTCATTTTTCTTTATTATTTTAAAACCATTCGGCTGCTACCTGTGATGTGTAGGAATGGAAACCCTCATTTTTTTCGACAATACCAACTATTTGCCGTCAGTCAAAATGTCACATATATCACGAGGGTTTGAAAAAATGTTTTGCTTGTCGCAATTACGATTGCTTTTGCTTTGAAGCTCTATCACGGAATTTTTAAATATTATTAGTTCACCAGTATCACAGTCTCCAGCCATGCCAAACTTTTTGCAAAACATTTAAAAGCTTCAGAATTGCTAATTTGTTCTTTTTGTTCGTTCCACTCCGTAGGTTAGGGGAGCTCAAGTTAAATTCAAAATAACTCTAACAAAGGGGATTGAAAATGTTTATATGTACTCGTAGTTCGGGAAGGGCCACTTGCACACGAGGAATCTGATAGTTTAAAAAAAAAAAAGCTTTCAAAATGGATTTTGCATACAAGGAATGTGATGGTAAAAAAAAAAAAAAAAAAAAAAAAAAAAAAAAAAAAAAAAAAAAAAAGCTTTAACCTTTTCCGGCACGGGCAATTTTTGTTGTAAAATGATGAAATGATTGGAATGACCGGAATTTGAAAACGACTTTTTTAGAAATTAAAAACGCGTTACTTTAAATGTTCATTGCAAAAGCAAAATTTTACTAAAATGTTCTTGGTGCCATTCGTAAGTTTGGAATTAAAATTAGGTATCCCGACCCGGGTACACTGTGCCAGAAAGGGTTAAAAGTGGACTTCGGTTAACCGAGAGTTTCGGATAAAATTCTAATTAAAATAAGAGATTTTTTTTTCATAAAAAATTTGTGGTAGAAATTGAATTAAAAAAAACCAAAGATTTGCCGCTATGCTTTTGCGCATGCCCTAATGATTTATTTGAATAGTAAAACCATTCATTCTGCCTATCACTAGGTCTATGAACTGAAGTATAAATGATTAAATATTCAGCGTTTGATATAATTAGTGCTAATAGATGACATGACTCTATCATCCATATTTAATGTGATAGGCCTCTTGAGAGTATTTGATTTATAAGCGAAATAATTAATGGAATTAATTAACAGAATGTAGTATAAGATAAGCTGAATTGTATTATACCCGAAAATAATTTTATTAAGCTTTGATTTAGTAGTTTATTAACATGAATATGTAATCAGATTTGCTTCGCATTACATTTAATAATGATCCCGTGCTTTCGGTTTTACTTAATGTAATAAGTATTGCTATTACCAGTGTACAAATTAAGTGACAGTGACTGATACATTTAACCCTAAACAAAAGAATGTCGCCATATTTGGGATCAACAATTTCTGTTGTCCAAATGCGTTATTCCCAAGTGTATACCAATATTTTTGAACAGAAAATTTCACCTTATGAAATCTTAAAATTTCAGCAATTAAGCAATGCAAAAGAACAAAAATTGTCAGAAAAAGTGGTGCCAAAACAATAAAAATTGTAAGCAAAGCATTTGGACAGTAAAAATTAGTTAGCTCGACTGTGGTGACTATTAGTTCGTTACCCCTGAACTGAACAGTTTTTGACGAGCACCACTTTAGTGTTGCCAGTAGGCTACTTTATTTTATTCAGATTTTTTTATTTGCACCAGTTTTTTGCAATGGGAAAATTGCCCTTGTTTTCGCTTTAATTAATACGTCATTAAACAAGGGGATTTTTAACATTTTCAAAAATGTGGTGCCAATCATAAATCTGAATTTTAAAAAAGTAGTCCATTGGCAACACTGCACCACTTGCGCAGAAAGAATTCCTTTATGTCGTCACTAAAAGCTTTTGAACACCAATGATTTTTAACTATAACTTTTGATTTATTAATTGCCAGATATTTTTCGATTATACCAGGTATATACCAGGTACTTTAGTATGGAAACAGTGGTTTTGATTTTATGGTGTCAAAAAAATTAAACTGTTGAGGGGTTAAGGGTTCATAAAGAATCGTGTAAATAATAAAGACGTTATATTGCTCACTGACTTAATTTAGTTTTTATTTAACGGAGTGAATATTAATACATATGCCTGTAGTCTCAACATGTGTTTCTAGTTGGGCTACTTAAAAAAATTGCTTGATTGCTGCCACTTTTTGGGAAATGTAAAATTCGCTTTATTCGTATATGTCTTTAATTTATTATTATATAACATGCACAATTTTCTTTTAAAAATGCGGTAAGAATCAAGAAATGTGAACAAAATATCTTGCCCAACTGGCAACACTGGGGGAACACACTCTTAAAAATTACTTTTCATTTGTTTTATATCGACACACTTATTTGAGAAATTCTTGGAAATCTTCTATACTGTAACACAGTGTTGCCAGTGGGCTACTTCATTTTATTTCAGATTTCTTGATTCTCTCCACTTTTTGAAATGGGAAAATTCGCCTTATTTAATAACATATTCATTAAGGCAGAAAGAAGGGAATTTTACCATTTCAAAAAAGTGGTGCAAACAAGAAATCTGAATTTAAAAAAAGTAGCCCACTGGCAACACTGCTGTTACATGGATTGCCATCATACGGGGTAATTCAAAATAACGTAGCCAAAATGAAAGGGCAAAGCATGCATACAAAAAAGAATCAAAAATCACATGGGAACGTAGGGTCGGAAAAGCCATCCGGGCCAGATAGATGGCGTATCAAATTATATGCAATACAAAAAGAATAAAGAAAAAACATTCTACATCATTTTATTTACATTCTATTTCCACACATGTTGTGCATTTACGACCAATACTACTACAGGAGATGCTCAAAGTTCTTGCCAGACGCCTGGAGACACGCAATACATCGACGCTTCATGGACTCTTGCACCTTTTCAAACGCTTCAGGTACATCTCAAACATATCCTGCTGCCTCAACAATTCTTCCTACTAAGCCTCTCTGCGATGAAACAAGTGTTTCGTAAACAAGTCCTTAAAAAAATCTTAAGAGAAAATGAACTGGAGACAAATCTGATGATCGCGCTGGTCATGCGATTGGTCCACCTCGACCAATCCAACGACTGGGAAAGTTGGCCTGCAGATGCGTTCTGACTTGTCTGATGAACAGTTAGTGAATGTTACTAGAAAGACATCCATGACTGAAATGAAGACGTCTCAATTTCTCAGCCGCTGCCATCAAAATACTGAAGGCCAGAGGACACGAGTTGTGACATCATCACTAATCGACCGACTTCTCACTAATGTTGGAATTACACCGGAAATTTTTGAGTAGCAAATTTCTTTTATTTTATTTGTGGAATAGTTTCCATCTTATAAAACAATAATAATTATTTAGACTTAATAGTGAGAATTTGGAATCAAATTCAGCCTGATGCGGAATACCACAGTGTTGACGCATCTGGCTGATTTTTTATTGGGGGATTCCAAATTCTCACGAGTAAGTTTAAATAGTTGTTGTTCTTTTATAAAATGATAGATATTCCACAAATAAAATTTAAAAAAAAATTGCTATTTAAAATTTTCAGGTGCGAATTCCAACGTTAGTGAAAAGTCGGTCGATTAGTGATGACGTCACAACTCGTGTCCTCTGTCCTTGAGTGTTTCGATGGCAGTGGCTCAGCTCATGTTTTCATGGAATGGCCCTCTAGCGGCCCCCCTGATGGCAATTGCGACTTCAAGTTTCTACGTGATTTTTTATTTATTTTTTTTTGTATGCCTGCTTTGCTCTTTCATTTTGGCCACGTTATCACTCTGTAGATTAAAAAATTAAAGAAGCGCATGAAGATTTCCAGATTTGATGGAAATGTCACTAAAGTCTTAAAAAAATGGTAAATAACTTTGCAATTTAATTAGATTGAATTTTAGAATAATAAGGATAGTGAACTTTCTTTTAACACTGGAACGACCACAGTGGTCATTTTGACCGCTACCAAATAAAAATATTTCGATTCGAAACAGAAATATTTTTCTAAAATAAGTTAAATATGTGTCATGGAGAAATAAGTTAAATAAATAAGTTAAATAGTTTCAAATAAAAATTCTGGTTCAAAATATTTTTATAGCGAGTAAAATTTGCAGTCGTCCTAGTGTTAAAATAATACCTTCGACACAGGGCTGCCAGTTTGGCCAGGTTTTTTTATTCAGAAATTTCGAGTTCATACCAGAAATAAAGAATAGTATTTTGTGCTTTATTTAATGCGAGACAAGTAGCGATCACTTAAAGTAAAACTTCTTTTGAAATTTAGGGTGTGAATTTGAAATTTCGGATTAAATTTGGAGGCCAAATTGGCTACCCTGCTTCCACATGTTATTAGTACGTAGAGAGTACAGGATTATTAAGTTATGGTTTAGTATTTTAATTTGTAATAAGCAGGTCCTGGATGGTAACCACATTTGCATTCGTTTTTTAGTCTTACATTCATTTATGTTACTTTTTTAATAATTATCGAATCATAATGTAGTAAACATTCAATGTATAACATTAATTATAGTTAATAAAAAATCTTCTCAATATCCATCCATATTCATAATCTCATCCATATTCAAATGTACTAGGCTGAATGAAAATATTTGACTGGCCATGGAAATAATTAATGGAATTTATGGCATGATTTATAAGAGAAGCTGAATTGTATTGTATTGGAAGGTAATTTATTATTATTAGATTTATTAGTACATTAACTTGAATTATACAAGCAAATTTGCTTCGCATTATACACTCACTGCCAAAATTTAAGCACGCAGCGATAAAATGCAAAAAAAATCGACAAGTGCTGCTTGGATTGACACGAAATGCGGCAGGAAAGTAGAAAATATGTTTATGCATGAAAAACAAAACCAAAAAATTTCATACAAATATAAAAACAATATTGAATTTATATAATTTATAAGATGAAGTCATATTGGAGTCATTAACAAAAATTGTGTTTAACCCGTTCGGGACCATGGGTTCATATATGCACCCTCATAAAGTGCTTAAAACGCTTGAGTTTGATACCAGCAAAAAAAAAAAGTTAAATTGATTTTAAATAATTACGACATTTTCGTGATTTATAAAATTAAGTCAAATAATTAACAAAAAGTGGTGCCAAACGAATAAAATTCGTGAAGATGCCGGCCCCCTGAACGGGTTAACCCTTTGAGGGGCAGTGGTATTTCTTTGAAGCCACTTAATTTTAATTCCCAAATCAAACAGCGGCACCAGAATTTTGGTAAAAGAATTTTCAGTTTATCATATATGCGAAATATAGATTTTTCGTATTTATAAATAAATTTGTTTTCAAATTCCGGTGTCAGTTAATTTCAACACTTTAGCGATAGAATTGCCTTACCCCTGAAAGGGTTAAAACGAAATCAAGCAAACAAAACCGACATTAATAGTGTGTGAGAGCATCCCTCACTTGCATAAAAAAGTTTACAGAGTGTGACCATCCTTCTTATGCGGTGATCAACTAACTTAGAAACAAGTAATCACCATTCCTCAAGTAGAATAGTTTGCAACTCTGTGAGAGTGGGAAACAAGTACACACAGCACGGCCGACGGCATTCTAAAGATTTTCAACGGGATTAACCCCTTAATGCTCGCTCCCGTGATATTCACGGGCTGTGTCTTTTATTCAGATTGTTTGATTTCCACCAGTTTTATAAAATAGTGTAATTGACTTTATTATGGTATCATTTTACCTCTCATTAAATAAGGTGAATATTTCTTTTCCAAAAAAATGGTGCCAATGAGTGATTTGAATTTTTAAACTGTAATTTAATGCGACTGTTAAGGGGTTAAGGTCGGGCGAATACGCCGACTGCTCCATACGCGCAATCCCTTCGCTCTCTAGGTAGTCTTCGACGGGGACGACTGTATGGGGATGTGCATTATCATCTATTAAAACAAAATCATACCAACTGCTGTAGCATACAATGTCACAGTGGGATCTAGGATTTCATTCAGATACCGGGCAACCGTCGTAGAAACCAGTCTAAAGATGTGCAGATAGTTGCGATATCAAAGCGAAATCCCTGCCCACACCAAGATGCTTCCACCTCGGAATGCGTCATGCTAAACTATGTTCTGGTGCCTATTGTGTGTGCGTACTTCTCTCCAGACCCTTACATATTTGCCATCTGGTAGCATGACAAATATACACTCATCCGCGACTATAATGTCACCCCAATCAGACACACTCTAATTGATATGTTGCCAACACCACCTTAATCGTGCCCTACTGGACTTAACAGATATAAGAACACAAACTCGTAGTATCCGGGCGTAGAGTCTATTCACATGTAGCCTTCGGCGCATAGTAATGGCAGATATCATCTTACCAATGGGAGCTGCAACCATAGATGTCACATATGTAGAGGTCGCTCTTCGATTTCGCATGGCTATAAAAGGAAAATATCGATCATCCGCGGGGATCCGTAACCTTTGGACGACCTGCCATAGGTCTTTCGACAGTTGTTAGGCTAGTTAGGAGTTCTTTCCGTGATCTTGGAATTGCGGAATGATGAACGGGAAGAAAAGAGCAACATTTGTGATTGATTGTTCCGCTTCAATGCATTCGACTGCATACCAACACTCAGAATCTTCCATTCATCTTCTGGAAGCCATAGAAACACGTTTGTCTTTGAGCTTGTTCAGGGACGCAGATCGGAAAGCTCGATCACAGGGAGATATCCCTCATGGAGTAGGTCTTCAAGAAGTAAGGAATTTCGAAATAATGTAATAAATATTTTAATTATTTCGTAATTTTATGGTTCAAAACAGGTGAAAGCAATGACTAAATCTTCTTATCTTTCCAAACAATGTCTCTCGTAATAAGAATACATGTCTATATGCACTCAGACAAAATCCAAAACATCCATGAAAAGTATCATGTGATCTGATATAAATCCGATCAACTGCAAATTTTACGCCCGGTCTTCGCTCGCTTGACCCACAAAAAATCTGTGGTCGTTATGATCACGTGCTGGGGCTTTTAGGTAGATTTCGTAAGAAATACTACCTATTACAGTCGTTACCATGGTGCGACTTTTGAAAAATTCCTTCATAACTTTTCATTATAGGACCCCAGGAACCCAAAACCACCCCCACCTAAAGAGTTTATATATATATATATATATATATATATATATGTATGTATGTATGTACTAAATTTTGTCCGCACGATAAAAGTCGCAATTATGCACAAGTCATCTTCAAACTCGCCAACAACTTTGAGATGGCTAATATCTCGGCGGGGATTGAAAATGGGCGAAATCGGCCCAAGAGGGTGGAAATGGGGAAGGTTCAAAATTTTGAATACTGTCTTAACATGATTCTGATAAAACCAGCTCTTACACAACAATGGCAGGAAAAAAATAAAAGTTTTTCGTTATAGCAGTTGCCAACAATTAAAAAAAAACAAATAATAACATTCTCACCACAACAATTACTTTTCTTTTGCAAAATTTTCACGTGTAAAATTAAATAGTTTGACAAATTGAAAACAAATTGAATATTACGTCATAAGTTTCCTAGAGCAAGATTTCAGCATGAAAACTCAAAATAAATAGTTTGACGAATTAAAAAAATATGTATATTGCGTCATATTGGAAATATAATGGACCTCAGCAGGTGAATATGTAACGCCATGTAAGTTTGAAGAAACGTATTAAAACATGATAAAAACCCGACTATGGAAATAGTAACATATTTTAACACTTTAAGGTTCTCTGAATTTTTTGTAACCATTTTTTAAACCTATTCCATATATATGTGTGTGTGTATTCGTGTATATTACAATTTTCACAAAAAGTTTAGCTCCCTACAGCTCGCTCTTTGTGAAGAAACTGAGTTTTATCTCTAATCTTGATTTAAGTTTTGTTGGAGAATTTAGTACTTAACATCGAAATCTACCTCCGCCTGTAGGCCCGAGCCGGCAGGGATTTTTTTTTTTTTTTTTTTGTTTACGTTTCCACTCGTTTTGGTAGGTTGAATTGATTCGCTTGAACAGCTTGACAAAAAAGCAAAATGTACCATAAAAAAACAGTGTTGGAATTCAAATAACTTAACAAGCAGTTCTCTCCCTAATGAATTTTTTTCAAGTGTAAACAAGTTTCAAGGAAAATAATGTGTTACACACAGTGTTGCCAGTGGGCTACATTTTTAAAATTCAGCTTTCTTGAATACCACCACTTATTTGAAACGGTAAAATTCCCTTTGTTTTCGCCTTAATTAATATGTCATTAAATAAAGCGCATTTTACAATTTTAAAAAAGTGGTGCCAATCAAGGATCTGAATTTTTAAAAAGTAGCCCATCTGGCAACACTGGTTACACATAGATTAAAAAAATAATTTCCAACGTTATAAAATAATGATTAAAAAAGTTTTATATTTAAATACACTGAAAAACAAAAATATGTGCTTTAACATGCCGTTTACTGCCAAAAGGACATAAT
The DNA here is from genome assembly GCA_963932465.1 of Maratus speciosus. Classification (NCBI taxonomy): domain Eukaryota; kingdom Metazoa; phylum Arthropoda; class Arachnida; order Araneae; family Salticidae; genus Maratus; species Maratus speciosus. The sequence goes on along the minus strand of OZ010794.1, from coordinate 174,227,516 downwards.
TTATTTAGCAAATATTCAACAATTATAAAGCACTCATCAAAATTTCTATCAGAAAATGCATCAAAATGAAAGTTGTAATTATAAAAAAACACTATTTTTCAAGTGAAGGAATAGACTAGGCTATCAGCAAGCTCTGTAATAGGCTGCCATAGATTGGACAAAGACTTTGGAACAGAACATTCGTTCTTTGGAACTGAACATTTGTTCTGTGCACATGTTCTCTTTTAAAAACATTCTGCCTAACACCACCTTATTTGTCTAATAAAAGTTATGGATAATACCACAGACTTATCATATAATCTCTTATTATCTTTACTTTGAGGGTAATACAAAGCTGCTGAGTATTTAGTTCCCAAGTTCACTGTAACTGTATGTTTAAAATAAACCTCACTCCATATGCCTCAGTCTCCTTCGCGCCCGGGCGACGTGGTCGTCGTCTTTGAACAAGCTCTTTAAAACAAGACATACGAAAGTTTTAAACACAAATCCAGCAGTAATGAATCAGCATTTACGTGCAACTCCTGTAACGCCTCACAGCGCAGTATAGATTGTATACGACTGTATTTTTTGCATATTTCTAACACGAAACCATGATTGGCTGTTACATAACTTATTTGCATACTTCCATCTAGCTCCTCAGAAGCATCTCCAATTCAGATTGGCTTCCGGAAATTAACATTTTCATCTACGTGCTTAACTTTTGCAAGTGAGTGTATTTACCGTAACGTGCGTCCTATAATCCGCGAATCAAACAAACATTTTTAGAGGCAGAAATTTTCTTTTATACATTGGAACTTAGTATATTGAGGAATACATATGATTTCTTATATTAAATACATTTTATGAGTCTAAAAATCCTTATTTGATCAGCTGATTATATGGCGGAAATTACGGGATAATGATTTTATGCCTTTGTTTTTTTATCTCTAATAAGTATTTTCATTATCATAGCTGCCAATTTTTATTTTAAAATATCCTATCATTTTATTTTATTATTTAATTTAAATATTATTTATTATTAAATATTATTAAATATTATAAAATATTATATTTTTTATTGAAATATTATACATTATTTATTTTAATATATCCTTTTTATCATACTGCCAATTTTAATGCCAATTAGTTGCCTTATTAAATTTTTAAAAAGCTCGATTAAATAAGGAGAAAAATTTTGTAAAAAATTAGTGGTCACAAAAAGCGTAAAAGTTGGCAGCAATGCATTGTTGATGCACTAGAAAAATGAATGTCAATATCGGCGATTCTGTTAGTAACGAATATACAGAGTTGTTTAAAATGATTGGACAGAATTAGCATAGTTTCGCCGTCCATCTTCTGAAGTCACAACTGAGAAACTATTACATTTAAAAAATATTTGAGAATTGCCAAATACTTTGCAAAGAAAATTATTGCATTTCCTCAATTACTTTTGGATGAATTTTTTTCATATGTCCAACCTTTTTCGATGACGATCTGTAATAAATGTATCAAATTTATAATTATTTAATAAATAGTAAATGAGTTACATAATTCTTTGAAATTATTTATCACAAATATACATTACAATAAAGTTTTTGATAAATATGCAATAATCATAATAAGGTTGTGTAATTATAATAAAATACAAACCGGGAAAACATAAAAAGAAAACATATTAAATTAAAAAATTATTTTTATACGTTATCTGGTGGTAGATATGACGTTTTCTTCACTCCTCTTCGCATGAGTTGTGGTGCTGATAGTGACACGTAATAGAAACTAGTTCGTATGAATAGGTGACTGTTTACTGGACTTGATGCATCATAGTAGTATAATATAGAGAGCTCACCGACGATAATAATGGGTACTGAGGACCCGCTTAAATTTTCTGACAATGCACTCCGCATCCTGAATGGAGAGGAGAAATCTGATTTAGCTGCTGCGTGGATGGAATTTCCCGGAGTAGCGGATGAAGTCCAAAGAATGATTGTACAGCAATTCCTGCAAGATTGTGACAACTACATAATGAGACTTTTAAGTGAAGAAGACTACCTGACGAATCCTCAGCATAAGACTAGCGTGAGTAATCTTCTCAATAATCTTATGTTTTTGTTCAATGAGCCATTTGACCCCCTAAAATTAAGTCAACTAAGAGAGTTTAAAACTTTTATCTATGATCATGACTATGATTTAATTGACATATTAACAAAACTTAAGGCAATTGCGGTGAACTCAGATGACGGATTCACCCCCGCAAATTCACTAAAACGTAGGAGAAATGATCTAAAATCTAATATCCCCTTAAAGAATAAGTATGCTAGTATATCTGAAAAATACCTTGACGATAATAACATGGACTCTTCCGAGCCCTCTCAAGGTGTGCCAGCCGGTAGCTCCTCTACTGAAGTAGTCCCTAAAAAACCAAAAATCCACCCCTTCTATATTGAGTTTCAAGGCAAGTGGACGGAGCTTGCAAGTGAGATTAAAAAACTCAACGACAGCAATCCCTTGATTAAATTAGACGGTGAATTACTCAAAATCCACTGTAAAACTGATGCAGATTTCCGAAAAACACAGGACTATCTTGATTCTAAAACAATTCCATATACAACCCTGAGCCCCGCGGAACAGCGCCCCAGGAAAGTCGTCATTAGGGGAATCCCCCCACATACCGACCCCCAGGTCATAATTGAAGCTCTTAAAGAACATAATTTCGTGGCCAATAGAGCCTCAATGATGAAAAGTAGGAAGACCGGTCGTCCTATGCCCCTCTACGTCGTCAATGTCCTCCCACGTGAAAAATTCGAAGAAATCTACCAAATTCACGAAATTTGCTACATTAAAGTAGATATTGAGCGATTTAAAGGCACCAACATCGTAAAGCAATGCTATCGTTGCCAGAAATTTGGACATTCCAGCGAGATTTGCCGCCTGCCGCCAAAATGCGCCAAATGCTCGGAAGAGCATTTAACTCCCCAGTGCAATAAAATTGGAAAGATCATCCCCAAATGTTCAAATTGTTATGGCGAGCACGTGGCTACTTACCGTGGTTGCCCCAAAACCCCCCAGTTTCATAAAAAACAGCAGGACCCCAAAACCGTCCGAAAAGAAAACCCTAAAATCATTCCAAACGCAATGGCGGAACTCTTATCAACATATAACTATGTCCGTAAGCCAGAGGCCAAAAAACAAGAAGTAAAACCTACTGAAGCCCCGGCTCCGCTCCCTTCTCCCTCCCAAGACCCTAACCCCGAAAACACTACACCAAATAAGCCAAATGACACTCAAAATGCAACACCAGAACAACCCAGTAGTTCTAATTATGCTAACGACTTAAAAGAAATATTTAAGACCTTCAAGGAGATGAAAGAACTCCTAAAATTTAACAAATTCATCCAATGTTTCAAAAATATTGCTAACCAAACTAAAAATATACAAGATCCAATAGAAAAAATACTCATCCTTATGAGTGCTATAGAAACTTTAGCCACGGAATTTAACACATTTAATGATGAGTAATTCCTCTCCTACCTTTTCCTCCCTTATTTTTCTTTCCTGGAACTGTAACTCCCTGCAGAATAAATTTAACGAACTTAAACTCTTTATGCACGAACATCCTCATGTTGATGTTATTTTCCTTCAAGAGACTTTCAACCCCACCTTCAACATTAACATCCCTGGGTACAGGCTATTCCATACACCTCGTGCGGATGGTACGCACAGAGGAGGTACCGCTATTTACATCAAGAACCATCTTCCACACTACCAATCGAACAACCACACCTATAATGATCTTGAGTATACCAGTATCAATCTTAAACTTCCTCATATCAATATTAAATTAGCTTCTATTTATGCCCCACCCACTGGTAACTTACCTGTTAATAGCCTTACACAGCTATTTTCACAACATCACCACTGCTTTTTCGTAGGCGATTACAATGCCAAAAGCAGACGCTGGAATTGCCATGGCAATTCTCGGCGGGGTACCTCTCTTCACAACTTAGTCCAAAACTTAAAATTAAATCTTCATGCACCACCCAGACCTACGCACATTTCCAAATTGCCTGGCGCCCGGGACTCTATCATTGATCTTGCTCTTTCCAAAAATCTTCCTTACCCTATCTACTCTACAGTTATTAACGACCTCTCCTCTGATCACCTGCCTGTCTGCTTTAAAATAGATATTATTAATCCTCTTTCTCCCCCCCCTTCCGTGGCTATTGACTGGAATAAATTTACTAACTACCTTAACTCTCAGGACATCACCTTCCCTGATATTAATAATACCGATGACATTGATGCGGCTGTTGAACATCTTAACTCCCATATCACTAATGCTCAAAATTTTTCTACATTTAACACCTTCAAAAATAACTTTGCCTTTGTCCCACCCCGTTATATTTACAACCTTATCAAACAGCGTAATCGGCTCCGGCGACAATTTCAAAGTTCAAGAGACCCCTCCATTAAACCTCTTCTCAATAGGCTAAACAATAAAATCAAAAACAGTCTTTATAAAGAAAAACAGAAAAGTTGGAACAACTTTCTCAAAACTTTATCATACGAGGACAATTCTCTTTGGATTCTTAAACGCAAACTGAATAAACACTACACTTCCATCCCCCCCCTCACATCTAATAATGTTACCACTTATACTGACCAAGAAAAAGCTAACATGCTTGCTAATTCTTATGCCACCCAATTTTCTCCTAATCCTACCCTTGCCAACCAAGCCCACCTTGATCATGTTAACGAGACAGTTCGGAATTTTTTGGCTAACCCCCCTCAAGATCCTCCCCCTAAAATTCAACCTATTGTTATCCACAATATTATCAAAAAACTCAAAAAGCGTAAAACCCCAGGATACGATAAAATTACTAACTCTGCTCTTAGAAACCTTCCTCCTAACTGCATAATCTATATCACTGACCTCACTAATGCTATCTTAAAACATAACTACTTCCCTAAACCCTGGAAACTTTCTATAATCTCTCCTATTCCAAAACCTGGAACTAACCTGTCTGACCCCACTAATTACAGACCTATCTCCTTGCTACCTTCAATCAGTAAAGTGGTGGAACGTGTCATTCGTGCCCAGTTGCAGGAGTTCATTCAGCAGCACAACATTCTCATGCCCGAGCAGTTCGGCTTTCGCCCAAAACACTCAACACAACACCAGCTTCTTAGGGTTGTTGAGTTTCTCAGCGAGAAACTCAATGCAAAAATTCCCGCAGCTGCCATCTTTCTTGATGTCGCAAAGGCATTTGACAAGGTCTGGCATATGGGCCTCATTTACAAATTAATTCAGCTCGGTTTTCATCCCAGACTTATACATTTAATATATTCGTACCTTTGCGACCGCTCTTTTCAAGTCCGCATAAACAACATTCTATCTATTATTCTCCTTATCCTAGCGGGCATCCTTCAGGGGAGCGTGTTGGGCCCATTTTTATTTAACATTTTCTTTAACGACATCCCACGCTCCTTGCACACTCACCTCGCTCTTTATGCGGACGACACCTGTATTTACGCTTCGGCACACCACCCGTATACTCTTTACAGGTACCTACAGACTCATGTTGATGACTTCATGGACTGGTGCATGCTTTGGCGCGTTGTCATAAATGAAACTAAAACTACTGCAGTATATTTCTCTCGCAAAATAATTTTCCCTAACAGAATCATTATTAACAACACTGCTATCCCTTGGTCAGACCAAGCAAAGTATCTTGGGGTCATTCTGGACCGCCGCCTAACCTGGAAAAAGCACACTTTCTCCATCAGAGGTAAAGTCGCCGGAGCCTTTAACTCTATAAAACCTCTCCTTAACAGTAAAACCTTGTCTGTCCACAATAAATTAATCCTCTATAATTCATGCATCCTTCCCATCATCACCTATGCCAGTCCGGTCTGGGGCTTCACTTGTAAGACCACTATGGACAACCTTAGTCGCTTACACAATTCCAACCTGCGTACTGTCCGTAACGCATCTCGTTACCTTCGCAACTCCACGGTCCGTAGAGACCTTAAAACTACCACATTACGAAAACGTATAAACGACTTAGCCAAAAAATTTTATGAAAAAATTTTTGACCTCCCTAATGAAATTGTAGCGGAGCTACCGGATTATGACGCTTTTGAACCCCACCATCGGAAACGGCCCAGGTTCTCCATAATTATGGACACTCAGTAACATCTGAGTTCTCCTCGCTAATTTTGCCTTCTCTTTTTTCTTTTATTTACTTTTCTTAAAAAAAAAAAAAAAAAAAAAAAAAAAAAAAAAAAAAAAAATTCTCTATATACATAGAGACCATAAAAACAGAAAAACTTAAAAATAAAATGTATGGCCCTGATTTGTCCCTTTTTTTTGGTTGGATGTTGTGGTCTTGCCACCCTAGCTTTTCTTGCCCTTGCTTGGTGAGTGTTTCACTGAACAGTACTAACTTTAACTTTCAAAAATCCATATAGTAGTTCTACAACTACAGTTAGACTTTAATAACTTTAAGACTCATGTAATTCTCTTAAGATTTATTGTTAACTTACTTTCTTCTTAAGTTTTTACTTAAATTTATCTTTATTCCTTTTTTCCTTAATTTTCTTATTTTTCTCTTGTAAACTTCTTTTTTCTTATAGTAGCATTGCTACAGTTTAACTTTATCCCAATGGCTCATTAAAACATAAGACATTCTATTTTCCTAGTCTGGGTGTTAAGCTGATAACAGCTAGGAAACCCCTCAATGCTGATTACCTGTTCAGTACCTGTTCAGTACGTTATCTGGTTAAATACGTTTGTTGAATTCAAGTACGCGCATTGCATCTCTGCACTGCGTAAAATATCATAATTAACACTTTTGCAATGAAGGGCATACGTGACGTATAGAAGTATTCATACAGAACGCTCAAAATTGCTGATTTTGATGGAGAAAAAATTCCATTAATTGAAAAATTTGGGTGATTCTAGATCAGAGCGAGTGTACGCCATGAAACTATGAATAAAGGGATCTGACATATCCTGAAAATAGTAAAGTTTCAATTGTAACCGATTTCACAGTGGCTCATTACCACCTTAACAAACTTCCACCAGTAAATCTGAATAAAACTTTTCTCCTTATTTAAACGTCTCTTTAATTCAGAAATTCAGTCATAATTATGGCCAAAAACAGATATTTATTTTTACTGGTGGAAGTTTACCACGACGGCAGTCAGGCCCTGCGTTTGAGACATACTGTAACAACCTAAACGATGGGTTTGTACGGGTACTTGAATTTCTAGACTAAGAAATTCTTCGGTACCAGTATTTTCTTATGAAAAATCTCTCCTTAAATAAGGCGAAATCTCTTCCGTTTAAACTAGATTTATTTTTCTATAAAAAAAAAAAGAAATACTGATATTTGGCCTGGAAAAGAACGGTACCCGTACAAACCCTCCTGTCAATGTACAGTCGTGGAAAAAAAAGTAAACACCCCCTACTAACTCCTCAACAAATTATCGTAGACAAAAGTTACTGGTACCGAACAATTGGAAATAAAGTCTACTTTTAAATGACGTACCGTATATACTCGCGTATAAGTCGACCCCTAAATTCCTGAAAAAAATATGTTGCATACCAGTATTTTCTTGTAGCCATCTTCAGCTTATTTAATATCAGCAAATTCTACATTTAGGTAAGACGAAGATAACTTTTTTAAAATACTAGTATTCAGTCTGTTATTCCTCTCAAATTTTGGGTCGACTTATACGCGAGTATATACGGTATATAAAATTTGCTTAGGGAGCCATCTACATATTAAAGCGAATCCAAACTTTTTCAATGGCAATACCCAATTTTAACGAGATATTTCAAATCTTTGGTTCAAACTATGCCTAGATACCAAATTTCAAGTCATTTGAATGATAAGCTTTTGATTTATAAACATTCAAAATTCAGTGCTTCTTATGTTAAATTACATTTTCATATTTTTATTTATAACTTCTGAAATTATGATCCTAATGTTTTAATTTTTTGTTTAGCAATAATACTAATATACCCAAACATAAATTAAATACGTTGAATTTGCAATTTTTATAATATTCTGATATGAATTATGAATTAAGAAATTAATATTCGAAAAAAATATGAATTGCAACCTACAATTTTTTTGATGGATTCAGATTTATTAAGTCCTGCTTTATGGAAATCCAAAATTTCACATTTTTCTTCCAAGTAGTTTTCAAATTATGCTTAAAAACGGCAAAATGATGGTTTAAGGGGCCGTCTATGATAGAAGCGACTAAATATTTTGAAATTTCTTATGCCATCATTTAATCTAATAGGCTTAATTGACTGCTTAAGGTGACTTCATCAAGAAGGGAGCTCTCTCGGTTAACAATCGAGTACCGAAATTCGATTTGGATACAGCCCTTAAAATACGCTAGTTTTAAAATAATTCATTTCTTGGAAACTTATGGTACGAATTGCATAAAAATTTGTTTTTTGACTAATTGAAGGGTGTAGAGTTCATTTATGCTGTCAGAATTGTGTACTTCTATTGAAAATAACAAAGTTATGGTTCGTTTTAATATGTAGATGGCCCCCTAAGCAAATTTTATATACATCATTTAAAAGCAGACTTTATTTTCAATCGTTCAGTACCAGTAACTTTCTTCTACGATAAATAGTTGAGGAGTTAGTAGGGGGTGTTTAATTTTTTTTCCACTACTGTACAAAAACAGATTATGCTTAATACACGGGCCAACTTTCATCGGTAAAAACGAATAGAAATTTTGGAACAGATGTGTTATTATCCCACCCCCCGCCATCTCGGATTTTTTTGGCGATAAAACCCCTTTTTCGCCAAGTAGAAAATGTCGCCAAGTACCGATATATGCGTATGTTAGGCTTAACGAAAAAAAATGTAAATAATGAAGAAAACATGCGCATGTTAGGCTTAACAAAAACAGTGTAAATTTGTCTAATTTACATTTTTTTTCGTTAAGCCTAACATGCGCATGTTTTATTCATTATTTTCATTTTTTTTCGTTAAGCCTAACATACACACAAATCACTAAAAAACACATTAAACAAAATGTAACCAAAATTAATTCCATTAAAATTAACCCAAAATTAATTTAATGGTTAATCATAAAACTTTTGAAAACTTTTAGAAATTAATTAAGCAAACATATCTATTTCAAGTTAGTGGTACCAAAACAAATTGTACTGTAAACTCATCACGAACGGATTAACCGCTTGAAGGATGTTGCTTTATTTTCAGACCACTTAATTTTAATACCCAAATGCCAGATTGAACCAGAAATTTGAAATGGAAATTTTCCATTTGTATTTTGTACCTAGCGTCCTGCGCATTTACACTAGTAATTAATATTTTACTAATCATGGAGGAAGAACTATATTAATCCTTGGGCCTAATATGAAATGGGATCGAGCACCTCGATCCAGTGAGTACCACAAGTATTATTATACAGACCATTTACTTCACGATTCATTAGCTACAAGATAGTTTTATGCGATTACTTTTGTTCGAGTCCTTACAAAATGGGGCGTGGCTTAATAACGTGCGAAATCTATATAAGAAAAAAGTATTTTAACCTTCCTACCCTGTTGAAATTCGACTCAACCTCAATAAAAACATTTCACACCAGAAATTTCTTTAAAAACTATTTAGTGTATTTATTTGTATTAGATTTTGGTTCCTTTTATTTATCTTTACGAAAAAATTTCTGGTTTCAATTGAATGAAATGAATTCTAGAAATGGGTCGATTAGACCCATTCAGGAGAGGAAGGATAACGATGTGAAGCGAACGACGAGCTTTTACTTATTTTCAGGTAAAATTGTTTGTAAAATCTGGTGCCATTCAAGGATTTTTGCATTTGATTAACCCTTTCCGGCGCGGGGTCCTTAAAAAAGGACACCTAATTTAATTCCAAAACTGACAAATGGCACCAAGAATATTTAACTAAAATTTTCCTATTATAATGTACATGAAAATAAGCAAATTCATATTTTCTAATAAATTCGTTAATAAATTGCGGTGTCAGTCCATTATTTCATCAGTTTATAAACAGAATTACTCCGCTCCGGCAAGGATTAACAGAAGTACTTTACCCTGAAAGGGTTAACCGCTGCTCTGATTATCCCGAGTTTCTCGGTTTTGTATATATTATAATTAATTATTATCCCTAGAAAACTCAGGCGTCGAATAATTTGTCACTACGATTTGTTTTATCACATTTTTACTCTTCCTAAAGCTTAAAAAGTCCTTCCGGCCAGTGCCGGGAGGAAGAGGTAGCTTTCATATTCCTTATTTTTAAAAAGCCAGTTATATTATTCAAACACACGAAGCTCAAATGGAGCATATTCAGAGTTCTTGCTGCCGCTCGCCATTGCGCCAAATTACGACAAAATGTTTCATTTGGCGAGTAAACGGATGATTAGACTCGCCAAATTACGAGTGCTCAACTTTTGCTCATCCTTTTTGCGTGTGTACAGTACAGGCGACACTGTTATTTACATTACTGAACGATTGCTATTATGTTCAATCTACAATAATGTTCAATTTACAATATTTTTAGAGATACTAACTCAATACCAACACAATTTAGCTTCAGCCACAGTCACAGTAAGCAAAAATGTCATTTCGGTATGTTTTAATGTGTCTAATAGGCGGTAGTACTATTTTGAAATAGCCTTTAAAGTATGCGCTTCAATGTAAAGCCGAATAATTCTAAAAAAAAATAAAGTTTGATACATTTTGTTGTTTATATTTTGAATTTTTTAGGATTAATTGAATGTAGTATATTGAAATCCTGAGTTAACTGGTATTGGACGTTTTATTTCATAACATTTTATATATTTAAATCAAACGTAATTTTTTTTTTCTTGATTGCGCAAGACATTTAGAATACAGTTATTTTTTTTAGTTTCTGTAGCGGGTAATTAAATTTAGATGAAAAACTGATTTATAAACAGTTTCAAAAGCTTAGGTTATTTCCGTACATATTGAAAAAAAGGTGGGATACGTTAAGGGGTTAACTTTCATTGTTTCACAACGAATTTATTTTGCTTTATTTTTTTTATTTTTTTTCATTTGGCGAATGTTTTTTACTTCTTGTTAGCCAAATTGCTAACGTTCGTAAAAAGTCAGCGAGAACGCTGAGGATATTCCAAATATGGGTTCGAGGTTGAAAAAAGTCACGTGATACCGGTAAGTTACCCACGGAACTTCTAACTGATAAGAAGGAAAGATACTACTGCTTCGCCTCATGAACTGTTTCATTGGCTAGCGGGGATTTACATAACACGTCTACGCAGCCTTCCCTTCTTTACGCTAGAAGTTTTTACCTTGACCACGTGATCAAAACATAGATGGAATATCCTCCATTAATGTTACCCGTTTATAGAAGATTCAATACTAGTTTTTGTCAATACTGAATATGAATGAGAATTTCGCGAAATTAGTCTGCTTTATTCGAGTTCTGGTTTTATTTAAAGTGATTTATATTTGATTGCCAAATTCGGCGATATCTTGAAGTGTCCGCCATTTTAAAACAACATGGTGGGTGAAGCTAACCAATGAACTTGGTCGAGACCGTAGTAATTCCTGTGCACATGCTCACTCACATCGAAATCGGTTGATATATACGAGTGCTGCTGCAGGCAAAAAACAGATTTTTCAAAATGTCACGCACATTAGAAATTCAAACTGCTATATCTCAGCCATTTTTTAAGCTAAAGACAAAACAAAAAATTCTTCGGAATCCCTGTATCACGGTCAAACACTTAAGAAGAAAACCTTTTTCAATTTCTATTTTTTTGCACCTCCTTTTACTAATATTTGCTAAGAGCTGAGATGCTCCCCTGCTTAGTGAAATGTTGGACAGACCTGCGATACAACATATAATAAGTTGCAATTACTATCATTTATATGATTCGCAAAACATCTTAAAGAAATTAATATTTCACGATAACAAAATGCGTACGGATTTACATAATTTTTCAATGAAATTTTCCGACTTATTTAATCGCAAAACATGTCCTAAGTTATGCGATTAGACGAAGCGATTACAAATTTCGTATTTAAATATTAAATACAAAATTTCTAATGTTAAATAGGTTTTCCACACTCCTTGAAATTTCTTAGAAGAGTACTTACTCACTTTGAATCAAACAAACGAAACACAAAAATGTATTCAGCCGGATAGTTATCAGTATACACATTATAAATTGCATAGATTAAACACATATCGTATAGTTATCAGTATAGATATTAACCCCTTAATTCTCGTGCCCGTGACTTTCACGAGCAGCGCAGACTATTTTTTTTATTTACCACTTTTTGTAAAATAGTGCAATTGGCTTTATTTATACCATTTTATCTGCAATTAAATAAGGTGAATATTCCTACTTCAAAAAAAAAAAAAAAATATGACAATAAAACAATCTGGATTTTTTTTTTAAAGTAGTCTTCATATTGGGCGTGACGCTTAACGCCTTCAAGCACTGTAATAAGATGGGCTACTTTTTTTAAATTCAGATTCTAGATTGGCACCACTTTTTTGAAATGATAAAATGCACCTTATCTAATGACATATTAATTACGTCGAAACAAAGAGAATTTTGCCGTTTCAAAAAAGCGGTGGCAATCAAGGAATCTGAATTAATAAAAAGTAGCCCACTGGCAACACTGCCTTCAAGGGCGGTGGTTCATTTTTGGACCACCTAATTTTAATCCCTAAATGGAACATTGTCACCAGAATTTTGGTTTGAAAATTTTCGTTTTATTAAGTACATGAAGAAAAGCTTTTGTTTATTTTGAAATAAATTTGTTTGTAAATTCCGGTGTCATTCATTTCAGTAGTTTACTGATAGAAGTGCCTTGCCCCTTAACCTACGGTTTGGCAAATCCATAGGTACCACTAAAATTTAATAAAGATTTTCGCCTTGTTTAATCATGGAATTTCGACGATTAAATTTAGCTATATTTACTGTGAATTTATAGTGGTAGGAATAATTTACATTTGGTTCGATCATCGTACGCGGGTTATGCCCGTCATTGTAGGATAAGGGGTTAAAGGGCTAAAAAATACATAGATTATCGTAATTTCCGGTGTATAACCCGCAGATCAAACAATTCAGTTTGGACCCAGAAATTTTATTCAATATTTGAAGACCAATATTTACCGCGATCTAAAAAGTTACATTTTATTTTTAAAAATTTCTGGGTCGAAACACGATTGTTTGATCCGCGGGCTATACACCGGAAATTACGGTACATGCATTCACACTCTATTACTGAAATTAATAGATAACACCGTTAGGAAATTCTATAAACACCGCTTATTTTCCTAGAGAAAGATTCCTTGTGCGTTTTATTTCCTTAACTCCATATGTATATCGTTACTTAACAACTTTTGCCTAGTTTTTTTTCGTAAAGCTAACATTTGAAATCAGTATTCTAATTGCTCGTGGAATATTTATGATCTTCAATTAACCCTAGAACTACCGGAAATTTTACTCAAGTTTTATAAAAACATTCTACACCAGAATTTTTACTTAAAATTATTTAATTTGTTTATTTAACTTATTATTGTCTGATTTATACATTTAGTTTGTTTTGAAGAAATTTCTGGTTTGAATAAATATTTTGAATGTACATGTCGGGTCCAATGAACCCGTCTGGTAGACGGAAGGTTAAAGTACTACATCGAGCAATTCGATGTTACTACATTTTTTTCAGCAAATAATAGGAAAGTGGAAATGTATTGATAAAATATTTTCTGTGCTTTAATTAAGGAACCAGATCAGATAACAGACTACTCAAACCGCATTTGCAAACAAACATGACAAACAAAAATGAGTTGAACGTATTATTTTTAAAATTTAGATTGTTGTTAGCATATGCATTACAAAAGATTAAACAATGAAGCTATCGTGATTATTCCGAACATTTAGTTTAGCGCAAATATTTTATCTGAAATATTCTTATCACAGGCAGAAGAACTATTACGTAGAAAGATTTAATTAATATTAGATTAATTTTTAACACAATTATTCAATTGTTAAATAAATCATAACAGTTTCAAATTTCCAAGTGGGTGAAAAAAGCCCGGGCCAGAATTCGAACCAGGGATCTCTTGTCTGAAGCCGCCAATGTTCTACCAACTGAGCCATCCCGGACGAATCTAGGCCACTAATTTACCCAACTAATCTTTAACAATCACAACATCTAGTCCAAGGGTCGGCAAGTAATTTTAACTGGGGTCCGAATACTTTTGAAAACTTTTATCAAGGGCCAGAGAAAAAAAATACATATGTAAGTATTTAATACTTTAAAATTTTTATTTTTAGATACACGTACATATAAATTTAAAATGTCAGGTATTCCTTCTGAAGAATGACTGCATACACAGGTATATGTTCTGAAAATTTTTACATACACATAATAAAATAGAAAGGCCGGTATTCGTTGAAAAATTACACTTGCGGTCTTGAGCCAGTTTTTTTATTATTATTATTATTATTATTATTATTATTATTATTATTATACTAGTTTGGTTCATGTGGTAAACAGCTAATGCGAATAGTGTCTTCAAGGTGGGCGTCCGTTAATCTCGAACGATATTTATTTTCCAAAAAATTCATTTTGAAGAAAGTTGTTTCACATACATTTGTGGAGCCAAACATTTGGTTGCAATTTTCACACTTTTCTGAGACATGTTTACCCCAAAAATCTTCAGGGGATGAATATAAGAAACATTGATAAGGCTGTCGATCAAACATATCTATTATATGAAAATATTAATAAATTATTTGTTCAAATTGAAAATTTTTGGCTGTACAGGCTTCGACCTTCCGTGGTCCGAATGTGGACCGCGGTCCGCCTGTTGCCGATCGGGGATTTAGTCTGATATCTGAATCAGCTCAACAGAAGGACCTTTTTTCACCCACTTGAAAATTTAAAACTGTTAAGATTTACTTAATGTTTTGTTATAAAGTTGTGCTTATTTTGTTTTAATCGTCTTATGATTTGATGAGTTAACCTCTCGAAAGGATTAAAGCAGAATCAAAATGTATATAAAATAATAAATATAACAGCATATTTGAGATTTCTTTTTTTAACTCTTAAATGCATATGGTATCGTTTTTGATACAATAATTGTTCCCTATTTATTGGATTTTTTATTCACATATTCCGTATTTCCACCAAAAAAATAAAAAAAAAAGAAAATTTCACTCAATTTAATAACAGCCATTTCGTTATTAAATAAGCCGAAATTTACCATTTATATTTTCTGGTATGAATACCGATTCTCTGAATTATGAAATTTCGGGAACGCATTCTACCCTATGCATTTAAGGGTCAATCCTTTCAGGGGCAAACACTTTCATTGCAAAAATATTGAAATAAATGAATGATACCGGAATTTATGTGCAAATTTATCTTCAAATAGGAAAGAAGCTACATTTCACATACTTACTAAAATGGAAAAAAAAAATACCAAAATGGCATTTTGGAATTAAAAATAAGTGGTTTCATAAAAATACAACCGCGCTTTAAAAGGTTAAGCGCCATGTCGGTGACCGGTACTGAACTTTCCGTTTAGAACGCGTCATTCACCGATGATTGACGATCTAAAATATGATTAGGGATGAGATTTCCGCGTTTTTGCACACCAGTATATTTTTAGAGAAAAGGTTGTTCTGTTAAATCGCAAAAATGTCCTGATTAAATTAAATATCATTTTCTCGAACAAAATACTGGTGTGCAAAAACGCGGAAATCTCATCCCTGTATGATATAAAACTAAATTATATATATTGTTTTAAGTAATTACTGAAAATTTATTTACCTTTTATTTATTACAAGATTATACTTTCTTAAAAATTACTTAAAACATTGTAAATTTTTTCGGCTTCAATGTCAGTCACCGTGGCACTCAACGTGTTAAAGTGTTAAGCTTTTAGTTTCATTTCTTATAGAAGCTGAATTTGATAGGGAAAACTCTTTAACCCTTAAATGCATGTATTACTTTTTTAAAATTGTGTTTTTTATTTTTTTATTAAGGATTAGACACCAGAAATTTTAAGAGGAATTTTTAAATTTATTTAGTAGCATATTTTTGTAATTTTCTTCAGAAATAATATTTCTTTATAAATATAGTGATTGCTAAGAACTTAATTTATTTATTAAAAGTTAAATAAAAAGTGATGCAGATATGCATCAGTGTGCATTTAAGAGTTAACTTCTTCCGATTAAAGTAGGGACAAATTTCTACCAATATTGTAGCATAGAAAATTTCACCTGTTTTAAGAGCGAATTTTTGTCTTAACTGAATTGCAAAAATGCTCTAGTAAAATACTGGTGAGAATGTACCCCACCGTTAATGGCACATTGGCGACGTGCGACACGTATACGCACAGCTGTCAAAGTCTACGCTTTTTTTTAAACCGAAAACTTTATTAGTAAATTTTGTCTTAATCATTTCAGAGGCAGTGGTATGTTTATGAAACCAGTTAATTTAAATTCCCAAACGCCACAATGGCCCCAGAATTTTTGTAAGATATTTTCCATTTAATAGGTATGTGAAATAAAGCCTTTTTCATATTTACAAATAAATTTGTTAGTAAATTCCGGTGCCATTCATTTATTTCAACATTTTAGCTTTGAAAATGCTTTGCCCCTAAAAGGGTTAAGGGGACTCATCACTCACTTGAAAACATCCGCTCCCTAATGCTAAACCTATGGGCAGGCTGTTTCCGAATTTCTCGTTTAAATTATAATATTTTTAAATGTTTTTTTTTTCATAGGATAGCTGGGCTCGATCTCTAATACGACCATTTTGAACTTTTTCGATTTTGATTGCAGCTTTTTTTAATAAAGGTGCATTCACTTCCGAAAGTGAAAGTACCTTTATTTTTAAAATCTGCAACCGAAATCAAAAAAGTAAAAAATAGCCATATTAGAGATACACCTCAGCAAAAAAATGCTGCAAAATCAAAGTCCGCAAAGTCATGAAAATTGCTTTTATAAAAACAACTTTTGAATTCTCCCGAAATGTTTAAACCGTTTTTTATGTTTTTTTAGAAGTGAAAAAAAATTCAACATAGAGTTCGTTTGGTATTCAAAGTGTTCTTAAACGCGGTTCAGACATTATGAAGGAAATAATTCTGTGAAAACCGAAGAGAGAGCGAAATGGAACCTTGAATGATGGGAGGAGATTTCTTACTCACGGCGGATGCCCTTGCTGTCGTAAGACTGCAACAGCCCGAAGGCTACCTCAGAGCTAGTTCTACAACCCCTCACATTCAAGTTCCTGTGCCATGTCTCGTCAGTTTTCAATAGAAAGTCATGAAATTTGCTTTTATAAAAATAAATTTCGCATTTTCCCGAAAAATTTAACCCGTTTTTATGTTCTTTTAGAAGTGAAAAATAATTCAACACAGAGTTCGTTTGGTATTCAAAGTGTTCTTAAACGCGTTTCAGACATTATGAAGGAAATAAATTTGTGAAAACCGAAGAGAGTGCGAAATGGAAACTTGAATGATGGGAGGAGATCTATTACTCACGGCGGATGCCCTTGCTGTCGTAAGACTGCAATAGCCCGAAGGCTACCTCAGAGCTAGTTCTACAACCCCTCACATTCAAGTTCCTGCGACATGTCTCGTCAGTTTTACACAGAAAATCATGAAAATTGCTTTTATAAAAATAAATTTTGAATTTTCCGGAAATATTTAAACCGTTTTTTATATTCTTTTAGTAGTGAAAAAAAATTCAACATAGAGTTCATTTGGTATTTAGAGCTACGAGGCCTGTCTTTCCGCTTTTTGGTGTTTTTAATGTGTATAACATCTATTTTAAATTTGTCCGGTTTTAATTTTTAATCTTTAAATTTTTTTTCAACCAGGCTTCTGGTAGCGACTCTTATACTCGGGATGTGGCTGGGGACCTATGAACCTGGTTTCCACAAAAGAGTCGGAATAAGAGAAGGAAAGTTTAAAGTACCAGGGACAGAAAGAGGACGCTCATTACGACGGTTGACACACCCGCCCGCCCCCAACCGCTTTCGAGGCTAATAATAAGCTCGACGCAGCAGCCGTCGTTCGTGTCATTATGATGGAAATAATTCTGTGAAAACCGAAGAGAGTGCGAAATGGAACCTTGAATGATGGGATGCAAAAAAATCGTTTAAAAATATTCAAATATAAAGGATAAATTAAAAAATAACCTGTCCATAGGTTTAGCATTAGCGACCAAGTGTCTTCAAGTCAGTGAAGAATCCCCTTAAGAGGCTATTTCCATCACGCGAAGAAATAAGAACGCTAAAGTTAATCCTATGGGGGGGGGGAGGGTATTTTCAAATTTCTCACTTTTATTTTAATATTTGTGAATGAATTTTTGCATAGTATAGCTGCGGACGTCCTACACGAGGCTAATTTTTACTTTATCGCTTTTGGTTTCAGATTAAAAAAATACAAAATTACTTTCAATTTCGGAACCGGCTCTGAAATTGAAACTATCCAAATCCTTCTATATATAAAAAAAGTTTTGATTTGGAAATGGACCAATGAAAATCTACGTAGATATTCCCGGTAGATAGGCGTCCAATTTGAATGCTTAAGCATGGCCTTTCTTCGTTAATATTAAAAAAAACTGTTGCATACAAAGATATGAAAATCGGTGGTATTATAGAGAAATCTTTGATAAACACGCTGATGCAGACAGTTTTCAAATCGAAGAATCATTTTAAGAGATATTTTATGCTAAAGTTGGACAAAATCGTTCCATTAAAAAAAGTTTTATTGGAGCAAAAACTATACATGAGAATTTAATCATTTTTAAATCATTTTATACGTTATAAGTTCCCGGTTTGCAGATTGGATTTATTTTTTTTATTTGACTCATTTTTTGAGATTTTATTTCTATTTTAAATTCAATTTTCAGCGTTTCGAGAGATATTTTTTATGTATTTTAGAAAATGTTATTAATTTAAGCTGTTGCCAATTGTATAAACAGCACAATAATGTTTACTTCAAATTAAAATTTTATTTACACGTGACTATTATAAACAGAAAAAAAAACTTTGAAATTAGAATTAAATGATTACATCTTAAAAGCAGGAAAATTACGTAATAAGAACCATATTTACACTTGAATTTTAAAAGAGAAACAAAATGTTAAAATAAAAAAATTATTATGCGTTAAAACTTGTAAATGGAGGAAATTACGTCATATTTAAAATGGCCAAAAAATATGGCAAAACAATTTAAATTAAAAAATATATTTGCGCGAGATATTTTGAGATAATCTTTTCAACTATTATCGTGAATTCGAAGACAGCGCAAATAATATTTCCTTCTAACAACAAAAGTATTTTCAGCTGAATATTAATAAGAGAAATAAAACTTTGGTGTAAATTACGTCAGATTTAAAACGATACATTTAAAATGAATTATTTAAAAGAACTATCTTATAGCGCTGTTAAAAAATACCGGGAGACAATGGCACTGTTCACTTAATTCATTTTACAGTAGCTTATTTTCAAATGTTTAACTAATTTTTTAATTAAATACGAAAACAACCATTGTATCTCTTAACAGCAGCAGATTTGGTCTTAAAAATCCCCAATCCAAGGAAAACGAATGGAAACCCGTTTACAGAGAGATCGCTACTGTTTTTTTTTTATTATTATTATTCAATCTTTTTAAAGCCGATCAAATTAGCGTGCTTTTTGGATTTTGGTGTGCCTGAACGGGGGTTGGCCCCTTAGTATAAAAAAAAACAATAACCAAAATCGAAAAAGTAAAAATTAGCCCGGTTGTAGATCGTCCTCAGCTATCCTATGGAAAAACATCATTCAAAAATATTAAAATCAAAGCGAGAATCTTGAAAAGAACGCCCCCATAGACTTAATATTAGAGTTTTCTTTTTTTCTATCACTGAAGTAGCCTTTTCAACGGCGAAATTATTTTAAGCAATGGGATAATGTCTGTTAATAAATAAAAAACAATAACATTACATATATAATTTTAATTAATTTATCAATTAACCCCTTCGGGACCGGTGGCTTTTACAAGAATTTTATTCGGTTGGCACCACTTAAAAAAAAAAAAGTTACCTTTACATAAACAATCATGGCAATGCTCTAATTAAGGAAAGTAAATATTATTTTTCCTTTTTACTGGTGCCTGAAACATATTCTGTATGCTCTTTTTGAGGGTGCATATACAGGGCTGCCACAGGCGACTATTTTTCTATTCCATTTGCACCAGCATTTTTCTAATATAAATTTTGAAGTATATTTCTCTTGCAAATGTTTTCAAAGTGTCTGATAAGGATTTCTGATTTCAGAAAGTGGTGCCAGTTAGAATTAAAAAATAGTCGCCTGCAGCAGCCCTGCATATATGCACCGATAGTCCCGAACGGGTTTATTTACAGCAGTGATAACATATACAGTTCATTCATATTCATTTATATTCAATAATATTACATGTAATTTCTGGTGTGAATGGGAAATTTCGGAATAAAAAAAAATCAAATTAGCAACCCTGGAATAGGAATGAAGATTTTAGCTCCGGGTTTTTTACACGATATTTATTATCATTTGAAGAATATTTGATTTTTTTTTTCATAAAAAATTTATGATGTGGCCAGAGTTGTATTAGTGGGCGTCCTAACGTGTGGTCCGTTCACTTCGAAACGGGTAGGATCGGATAGATTGCGAGAGTCTTTGCAAGCAATTTTCATTAACCCCTTGGGGACGAGCGACCGGTATTCGTGCCGCGTAAGATGCTCAGAAACGGGGATTATTCTCACCAGTAAATTTTTATTGTAAATTTTGCCTTATTTAATCCGAGAATTTTCCCGATTATAATTATACAAAAATTTCTGTTTTAAATTACCGGTGATTAAAGATTAAAAATTCTGTAAAAGACGCTCGTCCTGAAGGGGTTAAGGATTGTGAAAGAAGATAATATTCTTTGAGCTTCAAGAACTTTGATGTCAAGAAGTTGAAAATCAACAAATAGGCAGCCATTTTAAACTAGTATGTTTTGGCCATCACAAAACTTTCTACTATATAAATCACGTCTATTAAATCATTTAAATAGTACAAGAAATTACATCAGTTTAGCACCAGTTCATATCAAAGTATATCTGAATTTGAAGTTTTATAAAAATTCGTGCATTAGTTCTAGAGATAGAGCTATAGCGATAATACGGAAAAATGTAGCATAGCAGCGCCACCTGTTGAGCGATCTACACAAAAAACTAAACAGCACTAATTCATATCCAGGTATACCTGAATCTGAAGTTTGTTGAAAATCCAAGCATTAGTTCTTGAGATAGAGCTATTTCAGAAATTACAAAAAATGCAGCATAGCAGCGCCACCTGTCGAGCGATTTACACCAAAATCCATAAAACGCAATTCATATCAAGGTATACCTGAATCTGAAGTTTGATGAAAATTTGTGCATTAGTTATTCAGATAGAGCTATGGTGGAAATTCTGAAAAATGCGGCATAACAGCGCCACCTGTTGAGCGATTTACACCAAAAACTAAACAGCACTAATTCATATCCAGGTACACCTGAATCTGAAGTTTGTTGAAAATACAAGCATTAGTCCTTGAGATAGAGCTACTTCAGAAATTAAAAAAAAATGCAGCATAGCAGCGCTACCTGTTGAGCGATTTACACCAAAATGTTTAAAATATCAATTCATGTCAAGGACTAACTGAATCTGAAGCTTGATGAAAATTAGTGCATTAGTTCTGGAGATTGAGCTATTGTAGAAATCGTGGAAAATGTTGCATAGTAGCGCCACCTGTTGATCGATTTTCACCAAAAACTAATCAGCACCAAGTTATATCAGGGACTAACTGAATATAAATTTTTATTAAATTCCGTGCGCTAGTTCTTGAGATAGAGCACCCACAAAATTTTTGTCACATACAGACTGACAGACTCACAGACTCACAGACAGACATTTTGTAAAAACATGTTTTTCGGAATCTCAGACCCCTAAAACGTGTAAATCCGTCGAAAACCGAAAGTCGAAAATTTTCACGAATCCAATACTATCTTCTTGTAAAGATAGAAGAAAGTAAAAAGGGGGGCCTGCCTCTTTATATATATATACTAGCAAAACTACCTGGCTCCGCCCGTGTCAATTATAAGAAGCCTTCCAGGTAAAATAAATTAAAACGAAATAATACGACAATCACAATAACTGAAATTTGTGCATTCCCATCCATAAATCGTTATAAATACAATAAAAAAACATGGCGTTATTGTCTTGCAACCATAGTAAAATCCCTGAGCTTTAATAACAGAATACACGTTTTCTTTGGCAGGTATAAGAGAAAAATATGTGATTTTCCTGACAATACGAAAAAAAGAATGTCCTCCAAATCGCGCAGCACTTAGTGAAATTCTCGTTTGTATGGTATTATCTACATTATAAAGTAAAAACACTATGTCAGTGTCCATAAATTGTGCCCCATAAATTGTAACCCATAAAATGTGCCTTTACTGCAATTTTTTTATCTTTTAAACATCACACAATTTCATTTTTTACAATGTCGAATAGAAAAAAGTTCTCTCAAATGAAATTTGTTTGAAAATTGTACCTCAGTATTCTGATTTTAATGGATTTTAAAGTAATTTTTAAGCATGGATATTTTTAAAGTTGAGTGCAACCCGATTACAAAAGATGAACCTGTTTACACTTAATGCAATAGTATAAAGAAAAGACATGGCTATGAGTAACGCTGGTATCATATTTTTGGGGGCAAAAACCTAACACAACAAATTTCCCTTTTATTGCAGTTTAACGTCTACACATTTTACATTCAATTGTTCCAACGTATTATAGAAAACAAAAGTACTTTCAGTGATATTTGTTTGTAATGTTTATCTCAATTTGCGAATTTTTTATGGGTTTTGATATAATTTTTAAGCATGCATATTTTTTAAATATGCTTGCAACCCAAATACAAAAGATTAACTCAATTGTTCAAAAACATCGTAAATAATTCAGAATTTGTTTGCTTTCGCGTAATATTCAGTAACTAAATTGGCAAACGAAATTAAAACGCCAAAAATAAAATAAAATAAAATACGAATTTAACAGATATCAAATCAAACTACTCAAAATAACCTGATAAGTATATAAAATTCAAATGGAAATTTCGTTCCGCGTGCATATAACTTCAATTCTTCAGAACGGATTTCCATTCGATTTGCACTATTAGTTTTTTAGGAAAGATTTTAGTGCGTAACATATTGTTTTCCGTTGCTTAGTCTTAGAATTATAGGGGGAAGTTATATAATAATGTGAACCCAATTATGAAGGATTAGTCTTATTAGCTGAATGAAAAATGCAGAACTATTTTTATCTCTAAGTATATTGACGGGTTTATCTTCAGTAATGGGGCTGTGCGTTAGGGTATTCTTATTTTAATGAGTGTGCCTGACACCTATTATGGCATGCACCTTTGTTCAAAACAGCATAGAATAACTTATGTTTTAAGCGACTATCTGGCATGCAACTTGATTACAAAATACTAACCTGCAAATGCTTAAGGTGCTTCTCCAGTTCCCTGCTCAACAACGCGAAAATTTCTGATACATTTTCTGGCTCATTAAACGTAAAGGCTTAAAATTTGTAGGCCTGACTATTAAAGCGATTTGGAATTGAAATGAGTTTTTCCTTTTTTTCATAAATAAATTACTTATCGAGTTATGAGCAATTGTGGTTGCGTGACGGCCGGTTTTTATCCTTTATTGCACTGTTGTGTCCGAAAATCAGTTCAAAACACCAACTGAAAGATCTTATACCTTTACCAACAAATGGAAACTATCTTTCGATTACATAGTTTCTAAATAAGAACTCCTGTCAATTTCATGCGTTTCCGAACAAAAATTAATTAAAAAATATGTCAGAAAATAGCTCCTTTGGATTTGAGAACAGCCTTAACTTTATGAACAGCCTTAACTTGAAGTTTATGAAAAAACTCACATTTTCAGTTTTAATTTTGGAACTCGCGAAATTTAAATTCAGAAAAAGGATGTTCTTTTGACACATTGCGGTATTTTTTTTAACTTTTAAAATTAAAATACATGTTTTCTTTGGCGCGCGTAACAGAAGTATACAATATCGTCATAATACGGGGGAAAATGAAAAAAAATACATCCAAATGAGGTAGTAGTTACTAAAATTTTATTTGGAAAATTTGAAATTTTATTGAAATTAAATCTATAATGATTAGATGAAATGATGTCATTTTCCATAAATTTGATTTTTTAAAGTAGACAGTGCTCTTTTCCACGTTCTAAAGTTCTTTACTTAAAGCCACGTTCTAAATGAAGTTTCGTGCAAATCCGTCAAAAATTAAAAATTTGTATAAAGGACATACACACAGAGAAAGGCTTTTTAATATATAGATATATGTATACGTGGGTGCAGAGGTGCCAAGTTCGGACTAATCTTCCGTAATGCATGGATTAGTTTAACCCAGTTTAACAACGTTTCGAACCAGAAAAATTATTTGATGAACCTTTATTTACTTAATTCCAGTTTTCTACGTGTAACATATTTAATTTCATCACTGAAAAAAAATTCTGGTGCGAAATGTATTAAACCAGGGTTAAATTAACCCACATATTACGGAGGATTAGTGGCAACTTGGCACCTACGTGGGTGATTCAATAATTATTGTCCCTAATCCATAGCTGCCAACATTTACGCATTTTTTGATACCACTAAAATTTAATAGATTATTTAACCTTATTTAAACTGAACATTTGGATGATTAACAAAGAAAAAATTTTCCATAAAATTTTAGTGGTAAGAAGAAAGCGTAAAAGTTGGCAGCTATGCTAATGTATAAAAAATATTTGTACTGCGATTGTTGATGTAGAATATCGAAGCCTAGTCTCTTAAACGCCTATATGCTCAATTTAAGAACCGTAGATGCTATATTAACCCTTAAAGCAAAGCGGTATAAGTAAGCGTCCTATATTAAATGGAAGAAGTAACCGCAAGATTAAAAGCGAGGTCACATGAATCAAGGTCACGCGCCGCGTAACGGATGGAGTGTGAACTACAGGTAAATACCTAACTGTTTTTTACTCACACCACTAAAATTATAAAGTTTCTTTCAGCTTGATTAATAAATGAAGGCGATTTGACAAGGGGAAGAAAACCTCGTGGTGTCATGTACATATGGATGCCCCTATTGCTACGCCATTATTTTGCAAAAAATGTGGCAAAACGAAATTCTCTTCCACGAGTGGCTAAAGATTTAGAAAATGTGCACCGCCCTAAAAGCCCGCGTATGTGGATTATCACTCCGTCCGCAAGATGGCGCAAGTGAGTTAATTTACGCCCGATTCTAGCATTAATTTTGTACGCTTACTTATATTGCTTTGCCCTTAAAGCTCCGGCGTCTCTTACACAAATTTTATTCGATCGGCACCACTTTTTAAAAAGCAGTTTCCTTCAAGTACACAATTTCAAAAATGCTCTGATTAAATAAGGTGAATTTTACTTTCCTTTATTACTGGTACCAAAAACAAATTTTGCAAAGACTAAGAATGTGTCCGCAGAGGAGTCAACGGAGTGGGAAGGGTTAACATAGTTTTGGAGGGATGGGATGAAGTTTTAAAGACCTATTTTGGGGGGAGTTTTTAAGGAGGGGGTGATTATGAAATGCTGGTTTGAGCTTATAAGGCTACATTTGTGACAGTGGATGAGATGTGGCTACATCACTATGTCCCGAGTCCAAACGACAGTAGTTACGTCTCATTCACTTTCACAAATCTAGCCCCATAAGCTAAAAATCAGCCTTTCACCCCCATCCCCCCTTTTCACTCCTCCCTCCAAAACTATGTGGATGTAGCAGCTACGGTTCTGAAATTGAGCATATAGGCATCTAAGACATTAGGCTTCGATATTCCACAACAACCATCTCAGTACAAATATTTTATATACACTAGGGACAATAATAATTGAACCACCCTCGTATATATATATATATGTCTGAAAGTGATCTAAGCTCCAATAATTTATAATACATTTAATTTAAAGAAAAACTTAGCAAGATAGGTTCAGCAGTTTTTGCTTTCAGAACCCGCCCAGTTTCAAAAAAATCATTTTTCGTAAAATACGTTTATAGTGCTTCAAAATAATGTAAGCCTGCGGGCGAGTTGCGCTAAAGCACTAAATAACTGCGAAAAGACTTCGAATTCAGCCAAATCGTTTTACAGGGATAATCTACAGACTGTAGAAAGTAGAAAAATGTAAAAAAAGAAAATCGATTTTATCAGCCGAAAAAACAAATCATCACTTAAGAGGTCTCAGATTCTTACAGCTTCAAAATTTTCGAAATTAAAATTTTTTTGGATGTTAAACTCCTATCTTTTCTGAAAATTTTTATATAATTGTTTCCTTAAAATTCCCATTAGAGCAGAAATTATGGGTTTTAGAATTATACCCGCTCAATAGCCTAAGCGGCGTTTCTGAAACTTTGAAATCACTCTTCTCCAAATGACGTTTTGGGGATGCGTAGGATGTCTCAAAAACTTTTGAATATTTTTTCATGAAATTTTCAAAACATATATTTCATGTTAGTTTGTGTAAAGTGGATCTAAAATTTTATTTTTATTTTTCAAAAAACATTATTTTAGGAGATTATACACTGTTGAAATTTTCAATATTTTGTATTAGCTAAATACAAATTTGTATTAATAATATAAAAATGTTTTAAATAGAAAATTATTTAGGTTCAGGGTAATTACTACAGTCTGAAGTATAATTAAGATTGAAAAATTTCATTCTAATTGCAAAATTTATTTTGTAATCCTGCGTATAAGATGTTATGCTAATTTTCTGATCGACAAATGTCTGATAGTTTGGAACCCCCTATAAATACTAATTCTGCATCTTGCAATTTTTTAAATACAGGAAATGAAAGAACATACTTATATCTTTCATCCCAATAAAAATTGTGTTTTTAAATCATATACATTTTAAGCTATTAAATGTTGAAAATGGTTCCTTTTTTCCCTTTTTTCCAATTTTAAAAGTCCTGAGACCCTTTAAGCTGATAAGATCTGGTGGGATACAGCCAAAGAACGTAGAGGGATACAGCATGCTCAGATTAGATACCAGGATCTGCCAGTGTCTCTTATAGTGTAAGTGTCCGTTATACGTTATAGTAATTCTCGTTTTAACGATTTGTGGTAATAAATACACGCACCCGTTACTGCGATTGCAATATCTTTCAGATATTCCATTTTTGTTTCTTTAACTTCGAGATCTTCAAAAGTTAACTTGAGCGACGTCGAATGGGTATGCGAGTGATAGATATACAAATTTATTGAAAAATGTTGGACACAGCTTCAATACTTGGACCACGCATGGCGTCAGAGCGTCGTCAGAACAGAAGTCGCAGCTGCAAACAATGACATCTAACAAATCTCTG
Organism: Maratus speciosus; assembly: GCA_963932465.1. NCBI lineage: Eukaryota > Metazoa > Arthropoda > Arachnida > Araneae > Salticidae > Maratus > Maratus speciosus. The sequence continues at coordinate 174,200,049 of OZ010794.1, read as the reverse complement.
AGAATTGCCGAGTACTTTGCAAAGAAAATGATTGCGTTTCTAATTAACTTTTTGAGTTGTGATGTTTTGAAATGTGTCCAAATGTTTCCGATGACGCTGTATATTAAATGTCTCAGAACAACAGTTTTGATAAACTGTTGAATAGTTACATAGTTAATTGAAATTATTTATCTAAAATATACGTCAAACTAAAATTGTTTAATAAATATGCAATAATTAAAATAAAATTATGTATTTAGAATAAAATTTGTACCGGAAAAATATAAAGTAAAAAATATTAAATTTTAAAATACATTTTTTCTGTATGATTTTGGGGTGACTTTTTGTCACAATCAAGTAACCGCATCGCGTATCTGCAATGCGTGAAATATGTGTAGAAATTCGCAGTGAATGCTGCTTAGCCATGAACCAGTGCTGCCAGATTGGGGACTTTTTAAATTCAGATTGTTTGACTGTCACCAATTTTTTTAAATAGTATAATTCGCCTTATTTTTCATAATTTTTTATCCATTTTTTAATAGGCCGAATATTTCTGTTTCAAAAAAGCGGTGACAATTAACAATCTGGGGACAAAAAAGTCCCCCATCTGGCAACACTGCCATGAGTTCTGGAGAGCTCACAATCCTAAATGATTTATGAATAATTTCGTACTGTAGCTTTCTAGTTGGGATTTTTTTTAACCCCTTAATTCTCGCTCCCGTGATAGTCACAGGCTGCGTGTTTTAGTCGGATTGTTTGATTCCCACCAGTTTATGAAATAGTGTAATTGATCTTATTATGGTATCATTTTACCTGTCATTTAATAAGATGAATATTTCTTTTTGAAAAAAGTGGTGCCAGTAAGCAATTTGAATTTTTAAACCGTAATTTAATGCGACGGTAACCCCTTGAGGGGCACCGGTATATATTATATACCACCTACGATTAATAAAGTTTTATACCAGAAAAATTTTATTAAATTTTACTTTTCTAACTTTGGTGGAAAAAAGCTCTAAAATTGCTTTTACTTATTTTGAAATAGAATTTTTGAAAGATTCCGGTGGGAATTCAGCATTTCACAAACGTAATTGCTTGCCCCTCAAGGGGTTAAAGGGTCAAAGTGTCCAAACTTTTTCGATCACGCTATGTGATAAATGTATCAGAATTAATAGTTTGATAAACTGTTGAAAGATTAGATAATTAATTGAAATTTTTTATATCAAATATATAACAAAATAAAGTTATTTAACCCCTTCGGGACGGGAGCCTCTTACGAAATTTTTAATCTTTTGTCACCGTTTTTTAAAAACAGAAATTTGTATCTTGTTGAATCGAGAAAATGCGCTGATTAAATAAGGCAAATTTTACAGTAAAATTTTACTGGTGACGACAAACAAGGATTCTGAGCGCTTTATGCGGCACGTATACGTGTCGCGCGTCCCCAAGGGGTTAATAAATATACAGTAATTAGAATAAAGTTGTGTATTAAGAATAAAATAGCATCCGAAAAACATTAAGTTTTAAAATTAATTAGATTTAAGACAATTCTGAAGTGATGAATCTGTCTTGTTCAAGTAAGCGCATCTCATCTCTGCAATGCATAAAATATTATAATTAGCAATGAATGTGAATATACGTGACGTAATAACATGATGGAATGATGAATTGACACTAGAATTTACAAAAGAATTTATTAGAAAATAAAACTTGCTTATTTACACGTACTTTATAAATGGAAAATTCTAATTAAATATTCTTGGTACAGTTTGTCAGTTTTGGAATTGAAATTAGGTGTCCATTTTTGTGGACACCGCCCGCTAAAGGGTAAACAAGAAATAACGTTTTCACTTTTATTTGGTACTTTTTAATTCATCTTTCATATTAAAATGAAGGCAAACATTAAAATTTCAAACAATAACCCTTTTACTTTTGTCGGCAGAATATGAATATATCTCCTCAAACTAACCGAGGAATTATAGTCTTACTTTTCTTAGTGCAGTCAGACAAAAAATGTGCACTTCATGCTAATTTCGCATAAATAATGGTAAGAATATCTGTGAAATGGGTGCTATTTAATTTGGGAATAATGTTTACAGTCATTCGATACTTTCAATGTCTTTCATATTAAAATGAAGACCGATATTAAAACTTCAAATACAAACTCCCTACTTTTGTCATCAGAATAGGATCCTAGACTCCAAAAAAGTGCCCAGATATAAATTTTCACAAAGTCCAGATATATTCATTATCAAAAGTTAGGCTAATATTGAGGGTCTGTCTAAACATACTTTAAAGTGAGAAAAAATCCATACTTTAAAGACAGGTTTAATACAAATTTTATTAAAGGTGTTCGTCAGCGAAAACTTAAATTCCCATCGCTAATAGTAAACCTATAACTATGTAATAAACAGTAAACAGATATGTAATAAACAGTGAATCTGATAATATTGTATATTCAAAACAACGAATACCAGATGAACGTTGCTAAAACAGGGTGGGAATAATTAAAGTGTACGTGTTTGAAGGGCTCTACAAGTTAAACCATTTGGTATATTTTTAAAAGCTTTGGTAGTTTATACTTTTTAGAGTATGCGGAAATGAGTTAAGCGATAAAAATTGTTAGTTTGAAATTTTACCGACAGATGGCGGTTAAATATCAGAGTTGTTTTATTAGCAAATATTAACAAATATAACTCCTTTTAAATTTGTAATTTTTGAGAGGGCGATGTTCTTTCATCGCAGTGCTATAACGATTATCATACAAACAAACACTTTATCATGTGAAATTTTTCACAAAAATGTTTCAAAATTTAGCTGGTAGAAAGTTGTAAATTTTTCATTTAAATATAGCGGCTTCTATCTTAAAATTTGTATTTTTTTAATTCCAGAACTTATTTCCGTATGTTCTAAGGTGAATAAATACCAAACCTTTTATAATTATTTCAAATAGTTTAGCTTGTAGAGTCATTCAACCACTTGTACTCTAATTATGGCCACATTATATATATCAGACTAATTTTTAACACAATTATTTAATTGGTAAATAAATCATAACAGTTGTAAAATTGCAAGTAGGTGAAAAAGTCCGGGCCAGGATTCGAAACGGGTATGGATTGGCTGAAGCCGCCCGGACGAATCTGGACAACTGATTCACCCAACTAACCTTTAACAATCACAGCATCTGGTCTCATATCTGAATCAACTCAACAGAGTAAATCAATGGTTATTTTTTTAACTGCAATAAACGCTGTATGCGTAATCATATTAGATTAATTTTTAACACAATTGTACTATTGGTAAATAAACCATAACAGTTGTAAATTTCCAAGTGGGTGAAAAAAGTTTGTGAGTGGGTGAACTTATTTCACCCGCTTGGAAATTTACTCCTGCACGAGATGTTTTGTGAGAAAATTGTTTAGGTATAAAAAATAAAGAAGCTTTGGTATTTTTAATTGTGATTTGTTACAAAAATTTCGTAAGTCTACATAATAGAAAAAAATATCAACATAGTTATTGTACACCATATTACTGCTATTTGCAATAATTTTTATAAAAGACCAGTGTCGACTTATTATATTCATTCTTTCATTTCTTTATTTTTATTTTCAATAAATGCTGAACTATAGATAATTTAAATCAGTTGTTTTAAATATGAATAACGTCGGCCTTTTGAAACCAGGGTAGATTTTTGTTTCTTTCATAAACCAGTCAGAATCATTCCAAATGATTTTGAATTTTGAGTGATGAGTGAAGCATTTTTCTCTCTTTCTAGTTCCCTACTTGACCTTCTCCTTCTCTTTCCTTCACCTTTTCCCCTGTTCTCTTTTCCCTACTCCTCCAACCATCTCTTGCCTTTTTTGCCCTCCTTTCTCCCTTTTTCTTTTTCTCTCCCTGCCCGTCTTCCGTCACCACCGTCGTCCTTCATTCTTTCCCTCACGTCTTCTCATTCCAACTGCCCATCTACCATTCATCATCCCACCTTCTCTTTCTTAATTACTTTATTACTATAATTAATTACTAAAACTTAACTTCTTAATTACTAAATACTTTACTACTTAAATAAAGAGATGGGAAGAGAAAAGCGATCAGACAAACAGCAGAAGGAGGGAGCAGTGGGAGAAGGAGGATGTAAGGAGAAAGAGGAAGCTGGGGGCATAGGAGGGACAGAGTGAGAAAGAGAAGAAGGAGAGCAAAGAAGGTAGGAGAGGGGAGGAAATGTGAGGGGGTGGAGATCGGTGAGAAACAGTGGAAGAGGGAGAAAGAGAGAGACAAGAAGAGAACTGAAGAAAGAGAGAAACACTTCAAACGTCTCTCTAAACCAAATCATTTTTATCATTATCTGATTGACTGAAGAAAACACTGGAATTAAATGTTGGTATGTATACTGATTACTATAGCAGACAGACGAACGCTCTTTAAAATTTAGCTTCCAACTTTTAAGTTGCCTTGGTACTTTTTCAAATGCTCAGAATGGCTGAAATGATGAAGGATTGAAATATGAATCGAGAGCAAAGATCAACATTCTTTACATCATCTTCTTTACTGAAAAAAAAAACTTTTGTTTTCATCTTCATTATCTTCACAAACTATACTCGTAATATTTTCTCTTTTAAAATTTTCTTTTCTTAAAATATTTATGTTGTGAGATTCTTCATTTGCGCTCAAGTTTTCCAAACTTCTTTCTCTATCTTTTTGTTCAACTGTTTCGTTAACCCCTTGAGGGGCGCCGTTTGCAGTCTGCAAACGGCTAGTTTTAACGTCTTAATTGCCAAATGGTACCGGTAATATTTTAGTACAATTTCGATCTCATAATGTACGTGAAAAAGAGCTTTTGATTATTTTAAAATTTATTTGTTCGCTAATTGCGGTGTGAATTAATTATTTGAACAGTTTTTGGGCAGAAATGCCTTTCCCCTGAAAGGGTTAATGTGTTCAACTAACTTATCCACGGCATCATTTTTAGCAATATTGATATCATTGGATTGCATATTTGTATCTTTTAATTCAGCTGTATCTTTAATATTTCCAAGGGGATCATTTATGATAATTACTGTAACATCATTTTTGTTTTCATTTTAAAGAAATGTTTCAAAATTGTTTGTAGTATATTGAAAAAGGGATTGAAATTCTGGATGGGTGTATGTAACTTTGCATTGCTGATCTCTTTCATCAATAACGGTAAGTTCTTCATCTGAAGAATCAACTTCATCTTCGTATATCCCAGCTGAATCTTCTTTTATATCATGGATGGTACTTATATAAGGAGTAATATCATGACGATGTGCAGTTGTTTCTTTAACATTTTCAATTGGTTTCTGCAAGGCAACTTCTTTAACCCCTTGAGGGGCAAGCAATTAAGTTTGTGAAATGCTGAATTCCCACCGGAATCTTTGAAAAATTCCACTTCAAAATAAGTAAAAGCAATTTTACGGCTTTTTTCTACCAAAGTTAGAAAAGTAAAATTTAATAAAATTTTTCTGGTGTAAAACTTCATTAATCGTAGGTGGTATATAATATATACCGGTGCCCCTCAAGGGGTTAACAATATTAATACCATTGGAATGCATATTTTTATCTTTTAGTTCAGCTCTTTTTTTGCTATTTCCAAATGGATTATTTATGGGAATTTCTTTAACAGCATTATTTTTTCCATATTTAGAAAATATTTTAGAATTTTTTGTATATTGAAATATGGTTTGAAAATATGGATGGGTGTACAGAACGATCGTGGATCTCGTTCATCGAGAACTGTAAATTCTTCATCCGAAGAATCCTTTTCGTCGTCTGCTATTGAAACAGAGTATTTTGCCAACATTTTTTTTAATTGAAATTGAAGACTTTTTTTTATTTAACCTATTTAGAAGATGATTTTTTTTAGAATGGTGAAAAGGAGTTGTTGAAATTTACATTGTTTATTTAAATACATTGTTGTAATCTGTTTCATAATTACCTTGTCAAGTGAACAACTTTTTTTTCAACAATGAGTCCTTTTTTGTAACAACAAAGAATCACCCATAATTTGAAAAGATTTTGAAACAACAATTACATATTCTTGCGTAATGAAAAAAGACTTTGGCATTTCGAAACTCTGCAATTTGGGACTAAAATTTGCATTTTAACCTTTGGATTAAAATCCCATTAAAAGAAAACTCAGTAGAGAATTTATGTAAATAGTCTTATTTCTCAGTCTATAAGATATATTGATTGACAGCAGATTTTTTATCCTTTATTCTAAAAAAGAGAACCTAACGCTTATGCTGCTGCCGTAATTCAATTTTTGGTGCGTTCGTAATTATATAAATACGTAGTACCTACAGACGTCGTTCAGTCTGTCCGTCTGTCTGTCCGTCCGCATATAACAGCGCAAAAACTACCCGACCGAATCGTTTGAAATTTTAAATATATAATTGTTGCATAATTTTGTGGAGTCATTTCAAATTTTATGAAAATCGGATGTATAGTGTAATGACAGGGACAGTCAAAAGTTTTCCGTTACATTAAGGTCAATGAGAAAAATTATTTCGAGTGCATTTTAATGATGCTTTACAGACTTTCGAACAGGATGAAACTGATATACATTTATGAAGTGCATTAAAATATACATTCAGTACAATATGCGGAGAAAAAAATATCTATAAAACTAGTTATAGAACAAACGCACCTCATTTGCCGCGTTTGACGAGCAATTCCCAACTTGTCTGCAACGTTATGAATTTCTTGGCTTATCCAGCAGAAACAACAGCATATAAATTTATGAAAACCGGTAGTTTTATAGAAAAATGTATAATTAACATGTTGAAGTAGACAGTTTTTAAGTCAGATAATTATTTAAGCAGTTTTAATGTTCAAATCAGAAACACTGCCCTGCTACATAAGTTTTATAAGATCAAAATCTCTGCGTACATAGTTTTGGTTGACAATTATTCTGAAAATCTCAGTCCGACTTGTAGTGCTGTCATCTATTAATAGGTTTAGTAATCTGGCTTTTGTAATTAATATTTTTACTGTCTATAGTAATACTATTATAGACAGAGTTTCGAAAATACACCGAAAAACCACTTTAGTTACAAAATACAAATTACATTGATTTTAGTACCTAAAATGCAAAATACAAGATGCTTTTAAATTAAAAAAATTTCCAAATAAAAATACATTTAAAATACAAAATACAATTTGAAATTATTAAAAGATTATTGCGTATTATATTGCACTACGCTATAGTTAGAGCCACCCTACGACTCAGGTAATTAAATTGCATTACACCGTCCTGTAAGCCAATTTTACCAACACCACTTCGGAATAATAGTCTCCATTTTATTTAATCGCACAACTTCTGCCATTAAAGAATTCGAGAATCATTATTTGGCAATAGTGATGGCAATTGGCTTGCAGGATCAGTTACAGTACATATTTTTTTCGTATATCAATTTGATAATATATAAATTATGAAATCAAAATCCGAATAAAATATGCAAAACCTATAAAAATTGTAAGAAAAATCGTTTTCTAGATGCTTCGATTATGCGAATCAAAAATTTCGGCTCATGTCCAATGGTTTATCACACTACAGTATTTTACAGTTCCCATAACAGCCATAAGAACTATCATTATAACTATTCAACAAAAATGCTTCCGCAGGTTTTAAACATCCTATTCATTACCATATTTTTTAATGTACCAGTAGTTTATAAAGAATGTTTATATCAACTTCCGAAAACGATTTAAAAGACCAGACTAAATAGACAGACATTTATTTTTCCTGTATGAATCATTCATCTGCTATTTAAACATAACAATCTGAAATAAGGAGAAATGGGTTTTGAATTTTTTCAAAATACAAAATACTTAAGAAAAGAATTGCAAAGTACAATATCAAATACTTTAGTTTTCTTAGTTTAAAATACAAAATGTTTATATCAACTTGAGAATGCGATTTAAACGATCAAACAAAATACACAGACATTTTGAACATTTTCAAAATACAAAATACCTAGGAAAAGAATTACAAAATACCTAAGAAAAGAATTACAAAATACAATATCAAATGCTTAAGTTTTAGAAATACGTAGCACCTACAGTCGTCGTCTGGTCCGTCCGTCTGTCCACATATAAGTGCTCAAAAACTACCCAACAGAATAGGTTTTAAAATTAATATATAGAATCGTTGCAGAATTTCATCGCGTTATTTTAAATTATATGAAAATCGAATCAAAATTTAAAAAGATAAAATATATAATGTGAACATTAAAAATGTCCACAATCTTAGATAACCCTTTATCTACTGCAATTCTTTTCATGTAATTTTATTTTTTCAGTTACTACTGTGAAAATTAAAGGATAAACATAAAAAAAATACTCACCCGTGAGAAATTTAATTATTTAAAGGTAATTAATTAAAGTGGTACCGTCAGTGCAGTATGACTAAAATATCGTAACAGAAAATTCACAAGATATTTCAATTGGCACCAGAAAATATTTTCGAATTAATAAGTATGTGAAATATAGGCCTTTTTTTTCTTGTTTACAACAAAATCCTTATGCAAATCCCGGTGCCAATCATTTATTTCAACACTTTAGAATTAAAAACGCTTTGCCAATGAAAGGGTTAAAAAAAAACTATTTTTTTTTTTTTAGGTTTCGATCTTGTTAGCAGTCCCCTAGTTATGCGACGTCTATATCCCAGGGACAACATGTTCTCTCGCATCTCCACATATGCAATATATGAATTTACATATGCCATTTCTAGCATAGCAAGAACGAGCCGGAGCCACACCTTTTTCGATTTCCTATTAAAAAAATAACAATGAAACAGAAAAGAAATACCAGGGAAATCATTACTACACTACATTTTAGTAATTACGTTTTAAAGCAGATGAAAACAATGGATAACTACAGAGACGGAAAGTAAACAGGAAGTTTTTTTCCAACACCTGATGTACAGACGGTACTTACAAGTACAGCCGAGTAATTCAACTGTTAAATCAAATACATACACCGTTCACCTAAAATAACTGGTCAAACTGTATTCTAAGATCATAATGAACACATAAAAAATCCAACGCTTATCTTATATCCTTTACTGTGTTTGCAGCAATAAAAAGACGAGCGTGACAATCTGTACAAAATCTCGGCACAAAATCCATCGTCTGTGTGAAAGATAGCGTTCTTCCTCGCTAAAATAACAAACCTAAAACTACTGCTGCCATGTATCGGATAAAGTGGAGTTAAAAGAGTGTTTTTCTAAGTACCATTAGAATATTCGTAATATTCACTATGGAGTGAAAGTTTAAAGTGAGTGGTACTTATAAGTACCGTCAGTAGATAAAGGGTTAAAAGGCGTCTAATGTAATGAAAAGATGTTAAAAGTTTAAAATATGCATTTTATTTGAAACTTCAAAGTACTTTCAAACCATCCAAGCTCATCATCAGAGAATATCTTAATAACTAAATGCTGTTTATTTGTACAATTACGTCACTTTGTTTTCAAAATGTGAGAGCCAATAATTACTAGAGTTGAAAGTAAAAGTAGCAGTAGCAGTTTCGTGGATTGAATTTAATTAGAGGAAATATATATTATTATTATTAATTGGAGTTCCTTTTATTTTATGACATCACTCTGTTTCTCATACGTCACTTTCCATAGGTAGAAGAAAATATTTAACTTCCGTACTTTAAATTTTAATACGTCTCTTTTCTCAGGTTTTCAGGATTTATTTTCAGGATATTGAACCATTAACTGGTGATATTGCACGATAGGGCGTCGTTACATACTTGATTGTTTTTACACGGGATTTCTATGGATTCTCTTATAGTGGATGCGTAATAATTGGATGTTGGGAATATGATTTTTGCATGATCAAAATCTATTGCGATATTCTGATTGAAACTTAAACGAGAGAGAGATGTGGTTCAATTCAATCCAAGAAACTGCCATTGCTACTTCTACTTTTAACCTACTTTTAAGCCGTGCTCTCATTTAACACTGAGTAAGAGTCACCTCTCGAGTGTAAAGGGTTAAGTGATAAAGATTCAGATAAATCGTTCCTATGAGAATAACTGCACTGAAATGCACTATAGTCGTCTGCTAACGCTGTCGTCGCCGTAATAGAATTTTTTGTGAACGAGGGTCTTTCTCGGCTAATACTGAGAAAAATATTGAATATAAAAATAGGAAATTTGGTAGTTTTTCGAGAAATGTTCGATAAACATGATGAACCAGACAGTTTTTAAATCGAAAAGTTATTTTAAGCGCTATTTAATGTTGAACTCGTTCAAAATACTTCCGTTAAAAAACTTTATAGGGGCAAAAACTGTGCACAGCAATTTAACAATATTTTCCAGGGAAAGTGATGATGATACTTGATGAGCTTGCGATGTGCGGAATACATTTTTCCAATTTGACACATTTTCTTAGGGTTTTTATTAAAAATTTCATCATTACAGTAGAGATTTATTACATATTTTGCAAAGGTCCTTTTTAGAAATTTGTTGCCAAATTGTAAAACAGCACAAGTAATGTTATTTCCTTTCAATTAAAAAATGCATTTGCATATGACTGTTAAAAACTGAAGAAAAAAACTTTAAAATGAAAACTAAACATCAAGTGTTAAAAGCAGCAATTGGAGAAAATCACGTCATAAAAAATGTTTTTACACTAGAATATTCAAAAGAGGAAAAAACGTTAAAATAATCTATTTATATATTACGCTATCGCACGTGGCACAGAAATCGCGATTATTTGTTAATTGTTTAATGGCAACGCCCGAATGAAAGCATCTCATTGGTTATTGAACAGCATTTAATGCATAATTGGGGTTACCATAGGCAGGACTCTGTTCTATCGCTAACTTGGCGTTATATCGCCAAATTTGGCAGTCAAAATTAGTCGCCATCTTCTGCGATATCTCTAATATTTCGCCAAATTCCCCTAGATTTCCATTGTAAACGAATGTTTACTTGCTTACAAAAAATCAACGAATTGAGATATTTTAACGTATTAAATTATGAATAAAAGCAACATGATACAATGCTTAGCATGCTTTCCCAAACATAAATTTTAAGGCGAACCAAACTGGTCGCCAAGTGTAGCTAGTATTTATATTATTACGCGTTAAAAGTAGTAAATGTGGAAAATTGCGCCAGACTTAACACTAGAACGACCGGAAATTTTATTCAAGTGTTATAAAAATATTTTACACCAGAATTTTTATTTAAAACAATTTAACTTATTTCTCCGCAGAACATATTTTACTTATCTTATAAAGAAATTTCTGGCTCGAATCAAAATACTTTTATTTGCTAGCGGTCAAAATGATCGCTGTGGTCATTCTAGTGCTAAAATGCCAACATAATAATATTGCTAAACAGTTTCAATTCAGAGCAAGAACGAAAAATCATACGCCCAGCATAGATTATGTAACACTCTCCAACACATTCCGTATCCTGTAACGAAACTTCAAAGTTTCTTGGAGTGAAATATCATGTCTAAATAAACATTTTGAAAAACTCATACCTCATTTGAAAACCCAATTTCTGCTATTACAGTCAAGTCGAAAAAATATAATTTTTTTGTGTAGCCTTGTATTTGATTATTGTATTTGTATATGTACTACATAGTATGCTAAAAGTTAGCGCAGTGAAACACATAGCACAGTTGAAAATTTCCATTCAGCCATTTCCGTGAATAAACGGAAATGTACTTGAGAACATTTTTACAACCCTGTATAGGATCTATAGAATTTATCCAAACCAAGATATCTTTAAAAAATAGTTCAATTTAAGAACGCGTACCACAATTGAAACCGCACTACCAGCAATTATTGTTCATACCGGGTGTCCCAAAAAGGACTGACTGATTTTAAAATTCAATAACTTCCAAACGGTGACAGATATTAAAAAAACTCTTGCAGGAGGGTTATGCATAAAGTCAAAAGTTTTATTACAGTGATTTTCGATTTTAGTTCGAATTACAAACAATAGATGGCGCTGCGATCAATAGAGGCTAAATTTAGGCTCGATTTTTGGTACTTCGTGGTCCGGAAAATACATTTCAATCTCCTTTTTCTGCATGGAACAACAGAAAGGACCAAAGATCGAGCCTGTATTTAGCGACTATTGCTTACAGCGCCATCTATTGTTTGTAATTAGAACTAAAATCGAAAATCACTGTAATAAAACTTTTGACTTAATGCATAACCCTCCTGCAAGAATTTTTTTAATATCTGTCACCGTTTGGAAGTTATTGAATTTTAAAATCAGTCAGTCCTTTTTGGGACACCCGGTAGACTTCAATATTTAAATTTATTCTTCAGTCAAATTATTTTGTGTGTCTCTGTTAATGAACGATATATTCTATGCACCCCATATTCTATAGTAAGTGCCGTAGTACACATCCGTTGTATTATAGAAATATCAGTATGTTTAAAATAGTGTGATATCATTAACCCTCTCGCTGCGCATTCCGTCTAATTAACTCTCCTTGATCATTCCACCAGTTATTTTTTTTATTCTAAATTTTGCATTATCTAATCGGAGAAATTTCCCGATTGAATCAGACGAAAATTTTTGTTTTGAAAAACCGGTGGCAAAGAATAAAAATCCTTAAAAGACGCTCGTCGCGAAGGAGCGCAACTTTAATTTATAAATACGCAACTTTTGAAGCTATTTTGATAAAACAATTACGCAGCGAGAGTGTTAAAATACACCGCAAACGATTTTTCCTCAGACCGTTATGTAACGGAAGTCTTTTGAGTGTCTCTGTAAATGAACCGTAAATGCTATGCATCCCATTTGCAGCCAAACATGCCACAGTGGTACCCAATAACATCTAAGAATTTCATAGCAACTGGACTATATTTACGCGAGTTAGAGCACGGACGGACAGATGGACAGACAGACAAAGCGAATTCATAAACATTTTCAACTTTGTTGGAAAGTTTAAACGAGATATTTATTTCATATTTCGAAAATCATTTTACCTATTGCTGCCAATTTTAAAACAACGCAAATAATAATATTTCTTTTCAATTAAAAAATGCATTTACACGTGAGTATTAAAAAGAGAAAGAAAACTTCCGTGAAAATTACGTCATATTTAAAATGATACATGTAAAATATTTTATTTAAAGTAATTTTCTTATAGTACTGTTAAAAAATTCCAGAAGGCAGCGACATTGTTTCCTTTACCCTTTTATATAAGCTTATTTTCAAATGTTTACTTGATTATTTTTATTAGCAATCTCGAACTGACTTCATAAAACTACTGAAAACCAATTTGCCAAAGTCTACCAGAAAAGCTATCTCTTCACTGTCTGTGGCATTCATCATGTTAATAAATATACAATGATTATAATAAAATTAAGTAATTTAGTACTAACTAGTAAATCTGCAGATCAGGAGCCTCAACGTCAGCTCTGCAAGTCATTATTTTTAAACACACTTTTGGGTAATGTTCAACTCCCTGCAAACCGCAATTTAAAGTTTTCAAATTATGTAATTATTTATAAGAATAAAAAATACGAAATTTTCAGACATTAGAAGCGCTAATTTAAAAACGTTATGTAAGGATATTCTGAAATTTTTATGATCGGCTAATTCTGGTATTTTTTGTAGATAATAAAGTAGATTAGGGGTAGATAATAAAGTAGACAGGGGTAGATAATAAAGTAGTTCAGGGGGGCGGAGCCTCCCTTAACCCCCCGTGGTCTCATTAAATCTGCATATGTAACTTTTTATCCATTGTGCTAGTGGTTATCATAAATCTTAGATTGATTTTTACACTTCCGAATCTTATTTTTTAATACCGGTGAACGGAAGATAATTTACATTGACGCAATTATATTAAAAGTTTAGGTTTTATGAACGAAAAAGTAATTTCCTTTTAAAAATAAAATAATTTTCATTCATATTTTATGAAATGAGGATGCATTAGGAAGTAACACTCATCAAAAAATATTTTTTCAGGCAATCTAGTTAATGCTTGACTTTTAAGAATGAAAATATTCATTTCTCGATACAATGACGTCAATTTCTACAGAGATAATTTTTCGGTGCATAATTTTGACATTTACTATCTATTTGCTTTTCAAAAGTTTTTTTCTTATTGAAATTTTCGATTAAAAATTAAACATTTCTGTTAGCCGTGTGTAGACGATAAACCGTGAGATATTGGTAACATTTTTTTTTTAATATTAAGAATTAATATCATAGCACAAGGTCCTTTTATTTCAACCTCAAAGCATATTCATTTTGTTTTTGATACATGAGGTCAAATTCACCTTCTTTTCGTATTTTCGTTTTATTTCCAATATGAAGACGTATATTCATGTCTATTATTTATTTCATTTTCCTCTTGCACATGAAAATCTTTCATATCAAAATTAACTGTTTCGGGTAAATTATTATTTCGGGATCTGATTTTCTTGGCAACGGTAAAAAAAAAGATTGTTAAATTTTATAGAAAAGTGTCAATTTATTCCTTATGAAAATAATGAACTTTTTAATTTATAAGAAATATATTTGAACAAAATAAATAGAACATAGCCTGCCTTTATTTCTGGGGTAAAACACATCTATATTTTTGTAAAGATAAAAAGGCATTAATTCATCTCATTTTGACGTTCATTTGACTTCAAACAATTACACATACTTTCACATCTACGATATTTTTAGGTGTAGTTCCGTTGCTAGGCAACAGTTAAAAGAAAATTAAATGAAATGTGTACATTTAAAAGAAGTAAATTTATAAAAATATTTTGTATTATTGGAACGCATATATAAAATCCCTCCATAAGTTATACACCGAATTTAAAAACTCTGACAAATGCATAGAGAAAATTTCAAACTAATATGAATAATGTATGATTCCAATTAGGAAATTTCATCATCTATAATTTACCATTTAAATCCTTCATTCATATGAGCCATTTCCATACAGCAAATAAAAATGGAAAAATCGTCTGAATTGCCATAGAAAAGCTTTATTGTGCAAAATAAAATATTCTATATTTTCCGAACGAATGAACCAAATATAACAAAAAACTATACAGCTAATTCTGGATACCTCACCAACATGCCTCCTTAACCCATTAACCGCCAAAACTATTACGATAGAAATTTTCAATTTTTTTGTTGACAGTAGTTTCCCACCACAAATTCAGTAAGGTAAATTTCGCTTTACTAAAATAGCAAAATTCCTGCCAATAAATAAGACATTTTTTTTTTAATTCTAAAATAGTGGTGCCAATGTAATTAATTCATTCCATGAGCAATTATTTTGACTGTTGCGTGAACGCAACGTCAGCGGTTAATGGGTTAATTTCAAGCTAATCGGATGCTTTTTACGGCGGTTATCGTGGAACAGACAGACAGACAAACAAACAAACGGAAACCAAAAACTTTTCGGGTCTCCACAGTAAGCCTCACTGACGTTTCGGCAACTATAAACCGGGAAAATATAAAGGGAAAAAGTTAAGTTTTAAAATTATTTTTTCATGTATTTTGGTGAAAGAAAATTTTATCTTGCTCTAATTTTTTATACAAGCCGGTTTCTAAATGTTTACTTGATAACTTGATTATTTAACCTTCCAGGGGTGAAGTACTTATGTTAATAAAATGATGAAATCATTGAGTCACACCGGTATTTAAAAACATATTTATTTGAAAATGAGTAAAATATTTTCTTCACATATAATGATAAACGGAAAATTTCATTTCAAAATTCCGGTGCTATTAAGACGTTTAGGAATAAAAATTAAGTGGGATATATTATATCCTACCACCCTTCACGGGGTTAAACAATCAAGAAACGACATTATAAGCACTGAAAACCACTTTGTTAATGTCTACCAAAAAATCCACTTCGTCACAGTCTGCGGCATTCAACATGTTAATAAATATACAATGATTATAATAACATTATTTAGAACAAATTAGAAACCGGAAAAATATAAAACGGAAAAGGTTAAGTTCAAAATTTTATTTTTCATGGATTTCGCAAAGGGAAAAATTTTCTCTTGTTCTAGTAAATGCATCGCGCCTGTGCAATACGTAGAAACTATAAGTAAAGTTGCGCAAAGTAGAAACTGAAAAATGTAGAAGCGAAATAATTAAGTTTTAAAATTAACTTTTCCCTGTACTCAGATTTGCCAGTTTTGCCTCTACTTTAATGAAAAGAACTTCGAACAAAGCGGTATAAGTAAGCGTACAAACTTAATACTGGAATCGGGCGTAAATTAACAGAGTTGCGCCATCTTGTGTACGGGGGGAGAATCCACATACGCGGGCTTTTAGTGTGATGTTATATATGACAGGATATCTACCATCTGCGAATATTTCCTAAATGTGAACTCATGGATCTGAAATTTGTTTGCCACATTTATTGCAAAATAATGGCGTAGCGACAGGGGCGTTCAGATGTTCTTGACACTAAAGACTTGACTTTCAGCTATTAATCAAGCTGGAAAAACTTTACAATTTTAGTGGTGGAAAGTAAGTTAGGGATCTTAGGGAGTTTAGAAAGTGGTGGAACCAAAGCGTTATAAGTAAGCGAACAAACTTAATGC
This sequence comes from Maratus speciosus, assembly GCA_963932465.1. Lineage (NCBI taxonomy): Eukaryota > Metazoa > Arthropoda > Arachnida > Araneae > Salticidae > Maratus > Maratus speciosus. The sequence goes on along the minus strand of OZ010794.1, from coordinate 174,183,508 downwards.
TGGAATCAGGCGTAAATTAACACAGTTGCTCCACCTTGTGGACGGAGTGATAATTCACATACGCGGGCTTTTAGTGTGGCGCGTATTTTCTAAATCTTCAGTCACTCATGAAAATGAATTTTGTTTGCCACATTTATTGCAAAATAATAGCGTAGCGAGAGGGGCATCCAGATGCACTTGACACCACGAAGTTTTCTTCGCCTTATCAAATGCACTTCAGTTATTAATCAAGGTGAAATTTTTTTTACAATTTTAGTGTGGTGAGTAAGAAAACAGTTAGGTATCTACCTGTAGTTCACACTCCATCCGCTACGTGTCGCATGGCTTTGATTGATGTGACCTCGCTTTTAATCTTGCGGTTATTTCTCCCATTTAAGATAGGACGCTTACTTATATCGCTTTGGGTGGAACAGTTGGGGATCTTCCTGTAGTTTAACCCCGTCCGCTACGTAGCGTGAGACCTTGATTTATGTGGCCTCGCCTTTAATCTTGCGGTTACTTCTCCCATTTAAGATAGGACTCTTACTTTTATCGCTTTGAGTTCGAATTCAAACAGGAAATTTTTAAAGAAGAATTTTTGCTTTCTTTTATAGTGAAACGCCTGTCATTAAATAAAGAGAAGAAAATGTTAGTTAATTTCTGATGTGAATGCGATATCTTGAAATTAAAAAAAAAGGCCAGACCTGGCAAACCTGTACTCTGATCACAAAATCTTTCTCTTGTTCCAGTAAACGTCCAATGCGTAAAATATGTATCAGAATTTAATGCTTTCGAAACGTGCGTTTCGTGTAAGGGCCTCAACAGATACGCAGAATCCATGATTTTATGCCAATAATTTCTTACAGTAACATTCGACCTATTTAATCACAGAATTTCTCAAAAAGTTTACAAATTTTACTCGGGACATTTGTTGCGAGTGAGTAAAAGGCCCATAGCAGAGTTTCTACTCTAGGACTGAAAATGCGAATGTATAATAGAACGAATTGAATTTTATTGTATGAAATTTGGTAGTTTTACAGAGAAATGTTCGATAAACACTCTGAACTAGATATCTTTTAAATCGAAATTTTTTTAACTGTTATTTAATTTTTAATTCGCTTAAAATAGTTCCGCTAAAAAAAATTATAGCAGAAAAAACAATGCATAGCAATTTAACTATCTTTTTCAAGGAAATGCTTGATGAGCTTGCAGTGTGCGGCATGCATTTTTCAAATTTGACTCATTTTCTTACGGGGGGGGGGGGGGGGGATATTCAAAATTTCATTATTTCAGTAGAGATTTACTACATATTTTGTAAAGGTCCTTTTTAGAAAATTGTTGCCAAATATTAAAACAGCGCTAATAATGATATTTCCTTTCATTTAAAAAATGTATTTACATATCACTATTAGACATTGAAAAAAAAAAGACTAATAAATACTAAAACTATACTAATACTAAAATAAAAACTAAAGATTTTGTAAATGGGGAAAATTGAATCATAAATAACGTATTTACACATGAATATTAAAAAAAAGAAAAAAAGTTAAAATAATATTTAAATTATTATGAGTTAAAAGTAGAAATAATATGGAAAATCGCGCCATATTTAAAATGCCTAAATAATAATATTGTCAAACAGTTTCAATCTAAAAATATGTTTACACGAGATACTTATTTCATATTTCAAAAGTCTTTTTACCTATTGTTGCCAATTTAAAAAAAAAAAACGCAAATTATAATATTTCCTTTCATTAGAAAATCTATTTACACATGAGTATTAAAAAGAGAAAGAAAACTTCGGTGAAAATTACGATATTGTAAAACGATACGTTTAAAATATCTTATTTAAAATAATTTTCTTATACTAATTGTTATAAAATTCAGGGAGGCAGCGTCATTGTTTACTTTAACCTTTTATACAAGCCGGTTTTCAAGTGTTTACTTGATTACTTTATTACTTAAACAATCTCGAAACGACTTTATAGCACTCAAAACCGCTTTGTTAAAGTCTACCAAAAAATCCACTTCGTCACAGTACGCGGCACTCAACCTGTTTATAAATATAGAATGATTATAATAAAATAAAAAAAAAGCTATTTAACACATTAAAACGACCTTTGGAAAATGATTTCTTTCGAAGACTAAAATTTAAGACATAAAAAATCGCACGGAATTGATCATACATTACGTACGCTATGAATTAAACATTAATATTCCTGGATCTATCATGAACAAATTTTAAACAAGTTTTACAGAGAAATGTTCGATAAACACTCTGAACCAGGCGTTTTTTAAATCGAAAAATTATTTTAACTGCTATTTAATGTTGAATTGGGTTAAAATTGTTCCGCTAAAAAACTTTTATAGGAGCAAAAACAATGTATAGTGTAGGGGAAAAGGTAATTATGATAGATTATAAGATATGTTAATCATGATAGATAGCTATTAATCAGAACAAGTATAGTGGAAAGTAATTAATAATAATAAGATCATTGCGTTATGAATTTGGAATAGATAAAGAATTAGAATTATTAACCCATCACTTAAAAGAGATAACACATGAATATACAATTTACTGGATTATTTATTATGGCAGCAAGACTTAAATAAATAGATAAATTTAAACACATAAAAATATTTCTTGAATATGTATTGATATATAAATAAATTAAGCACACTAATGAATATATAATTAAATAACTATCATGATAGTTAAAGAAAAAAAGCTGATCTAGGCCTTTCTGCCCATGTGATTTTCACTGACCATTATGAGAATTCTATCTCATATCATCACTAAGATTCAGATTGCAACCATGTTTTTTGTGTTTGATTTCTTTCACAAACAGTGACTTATGCAAGATCCCTTTGTATTTTTTAGCACATGGTATGCATTTACTTGTTACACTAGACAATTGCAATCTCAGATAGACAATCGCAATCTCAGATAGACAATTGCAATCTCAGAGAATTAATCTATGGATCTTCATATTTTTATATTTACTATATAGCACTGGCCTTGGATTTTGAAAACACGGTACTTGAACTTTTTAGCACAATATAGAACAACTTGAATATTCTTGAACACGATCGAAAACTAACAATTTTCTCACAACACTATGTCTTCTTCGTACACCACTGCAACTTTAAAGTATTTTGGCACATTTTTACTTCATATTTCTCCGCACAAAACTTTCATCTTGGCACATCACCTCACAAATTTGATGTTTTCAACACATTTAAAAATTTACTTGCTATCTTGAAGGAAAAACAGACGCCAACGCCACAGCAAAGAGATATCTCTATCTCCTCCACAGCAAAGAGATATTTCTATCTCCTCGCTGTGCGCGGCCATGGAAGAAGGAATACATGGAAGGGAAACAAACCCCTTTCCCAATTAGAAGCAGGGAGAGACTCGATGCAACCGGATTTCTTTGAGGGTCCCTCATTACCCAGAATTCCCTGAGAGAATGGCAATAGTTTGGCGCGCTTATCACTTATTTGGCCCTTCTTACACTCGACATTTTGTTCTTTTTAACGTTTCATCACAGAGTTAAAAAGAACGTGATATTGTGTTTGTTTACAGTAGAACAGATTATTTGACGTAGCGGGAAACTAACGTTTGATAACTATCCTTTCAAAGCTATTTTAACAGCTATGTATCTTGAAATTAACTATATAGAATTAAGACTCTTTAAAAATAATATTAATCGGCTGCTTTTATATTTCACTAGATATTTCCAACAGATGTAATTTATTTTAAATAACCCATCCAAAGTAAACTTTGGAGAATCAGTTTAAATTTGACATATATTTTTTAACTTTATTATTAAAAAGCTTATATATAAAATACAGCAACTTATAAAAATAAACGCAGACGTCTCCCCCCCCCCCCACCACCACCACCCAGTTTTAATAAGGTTTACCGGATTTATTTACAAAATTTTTAAATATATTCAGTTGTACATTGAACCCAAGTTATAAATAGGTCACCTTAAATTGTGCTTCTATAACATTTATGCGAAATAACTAAAAAAAACAATTTCAAAGATGTAGTAAGTACTTTAATTTGAATGAATATTCTGTTACATGATTTGCATATATCTCCTTTATTTATTTATTTTTTTTTGGGGGGGGGGAAGGAAGGAAATTTATTCTTCACAAGTGGCTTCATAAAAAAGATATTGTTTCCGTTCTTTTTCAAAACTTCTAATAGTAGGCATAAAATTGGGAAATATTTAAAAAGGCAGAATTTTTTTTCCCGTCTATACTAGGACGGGAAATCAGACACATTTTAAAAGTTATTTATACATTAAAATGTAATATAACTATATGTACCATTAACCTTATAAAAACATCCTTTCATTTTTAAAGTCTAAAAAAACTTCAGTCTGGAAAGAGCTTTTAAATGAATCCATTTAGATGACTTTCAGATCCTTATAATAAGCTCATCCAGTGTTGAATTCAGATACTTTTCTCCGGGAGGGATTTCTGTGGCCCCGGGTGTGGGGGGGGATTGCACTTTTTGACCACTGAAAACACAAAATCTCAAATCTTCCGAGGGGGGGACATCTCATTCTCCGGGAGGGAATGTCCCCCCCCGAGACACCCCCTGAAATCAATACTGAGCTCATCCCCTTTTTGGGGGGAAGGGGGAGGGGCACAGCAATTTAGAAAGAAGGACTTGAATAGAAAAATATCCAGTTATTAAATTTTCCAGATTCCCCCCCCCCCTCCCTCTCTCTTACATGCTTCCAATATTTTTGAAAATCAATTCAGAGAATTGATTTATTTACTCTTTTAATTCAGAGAATGTCCAAAATTTCTTCAACTCTTTAATTCCTGTGTTAGGTTATTTTAATAAGCATTTAATGTTTTTTGCTGTTAAATTTCTGTTTTAAAAATTGTTTCGAAGGGAAATTCTGAAAAAAAAAATCTTAGTTTAGCTTTTTTTTTTCTTTGCAGACCATTTTTATTAAACCTGAACCTTATATAGGCTGGTTGGTTGTATTTATGACGGCTAATTATCTGCACGAGGGATATAGGCCCAGGGGGTCTTTCTAAGGAACCTAACCCGTATTAACGCTTGGAAAAATCCAAGGTTCGAAGAAAACTCCGAACGATTAGGGGGGGGGGGGGGATTGCACTTTTTGACCACTGAAAACATCGAGTGGCATCGAGTCTCTCCCTGCTTCTAATGGGAAAGGGGTTTGTTTCCCTTCCATGTATTCCTTCCTTCTTCCATGGTTATTATCCTTCTATCTATTTCCAACTTCTTTGTGCGCGGCTAACCAACTCGTATTCCCGCTCAAGGAACCGTTGCCAAACCACCGTTGAAAGACTAGGGAGAAAAAACCATTCCCCTTCTAGTGCTTCCCTGGTCTGACTTCGGAAGAGGGAAAGGGAGATTCATCTGTCACGTCTCCCTCTGCGAAGCCTTGCTATTCCTCTGAAAATGCAGATGATTGGTTGCATTCTTGTGTGCGTTCGGAATGTGAATTATGGCTGTGTTCTTTAGAATATATGCTTTCAGTTCACTGTTTATTTTTTAATATGAAGATGCAATCTGTGTAGATAAGCTTTTTCTCTACATCTAGCAACTTAACTATATTTTTCATGGAAATGCTTGATGATCTTCAGGTCTGCGGTATGCAATTTTCAAATTTGACTTATCTTCTTGGGGGGGGGGGGGGGGGGGGTAAGGTCAAAATTTCATCATTTCAGTAGAGATTAATTACATGTTTTGTAAAGGTCCTGTTTAGAAAATTATTGTCAAATAGCAAAACAGCGCTAATAATGATATTTCCTTTCAATTAAAAATGTATCTACATATTTAATTTTTAGACTAAAAAACTAAGATAAAAACTAAAGATCACGTAAATAGGGAAAATTGCATCTTAAAAAATGTATTTACATGTGAATATTAAAAAGAGAGAAAAAACAGTTAAAATAATATTTAAATTATTATGAGTTAAAAGCAGGAATAATATGGAAAATTGCGCAATATTAAAAATGCAAAATAATGATATTGCCAAACAATTTCAATTTAAAAATATATTTACACGAGATATTTATTTCATATTTTGAAAGTCTTTTTACCTATTATTGCCAATTTTATAAAAATGTAAATTATAATATAGCTTTTAAATTAAAAATCTATTTACACGTGGGTATTAGAAAGAGAAAGAAAACTTCGGTAAAAAATTACGTTATTTTAAAATGATACATATAATATATCTTATTTAAAGCAATTTTCTTATACTATTGTTATAAAATTCCGGGAGGCAGTGACATTGTTTACTTTACCTTTTATACAAGCTGATTTTCAAATGTTTACTTGATAACTTGATTAATTAACCCTTTGAGGAGCAAGCAATAATGTCTCTGTGATATTGAATTCTGACCGGAATAATCGAAAAATTTTACTTTTAAATAACGAAAAGCAATTTCTCACCCTTTCTGTTCCCCCTCCCCCACCCCCCACAAAAAATAAAAAATATAAAATTTAATTAAAAGTTTCTGGTGAGAATATTGTTTCAATTACTCAAGGGGTTAAACAATCTCGAATCGATTTCATAAACACTGAAAATCGCGTTGTTAAAGTCTACCAAAAAAGCCACTTTGTCATATTCTGCGGCACTCAACATGCTAACCCCTTGGGGACGAGCGACACGTATACGTGCCGCATGAAGCGCTCAGAATCCTTGTCTTTTCTCACCAGTAAAATTTTACTGTAAAATTTGCCTTATTCGATCAGATTATTTTCTCGATTACAGAGGACACAAATTCCTCTTTTTAAAAAACGGTGACAAAAGATTAAAAATTTCGTAAAAGGCTCCCGTCCCGAAGGGGTTAATAAATATACAAAGATCAGAATAAAATTAATTATTTAGAACAAACTAGAAACCAGGAATATATAAAGGGGAAAAAGCTAAGTTTTAAAATTTATTTTTCCATGTTCCTTGGTCAAAAAAAAAAAAAAAAAAAAAAAAAATCTTGTTATAGCAAACGCATCACGTCTTTGCAATTCGTAAAATTTGTATCAAAATTTAATGCTTTCGAAAAGAGCGTCTTGTGTAAGTGTGTTTCAGATGCCCAGGATCCAAAATTTTTATGCCAGTAATTTCTTACAGTAACTTTCGACCTATTTAATTACAGAATTTTTCAAAAAAGATTCAAATTCTGTACAGAACACTCGTCGCGAGGAAGTAAAGAGAACACAGCAGAGTTTCTACACTAGGACTAAAGGTGTGTAAAAATGCGAATGTATGGAACAAATTTAATTTTATATTTTATGGACAGTATTTAAACCTTTCAAGCACAAAGTACTTCTGTTACTAAAATGTTAAAATGATTGATTGACACCGGGATTTACGAACGAATTTATATCAAAGTAATTAAAAGCTTTTCTTTGCGTACATTCTAAAAAGCAAAATTAGAAACCAAAATTCTGGTGCCAATGTGGCATTTGGGAATTAAAATTAAGTGGTACCTATAACATACCGCCGCTCTTCAAAAAGTTAAGTACTATTGATTCAGATAAATCGTTTATATGAGAATAACTTCGATGAAATGCGCTGTCGCCGCTGTAAGTGAATTTTTTGTGATCGGGGGTCTTTCTCGGGTAATATTAAGTAAACTATTGTATATAAAAGTGTGAAATATTGTAGATTTATGGAGAAATGTTCGATAAACACTCTGAATCAGATATTTTTTAAATCGAAATTTTTTTTTATAGTGCTATTTAATCTTGAGGTCGGTCAAAATAGTTCAGTTAAAGGGTCTCAGAACTCTTCAAATTGGAAAGAATGAAATACTTTTTTTTAATTTAGAACTTCAAAATCCGTATACAACATCAGGGTGTTTCCAGATGAACCGAATCCTAAGAAATTTGTTCGTTCACGCAGCACTTCCAAGAACATGATTGCTTGTTTCTTCGGCCTTGCAGGACATATCGCAACCATTCCTTTAGAGGATCGAAAAACTGTTAACGCTAAATGATTGGCAGAAATTTGCTTGCCAAAAGTCACCAACGAAATCAGGAAAAAAAAAAAAAAAATAACGCCGCATCATTCTTCCTCACTACAACGCCAATTGCCACACAATACGTGAAACGATTATTTAAAGGATAAAAATATCGAATTAATGTCTCATTGGATTAATATTAACACAATTATTCTAATTGGTAAACAAATCATATTAGATGTAAATTTCCAACTGGGCGAAAAATGTCCGGACCAGGATTCGAACCCGGGACCTCCTGGCTGAAGCCGCCAGTACTCTGCCATCTGAGCTATCCCGGACGATTCTGGTCGAACTTTTTCACCCAGCTAACCTTGAGGATTACAGCATCTGGTCTGAAACCTGGTTCAGCTCAACAGAATTAATCACAGGTAATGGAACTCCAGAAATCGCTGGATACGGAATTACACTAGATTAATATTAACACAATTATTCTAATTGGTAAACAAATCATATTAGATGTAAATTTCCGACTGGCCAGAGCACTGGCAGAGCACTGGCGGCTTCAGCCAGGAGGTCCCGGGTTCGAATCCTGGTCCGGACATTTTTCGCCCAGTTGGAAATTTACATCTAATATGATTTGTTTACCAATTAGAATAATTGTGTTAATATTAATCTAGTGTAATTCCGTATCCAGCGATTTCTGGAGTTCCATTACCTGTGATTAATTCTGTTGAGCTGAACCAGGTTTCAGACCAGATGCTGTAATCCTCAAGGTTAGCTGGGTGAAAAAGTTCGACCAGAATCGTCCGGGATAGCTCAGATGGCAGAGCACTGGCGGCTTCAGCCAGGAGGTCCCGGGTTCGAATCCTGGTCCGGACATTTTTCGCCCAGTTGGAAATTTACATCTAATATAATGTCTCATTGCCCATATTCTCCTGATTTGTCGCATAGCGACTTTTTCTTGTATGTCAAACAAAAAATGTGTGTTCAGCGATTTTCACCACCTCAATAAGCTGTTGATGTCTTCCAAAACTATGTTTCTGAGATATAAACTTCAGAGTGGAAAAACTGTTTCAAGAATTGGTTTGAACGGATGGAAAAGTGTATAAATCTCAAAGGCAAATATTTTGAAAAGCAATAAAATAGTTTGTTCGCCAAAAATTCTTTTTCTTCCTCCTTTTTGTAGAAACTTAAAAGGCAACCCTCTTAAAAAGATGTTAACTTCGTGATTTACTTATGTTTTCTTTTATTTATTTATCAATGAAGTTTTAATTTCGTTAAGGAATATTAGCCGGAAAGAAATTCTGAACTGTTCCTACTGTTTTAAGATGGTGTAAAAATTGAAATTGTCCGACGTTTAGAAGTCAATAAATTTTTAAATGAGTGAAATTTGTGTTGCAGGTTACATCATCAGTATGACGTCAGCGTTACACACGGACATTTTTTTTTTTGCTGTACAATATATGTAATATTCGTAGGCAATTTTTATAGTTAATGATTGTAGGTTGCTGGGGTGATGACGTCCTATTTAAGATAGACTCATATTATTTTCATATTACTGAATTTAATATATGTAATCGTAATAATTTTTTTATTCATGCATTTTTGCATAAGAGTGCAACAGCTATTGCACCAAGATCTGAATATTTATAAAACTACTTATAGTATGAAAGCATCTTATTTGGCACGTTTTACGTACAATTTCCGACTTCCTTATTCAAAATTTCATCATACAAGTACAAATTTATAACATGTTTTGTAAAGGACCTTTTTAAAAAAATTGTTGCCAAATTGTAAAACAGCGCAAATAATGACATTTCCTTTCAGTTAGAAAATGTATTTACATGACTATTAAAAATTATAAAAAGAACTTTAAAATAAAAACTAAAGATCACGTATTAAAATCAGTTAATGGAGAAAATTACGCCATAAAAATGTATTTACACCTGAATACTAAAAAGAGAAAAAAAAAAGTTAAAATAATATTTAAATTATTACGAGTTAAAAGCAGTAAATGTGGAAAATTACACCAGATTTGAAATGCCCACATAATAATATTGCAAGATAGTTTCCATTTGAAAATATATTTACACGAGATATTTATTTCACATTTCGAAAATCTTTTTATCCATTGTTGCCAATTTTAAAACAACGCAAATAATAATATTTCTTTCTAATTAAAAACTCTATTTTCACATGAGTGATGAAATTGGAAAGAAAATTTCGTTGGAAATTTCTTCATATTAAATGATACATTTAAAATATCTTATTTAAAGTAATTTTCTTGTAGTATTGTTATAAAATTCAGGATGGGGGGGGAGCGACATTTTTTGCTTTTCACTTTTATACAAGCTGATTTTAAATGTTTACTTGATTTAAACAATCTCGAACCGGCTTCATTAACAATGAAAACCGCTTTGTCAAAGTCTACCAAAAAAGCCACTTCGTCACAGTCTGAGGCGCTCAACATATTAATTAATGTACAATGATTAGAATACAATTAAGTATTTAGAACAAAGTAGAAACCGGAAAATTTTAAAAGGGTTTTCAATTTTAAAGTTTTAAATTGTATGTTTCCGTACACTATGATGACAGGCATGTCTTGTTCAAGTAAATGCATGGCGTCTGTGCAATGCGTAAAATATATATGAAGATTTAATGCTTTCAAAACTAGCGTTTCATGTTAATGCATTGCAGATGCTCCGGATCAATGATTTTAAAGTCAATAAATCCTTACAGTAATTTTCGACCTATTTAATTACGGAATTTCTCAAAAAGATTAAAAATTATGTACAGGCCACTCGTCACCAGGTTGATAAAGGCTTATAGGACAGTTTCTACTCTAGGTCTAAAGATGTGTAAAAATTCGAATGTGTGGAACGAATTCAATTTTTTTAATAATGTTTAAGTGTCAAAGATTCAGATAAATCTTTCTTAATGAGAATAACTACGCTCAAATGTAATATAGTCGGCTACTAACGCTGATGCTGTCGTAAGAGAATTTTTTGTGACAGTAGTCTTTAACGGGTAATATTAAGAAAACTATTGCACATAAAAGTATAAAATTTGGTAGTTTTATAGAGAAAAGCTCCATAAACACTCTGAACCAGACATTTTTTTAAATTGAAAAATAATTAGTCTAATTGCTATTTAATGTTGAGTTCGCTTAAAATAGTTCCGAATAAGAATTTTTTATAGGAGCAAAACAATGCATAGCAATTTAAACCTTTGCGCGCGGCGTCGCTTACACAAATTTTATTCCATCGGCACCACTTTTAAAAAGTTTCGTTCAAGTACACAATTTCAAAAATGCTCTGATTAAATAAGGTACATTTTATTTTCCTTTATTACTGGTGCCAAAAACAAATTTTGCAAAGAAAGATTACGTCTCCGCAGCGGGCCCTCGAGTGCAAAGGGTTAACAATCTTTTTCAGGAAAATGCTTCATGAGCTTGCGGTATGTGGTACCTATCCATTTTTCAAATTTGACTCATTTTCTTAGGGGGTTTTTTTATTCAAAATTTCATCATTTCAGCAGAGATTTACTACATATCTTGTGAAGGTCCTTTTTTAGAAAATTGTTGCCAAAATGTAAAACAACGCTAATAATGATATTTCCTTTCAAATAATAAAACGTATTTACATATGATTATTAAACACTGAAAAAAAAAATCTGAAATGAAAGATAAAGATCATGTAAATGGGGAAAGTTGCATCATAAAAATGTATTTACTCGTGAATATTAAAAAGAGAGAAAAAAATTTTAAATAATATTTTAATTATTACGAATTAAAAGCAGTAAATGTGGAAAATTGCGCCATATTTAAATGCCTATAAGTTTCAATCTAAAAATATGTTTACACGAGATATTTATTTCATATTTCAAAAGTCTTCTTACCTATTGTTGTAAATTTAAAAAAAAACGCAAATTACAATATTTCTTTTCAATTAAAAAATCTATTTACACTTGAGTATTAAAAAGAGAAATAAACATTTTGGTGAAAATTACGTTATTTTAAAACGACACATTTAAAATATCTTCGAAATAAAATAAAAACTTGCTTAAAAGGTGCATTTTTATACAACAGATGTCACAATATAAAAGATGTTAACACATATTACACTTTTTAAAACCTTAAAAAGAGTTGTCCGACCGAGGATGAAAGTGCGTTAGAGACGTATCAGTTGTACTCAAAGCGGCCCAGAGGATGATCAAGGTTTTGATCGAAAGCGCTCGGCGCGTGTATTATATTTGTAAACTCTTTTTAAGGTTTTAAAAAGTGTAATATGTGTTAACATCTTTTATATTGTGACATCTGCTGTATAAAAATGCACCTTTTAAGCAAGTTTTTATTTTATTTCGATACATTTTCAAGGTGAATGTGACATTCCCAACAATATATGATTATTCATATATATATATATTTATGTTTGATTGTCGATGCTGGATAAAATATGGAATGCAACGCTTTGAAAAAGAATTTTAAGTACGAACGTCTAAGGTTGGACAGAGAAGTTTTAAATATTCGTTTTCTTCAGTTATGTAAATTTAACAATATTATACCTAATTTTTTGAAATACAATGATCACTTCATTGACTCGCATTTCGGTCCATTAAAGAAGAAATTTGAAAAAGATTGTCTGAATACTTATATTAGGATGAAATTCAAGCTAATTGATTGCATATCATGTAAGGATTTTAATATGTATGGGAAACTTACGGAAATTTTGGAATCTAGTGAGTTTGATAAATTTTTAAGGATAATTGATATGTATAGAAATATCCAACGCCAAAGAAAAGAAAAGATTATGTATAAGAAAATAAACAGTCTCAAGGTTTCAGTCTCTAAAAGACCATTAAAACAACCAGTTTCATACATTAATTTATCTGATAAAATTTTAAGCGAGGAGGAGGACAGGATTTTAACTCTTGGCCCAAAGTATAGTTTTGGTAGTAAATTTGATATAAAAACAGTGGTCGCAGAAAGTGAAAGGATTACTCATTTAGTTGAACCTAGTGCGAGGGATGAAATACGTAATATACTCCATAACAATATTAAGAAATTTTCGAATAGGCCACTAAATTATAAAGATAAATATCATAAAATAATCAAGCAACTTAAATCGGACACAAATATTACGATTATCCAAACCGACAAAACCAATAAGCTTGCAATCCTTAATAAAAATGACTATATTACAAAAATGCAGAAATGCATCTCAGATATGGGTTGCAAACAATTAAATAAAGATCCAAATACCACGATAGAAAGAAAAACAAAGGAATTAATTAAAAATGGTACTTGGCCTACTGATATGAAGAATAGTTTGAGAATTAACAAGACCGCAATCACGCTTAGGTTAATAGGAAGAGTAAAGGATCATAAAGACAATTTCCCTCTTAGACCTATTGTTACGAAATGTGTGGGACCTACCTATAACATTGAGAAAGCGTTTGTTGTTTTCCTTAAAACAATCCTTCCACCGTCTAACCATGCTTTGAATTCAACTGCAGACTTCATTAACAGAATCAAATATATTAAATTAAAAGAAAATAGTATAATCGCAAGTCTGGATATCATATCTTTGTACCCCTCAATTAATCTAAATGAGGTGAAGAATTTTGTTATAGACTCCATAGATGCCAATAGCACTTTTAACAAGGATATGAAAACAACTTTAAAATCTGCATTCAATTTGATCTTAGAAAATAACGTATTTGTATTTAACCAGGTATTCTATAAGCAAATAAAAGGCTCCCCAATGGGGTCACCTATATCGGGATTACTAGCAGAGATTAAACTAAGACCGTTAGAGCATCGTATTTTAAATACATGTAGGTTAAAGCCGGAGGTTTGGTTTAGATATTTCGATGACGTGTTTATCATATGGAATTATAGTATTGTGGAATTAAATGAATTTCTACAGGAAATTAATACAATAGACGAAAACATAAAATTCACTTTGGAAATAGAAAATAAAAAGACCTTACGTATTTGGATGTTGAGTTAACGAGAAATGAAGGAAAACTAGATAGAAATGTTTATAGAAAAATCAACAGGTCAAACCATACCATACCGTATAACAGCGTTTACCCTTTTGGATACAAGATAGCAGCCTACAATTTTTATGTTAAGCGAGCTTTTGAAGTATGCACTGACAATTTTCTTGATAGTGAAATAAATAAAATTAAATGCATCGCCAAAGAAAATGGTTTCCCCCTTCATTTTATCAATAAACTGGTCTACGAAATGAAATATAAAGTAAAGAAGAACAATCCAGTTAATAAACTTAAATTTTGTAATTTTTCCTATATTCCTGGTTTATATGAGAAATTAAGATATGCAGTAAAAAAGTTCAATATCAATTTAGTAGCTAAAACAACAAATAAACTCAAAGACGTTATCCATAACAAGATTGACCCTGTTCCTAATGAAGAGACCCCAGGCATTTACATTATTCCATTGTTAACGGAAGAACAAGAAGAAAAAGTTTATGTCGGAATGACGGGAAGAAAATTCAAAGATAGATTAAAAGATCACATGAGTGACATTAAGTTTAATAGAGCCTCCACAGCGTTAGCAAGACTTAACTTACAGCATAATTTAAATATCCGTTTTAATGAAGCAAGAATAATTATTCCTTCATCCCATTATCATTTGTCGTTGATAAAAGAGTCCATTGAAATCTTAATATTGAATAATAAAGCTATTAATGATAATATGCCATATAACATTCCAAATATATGGTTAAATCTTTTGAAATAGATGTTGTTTTGGTTTGTAACGCTCAACTTTTTGTCCGTCTCACTTCACCCCCCCCCTCCATTTTTCGGAACTGTTTTGCTGTCTCCCCTCCATTTTTTCGGAACTGTTTTGCTGTCTCCCCTCCACTGTAAAGTTGACTTGCCCAGTTGTCCGACCGAGGATGAAAGGGCGTTAGAGACGTATCAGTTGTACTCAAAGCGGCCCAGAAGATGATCAAGGTTTTGATCGAAAGCGTTCGGCGCGTGTATTATATTTGTAAACTCTTTTTAAGGTTTTAAAAAGTGTAATATGTGTTAACATCTTTTATATTGTGACATCTGTTGTATAAAAATGCACCTTTTAAGCAAGTTTTTATTTTATTTCGATACATTTTCAAGGCGAATGTGACATACCCAACAATATATGATTATTCATATATATATATATATTTATGTTAAAATATCTTATTTAAAATAATTTTCTTATACTAATTGTTATAAAATTCCGGGAGGCAGCGTCATTGTTTACTTCAACCTTTTATACTAGCCGGTTTTCAAGTGTTTGCTTGATTACTTCATTATTTAAACAATTTGGAAACGACTTTATAAACACTGAAAACCTCTTTGCTAAAGTCTACCAGAAAATCCACTTCATCACGGTCTGCGGCACTCAACATGTCAATAAATATATACAACAATTACAGTAAAATTAAGTACTTGTAACAAACTACAAACCGGAAAAATATAAAGGGATAAAGTTAACTTTTAAAATTTATTTCTCCGCACATTTTGAAACAAGACAATTTGCTCTAGTTCGAGTGATCAAGTTCATCGCCTCTGTGCAATGCGTAAACTATGTCTCAAAATTTACTGCTTTCGATTAAATATTCTTTACAGGACACACGTCGCGAGGGAGTAAAATGCTCATAGCAGAGTTTCTACTCTAGGACTGAAATCGCGAACGTATAATAGAATCAATTGAATTTTTTGAACAGTGTTTAAGTGCTAAAGATTCAAATAAATCGTTCATATGAGAATAACTTCGCTGAAATGCAATATAGTCGGCAAATAATGCTGTCGCCGCCGTAAGTTAATTTTTTGTGACTGCAGGTTTTTCTCGGGTAACATTAAGAAAACTGTTGCATATAAATGTATGAAATTTGGTAGATTCACAGAGAAATGTTCGATAAACACTCTGAACCAGGCATTTTCTAAATTGAAAAATTATTTTAACTGCTATTTAATGTTGAATTCACTTAAAATAGTTCGGCTAAAAAACTTTTATAGGAGAAAAAAAATGCATAGCAATTTAACCATCTTTTTCAGTGAAATGCTTGATGAGCTTGCGGTGTGCGGTAAGCATATTTGACTCATTTTCTAAGCGCGGCTGAGAGGGGGGGGGGGGGTGCAAAGTTATATCATTTCAGCAGAGATTTATTACATATTTTGTAAAGATCCTTTTAAGAAAATTGTTTCCAAATTGTAAAACAGCCCTAATACTGATATTTCCTTTCAATTAAAAAAGGCTTTTACATATGACTATTAAACACTGAAAAAAAAAAAAAAAAAAAAAAAAAAAAAACTAAAATAAAAACTAAAGATCATGAAAATTGCGTCATAAAAGTATTTACACGTAAATATTAAAAAGGGAGAAAAAAAGGTTAAAATTTCATTTAAATTATTACGAGTTAAAAGCAGAAAATGTGGAAAATTTCGCCATATTTAAAATGCCGAACTAATTATATTGCCAAACAATTTCAATTTAACCCTTTATCTACGGCATTATGTTCTACTGCAATTTTTTTCATGTAATATTTTTTTTTTCAGTTACTACAATGAAAATTAAAGGATAAACATAAAAAAATACTCACCCGTGAGAAATTTAATTATTTAGAGGTAATTAATTAAAGTGGTACTTTGAAGTACCGTCAGTACACTATGACTAAAATAGCGTAACAGTAAACCCAGAAAGAATTTCAACTGGAACCAGAAAATATTTTCGATTTAATAAGTATGTGAAATATAGGCTTTTTCTTATTTACAAATAAATTATTTGGCGAATTCCAGTGCCAATCATTTATTTCAACACTTTAGAATTGAAAATGTTTTGTTCCTGAAAGGGTTAAAACAAACTATTATTTTTTGGATTCCGATCTTTTTACAGTCCTTTAGTTATGCGACGTCAATATTCCAGGGACAACATGTTCTCTCGCATCTCCACATATGTAATGTCTGAATTTACATATACCATTTCTAGCATAGCAAAAACGAGCCGGTGGCACAACTTTTTCGATTTCCTATAAAAAAAATAACAATGAAACAGTAAAAAAAGACCAGGGGAATCATTACTGCACTACGTTTTAGTAATTACATTTGAAAGCAGATGAAAATGATGGATAACTACACAGACGAAAAGTAAACAAGAAGTTTTTCTCCAACACCCAGTGTACTGACGGTACTTATAAGTAAAGCCGAGTAATTCAATTGTTAAATAAAATACATACATGGTTCACCTAAAATAGCTAGTCATATTGTATTCTAAGATCATAATAAACACATAAAAAAATCCAACACTTATCTTATATCCTTTACTGTGTTTGCGGCGATGAAAAGACGTGCGTGGCAATCTGTACAAAATATCACAAATCTGCACAAAACACATCGACAGCTTCATTCCTCTCTAAAATAACAAACCTAGAACTACTGTTGCCATGTATTAGAATAAAGTGGAGTTAAAAAAGCGTTTTTTGCAAAGTACCATTAGAATATTAGTAATATTCACTATGGTATAAAAGTTTAATGTGAGTGGTACTTATAAGTACCGTCAGTAGATAAAGGGTTAAAAATATGTTTACACGAGATATTTATTTCATATTTTGAAAGTCTTTTTACCTTTTGTTGCCAATTTAAAAGAAAAAAAAAGAAAATTATAATATTTCTTTTCAATTAAAAAACTATTTACGTGAGTTTTAAAAAGAGAAAGAAAACTTCGGTTAAAATTACGTCATATTTAAAACGATACATTTAAAAGATCTTATTTAAAATAATTTTCTTATAATATTGTTATAAAATTCCGGGAGGCAGCGACATTTCTTACTTTTACCTTTTATACAAGAAGGTTTTCAAGTGTTTACTTGATTACTTGATTATTGAACCAATCTCGAAACGACTTCATAAACACTGAAAACCGCTTTGTTAAAGTCTACGAAAAAATCCACTTCGTCGCAGTACGCGGCACTCAACCTGTTAATAAATATAGAATGATTATAATAAAATAAAATAAAGCAATTTAACACATTAAAACGACCATTTGGAAAATGATTTTTTTCGAAGACTAAAATTTAAGACATAAAAAATCGCACGGAATTGATCATACATTACGTACGCTATGAATTAAACATTAATATCCCTGGACCTATCATGAACAAATTTTAAAAGAAATTTCAGTTTTAAAATTTTCGATACTGTAAATTTTTACACTTCTACGGAGCTGGTCATACATTACGTACGCCATGGATTAAACATTATTATTCCTGGACCAATTTTAAATGAAATTTCATTCTTAAACTTCTAAACATCCCACAATATTATTTTTTTACACCGATTAATAAAGAAAAAAAATGTACTTTTAAAAGCAATTTGTTTGAAAGCTGTATCTCAATTTGTTTCTCAGTTATTAAATTTTTTTTGTAGTTTTTATTACTTTTTTATGATAGTGGCAACAGAAGTATCCATCTCTGTTGAAAGTAAAGGGAAAGTACAGATTACTGTATAGACCAATCAGAAAACGAATAAAATGCGGATTCAACTAATAAAACACTTCAGATATGTTTTTTGATTTCCTACCCTGACAGAGGACAATAACCATTTTTCCAAATGGTTATATTTTTAGAAATCCAGAAACCGGAAATATATAAAAGAGAAAAAGTTAAGTTTTAAAATTTATTTTTCCGTGAGTTTTAGTCAAAGAAATTTTTTCTTGTTCTAACATTTTATGCAAGCCGGTTTTCAAGTGTTTACTTAAATACTTGATTATTTAACCCTTTCAGGTGTAAAATAGTTAAGTTAATAAAATGTTGAAATCGTTGAATAACACCGGTATTTAAGAAAATATTTATTTGAAAATAAGTGAAAGCTTTTCTTCACATATAATTATAAAGAGAAAATTTCATTTCAAAATTCCGGTGCCATTGTGGCGTTTGGGAATTGAAAGTAAGTGGGATATATTATATCACACCACTCTTCAAAGGGTTAAATAATCTCGAGATGGCTTCATAAACACTGAAAAACGCTTTTTTAAAGTCTACCAAGGATTCAATTCTCCACTGTCTGCGGCACTCAGTATGTTGATAAACATACAATGTTTATAATAAAATAAAATATTGAGAACAAATAACCGGAAATTTTTTGAAATGAAAAATTTAAGTTTTAAATTTTATCTTTATATGCGTTATTGTTTTAGAATCATTTCGTTGTTCCAGTAAACGTATCGCGACGCAATACGTAACATACACTGTTAAAAATTTTCCTGTGAAATTACAGAGAATCTACGAGTAATCCATTATCTTAAGTCTAATGTAAAATTACAGAGATTAGAAAAACAGAGAATCTGCTAAATAACAGAGAAGTTATTTTTTAAATTTACGCAAGTCTCTAAATTAACATCGTTAAAAATACGCAAGACTCTGTAAATCGATTTATTTTTTTATTAAAATAATTTAACTTAGTTTTTTAAATCAGTGAATTTTAGAACTTCGAAGTATCAGAGTTATTCATGCAAATTTGAACTCCTGTGCTATTTAATTTTTGTTTTTTTTACACGAGTTGCTTCTTGACGGCCTGGTGTTTGAACCCGAGACCTCTGGGCAGGAGAAAAACATCTTACTGACCGCGCCATAGGAGCTGTTGCTGCGATGTATAAAGGATGTCCTTTATAATAAAGCGGGAAAAAATCTATTGTACTTGTGCCTTTCAAAGATTTCGCTTCAAATATATTCGTTAGAAAATTTCTTACACGGTTTATTTTAATTTAGTTTGGACCGAAACATAATACCTATTATTTTTTTAAATCAAATTTAATTTTTTAATCCTTTATTTACGGAATTATTTATCAAGAAATTGCTTTTTCTCAATAATTATCTTCTTTAATATCTGAAGATATACTGGAATTTTTAAATAATAATAATGTGAAATTTAGGTGTATTTTTTAATTGAAACTGGTTAAATATATTGGAAATTATAACATTTTTTGTAAAATATTTACAAAAATAATCAGATTAATTAAATAAATTACTTTTAAGGTTATATCACAATTCTTATAAAAGCAATGTATTTAAATGTATTATGATTCTAACTAACTAAATGAATGAAAAAAAAATTGAAACTAAATTTTTTTCTTTAATAATTCTAATACAATTGCAAAAGAATTTTAAACGTGTGTATTTGAATTACAAGTTTTAACAAAGCTGAAAATATTTTTAAATAAAAACATGGAAATCCCTACAGGGAATTTTAGATAAAGATAAGGGAAGTGTCTGTAAATCGATGGCCGAGAAACTCAATCGAATGCATTTAACCGAAAACTGGTGTAAATTTACAGAGAGTCTTGACCGAGAAACTCAATCGAATGTATTTAACCGAGAAGTGGCGTAAATTTACAGAGAGTCTTGACCAAGAAACTCGATCGAATGCATTTAACCAAGAACTAGTGTAAATTTACAGAGAGTCTCGATTTTTTTTCTGTGATTTTACAGAAATTTTTAACAGTGTATGTATCAAAATTTAATGCTTTTGAAACGAGCGTTTCGTGTAAGTGCCTTGCAGATTCGCAGGATACCTGATTTTTATGCCAGTAATTTCTTACAGTGACTTTCGACTTATTTAATCACAGAATTTCTCAAAAAGATTAAAATTTCTGTATAGGACACTCGTCGCGAGGGGAAAATTGCCTCACAGCAGTTTCCTATTCTAGGACTAAAGCTTTGTAAAAATTTGAATGTATGGAACGAATTGAATTTTTTGAACAGCATTTAAGTGCTAAAGATTCAGATAAATCGTTCACATGACAATAACTTCTCCTAAATGCAATATAGTCGGCTACTAACGCTAATGATACCGTAAGTGATTTTTTTGAGGCCACAGGTCTTTTTTGGGTAATATTAAGAGAACTATTGCAAATAAAATTATGAAATTTGATATTTTTATAGTAAAATGTTCGATAAACACGCTTAACCAGACATTTTTTAAATCGAAAAATTATTTTATATACTATTTAATCTTGAAGTCGGTCAAAATAATTCTGTTAAAAGAGTTTAATGGGCACAAAAACTGTGCATAAGAATTTAACAATCTTTTTCAGGGAAATGCTTGATGAGCTTGCGGTCTGTGATATGCATTTTTCAAATTTGACTTATTTTCTTAAGTTATTTTTTTTTTAATTCAAAATTTCATCCTTTGAGTAGAGATTTATTACATATTTTGTGAAGATTCCTTTTAGAAAATTGTTGCCAAATTGTAAAACAGCGCTAATAATAATATTTTCTTTCAATTAAAAAATGCATTTGCATATTTAACTTCTAGACTATTAAACACTGAAAAAAAACTAAAATAAAAACTAAAGATCACGTAAATGGGGAAAATTGCATAAAAGAAATGCATTTACTCATAAATATTAAAAAGAGGGAAAAAAAGTTTAAAAACATTTAAATTATTACGAGTTAAAACAGAAAATGTGCGAAATTGCACCTTATTTAAAGCATCTAAATAATAATATTCCCAAACACTTTCAATCTAGAAATTCGTTTACAGGAGATATTTATTTCATATTTCGAAAGTCTCTTTACCTATTGTTGCCATTTTTAAAACAACGCAAATAATAATATTTCTTTTCAATTTAAAACTCTATTTTCATATGAGTTATAAAACGGGAAAGAAAATTTCATTGGAAATTACGTCATATTAAAATAATACATTTAAAATATATTATTTAAAGTGATTTTCTTGTAGTATTGTTATAAAATTCAGGGAAGAAGGTACATTGTTTGATTTTCCCTTTTTTACAAGCTAATTTTGAAATGTTTATTTGATCTAAACAATCTCAAACCGGCTTCATTAACAATGAAAACCGCTTTTTTAAGTCGGAATCGAAAATATATATAATTGAAAAAGTTAAGTTTTAAAATTTATTTTTCCATGTATTTTGGTCACAGAAAATTTTCTCTTGTTCTAACCTTTTACACAACGCGGTATTCAAGTGTTTACTTGATTATTTAAGCAATCTCTAAACGACTTTATAAACACCAAAAAAGCCACTTCTTCACAGTCTGAGACACTCAGAATTTTAATAAATATGCAATGATTAGAATAAAATTAAGTCTTTAGAACAATATAGAAAACGGAAAAATATAAAATTGAAAAAGTTAAGTTTTAAAATTTATTTTCGATGCGTTTTGGTCAAAGAAAATTTTCTCTTATTCTAACCTTTTACAAAAGGTGGTTTTTAAGTGTTTACTTGATTATTTAACCCCTTGAGGGGCGGTGGGATACATTATACCCCACCTAATTTAAACAAGATTCGTGCCAGAAACTTGTAACTAAATTTTATATTTTTAACTTTGGGGGCGAAATGTTGAAAAATTGCTTTTCCTTATTTTAAAATAAAATTTTTCGATTATTAGAATAAGAATTCAGTATTACAGAGACAAAACCGCCTCTCAAAGTGTTAAAGAATCTCGAAGCGACTTTATAAACACTGGAAACCGCTTTGTTAAAGTCTACCAAAAAAGCCACTTCGTCCGAGTCTGAGGCACTCAACATTTTAATAAGTATACAATTATTAGAATAACATTATTTAGAACAAAGTAGAAACCGGAAAAATATAAAAGAGAAAAAGTTAAGATCTAAATTTTATTGTTTCTGCATCGAATGACTGTAGACATGTCAATCTTCTTCTAGTAAATGCATCGCGTCCGTGCAATGCGTAAAATATGTGTCAAAATGTATTACTTTCGAAACGAGCGTTACATGTAAGTAACTTGCAAATGCTCAGGATCCATGATTTTTATGCCAGTATTTTTTTACAGTAATCTTCGACCTATTACTCGCGGAATTTCTCAAAAACATTAAAAATTCTCTACAGGACACTCGTCGCGAGGGTTTTAAAGGCTCATAGCTCAGTTTCTACAATAAATTGGTTGGTTGGCTGTGTTTATGACGGCCAATTATCAGAACAAGAGATATAGGTCCAGAGAGGGGTAGTACCTTCCGTGGGTGTCTTTCTAAGGGAACCTAACCCGTATTTACGCTTGGAAAACCAGGGTTCGAAGAAAACCACGAAAACTCCGAACGATTAGGCCGACGGGCGCGATTGGGATAGAACGCAGCACCACCCGTCTACCAGCTTCGAGAGCAGAATCTCTCGGCCACTGGTTGGGCCGTTTCTAAAATAGAACTAAAGATGTGTAAAAATGAGAAAAGTGTGGAAACAAATTCCTTTTTTAACAGTATTGAAGTGCTAAAGATGTAGATAAACCTTTCTTAATGAGAATAACTACACTCATATGCAATATCGTCGGCTATTAACGCTGTCGTCGTCGTAAGTGAATTTTTTGTGACCGAAGTCTCTCTCGGGTAATATTAGGAAAACTATTGCACATAAAAGTATGAAAATAGGTAATTTTACAGAGAAATGTTCAATATACATTCTGAACCAATCATTTTTTAAATCGAAAAATTATTTTAAGAGCTATTAAATGTTGAATTCGGTTAACCCTCTACTGCCCATGGTAGCACATTTGCTACCATAAGTTTAGCTTTAATTTTTAGCACGAAATTTTATAAATAATGTCTATTTTAAGTCATTACAGCAATAACTGCACCTTTAGGTAATATTAGGTATAGCATTTGAATGCAGATGACAGCACTAAATAAGAAAAAAATTACTTTGAAGAAGCATGTCTGATAAAAATGGTAAAATGGCATTTACAGTGGAAAGTTTTTGCTAATTTTTCAAATATTTTATTGTGATAAAACTAAATACACATGCTATATAGTTATAAAAAGAATTACTGCTATTATCTGCATAAAAAAGTTCAATGTAGGTTTGTTTTTTAATGGTAAAATGAGTACTTAAAATGAAGGTAGCAAATCTGCTACCACGGGCGTTAGTGATCATGAACCCGTGGTAGCATTTTTGCTACCATGTTCTTTTCACAGAAAATTTGTATTTCTTAGTGTTAGTTTTGTACTTTAGTTACTTGTTTTACTTTTAATTCACATGATCATGTCATCAGGACCTGCGCAATAACACGCGGGGCCTTGGCAAAACACTCAGCGGGGCCCAATGTCTTTGAGTGTAATATTTGAGTAATAAAAATCATTTTTAAAAGTTGTATATGTCATAGAGAAATTTATAATATAGAGTATAAAATGTATGAAAAGTAACATGCCGTTTATCTCACTGGTTATATGTATAATTATTTTTAATTTCTAAAAATCTTCTATCCTTTAGAATATTTTAAATATTTATTTTTTGCGTTTACCTTTTACTGTTGATATCACGATCCTCAAATCTATATATTATTCGGCAATTATATCAACTTAGGCTGCAAGGAATAAACTTAATGCTAACATTTTTCCAAAAAAATATTTAATGTCGAATTTACAGCCATAATATTGTTATTTTACGCAGAGATAACGTTATCTTGGATTTTTTTTTTGATACGCTTGGGGTCCGGTACAGCCGCCCCATTTGTCCGATGGTTGCGCCGGCCCTTCATGTTATTAAATAAATCCGAAATAAATTAATTGAAATTTAAAATTAGAGGTTTATTATATGCAAAATTATATGTAAAAGTTGACTATGTATAATTATTACTATTATTACAGCAGCCATCTACGTCGAGTCACTTTTTTCAAAGACGCAGGAACAAATATTTGCTTAAGTAGAAGATGTTATAGCTTTTGTAGATGAATTGGAAAGTGACTTGTCAGGATTATCTGAAAGTGAGAGTGACGATGAGTATTTGCCCCCCTCAAAGACACGATGTTGGCTATGAGGAAAGATCAGATGATGAAGAATCTGAAGAGGTGAATAACTTAAATGAAGAAAAAAATAGAAATTTGTTGAATATTGGCGAAAGTACTCTAAAGAGAGAATGTAAGAATCTTAATAAAAGAATCGAATCTGTTGACTCTTGCAGATGATGACGACTTTCCGGATCCAATAGAGCGTCTTCCGTCTCCATTACATTATTTAAAAATGTTTATATCACCCAATATGATCAAATTATTGGTATCAGAAACAAATTTGTACAGTGTTCAAGTAACAGGGAATTCAATTATGTTGATTGAATATGAAATGGAGCAAGTTTTAGGTATGTACATTCAAATGGGACTTGTTTAAATACCACATATTAGACGATACTGGAAAGATGGAATAAGGTCTGAACAAGTTGCTGGAGTCATGTCTCGAAACAGATTTGAAAATATTTTAAGATATATACATTTTGTTGATAATTTAAATGTTGATGATACTGTGCGTCTTGATAAATGTTGGAAATTGTGCCCATGGTTATCTATGTTGTGGAATAACATGCTATCAATACCAGAAGAATGTAAGCAGTCGATTGATGAAATAATGATCCCATTTCGTGGGAGAGTCCACATGAAACAATACATGCCACAAAAGCCTCGTAGTAAATGGGGATTAAAATTATGGTCTAGGTGTGGATAATTCGGTATTTGCTACGATTTTGACGTCTATACTGGACAGTCTAAAGGACATTATTGGGAACAAACTGGTTATGAATTAGGATTAGGAGCGGGTATTGTTTTACAACTATGCAGCACACTGAAAGCTCCTGAGAAAACTACAATTTCTTCACCGGAATTAACCTGGTAAGAGAACTGTCGAAAAACAGAATAAGCTTCATAGGGACTGTGAAAGAAGACAGATTGATGAAGTGTAAATTAAGAAATGAGAAAGAAATGAAGAAAAAAGGAAGAGGATCCATTTACTACTCGGTAGCATCTATAAACAATTTTGATGTTATAGCAGTGAAATGGTTCAATAAAATGTCAAAAATGCGACGTATTCCTATGTATAAACAAGGAAAGGAACTGTTAAAAGGCCTACCACATGTAAAAATAACAGCTTTTCAAAAAATAAAATTAATTTGAAATGTGGTGAAATTCTTCATTTTTCATCCTAATCTGCCCATGGTAGCATATATGATACCATACAGAAATCCTTTAAAATATAACAAAATCTCAATTTTTTAAATATTTTTATTTTATTTGACCCCCAACAGCATAAATAAGACAAACAAATAATTTTTTCCATAGCAATATCTTGTAGTGGGCAGTAGAGGGTTAAAATAGTTCCGCTAAAAAACTTTTATAGGAGCAAAAACAATGCATATCAATTTAATTATCTTTTTCAGAGAAGGCTTTTTCAGCTTGAAGAGCTTGTGGTGTGCGGTATGCATTTTTCAAATTTGACTCATTTTCTTATGGGTTTTATTTATTTTAAATTTCATCATTTCAGTAGATATTTGTTACATATTTTGTAAAGATTCTTTTTAGAAAATTGTTGCCAAATTGTAAAACAGCGCTAATAATGATATTTCCTTTCAAATAAAAAATGTATTTACATATGACTATTAAACACGGAAAAAAAAAGACTACAATAAAAATTAAAGATCAAGTAAATGGGGAAAATTGCATCATAAGAAATGTAATTACACGTGAATATTAAAAAGAGAGAAAAAAAAAGTTAAAACAATATTTAAATTATTACGAGTTAAAAGCAGTAAATGTGGAAAATTGCGCCATATTTAAAATGCCTATCAGTTTCAATCTAAAAATATGTTTACACGAGATATTTATTTCATATTTCAAAAGTCTTTTTACCTATTGTTGACAATTTTATAAAAACGCAAATTATAATATTTCGTTTCAATTAAAAAATCTATTTACACGTGAGTATTAAAACAAAAAGAAAAATTCGGTGAAAATTACTTTATTTTAAAATAATACATTTAAAATATCTTATTTAAAATAATTTTCTTATACTAATTGTTATAAAATTCCGGGAGGCAGCGTCATTGTTTACTTTAACCTTTTATTCAAGCCGGTTTTCAAGTGTTTACTTGATTACTGGATTATTTAAACAATCTGGAAACGACTTTATAGCACTGAAAACCGCTTTGTTAAAGTCTACCAAAAAATCCACTTCGTCACAGTCTGAGCCACTCACCATGTTAATAAATATATGCAATAATTATAGTAAAATTAGGTATTTAAAACAGAAAAAACCGGAAAAATATAAGAGGGAAAATGTTAAGGTCTAAAATTTATTTTTTAATGTATGTTTCAAAATAGAAATTATTATTCTAGTGCGTCTGTTCATCGCGTCTGTGCAATGCGTAAACTATGTGTCAAATTTTCATGCTTTCGAAACGAGCGTTTCGTGTAAACGCCTGGCAGATGCCCCGAATCCATTATTTTTATGCCAGTAATTTTTACGTTAACTTTCGACCTATTTAATCACAGAATTTCTCAAAAAGATTAAAAATTTTGCACAGGACATGTATCGCAAGGGAGTAAAAGGCTCATAGCAGAGTTCCTGCACTATGACTGAAAATGCGAATGTATAATAGAACGAATTGTAATTTTTGAACAGTATTTAAGTGCTAAAGATTTTGATAAATTGTTCATATGATAATAGCTTCGCTGAAATGCAATATAGTCAGAAACTAATGCTGTCTCTGCCGTAAGTAATTTTTTTGTGACCTGAGGTCTTTTTCGGGTAATATTAAGAAAACTATTGCATATAAAAGTATGAATTTGGTAGTTTTGAGAAATGTTCAATAAATGCGCTGAACCAGACATTATTTAAATCAAAAACTTATTTTAATCTGTATTTAATCTTGAAGTTGGCCCAAATAATTCTGTTAAAAAGTTTTATAGGAACAAAAACAATGCAAAGCAATTTAACCATGTTTTGAAGGGAAATACTTGATGAGCTTGCGGTGTGCAATGTGTAATCATTTTTCAAATTTTACTAATTTTCGTAGAGTTTTTTTTTTTTAAGATTTTTTATCCAAACTTTCATAATTTCAATTGAGATTTATTTCATATTTTAAAAAGTTAAAAATATTTTAATTTATTTCTTTTTAATTCTTGCGAAATTGTAAAACATCGCAAATAATAATATTTCCTTTCAATTAAAAAATATATTTACACATGGCTATTAAAAACAGAAAAAAAATAAAATTAAAATTAAAGATTACGTGTTAAAAGCAGTAAATGGGAAAAATGTATTCACACGTAAATATAAAAATGAGAAAGAAAACTTTAACATAACATTTAAATTACTATTCATTGAAATTAGGAAATGAAGAAAATTACGCCATGTTTAAAATTTAGTTTCAGCATTTGGTAAATAACCGTTTCAATTTAAAAATACATTTACATGAGATATTTATTTCATTTTTCGAAAATTTGATTACCTATTGTTACCTATTTTAAAACAACGCAAATAACATTTCCTTTCAATTAAAAAATATATTTTCACGTGAATATTAACCCCTTAGTTCTCGCACCCGTCATATTCACTGGCTGTGTCCAAAGCGTTATAAGTAAGCGTACAAAGTTAATGCTGGAATCTGCCGTAAATTAACACAGCTGCGCCCTCTTGTGGATGGAGTGCATAATACAAATACGCGGGTTTTTAGTATGACGTCACATATGACAGAATATCTACCATCTGCGCATCTCGTCCGCATATTTTCTGAATATTTACTCACTCATGGAAGATGAACCTTGTTCACCAGATTTATTGCAAAATATTTTTGTTACAGTTTGTTTTAATGAAAATATGTGTATTTAAAAAATAGTCGCAATGTCATTTTAATTTCCGGAGAAAAATCACTAATGCTACGTAAACATTATTGCCTTTTGCACCGAAACTAAAATGAAATTGCAACTATTTTTTAAATACACATATTTTTATCAAAACAAGCTGTAACAAAAATATTTTGCAATAAATATGGTAAACAGGATTCATCTTCCATGAGTGAGCAAATATTTGAAATTCATGATTAAAATTTTAACAGGTATTCTCTAAAATGACTTTGTCTGTTTTTCCGCCTATAACTCTTAAATTGTAAATATCTTCAAATAGATCTGAATTTTATGCAAGCTATTCAGGCTAAAAGAAAACCATTTTTGTTAATAAAAGTTACAGTCGTAACTTTTCTTTCCGTGGTTTTTTTCCAGCTTTTTTTTCCACATTGGAAGAAACTTGCCCACCTTGGGTTTATGTTATTATTTATTAGAAAAAAATGTATTTTAAATCTAATGAGCGAAATGCATGTGTTTAAGTTGGTGTAATATACGAGTATGTATGTATTTTAAATAAAGTTATATTTTTCAAATGACGAGTATATTTTTTAAACGATGATTTTATATTTTAAATGAAATGAATGCAGCATAAACGCTGGTGATGGGGAAAATATTTGACGGTTTATGAACTGCGGCCAGCTAACATAATTGTACCTTTTTTACACTCTTTATTTAATCTAACCCTGTTCATATATATAAAAATATTTAAAAAAAATTAATCAAATTTTCACTCTCAGATATGCTAGAAACATAAAAATTATGTACATAGATGTGTTTCTGGTAGCAATACAACATTTTAGTATTTTTATAACTTGATTATAATTTACCAAATTAATTTTAGGGCATTTTTACGTTATCTAAACGCGGCTGACATAACTCCTGTTGACATGACTCCTTAAACATTCTTTATGATTGTTACAACTGTATACAAGATACAACAATTGAATTATGTAACAACCACGCTCTCTAAAATATACCAGCTTGTTGTGGAATTGCAAAAGAGTAATACTTTAACTCTTTAAGCATCTTAAACGTGATTTTCAGTCACATAATTTTTAATTCAAACGCTGCTTTAAGCATTTTTTTATAATAATGTTAATTTTTTTTCCACTGGAAAAGATAAATAAATATATAAGGTAATCAAATACAAATTCACATAACAATTAGTTTCATAGTTATTATTTTGCGAATCGTTAAACATGTATAAATTTTTTTTCCATATGCTTAAACAATTATAAACACTGAAATGTAGAAAATAAAATATAATATCCCCATTAAAATTCTATTGATACAAAGCACAGTTTTTTATTTTACTTTGCTTCCTAAATTTGGTTCATATCGAAAGCAATAGGTATAATAAAAGTGGCACATAAATAAGTTCTCAGAAAAAAAAATGAAAAAAAAAATATATTTATTAAATAATGGATAACAGCTGATACATTTATAGCAACTTTTTTTTCTTCAAATTTCCACAACTAGTAAAACAGAACAGCAAAAATTTAATATTAATATTATAATGTGAACGAGAATACTCTTTCAAAAGTAAAACTGGAAACAGTACTTAGAACCAACTATATTTCCAGAACATTGAGAAGTTTTTAAAACTATTTACAGATAATATAAATTTAGAAACAAAGTTAAAAACGCCAGAATATGTAAAGTATGAACAGACTATTTTCGGTAACATTTAGCATACCGCATTAGCATACCTCCTCTATTCACTCAGTCTGGTACCTTCTTAAGTTTTGTCTATTTTAGAAGGTGGTATTCATGAAGCACCAGTCATTTTAATGATCGCAGCATATTCGAAAAATTCTATTAAGTTTCTCTGCAGGGGCTCCAATTAACTTTGGATTTTTACCAGAATCTACTCAGGCCTGGCACCTGTAAAGACAAAGATGAATCAAGTTTGTTTGTTTTTTAATTTAACTTTCTAAAATAAAATAAGAAAAAAATTATACGTCATGCATAGATTATGAAACACTTTCCAATACTACTAGTTTTTTAATGCAATTTCATTTTTTGATAGGTTGAGGGGGGAAAAAAAGCATAACATAGTTAAAAATCAATTTTAGACATTACAATTTTCCGCAATACATTATCGTGTAATATAGTATGTATCCCTCTAAACGTACTATAAATGTTACACACCCCATATTCAATAATGTCCTATAATAATAAGCCTCAATAACATGTAACGTACATTATGTGAAAATTCGAATAGATTTACGAAGGTTGGACAGACATACAAGCAAACCAAAGTTATAAGTATTTTTCAGTGGTTTACCACTATAGGGGCCTAAGTGATTATTTAAGAAGATTGGTGCAATTCGGACTTCATAAAGCGAAATTGGTTGCCAAATGAAATAAACAGCATGAAAACAAACCTCATGAACTTTATACATATATATAAACATTGTATTTATTTATGTATATTATTATTGTTTTTCTTTATATACCATTCACTTCAGTTTGTATAAAAAGAGATTCTTTGTATTAAATAAATTGTATAAATATTGAAAAAAAAATTATTGTGTATATGACACATTGAATAGTTTGCAATGTATTATGTTGCCAAACTTCTTTCCCTAACCAAGGCCATTTTCTCTATCTCAGCAATGCCCTATTCTGGAAAAGTACCCATTTTCCAAATATGTTGGAAAATGTTAATTAGTTGGAAGTGTTAATTAAAAAGGAAATTTTTCTCTATTTCAAATCTGAATTAAAAATATAAGATAGGTGCTTCTTTGTTTTACCGGGTCCCAAGTATGACTCGCCAAGTCACCAAGATTTATTGCCAATTTATAAGATGTATATGACATTATAATCATATTATATGATATATACGGCATTTCATGATATATATTATAGTCATACATGACGCACATACATGACATAGGTATAAGTCCTATTATAATGTGCATATGACATATAAAATGGAAATATTACGTATATATTGAAGTATGTATGAACGTTTGAAACGTATGAAAAAATGTATGAAGTTTGGAGTATATATATATATATACATAAGTTTGGCGATGACCTTCGGGAAATCGTAATTGTAACTTTGGCATAATCGTAAACGTGGACGTCGCTATTACAAAGAATTACAAACACTAATTTAATGAACCTTAAAACATGTAAAGTAATGTTTATGGGAGTTAAAAAAGTGATTCACCGAATTCTTACCAATTGAATTAATTTTACAAAATAAATTATATAAAAAATATATAAAGCAAACAAACAGAAAACAGCGATCATTGCCTATTTTAACAACTCTCTCTATTTCTTTTTTTTTTTTTATCCCACAGTAAACTGTCAAATAAAATGTTATAAGGTGAATATATTTTCACAAAAGCCCACTAAAATACGTTGCGAACTTCAAATAATAGATATTTTATTTTGAAATTTATTATATAATCGTTTGAAAAAATAATTAAACACGTTTTTAATAGTGCCACAATTTATTAGCTAACAATTTTTAAGAAAAAATTTGGGAGTCAAAACAAAAATCATAAAAAGTGTAAGGCACTTATAAAATATTTTTACGCAATCGTGTTGCATGAAAAATACTGGCGTAAAAGCTGAATGATGCTACCAATTAACTGTATTGTTGAAAAAAGAAGAAAAGCAGCGCCTATAATTTTATAGGCAACTTTGCAAAAGAGTAGTCGTTAAAGGTACCGAGACGCATTCACTAAAGACTTCAAGCACAATGGGCACATTTAATACCAATATTATAATTCTTATAAAGTTGAAACAATATTATTGCTAGCAATTTTATTTTTATTTATTTATTTTTTTTTTTTTTTTTTTTTTTTTTTTTGCAGTAACCCCCTTATGATGCACTAAAATTGATTTCCACATCTAAAATACGTGTAATCCGCTGTGTTTATCAAAATAATACAGCCGTTTTAATATATCTTAGAAAAAAATCTATATATATATATATATGTGCATATAAAGGAATTGTTCGTTTAATAATAAATATGATTTCAGTTATCGGCAATTGTTGTGTGTTTCAGCCTTTTTTAAATCTTTGTTTGGTGAATGTACCGCAATCGGATTATTTCGATAAAAGTTACTTTCAATTTCTAACCCTTATTTAATTTTTATATAGTTACAAATGTATACTGTTTTCTCATTTGATGATCATTGAAACATCTCATTTGATAATCATGGCTATCAACCCGATTGCGGAAAGTTATCCATTTTACCCCTTCGAAGAACGGGTGTAACATAATAACTGTTTAATTGAGCATACCATGTACTATTTGTAAATATTTTATATTTCATTCCAATTTTTGAAGTTTCTTGTATACTTTGTATGCTTTCTGTAATGTTATTCACCTATGCGAAGTGCAGGTATCCCATGAAAACTATTTTTCCCGGATATGACACAATGACCCAAGGTTATTAGACTATAAAGGTTGGCTCGTAACTTTTCACCCAATCGGAGGGGTCTTTCTCTGCTACGTCACAAGAATCCACAGTCGGACTCCCTCCTGTGCTAATAGCGTTATATACAGTTGAATTGTTATGCAATTGTTATTGCAAAATATGTCTAATAACCTTGACAATGACCGACATATTTCTGGATTTTTAAAAAAAAAAAAGTAATTTGTCGATTTTAGGAATTTTTTTTAAAGCTATTGTCTAACATTCTCAAAATATTTAAAAATATAAATAATCAATTATTTCTGGTTTAAAGTACAAGAATTACTGCTTTCACTTTAAATTAAAGTGTATTCTAATGTAAAATTAAATGAGTTTTAAATGGAATGAATGAAATGTTTGTATTTTAAATATTATAAATAAAATTCGATCAAGAGAATATTTGGAAATTTATCGCCTGCGCCCGGTAAATAAAAAAATATGCCTTAAAATTAATTAAATAATTTATTCTTAAACTCTAAGCATAATAAAACGTTTAATTCTCATCGGAAATACGCATGTGTATATATTTTTTATAACTTTATCGTATCAGGAATTGAGTTAAAAACGCTGCTACAAAATTCTATCTTTACATATAGTAACTAAATTTTATGTGAACTTGTTCATTGCATTACAAAAACATAATTAAAATAGAACGTATTAAAATTAGTGACATTTAATAATATATATTAAATAATATTTTATATTTTTTATAAATGATAATAGAACACAAAACTAACCTGTTTTTTTTTTCTTTTGGGAAGCGAAACAAATGAAATCTCTCAGATTGAAAACTGCAATAATTAGAACGCCAAGGTGGCATTTTTTCAAATACTATTAGTTTATAAAAGAACTGTTTTTGTTTAAATAACTAACTTCAATTAATAATAATGGCGAATAAATAAATGGAATTAGCTATACTTCCAACAATTAAGTACCGCAGACGACAAATAAATAAAATCACGGCTGCGCGTGCGCATAGTTATTTCATAGACAACGAACTCATAGATCACCCACGAAGGGGAAAGAAGTTAATAATCCTCTTGTAGTTCACTCCGTCCGCTAGGTGGCGTATGACCTTGATTGACGTGACCTCGCCTTTAATCTTGCGGATACCTCCCCCATTTAAGATAGGACGCTTACTTATAACGCTTTGGGCTGTGTCTTTTACTCAGATTGTTTGATTCCTACCAGTTTTATAAAATAGTGTAATTGGATTTATTTTAGTATCGTTTTACCTGACATTAAATAAGGTGGATATTTCTTTTTCAAAAAAGTGGTGCCAATAAGCAATTTGAATTTTTTACCGTAATTTAATTCGAGCGTTAAGGGGTTAAACAGAGGAAAAAAATATTTGTGAAGATTATGTCTTATTTAAAACAATTTTCTTATAGGATTGTTATAAAATTCCGGGAGGCTGCGTAATTGTTTACTTAGCCGTTTTATACAAGCTTATTTTCAAATATTTAATTGATTTTATGTAATCAATCTCGATAACAGCCATTTGTCGTCTCGGCAATAGTTAATTCGGTCTTAACCCTTTGCGGTCGAAGTACTCCTTCCAGGCACAGTTATTAGAGGAATTTATTCGATTGGCACGAGAAACATTTTTACTTGCGATATCTCAATATCTGTACGAGAAATTTACTAAAAACTGCATTTTTAAAATATATTGGTGCATATAGATTATAAAATTTGAATCATGTATATAAAGCTTGAGTGACTATTTGCCAACACTCAACCGCAAATATTTAACCCTTCACTGCACCACGTGCATCTGGTACATATCTAAAAACACTGTAATTCTTATGATGTGCCATGAATTTGGCCAATATGATCTCTATTCCTGGTCAAGAAAAGTCCAAAGAATGGAATAACACTTATTTTGCCCATGTCAGATGGCTGCATTTGAAAAAAAAAATTAGAATTTGTTCTTCGGAAACAAAAAAAAAATTCGATCAAGCTATTAAGGTAAAATTTACTTTCATTATTTTTACTGGATACTTAAAAACATTAATATTAAAAAGTTGCAGAGTGTTAAGCAGATAAAATTAATTTAAGCTCATTTAGTTGTAATATATATATATATATATATATATATATATATAGCAATGCAATATTTTAAAACCCTAACTGTGTGCATAGGGTACACGCCATAAAACATCATTTGAAATTTAATTTTTTTTTTACTATTTTTCCCATTATTAGACCGATATATAGATTTCAAATAAATTTTTTCATAATAGAAAATATCGTGCAGTGAAGGGTTAAAATCAACCGGTCAAAAGGAAATGACTTCCTATCCGATTATAGGAGATCTCCACCGGTCGTTTAATTTAAATTCAACGTACTTAATATTTTCTTATAAACAGTGCATATTATCGTGTTTTTAGTGTCTGTTGTGTCTAAACGGGGGTTGACGAGGATAGCTGGTAGGGACAGAGGAAAAAAATACACCCACTTCTATTCGCATGTAGTTTACATTACAATCATAACTAAATGTAATTAGACTCCCAACAATATCTCCTTTCCCTTATGAGTGCGATATTTTAACTATTTCTTGGAAAATTTAATTATGTTGCTAGGAGTTTGAAATAACTGAATGTAACCGGAAATTAAGAGCAAATTGAATTGAATTTCGTCAGGTACATTAAAATTAAAAAATTTTAAACAATTCTTGAACAAATTTGACATTTTGTTGTTAAAATTCAATGGAATACATACTTCTTACTGCTTTAGAAAGTAGATTTCGTCTACAGTCTGGGACTTTAGAAAATCTCTATGGTGCATTATGCAGCTTCATACCATAGCATAAAAAGATTTCAAGACTGTTTCAAGAGTACAGTTTTCATTCTATCTTTCACTCTTTCTATGTCTTGTCTAGAAAATCTATATAATACATTATGCAGCTTCATAATGTAGTATAACAATATTGCAAGATTATTTCAAGAGTACAATTTTTCTTCTATCTTTCGTTCTTTCTATGTCTTGTTAAAAAATCTCAATGATACGTTATTCAGCTTCATACCATAGCATAACAAGGCTGCAAGACTATTTCAAGAGTACAATTTTTCTTCTATCTTTCTCTCCTTCTACGTCTTCTCTAGAAAATTTCAATGATATAGATGCAATTTCATACCATAGCATAAAAAGATTGCAAGACTGTTTCAAGAGTACAGTTTTCCTTCTATCTTTCACTCTTTCTATGTCTTGTCTAAAAAATCTCTATGATACAATATGCAGCTTCATAACATAGTATAACAATATTGCAAGACCATTTTAAGAGTACAGTTTTCCTTCTATCTTTCGTTCGTTCTACGTCTTTTTAGAAAATCTCAATGATACATTATGCAGCTTCATACCATAGCATAACAAGACTATTTCAAGAGTACAATTTTTCTTCTATCTTTCTCTCTTTCTACGTCTTCTTTAGAAAATTTCAATGATACAGATGCAGTTTCATGCCATAATATAAAAAGATTGCAAGACTGTTTCAAGAGTACAGTTTTCTTCTACCTTTTACTCTTTCTAGGTTTTTCGGTGGTACGAAATTTATGCATATATACAATATGTAGGAAGTTTAGTACTAGACACTTCCACATTATTTGCGAACAATTTCTATGGATAGATTGAAGGGGGTCCAGAATGATGCTTGCCTTGGAGTCTTAGACGGCCCAAGTCGGGCCCTGTTCGCGCTTTCTCTAAGTGGTAATAAAAGCAGGAAATTTTGCACAATGTGAACTCACGCCAAATTAAAGTACTATAACAATGGAACTATTAATAAAGAGGAACTGACATATCCCTAAAATAGTGAAGCTTCAACTGTAACCGCTTTTGCTGTAGCTGATTGGTGACGGGGAAAACATTCACCAGTAAACTTAAATAGAATTTTTTTCTTTATTTAAACGCCTTAATAATGCAAGCTTTCAGTCGTAAATAATGACAAAAACAGATATTCAATTTTACTGGTGGAAGTTTACTTCAGTGGTAGTCAGGCCCTCCGTTTCTGTCATAATTTGACAACCTAGAATTCCTCCTCTCAGTGTCAGTGAAAACAATTATAATCCTGAGCAAGCTGCTACCAGTAAAAACAAATAGAAAATTGAAAATTATTTATGGGAGAAATTGTTTGTGAAAAAGACCGCTAAAATAAGGCAAAATTTTCTATTCAAAATGTACTGGTGGGAGTTTGCAGTAATCAGAAACTGCTGATCCGATGAAAGGAGTTATGAATAAATAGGAGGAAACATATAGTGTACTGTCTACTAGTTGCGAATGAAGTAACTGAGGTGATTGTTACAAGATGGCGACTGTTTCTTTTAAATCGAATAAACAAGTTCTGATTACCGCCTGGTCAAGCTTCCCACCAGTAAATTTGAATAAAAAATTACGTTTTATTTAAGCGCCTTAAACATGGAAATGTTTTATCAAAAATATGATAAAAATTTCTATTCATTTTTAATGGTGTCAGTTTGCCCAGATATTATAATCTTTTTCACTGATACTGATAGGAGGTTGTATAGGTTGTCACAATATGGCGGAAACACAGAGCCTGATTACCGCC
Organism: Maratus speciosus; assembly: GCA_963932465.1. Lineage (NCBI taxonomy): Eukaryota > Metazoa > Arthropoda > Arachnida > Araneae > Salticidae > Maratus > Maratus speciosus. The sequence continues at coordinate 174,145,917 of OZ010794.1, read as the reverse complement.
CAAATAGACTTATATCAGTAAAAATTAATATCTGTTTCCGCCATTATTTATGACTGAAATTTTGCATGAATAAAGCGTTTAATTAAGGAGATAATTTCAATTTCAATTTACTGGTGGGAATTTTCCTCGCGCAAATCAAACACCGCGAAAGCGATTACAGTTGAAGCTTCACTATTTTAAGGATATGTCAGTTCCTCTTTATTAGTAGTTCCATGATCCGGTGTAAAAAAGCAGCTGCCATCTGTTGCCAACCTCCTCAGTTAAGTCACTCGCAACTGGTGAACTCTACGCTATATGTCTCCTCCTTTTTTTTCATAACTCCATTACTGTAATAGATTTTTTTAGCAGAAGGACATACACTTCCAGACATGGAATGAGACGTGATTTTGAAATAAACATTCAATGCTTATGAACGAGTTTTTTTAAGAAAAAGCTATCATATTGTTTTACTTGTTAATTTTCTACTTATTCCAATAACATGCATAATATTTATTATCTTTAATTAAAGTACCGCATCGAACAATCCAATATTACTTACGTTTTTCTCAATAAACAATAGAAACTCGAAAATGTATTGAAAATATATTTTATCTTCGTTAATTAAGGCATCAAATCAGATAACAGATTACTCTAAACGAACAAAAGAAACAAAAACAAATAAAAGCAAAGAAACAAAAACAAATAGAAATGAACCGAACATAAAGTTTTGGAAATTCAGATCATAATGAGCATATGTGTTACAAAAGAATGAACAATAAAGCTGTCGTGATTATTCCAAATATTTAGCTTATCTAAATATTTTATCTGAAATATTCTTTAGGGAAATAGTGTAATCATGGAGAAGAAGAAATATGATCCGAGTTACATAGAAAGATTAACTTAATGTTTTGTTTCAGAGTCGTCCTTGTTTTGTTATAATTGTCTATTGAACTGCTGATAGTTGTCGAAAGTATTAGTGCCGAATCAAAATGTGTACAATAATAATAAATACAATGTTACATTTGATAGTTTTTTTTTTCTTGTAAAAACATTTAAATTTCTTTAACCCCTTGAGGAGCGCCGTTTGCAGTTTGCAAACGGTTAATTTTAATGCCGAAATTAACAAATGAGACCAGAAATTTTTTAGTACACTTTCGATCTCATAATATACGTGGGGGGGGGGGGGGGAGGCTTTTGATTATTTTCAAATAAATTTGTTCTTAAATTGAGATGTAAATTAAATATTTCAACATTTTTAGAGCAGAAATGCCTTGTCCCTGAAAGGGTTAACATTAGAAAGGCGGGGATTTTACTCAAATTTTGCAAAAATATTTCACACCAGAATTTTTATTTTAAATTATTAACTTATTTATTTAACTAGTTTTATTTCCTTTGTATCTTTTAAACAAGTTTTATAAAGAAATTTCTGGTTCGAACCGAAATATATTCGTTTGGTAGCGGTCAAAATGACCGCTCGTCGTCTTTCTAGAGTTAATAACATTTCTTATACAAGCAATAGAATCAGATGGTAAAACATACGGTCAAACTTCCACCAGCATTTTAATAAATAAAATTTCGCCTTTTTTTAATGCAGAATTTTTGTTTTAACTAAATAGTGAAATATCGCGATGCGTACCGTATCAGAGTTCGCGTACGTCGTATACATTGCGCAAAATCCTTTAACTTGAACACCAGTTTATTTTAAAATGAATTCTTGTCTCATTTATTCGTGAAACTGTTAATAAAGAGGAAATAACTTGTACTTGAGATAGTGAAGCTTCAACTGTAACTGTTTTCGCAGGGATTGATAACCGCTGTAGAAAACTTCCACCAGTAAATTTAAATCGAAATTTTCTCCTTATTTAAACGCCTCATTAATGAAAATTCCAGTCATAAATAGTGAAAAAAACAGATATCCATTTTTACTGGTGGAAGTTTACTTCGGCGATAGTCAGACCATGCGCTTCCGCCATATTTTGACAACCTAGACAACCTCCTGTGTCAGTGTCAGCGAAAAAGATTATATTACCTGGGTAAACTGATACCAGTAAAAACAAACAGAAAATTTCACCAGATTTATGTGAGAAATTTTCCATGAATAAGGCGCTTAACCCTTTCCGGCACAGTGTGTCCGGTTCGGGCTACCCAATATTAATTCCAAACTTACGAACGGTACCAAGAAAATTTTAGTAAAATGTTACTTTTACAATGAATGGTTAAAATAACATGTTTTTAATTTCTAAAAAAGTCATTTTAAAATTCTGGTGTCAGTCAATCATTTCATCACTTTACAACAAAAATTGCCCGTGCCAGAAAGGGTTAAATAAAACGTGCTTGCTTTGTTTTAAATCTCTATTGAACTGATGAGCGTTGTCGAAAGCTGGTGGATAATAAAAATGTTACATTTGCGAACCTTTTTTTTTTTGTAACAGTAGTTAATTTTCTTTAATTACATTTTTTATACTAGCAAAAGAATCAGATAGTAAAAACTCTTAACCCTTTCAGGCGCAAAGCACTTCCAATCCTAAAATGTTGAAATGAATGAAGGACACCGGAATTAAGAAAATAATTTATTTCCAAACAACGAAATGCTGTATTTCACTCACATGATAGACCGAAAATTTTATTTCCAAAATTCTAGTGCCATTATGGTATTTGGGAAAAATAATTAAGTGATTTCATAAACGTACCACAATCCCTGAAAGGGTTAACGCCTTGGGTACATTTGAGGCACCGCCTCCTGATTACTAGGCCTGAGCGCCGACACAAAAATGGCAGCTGTTGAAGGCGGATTTTTTTATAACATATGTATGATCCCTTAAATTTGGACACCAATATTTTATGAAAGATTTCTTTGACTTGTTTAATCTCAGAGATATAAAGAGCAAAAAACTTAAAAAAAATATTGGTACCAAAATTCAAGGGACCGTACACACGCTGAAAAAAAAATCCGCCTTCGGCAGCCGCCATTTTTGTGTTAGCTCTCAGGCCTTGTATTCAGGGGGCGGTGTTTGAGGACTGACACTCGTCATGTACAGTGTTGCCAGTGTGCTACTTTTTTAAAATTCATATTACTTGATTGCCACAACTTATTTGAAACGGTAAAATTCCCTTTGCTTTCGCCTTAATTAATATGTCATTAAATAAGGCGCATTTTACAATTTCAAAAAAGTGGTGCCAATCAAGAATCTGAATTTTAAAAAAGTAGCCCATCTGGCAACACTGGTCATGCATCTGGCCACTGGCGACAGTTTTTATATTTTGTTCATACCATTATTTAAAGACAAAAATGTGTAGTACTCTTGCACATGTTGTCAAAGTGTATATGAAAGATTTTTGTTTTGAGAAAGTGGTGCGAGATGGAATAAAAAAACCCGCCAGTGACAACCCTGAAATAAATGCGTACCCAAGGGGCTAACCACTTTGCATTGAACGGAGCAAGAGACAGGCTATCACAGGGGTAAATTTCCACCTTTATTTTGATAAAGAAATTTTCCCCTTTTTTAATGCAGAATTTCTCTTTTAAATAAATAGCAAAATACCCTGATACGCACCATATCAGAGTACGTGCATGTGTCGTATACATTGCAGATAATCCTTGAATTTGGACACCAGTTTATTTTTAAAGAAATTTTCCACTCATTTAATTGCTGGTGGTGAACAGAACGAAACAGCTGCGACTGTCTTCGGTGGTAGCAAAACTTTTACGTCGGGGTTGCTAGTTTGGTCCTTTTTTTTTCGAAGTCACATCAGAATTTCTGAAAGAAGAATTTTAACATCAGCAAATAAATAAATAGAATGCTAAATTCCTCTTTAAAAAGTTAAACTTAAAATTACACTATGTGCAAATTACTTAAAAGATGAAAAATATAAAATGGCGTTAAATTACTTTAATATCCTTAGTACTTTCATCTATATGCATAGCCTTCGTCAGAAAACACAAAAATATAAGCGTCTTATTTTCAAATTTCACGTAGTTCGTGTCGAAACGAGTGAAAGTGAAAGTCAATTTTTAGATCCGGAAAACATTGGGAAAATAAAAATTTGGATATAGAGGGAAGTGGAATATTAAGTGTTTTATGATTCTTTAAGCAAACTGAGTCAAATTCTCGGTATGTTCTAGGATAAAACCAATAAATATTTTAAATCGATATTTTATTTTAAAGTTAATTTCGAAGATACAAAAATTTTATGCCCCTTAAAGAAGTATCATGATTTAATTAGCCGTGAATCAATAGAAATTATTACTAAAGAAAATACTGTTTGTAATGCCGTTTCATCATACAACATACCCAGAATTAGCTCAGTTTGCTTAAAGAATCATAAAACACGTAATATTCCACTTCCCTCTATATCCATATTTTTATTTTCCCAATGTTTTCCGGATTTAAAAATTGACTTTCTCTTTCACTCAGTTCGACACTAACTACGTGAAATTAGAAAATAAGACGATTGTATTTTTGTGTTCTCTGACGAAGGCTATGTATATAGTTGAAAGAACTAGGGATATTAAAGTAATTTAACACCTTTTTAAATATTTTTCATCTTTTAAGTAATCAAAGCGATATAAGTAAGCGTCCTATCTTAAATGGGAGAAATAACCGCAAGATTAAAAGCGAGGTCACATCAATCAAGGTCATGCGCCACGTAGCGGATGGAGGGTGAACTACAGGTAGATACCTAACTGTTTTCTTGCTCACACCACTAAAATTGTAACTTTTTTCACCTTGATTAATAACAGAAGTGCCTTTGATAAGGCGAAGAAAACTTCGTGGTGTCAAGTGCATCTGGATGCACCTCTCGCTACGCCGTTATTTTGCAATTAATGTGGCAAACAAGATTCGTTTCTATGAGTGACTAGAGATTTAAAAAATACGCGCCACACTAAAAGCCCGCGTATGTGAATTATCACTCCGTCCACAAGGTGGCGCAACTGTGTTAATTTACGCCTGATTCCAGCATTAAGTTTGTTCGTTTACTTATAACGCTTTGAGTAATTTGCGCATAGTATAATTGTAAGTTTAAGAATTTTAGCTGTAGGTACTGAACAGGTACTGAACAGGTAATCAGCATTGAGGGGTTTCCTAGCTGATGACAGCTTAACACCCAGACTAGGAAATTGAAATGTCTTATGTTTTAATGAGCCATTGGGAAAAAGTTAAACTGTAGCAAAGCTACTAGAAGAGTAATAGAAGTTAACAAGAGAAAATGAGAAATTTAAGAAAAAAAGGAATAAAATTGAATTTTAAAGTATAAACTTAAGATGAAAGAAAGTTAACGATAAATCTTAAAAAATACAAGAATCTTAAAATAAGTAAAGTCAAACTGTAGTTGTATAACTACTATAAGGAGTTTAGAAAGTTAAAGTTAGTACTGTTCAGAGAAACACTCACCAAGCATGGGCAAGAAAAGCTAGGGTGGCAAAGACCACAACATCGAACCAAAAAAGGGACTAATCAGGGCCATACATTTTATTTTTTAAGTTTTACAATTTTTATGGTCTCTATAGTATATAGAGAGGGGTTTTTTTATGATAAGAAAAATATATAAAAAGGTAAGAAAAATATAGAAGAGGCAAAATATAGCGTGGTGAACTCCGATGTTACTGAGTGTCTATAATTATGGAAAACCTGGGCCGTTTCCGATGGTGGGCTTCAAAAGCGTCATAATCCGGTAGCTCCGCTACGATTTCATTAGGGAGGTCGAAAATTTTTTCATAAAATTTTTTGGCTAAGTCGTTTATGCGCTTACGTAAGGTAGTAGTTTTTAGGTCTCTTCGGACTGTGGAGTTGCGAAGATAACAAGATGCGTTACGGACAGTACGCAGGTTGGAATTGTGCAAGCGACTAAGGGTGTCCATAGTGGTCTTACATGTGAAGCCCCAGACCGGACTGGCATAGGTTATGATGGGAAGGATGCATGAATTATAGAGAATTAATTTATTGTGGACAGACAAGGTGTTACTGTTAAGGAGAGGTTTTGTAGAGTTAAAGGCTCCAGCGACTTTACCTCTGATGGAGAAAATGTGCTTTTTCCAAGTTAAGCGGCGGTCCAGAATGACCCCAAGATACTTAGCTTGGTCTGACCAAGGGATAACAGTGTTATTAATAATGATTCTGTTAGGGAAAATTATTTTGCGAGAGAAATATACTGCAGTAGTTTTAGTTTCATTTATGACAACACGCCAAAGAATACACCAGTTCATGAAGTCATCAATATGAGTCTGTAGGTACCTGTATAGAGTATACGGGTGGTGTGCCGAAGCATAAATACAGGTGTCGTCCGCATAAAGAGCGAGGTGAGTGCGCAAGGAACGTGGGATATCGTTAAAGAAAATGTTAAATAAAATACAGCCCAACAGGGAATACAGGGCCATACAGGGGAGCCCAACACGCTCCCCTGGAGGATGCCCGCTAGGATAAGGAGAATAATAGAAAGAATGTTGTTTATGCGGACTTGAAAAGAACGGTCGCAAAGGTACGAATATGTTAAATGTATAAGTCTGGGATGAAAACCGAGCTGAATTAGTTTGTAAATGAGGCCCGTATGCCAGACCTTGTCAAATGCCTTTGGGACATCAAGAAAGATGGCAGCTGCGGGAATTTTTGCATTGAGTATCTCGCTGAGAAACTCAACAACCCTAAGAAGCTGGTGTTGTGTCGAGTGTTTTGGGCGAAAGCCAAACTGCTCGGGCATGAGAATGTTGTGTTGTTGAATGAAATCCTGCAACTGGGTACGAATGACACGTTCCACAACTTTACTGATAGAAGGTAGCAAGGAGATAGGTCTGTAATTAGTGGGGTCTGACAGGTTAATTCCAGGTTTTGGAATAGGAGAGATTATAGAAAGTTTCCAAGGTTTAGGGAAGTAGTTATGTTTTAAGATAGCATTAGTGAGGTCAGTGATATAGATTATGCAATTAGGAGGAAGGTTTCTAAGAGCAGAGTTAGTAATTTTATCGTATCCTGGGGTTTTACGCTTTTTGAGTTTTTTGATAATATTGTGGATAACAATAGGTTGAATTTTAGGGGGGGGGGGTCTTGAAGGGGGAGTAGCCAAAAAGTTCCGAACTGTCTCGTTAACATGATCAAGGTGAGCTTGGTTTGCAAGGATAGGATTAGGAGAAAATTGGGTGGCATAAGAATTAGCAAACATGTTAGCTTTTTCTTGGTCAGTATAAGCAGTAACATTATTAGTTGTGAGGGGGGGAATGGGAGTGTAATGTTTATTCAGTTTGCGTTTAAGAATCCAAAGAGAGTTGTCCTCGCACGATAATGTTTTGAGAAAGTTGTTCCAATTTTTCTGTTTTTCTTTGTAAAGACTGTTTTTAATTTTATTGTTTAACCTATTGAGAAGGGGTTTAATGGAGGGGTCTCTTGAATTTTGAAATTGTCGGCGGAGCCGATTACGCTGTTTGATAAGGTTGTAAATATAACGGGGTGGGACGAAGGCAAAATTATCTTTGAAGGTATTAAATGTAGAAAAATTTTGAGCATTAGTGATGTGAGAGTTGAGATGTTCAACAGCCGCATCAATGTCATCGGTATTGTTAATATCAGGGAAGATGATGTCCTGAGAATTAAGGTAATTTGTAAATTTATTCCAGTCAATAGCCACGGAAGGGGGGGGGGAGAAAGAGGATTAATAATATCTATTTTAAAGCAGACAGGCAGGTGATCAGAGGAGAGATCATTAATAACTGTAGAGTAGATAGGGTAAGGAAGATTTTTGGAAAGAGAGAGATCAATGATAGAGTCCCGGGCACCAGGCACTTTGGTAATGTGTGTTGGTCTGGGTGGTGCATGAAGATTTAATTTTAAGTTTTGGACTAAGTTATGAAGAGAGGTACCCCGCCGAGAATTGCCATGGCAATTCCAGCGTCTGCTTTTGGCATTGTAATCGCCTACGAAAAAGCAGTGGTGATGTTGAGAAAAAAGCTGTGTAAGACTATTAACAGGTAAGTTACCAGTGGGTGGAGCATAAATAGAAGCTAATTTAATATTGATATGAGGAAGTTGAAGATTAATACTGGTATACTCAAGGTCATTAAAGGTTTGGTTGTGCGATTGGTAGTGTGGAAGATGGTTTTCGATGTAAATAGCGGTACCTCCTCTGTGCGTACCATCCGCACGAGGTGTATGGAATAGCCTGTACCCAGGGATGTTAATGTTGAAAGTAAGGTTGAAAGTCTCTTGTAAGAAAATAACATCAATTTGGGGATGTTCGTGAATAAAGAGTTTAAGTTCATTAAGTTTATTCTGCAAGGAGTTACAGTTCCAGGAAAGAAAAATTAGTGAGGAAAAGGTAGAAGAGGAATTACTCATCATTAAATGTGTTAAATTCCGTGGCTAAAGTTTCTATAGCACTCATAAGGATGAGTATTTTTTCTATTGAATCTTGTATATTTTTAGTTTGGTTAGCAATATTTTTGAAACATTGGATGAATTTGTTAAATTTCAGGAGCTCTTTCATCTCCTTGAAGGTCTTGAATATTTCTTTTAAGTCATTAGCATAATTAGTACTAGTGGGTTGTTCTGGTGTTGCATTTTGAGTGTCATTTGGCTTATTTGGTGTAGTTTTTGGGAGTTTGGGTCTTGGGTGGGAGAAGGGAGCGGAGCCGGGGCTTCAATAGGTTTTTCTTCTGGTTTTTTGGCCTCTGGCTAACGGACATAATTATAAGTAGATAAAAGTACCGCCATTGCATTCGGTATGATTTTAGGATTATCTTTACGGACGGTTTTGGGGTCCTGCTGTTTTTTATGAAACTTGGGGGTTTTGGGGCAACCGCGGTAAGTAGCCACGTGCTCACCATAACAATTTGAACATTTGGGGATGATCTTTCCAATTTTATTGCACTGGGGAGTTAGATGCTCTTCTGAACATTTGGCGCATTTTGGCGGCAGGCGGCAAATCTCGCTGAAATGTCCAAATTTCTGGCAACGGTAGCATTGCTTTACGATGTTAGTGCCTTTAAAATGCTCAATATCTACTTTAATGTAGCAAATTTCGTGAATTTGGTAGATTTCTTCGAATTTTTCACGTGGGAGAACATTGACGACGTAGAAGGGCATTGGTCGACCGGTCTTTCTACTTTTCATCATCGAGGCTCTATTGGCCACGAAATTATGTTCTTTTAGAGCTTCAAATATGACCTGGGGATCGGTATATGGGGGAATTCCCCTAATGACGACTTTCCTGGGGCGCTGTTCCGCGGGGCTCAGGGTTGTATAAGGAATTGTTTTAGAATCCAGATAGTCTTGTGCTTTACGAAAATCTGCGTCAGTTTTACAGTGGATTTTGAGTAATTCTCCGTCTAGTTTAATCAAGGGATTGCTGTCGTTAAGTTTTTTAATCTCACTTGCAAGTTCCGTCCGCTTGCCTTGGAACTCAATATAGAAGGGGTGAAATTTTAGTTTTTAGGGACTACTTCAGTAGTGGAGCTACCGGCTGACTCGCCTTGAGGGGGCTCAGAAGAATCCATGTTATTTTCATCTAGATAATTTTCTGATATATTGGCATATTTATTCTTTAAGGGAATAGCAGATGTAAGATCATTTCTCCTACGTTTTAGTGTATTAGCAGGGGTGAAGCCGTCATCTGAGTTCACCGCAATTGCCTTGAGTTTTGTTAAGATGTCAATTAGATCATAGTCATGATCATAGATAAATGTTTTAAACTCTCTTAGTTGACTTAATTTTAGGGGGTCAAATGGCTCATTGAACAAAAACATAAGATTATTGAGAAGATTACTCACGCTAGTCTTGTGTTGAGGATTCGTCAGGTAGTCATCTTTACTTAAAAGTCTCATTATGAAGTTATCACAATCTTGCAGGAATTGCTGTACAATCAATCTTTGTACTTCATCCGCTACTCCGGGAAATTCCATCCACGCAGCAGCTAAATCTGATTTCTCCTCTCCATTCAGGATGCGAAGTGCATTGTCAGAAAATTTAAATGGGTCCTCAGTACCCATTACTGTCGTCGGTGAACCCTCTATATATTACTACTATGATGCATCAAGTCCAAGAAACAGTCACTTATAATTTTGACTGTAAGCAATAGCCATTAAATAAAGAAAAGAATAGTATAAGAAATTTCTGGTATGAATGCAAAATTTCCGAAATAAAAAAAGCCAAGATCTCACAACCCTGTACGATAAATCAGATGTCTCGCTTTCGCCAATAGTCTGAAAATCTGAAATAAGAACAAAAGAAATCGACATACAAAGCAACTTGACATTACTCAAGAGAATTATATTAAACTGGGAATAGGAGAGATAGAAAAATATAAAAACGATCTGGAAAATATCCTTTTATTGAAAATTCTGAAAGAAATGAAGTGCACTGCAAGGTTTATATTGACTATAAAGGACAGCCGTCATGTAAGAGAAATGGAAAATAGATGTTGGAATTCCATAAGCATAAGAACTTTGAAGTCTTTGAATCTTTTCTCAATAGAATATTTCTTTTGATATTTATTATATTCTAAATGTTGAATGGGAAATGGAAACTTTCTTCCCAAACTTCCGGTTTGTTTAAACCAAACAAATATACTCTGAACCAGAAAATTTATTGAATTAAATGTATATGGTAGTCATTTTCATTCATTAACCCTTCCAGGACCAATGTTTTTCTATAGCTGAAATTAGTGATGGACAGAATGAATGGTTTCACTATTGAATAAATCATTCGGACAAGCGAAAAAACATAATTTCTAACCTTTGTATATCAGGGTTCGTAAGCATCAAGGGATTCAGTGGATTTTACGTGTTTTAGTAAAAGAAATTCCGTAAAGTACTGGTCGCTATATCTGATTATAGAACTTATTTTCATTAAATAAGGCAAATGTTACTTTACAAAAAATTCTGGTAAAAGGTGCTTGAAAGTCCTTGAAGTGTACGAACCCTTTATATACTATTTTTAATCAATTACAACCACAACGATTTGTAAAAAGAAAAGAAGCAAAAGTATAGTTGCCAGCCTTCGTAATACTTTTAATTTAACTATTTTAAGAAAGTCAGAAAAAAAAAAGAATTTTTATAGCGTTCTGATGTTAAATTTAATTAAAATAAGAAACTTCTCTTTCGATACAAAATACTTCTGGTAGAAATTGAATTTAAAAAAAGCAAAAGTTTGAAGCTGTGCATTTGCGCATGCTCGAATGATTCATTCGAATAATAAACCACCGCCCCCTGAATACTAGGCCTGAGCGCTGACACAAAAATGGCGGCTGCCGAAGCAGTGTTGCCAGATTGGGGACTTTTTTAATTCAGATCATTTGACTGTCACCACTTTTTTTAAATAGTACAATTCGCTTTATTTTTCAGAATTTTTAATCTATTTTTAAATAGGCCGAATATTTTTATTTAAAAAAAAAGCGGTGGCAATCAACAATCTAGGGACAAAAAAGTCCCCAATCTGGTAACACTGTTCCGAAGGCGGATTTTTTTCAGCGTGTGTACAGTCCCTTAAATATTTGTACCAATAACTTTTTTTAATTTTTTTTCGCTTTACTTTTCTGAGATTAAATATGCCAGAGAAATCTTTTATAAAATACTAGTGTCTACATTTAAGGGACCATACCTACGTTAAAAAAAAATCCGCCTTCGGCAGCCGCCGTTTTTGTTTCAGCGTTCAGGCCAAGTATTAAGGGGGCGGTGAGTAAACTCATTCATTCTATCATACCCATCACTAGCTACAATGGTGAAATGATTGCCTGCATAGCTGTCAACTTCTACGTTTTTTTAATTCATACAAACAAGTTTTGAACAAATTAAAAAAAAATTGAAGAAATGTAGTGTTCATTTCATTATATTTATTCTTTAAAATTTCTGATAGATGTATGTTTATTTGACATGTAAAAAGCGTCGAAATTCGCGGCCATGTGTTTGACACTTCAGCTAGAAAAAAATATTAATGGAAAATAAATGGACACTTTTTTTTAACCACAATATCAAATCAAAATTTCATTCGAAAATTCTGATGCAGTTGTGGCATTTAGGAATTAAAATTTAGTGGTTAAAATATTAATCGCCCATGTAACGATTAAATAAAATTTCTGCTTCAGATATATTTATTTGAACGCAAGTCTCTCCTTAAAATTGAGAGAGTTGACAAGTAAGTGAGAATAACAATTTTTATTACTTGCCAAAACAATTATATGTTCTTTAAAAAAAAATTATCTGAGTTTTGTTTTATTTCTAACATTTGTAAAAACTCCGATATCGTAAAAATTTCTTTAACGCGAATTTGGACGTAGAGAACAGTATTCAATTTTAACAAGGTAAAAATATTTTATACATCAAAATAGATATGACATACCCACACATCCTTTATAAAATTAATAATCAAAAGATTCATTATAAATGACATTTGAATGGCACATGAAGCTCCAAACTCAGGGCTTCCACAGGCGATTATTATTTTTTTTTCTTTCACCCACTTTTTCAAAACAAAAATCTTTTACATAACAGGGTTCGCACAGTTCTACCACTAAATTTTTACAGTATTTTCAAAGTATTTCACTACAGAAAAATATTGCTAAATCTGTGAATAAAGGCGGTGATTGCGAATGCTGTGTTTTAAAAATTAAATGTAAATTTCCTTATCATTAATAGTGGTGCCAGAGTCCTTGGAAATTTCAAGGAGTGTGCGAACCTTGCCTACACTTCGACAACATTTCCAAGAGAAATATGGTACAAAAGGTTTTTTTAACAGTGGTGCGAAAAGGATATAAAAATAGTCGCCTGCGGCAGCCCTGGAAACTCGGCAACTGAAGACTCGGAAAAAGATGAGCAATAGGTACATTTACCAACCTTTCGTAAAATTGTGTCAATTTGATCCAAGTAAAATAAATTTTTCAAGACAGAATATTTATTTACTAAAATGTTTCTTATTTCCACTTGTTATATATTTAAGTTTGTTTATTAAAAGAAATTTACGATTTAAAATTTGTTTATTTGGAGACAACTTTCTTACTTGTTTATTTGGTGACTAAATCTATGAAATGTTATTTAACACTAAACCTACAACGGCAAGTGTTAAATCAGTGCATAAGTTGTCTAATGCACTGATTATTTGCACTGGTGATAACTACGAATAGTTATCACCCTATTTTAGATTAGTAAACTTCGTTTTATTTAATCACAGGTATAATCTCATATTTCTGCAATTGAAGAAGGCAAAAATTGTATTTCGAAATTACTGATGGCAAACACTCGGATAATTTTGCAGCTATCTATACAATCTATTACATGTGTTAGCCGGTAGTTTAGAGTTACACCGAAGAGCGAAAACATTATGATTATCCCCACATTTGGCAATAGACTCGCCTGGATGGCGTGGAGGACACGTAATCATATGGGAATGGTATTTAACCCCTTAATTCTTGCTTCCGAGATATTCTCGGGCTGTTTTTTTTACTCAAATTGTTTGATTCCCACCAGTTTTATAAAATAGTGAAATTGGCTATATTTTAGTATCGTTTTTATTGTCTTTAAATAAGGTGAATATTTCTTTTTCATAAAAGTGGTGCCAATAAGCAATTTGAATTACTCAACCGTAATTTAATTCGAGCGTTAAGGCGTTAAATACTCCTAGGGAGTGTGAGAAATCATTTTCGCGCTTACTTCTGCCTGTTATGGAAAAGGCAGCCGATCTAAGCAACATTGATAGAGGTCAGAATTCAATGGCCCGATGGCGTTGGACGTCCACGTGTTATCAAGGGAAAAAGACGTCGGAGACTCTCCCGCTCGGTAAAGCAAAATCGGCTACAGACACTGGCTCGGCTGACAGCCCAATACAATACAGGTCCAAAGAGAATTGTTTCTGAGCACACAGTTCAGCTTACACTGTTGGATATGAGGCTACTCAAGAAACGTCCCACACATGTGCCTCTGTTGACAAAGCATCATCCCCAACTACTCCTACACTAGGCCCGGGAACATCGCGACTGGACCATAGATCATTGGCAGAGAGTTGCCTGGGCCGATGGATCACGATTCATTCTTCAACACGTCGAAGGCGGTGTCAAGGTACGCCTTCTTTCAGGCGGACTGTTGCTCCCTTTACAGGGCTCCCAAATGGTCCGCCAACTGAATACCAATATTATTTTAGAAAAATTTTCTTTTTAAATTTTTTTATAAACCACCCCGGAATCACCTTTGGAAGTTTATTCTAGCGCAAACCTACCATAAAATTTTCTGTTAAAATTTATTGGTATTCAGTTGGCGGACCATTTGGGAGCTCTGCCCTTATGCAGCAGGTCATAAACAGCCCGGTAAAGACGTTATACTACTTTGGGAAACGTTCTCATGGGCGTCTCCGGGACCTGTGATTGTTGTAGAGCAGACAATGAAGGCCGCCGACTATCTGACCATCATTGCAGAACAGTTGCACCGTTACATGTTATCTGTCTTTCCAACTGGAAATTAAGTCTTCGAGCACGACAAGGCTTCATGTCACAGTGCTCGAATTGTTATGGAGTGGTTTCAAGAACATATTTCAGAATTCCAGTTAATGCCCTGGCACTCTAACTCGGCGAATCTTATTACAATAGAGCAGATTTGAGATGTCGTGGAACGGTAGCTCAGTGTTCAAAAACAACCATGTTATAATATTTCGGATTTGCGAGACCGCTGCTTGAACATACGCTACAATCTGTCTTCTACCATCGACCAAAGACTTGTGTCATCCATGGCAAGGCGGGATGCAGCTTTTTTGCGGGCTAAAAGCAATACATTCGTTATAAGGTAGGTGGTCAGTATTGCTTTGGCTCTTCAGTGATTAATCAATAATTAATGTTGCCAGTTGTTCTGCGTAAATCGGATCTCCAAATGCTCTGGATATCATTAATTTCTTACAGTTTATTTCGCCATCTTTAACTGCAGATAATGCTACCATTAGACAAGGCGAAGAAAATTATTTTACAATATTGGTGTCCAGAGCATTTGGAGCCTCGATTTACGCTGTACACCTGGCAATTCTATGATCGATGTATGCTGCAATAAGAGTTTGATGATTGTTCAGTTCCCATCAGTTTCACCTGATTCAACTTTCCCCCATAATTTAATAACTAAGCAACATAGAACGATATGCAATATGCTAAAACCTTCTCTGAAAAATTATCTAACTAACAAGGAGAGTCCCATAAAGATCCATTCAGCAGAACTCAAGTTATAAGCAGGCGGAACGAAATTTTCATTTTCATTTTATATATATAGTAGACGTAGAAGAATGGAATGTTCATTGCTTTATTTGTCAGAGCATGTTTTAAAACTTCCTAAGTATAGTTTTTATAAGACCCAAGGACCGTATAATAATTAAATTAAAAATTTTAATATATATATGTGACGTTTTGACGGCAAGTAGTTGGTACTGTCGAAAATAATCAGAGTTTCCATTCATAAACAGCACAGGCGGCAGCCGATTGGTTTAAGAATAATAAAGAAAAATGAAGAATTCACACAAGGCAGTCGCTTGAAACACTATTCACTTTATTTCCACACTCACGATTGAATCTAGGGAAGATGCTCATTCCTTCAATGGTAAAAAGAATAAAGTCTATTCTCATCACACAAGTAGTTTTAAAAGCATTCCATCTCTTGACTGCGTTCTATGCATAAATCCGTACACAACTAACATCTCCGTATCCATTACGATACCGTTTCTTCCTCATTCTACACACATATAAAACAGTATTCATCCACCGTATTACTACCTCCATCGAGCAGTCACATTGAATATCCAGTCTGCCACGACTGCAATCCGCTATCCTTCTCTCTCTCTTTACACTTCTACATGACATGACATCGCGTTCACCTCTACATGCTAAAAAACTAAAAAGCTAAAAGCCTGTCTCTTGTTCCCGCCATCCGTATTTATACTCCCCTCAAAAGATTGTTCTAGAATAATCTTAAATCCTGGCCCCAGATGTCTAAAGCATAAACAAATGTTAAAATCGGTAGTCAAGATTATGCAAAAATAACCCTTTTTTCCCTCTTCAGACGATAAAAGAAATGAATTTATGTCTGCGAAAGTTTTAATCTTTGAAATATTTTAATTACACCTGGCTATTTTAAATAAAAGAATAAATTGAAATAAGTAGGTTTTTTTCTTTAAGGCGGAATAATATTTTACCAGTTAAATAAAGATTTAAGGGGAATATGATATACCGGGATTTAATAGCGGAATTTAAATAATAAAAGTTTTATTAAAGAAAGATTAATAGATTGAGCCATTTTTTTGATTTACGCAATTTGGAATAAATATTAATATATGAATTAAGATCTTATAGGGTTTAATAGAATAGGGTTTTTAATTTAATAAGTCGGTATAATATACGGAATATTACTGAAAAATGAAAATTTACATAAAATACTTTAAACTTGGCGCAAAAATTTAAATTTTGTAATATATAAAATGAAAGCGATATCTAAACTCTATACTTAACTTGTATACTTTTTGTGATTCAAAGTATGTTTCTATCATTAGCATCTTAAGAGATAATCGACATAATCCAATGCCAACGACATTTGAAGTATCCGGTATAAATTGTACAGCAAAGATTCATTCCTTCAAATTCAGGTTGAAGGAGATTCAAAATTCGTAAAAAAAAAACCTTCTACGAGATTTCTTTAATACAACGCTATAAAATAAGATTGCCTGGGCTTAAAAACATGGAACTTATTGTGAACGATTCCCTTTTATTTTATACTTTGTAAGAAACAGACTTGCAAGGCGAAATAAAAAAATCGTCATGTTTGATGACCTAAGAAAATAAGATGTAAAAATGTGATCCGAAAACATAGCTATAAAGTTTTATGTACTGGATAAAATACCGTCTATTATTTTGAAAAACTGTTTATGTTCTCGCTCACTGCTATATATAGTCAAATGTACTTTTCTTTCAAATTATGAAAACAAAAGAATTGTTCTGCGATATAATATTTTTGTCTAGCTAGATTTTCTTAAATTTTAGTGTTAGATGCAAACAATGGAGTTATGAATAAAGAGGAAGAGACATGTAGTACACTGACTACCAGTTGCGAGTGAAGTAACTGAGGAGATTGTCACAATATGGCGACTGATTTTTTACATCGTATCAACAGTTTCTGATTACAGCCGGGCAAACTTCCCACCCGTAAATTTTAATAGAAAATTTTGTATTATTAAAGCGCCTTAATCGTGGAAATATTTTCTAACAAGTAGTCTAAAATTTTCTATTTGTTTTTACTGTTGTTAGTTTTCTCAGGTATTATAATCTTTTACACAAACACTGACAGGAGATTACGTAGGTTGTCACAATATGGCGGAAACGCTGGTCCTGACTACGGCCAAAATAAACTTTCACCGGTAAAAATTAATATATGTTTCTGCCTTTCTTTATGACTTAAATTTCGCATTTACAAGACGTTTAAATAAGGAGAAAATGTCTATTCAAATTTACTGGTGGAAGTTTAACCCAACGGTAATCAAACCCTGCGAAAGCAGGTACAGTTGAAGCTTCGCCATTTTATGGACATGTCAGTTCCACTTTATTGACACTAGAACGACCGGAAGGAGTCGATCCGACTTCGACCATATGATTAAATGTTAACTGGAACCAGAAATTCTTTCATAAAACATGTTAAATTTAGACTATGCAGATTTACGTTAAATAAATCAGTCAAATAATTTTAAATAAAAATTCTGGTATCAAATATTTTTATGAAACTTGAGTAAAATTTCCGGGCGTTCTAGTCTTAATAGTTCCTTGATGCAAACAAACGCAACCATATATTCTGGTCTACAATAACGCATTTAGAACCAGGAATTAATTTTAATAAAAAATGTGAAAGAAGCAAGGCACAGCAATAAATCATGTTTTATTAAATGAAATTTCTGGGTCTAAATATCTTTGTTTGAGTTGCATGTTAAACGTCTGGAAATACGGCATTCATATCCTTGCTCCCTATTATATTTAATAAAACGAAATTTTCTTTCAAACTGAGGATAAATAATTCCGCTTCTCAAAATTAATAAAATGCTCAATTTTCGGCTTATTTAACAAGTTATTTACAGTGCCATAAACGACAGTTTAATGCAAAATGAAATATAATATTAAATTAAAAACATTTTAAATTGAAACATACCTCTTAGTGGAATCTTTATGAATTTGCTAAAAAGTCTGCTTTTGAAGACACTTTGAAAAACTTTTCCACAAAAAAAATATTCCTAGCAAATTATGGACAGTTACAGTTAACAGTTAAGAGTTTTAATCAGTCAGCTTTCTATCTGTAGTTTTTCAGAAATGCATTCGGGAATTGTTTTAAACTTTAAAAAATAGTGGTTCACTACTACTACCTGACACATTATAGGTCCGTTTATGTTAGACAAAATCAACAGGCATCGGATCGGTCTTTTTCGTGACCACCACTATTTCCTTAAAAAAATTGCTTTTAGATTTATCTTGCAATTGTCGCAGAAATTCCTTCGTTATGAGTTTTTTCTTGCTTTTGTTGTACTACGAAAAGAATTTCAGAAAAATATTGGTGACCAAAAACAGATGACTCCGAGCCCTGCAATTTCGTGAAGATATTAAGTATTTCAAGAAAAAGTTTGCCCTCAAGATAAGAAAAGAACGCTTTTTTCTACATTTTGAGATAATTTGCTTTAATACATCGAGTGCCGTGGGAGACAAATATGAGTGCCAACTATATTTCCTTGAGAGCGATACCACACGAATACATGTGTCATCAATATTTTCATTGAAGACAGTCTACTGTTATGAAACCTGACTATTGTTCACTTATTAATCGATTAGTTGGTCAATTTGGTGTCACTACAGGTCAATGAATTTCAGTGGGAATGAAGGTTGGACTGTTATTAATTTGTGGAACAGCTGGCAACAGCAAATGTCAGTTTATTGTTATGAAACCTGACTATTGTTCATTTATTACTCGATTAGTGGGTCAATTTGGTGTCACTACATGTCAATCAATTTCAGTGGGGATGAAGGTTGGACTATTATTAATTTGTGGAACAGCTGGCAACAGCAAATGCCAGTTTATTGCTATGAAACCGGACTATTGTTCATTTATTATTCGATTAGTGGGTCAATTTGGTGTCAGTACAGGTCAATTAATTTCAGTGGGAATAAAGGTTGAACAGTTATTAACACTAGAACGCCCGGAAATTTTACTCAAGTTTCATAAAAATATTTGACACCAGAATTTTTATTTAAAACTATTTGACTGATTTATTTGACGTAAATCTGCGTGGTTTAAATTTAACTTATTTTATGAAAGAATTTCTGGTTCCAGTTGACATTTAATCATACGTTCGGAGTCGGATCTACTCCTTCCGGGCATTCTAGTGATAATTTTTGAAACAGTTGGCAACAGCAAATTTGGCAACATTTAGCCAAATTTCACGAAATATTAGTGACATTTGGCGGGAATATAGACTTATAAGATTAAAATTCCAAAGCACATGTTTGGCGCTTAATAAAAGAATGTCGCCAAATTCGGTGACATTTTGACGACATTTGGCGAAAAAAATGGCTTTTAGAATCTGAAGGGATTTTCTAAAAATTCCCAACAGGCGCCGAAATACATGATTCATCCAATCAGAATACAAAGGGTGTTCCCTTAAAACAGAATTTAACCAATCATCAGTATGCACAGAACTTTCTCAATAATACAGCGAGAATTTATTCTTAAATCGAGTTGAATACAAGGCTATTTTTAATCGAGCGTAGCGCAGACTTCTCCACTGTTCATATATTTAAAAAGGGAACCCAGTGCCCATCAGTTATGTTTAATGATTTCAGTTTGGCGTTCAAATCGTAAAAATAACTAAAATTTCATAATTTTTAATTAAAAATGTGTAGAATTAGCACTGTATATAAAACTAGCCGCCCTTAGCGACCAGTTTGGTATCCCTTAAATTTTATTTTTGGGAAAGCATGCTAAGCATTGTATCATGTTACTTTTATTCATAATTTAATTTACTTGGACTCCCTTAAACCCTTAACGGTCGCATTAAATTACGGTTTAAAAATTAAAACTACTTATTGGCATCATCTTTTTGAAAAAGAAATGTTCACCTTATTTAATGACAGGTAAAATGATACCGTAATAAAGCCAATTACACTGTTCTATAAAACTGGTGGGAATCAAACAAATCCGAATAATCTGAATAAAAGTCACAGCCCGTGAATATCACGGGAGCGAGAATTAATGGGTTAAATATAATTAATATACAGTAAACTCTCTGTAAGGCGGACTCTGTGTAAGACGGAAATTTGTCTAACTAGGAAATATTTTCAAATCCCTGCGAATCCATAGACATATAGTAAAATTTGTTTAAGGCGGAATATTGCCTACTACGGAAAATGTTCTCGGTCCCGATCGATTCCGCCTTAGACAGAGTTTACTATAATTCCTTAAGCTAATATTAGTTTTTGTTGCATTAAAGTATCTCAATTTGTTGATTTTCTGTAAAAAAGTAAACCCTATTGGCTTACAATGGAAGTCTATGGGAATTGGGCAAAATATTTGAGATATCGCCAAGTTGGCAACAAACTTGGCGGTATTTGGCGACAGAACAAGGTCCCCCTATGGTAACCCCCCTTACAGGAATGGAGATGCATTAAATGCTGTTCAATTAGATGCGTTTCATTCGGGCGTTGCCATCAAACAATTAACAAATAATCGCGATTTCTGTGCCACATAGGACAGCGTAATGTATATATAAATTAACAAACATTGCTGTGAGTAGGAATTGTCAACTGACTCGATAAACACTAAAAACGCTTTGTAAAAGTCTCCCAAAAAAGCCATTTGTCGAAATTTGTGTTGTTCAACATATTAAAATATGCGTTTAATCATTACACTGAGAACACCTGACATATTTTTAATCATAACTAGCAGAGGTGCCAAGTTCGCACTAATCTTCCGTAATGCGTGGATTAGTTTAACCCAGTTTAACAACGTTCCGAACCAGAAGAATTATTTGATGAACCTTTATTTACTTAATTCCAGTTTTCTACGTGTAACTTATTTAATTTCATCACTGAAAAAAAATTCTGGTGCGAAATGTATTAAACCAGGGTTAAATTAACCCACATATTACGGAGGATTAGTGGCAACTTGGCACCTATGTAACTAGCATAGTCATAGAAATATTTTTTGTGCGATTTGTTTTTCAGGTTTTTTTGTTTTGTTCAGACAATATTGTTCTTTCATACATTTTCTTTGTTTCGTTTTTAATTATATGTATATATGTGTGTGTGTGTGTGTGTGTGTGTGTGTTTAGATTTTACAGTCGAGTACCTCTAATTTACTTTAAATTGAAATCGATCGATTATTTATTCAATAATCACAAATTTAATTTATCATGAAATTAAAATGTGACATTATTTTATGTTTAGCAAAGATTAATATGTTATCGAATATTAAAGACGTGAATTATCACTTTGCTAACTAAGCGTAAACCAACAGAGTGAAAAATATCAAAGCCGGGAATCGAACCCGGGCCCCTGGAATAGCTCTCCTGTGCTCTATCACCAAGCCACGAGGACGATGCCCACCTTGGCATCTCGCACTCACATAAGTCGGTAAGTCTGCTACCGCAGCTACTAGATGGAAAAGTCTTCATGAGCACACAATGTTGCGGCGTAACATGAGACGCAAATGAACACAGCATCGGTGAATATACAATTTAATTAAATTTTCAACTACTTTTCAGCAGTGAAATTACGCTTGAAATTATTACGATTAATAATTTCAAGCGTAATTTCACTGCTGAAAAGTAGAAGAAAAATTAATTAAATTTTAATAAGTTATGATTTTGAAAATTTTGTTAAAATATTAATGCAGTGTAAAACTTACAAACTATATTCGTAAGAAGAAAAATCTTGTGCAGTTGTGCTACATTCTTTTCCTAATAATTCGAGTAAATACAGAAATTTCTTTGCCGTATAAAATAAAAGAAAAAAATCATTCATTTATTAATTTGTGTTTTTTTTTAATATCTCCTTGGTACCTTATAGCGTTTCATACCTTTTTAAACCTTTGCACCGCCAGTGAAAACTGATGTGGTTTCAGGTTATCATAACTTTTTAAATACTTATTGAAATTACACAAATATCCGTAAAATCTGTCAGGCTTTATAAAATGTAAAACTAAACACTTATACTATAATAAAATAAAAAATACAATTCAGTTAATACAATTGCCAAACTTTTTTCACATGGCATGTCACAACCCGATAACTTAACTTAGAATGGATATATGAACATAAAACATATGTTAAAATCACCTCCTAACTATTTTTTTATAGAATGAATTTATATTATTGAGATAGTTAAATATTTTCAGAATATTTTAATCATTATTTTTTTTCAAATTCAATTTAATTTTTTAAATAGTTTCTGCCAAAGAATTTATATATTATTGCTTCATTCTATAAAATATAGTTTAGAGGTCAATAACTGGCTAATAATTGAAGCTCTGACTCGCATATTTTTTCCCCCTCTTAACTAAAACATGCTCATAGATATTATGAACATAAAACTTGTGTTCAAAATTTTATGTTCATAATATCCATTCTAAGTTAAGTTATCGTGTGACTTGTGGCATACAATGTGAAAAAAAAAATGCAATATTAACTGAACTGTATTTTTTTTTATATCATGTTATAAGTGTTTATTTCTACATTTTATGAAGCCAGATAAATGGCTGAAATATATTATAGGGGTTTATGGAACTTCAATAAGAATAAAAAAAATTATGAGATTTCAAAACATTATCACTTTTTACTGGTAGTGGAAAAATTGCAAAATATATGAAACCCCTTAAGATGTCAGAACTAAACTAACAATTAATCTTATGTAGCATTACTTTCTATCTTTTCATTTATCATTTCCGCATAATTGCTTAATTTTTTGTTCGTAAGATGGGAAATGCACATGAGATGGTAATTACTTTTAAAGATATAATTAAATATAAAGTAATTCTAGTTAATTTTGTTAAAGTTTCTCGGCATCTTAAGAAAACATTTCATAAATAACTAAGAAAAGCAGATATTTTACCATTTGTAGGGGCTGAAATTAATTTTGATTCCACGCTATCCAAATGTTAAAAAATTAAATTATATACCTTCACAATTTTCGTGTCAAGTTAAGTTTTTAAAGAGCCACTCCTGTAATTAAATAAAATTATTTGCCTTTCATTTATATAGAGCTTTATCACGAAATCTAATTTATATTTAATTTTTGGATTTTCGAACTATAAATATCTTATGTGTTTAATTTGCACAATGCGAGTACATTTATTGATACCCCTATTTTTCCGAACTTTCCGCTGAGAGAATTAATGATGCCGTACTCCTTGAAAATTCTGAAAAATGCAAGCACTTTACCTAAATGATGTCAAAGAAAATAATCTGAAAATCCTACAATATGGTTTTAAAATACACTAGCAATATTTATCTAATGCATAATAAACTGATTGATTATTAATTATAGTAGAACCCCGATTATCCGAAGTAATTGGGACCGACTCTCTTTCGGAAAATCGAAATTTTCGGATAATCGAGAATGCTTCCATTTTAAGATTAAGGAGAAAGATATGCACTATTTCTTATTATGGTAACAAGTGCTTAATAAAAATAAAGCAATAGCAAAATAGAAACAAGGATAAATTACACGAATTTTAATTTTGAAATTAAGTACCTTTTACATATATGACAACTGTTGGAAAAAATGTTTTGTTTGTCGCAGTTCTGATTGCCTTTGCTTTGAAACTCTATCACGGAGTATTTTAATATTATTAGTTCACCAGTATCACAGTTTTTTTCTGCTGCTCCAGGCATGCCAAACCTTTTGCTACGCATTAAAAAGATTCAGCATTGCTAATTTGTTCGTTTTCTTCGTTCTACTCCGCAGCTTACGGGAGCTCAAGTTAAATTCAAAGGAACTCTGCAAAGGGGGATCGAAAATATTTATATGTACTCGTAGTTCGAATAAGACCGCTTGCACACAAGGAATATGATAGTTAAAAAAAAAAGCTTCTAAAATTCATTTTGCACACAAAGAATGTGATAATAATAATAAAAAAAACAAAAAAAAAATGAATTTTGGTTAACCGAGAGTTTCGGTTAAAAGAGATTCGGATAAAAGAGGTTCTACTGTACTTAAAAAGAACAGTTTTACTTTAATTTAGTGAGCTTATTTAAAACATTTTAATTAAATTTTGGAGAACTGTTCGATAAAAATTATCAATTTCTATTACAATCATGAATTAACAGATTTTATATATAAAACATTATGTATTGTCAAGCAAAAACTAAAAACACACACCCTTACTATTATCGTTATAAATGTAACTGGTACAAATCGATTATTAATAACATTTACCTATGTTATACTTAAAGTTTTTCGTACGGGGTCATCTACATATGGAAATTGCATCAAACTAGAAAAGTTTCAGTACTCCTAATTTTGGCATCGTATTTGGATTAGGCTACTGTGAATTTTATGTTTCGTTGAAATGCTATTTGAACGTAGCCTTTTGTCCTCTTTATTATTTTAATATATTTCTATAGAAATTTTAGATATATTAGGCATTCTGTATTTGAAAATTTGTATTTATTATTGAGCTGGTTGATTTAAATTTGGAGTTTACTTTTAAGGAGTCCTTTTTCACATTTGAAAATGTAACATTAATTTATATTTTTGAGTCTAATTAATCTTTTTTCTTTTTTTTTTTTTTTTTTATCTGACATTATTTATTATAAACTCTATTATTTTAATTCTTCTTTCCTGCTCTTCTCCTTCCCCTTTTATTATTCTTATAATTTTTGCAGTACGGTTAATTAAGAGGGCAGTAAAATATATGAGTCGGATCGTCAATTATTAGCCGGTTCTCAGTGCATAACCCAGCTGACACATAGGTCCTCTAAGTTCGTACTAACCACTATCTCATTCTCATTAACGTTATGGTAAAGAGTTTTAATCTGTATATATATTTTTCCTTTTCTACACCTTTGAATACCAAGCTGGAAGCCACTAAGACAAATAGTTTAAGAATTACGTAAGTTTAAATTTTAAAGCATCTATTATTAAGTTCATTTTTAATCGTTGCAAAAAAAAAAAAAAAAAAAAAAAAAAAATGCAATACGGATAAATCACAAGGTAAATCGCTAGGTAAATCGCAATAATTACTCTTTAAAGAGAAAATTAATAAAATACTAGTTAGTGCCCGTCAAGATTTGACGGTAAATAACTTGAATGTTTCATCAGAAAAAAAAATTCTTTAATTTTTAATCAGCTGCTTTTAAATTAATTATTGAATGACGAATTTCTATATTGCATAAGTGATTCTTATTTCTTTAAGGCGATAGATGGTGCTGCAAGTCTAACCTATTCAACGAAGTGAAAGAATTTTAAGTTTATAATTTACTACTAATTATGCTTGCTTTTTATCAGAAATTTCCCTAAAAACACCGGATAGAGAATTTATTTTTATTTATTACGATCTCATTTTTTTAATAACAATATTTATTTTCATTGATTTATTTATTTACTAGATGGCGCCATGGTGAAATTTGATTAATTGTCTTAAATATTAATAAAAACTGGGAAAATGCTGTGATAAATTTATGAACACAAGCAGAACATATAAATAAAAGAAAGCACCTGTGCAAAACATATTTAAGAATGGCATGTAAAATTTTTGGAAATGGGTTTGTAATTTATTTAAATGATAAAGCAAATATCTTAATTAATATGTTAAAAAAATCATGATATATATAAAACTCATCCTCCTTTTTTCATATTCTTCAAAAACTAATTATTTTATATCGAATTCAAATGGTTAAATAGTCATAGTATAAAAATTGCTGTTTTGCTCCGTTGAGTTAAAACTCGAAAGTCGCATTGTGAAAGCAACATTAAGATAAAGTCATCCCGCAGCATACACGAAGACGCCATCTCATTGGTCGAAAAAAATAAACAACAACTCGCTTTATTTTTGCCGTTAATTAAATAATGTGCAATTATCGGACCATGAACATTGTATTTTTTGAGTTGTGACAATATTATCTGTTTTATTGAAGTTGCAAAACATACCCCTCTTTTGTGAGGAACGAACTTAATTTTTGAAACGGCTTTTTCGTCCTTGTCTCAAGGCCTAATGGGTTAGATGTTTTTTTTTTCCAAAAACGTGCAGCGTTGAGTACTTTTCCCTTAAAAAGTGGGGAAAAGAGTTGCATTAAATGGTATTAGTTAACTTTGCTTGATAGACACATATTAAAAAATTTGAAATTTATAACTTCTTCTGTAATCACCTTGAAAAGACAAAAAATTAGAAATAAAAATCTAAAATATGGTGCATTATTATATGTTAAATAGATTTTTCTTAGCATATTTTGAATATGAGAAATCCCAGCAATAATTAATCGATACCTTGCGTAAATGTTTATTACATAATGAAATTATTCCCATAAATTTTCACTGATGCATTTTCATAAAATTCAGAAAAAGGTAAATATTTGGGATATTATATATTTTGTATACCTTTTAACTCCTTCCGGACGGGCGTCTTTAATAGGAAATTTTTAATCTTTTATCACCGGTTTTGCAAAACAGAAATTTTTGGCTAATTGAATCGGGAAAATGTTCGGATTATATAAGGCAAAAATTAAAATAAAAATTTACTGGTGAGAATAGTTATGGATTCTGAGCTCCTTACGCACCACGTATACCGGTCACTCGTCCCCAAGGAGTTAAAAAAATTAATTAATTTTTTAAAGCAAAGTGTTTTATTTAATCTCTACCACTTGCGATTATAAGAAATGGGCACATAGAACTTTTCTATAGCACAAAAGTTATTAAATTTCATCATTATTATTACTTTGAGAGACATTTACAAGCTTAAAAGAACTTTACTTTTTAATACTTTATAAAATCATCTCATTTTAAATTCGATCAAACTTCTAGGAATACATTAGAGATAATTTTTGCCATTCAAAAAATTTTGAATTTAGGGCAGTTTTCCAATTTATTTCAAGCTCTACAACGTCCGTATTGGGCAGAAAATGAAAAAACTTGCAAGTCTGAATTAATAATACACAAAAAATGTAATTTTATGAATGTAATGCCATAGTATATGTAAAGTAGAACAAGAGCTTACTGGCGATGAATTAGTAGAAGCTACTATCTATTGCATATAAATTATAAAGCTACTTTGTTATATTAATCTATTGCATATAAGTTATAAAGCTACTTTGTTATATTCGCCTGATACACTTTGGCGGAGGTAGATTTCTATGTTAAGTACTAATTTCACCAACAAAAACAGATTTAGACTCTCAAGATTAGAGATAAACACAGTTTAACAATTTTTGTGGCCATTTTTGACGAGTTTTTAATTTAATTTAATTTTTCTGAGCTGGTTTTATCAGAATCATGTTAAGCCGTATTCAAATTTTTTTAACCCTCCCCATTTCTAACCCTTTCAGCCGATTTTGCCCATTTGCAATCCCCGCCGAGATATTACTAGCCATGTCCTTAAAACTTAAACGAGAGAGAGCTGTTAATATAGTAGATGTAAAATTTTGTTGTCAATCCACAGCTCTTTCTCGTTTAAGTTTTAATCAGAATATCACAACAGATTTTGATCATGCAAAAATTATGCATCCAACATCCAATTATTACACATCCACTACCAGAGAATCCGTAGAAATCATGTGTAAAAACAATCAAGTATGTAACGACGCCCTATCGAACAATATCCCCAATATATGGTTAAATATTCTGAACATAAATCTTGAAAATTTGAGAAAAGTGACAGATTAAAGTTATCCTACGGCCGTTAAATATTTTCTTCTACTCAAATTTAATCTGAAACACTGCTTCTTCGACAGTCCAGCTACACATTTAAAATGAAAGTGACGTATGAGGAAAAAGTGATTTAATAAAATAAATAGAACTGCAGTTAATGAATACATATACATTTTCGAAAGCGCTCGGATTTTAACATCGTCTGACTCCAATATTTTAACATCTGGATTGATTTAACATGTTTAAATATTTATGTATATTAGCACCCATTTAGTAAAGATATATATTGTGAATTTAATATTAATATTGTTTATTTAGTTTATTAAGGTAAATTTGTCGTTTCAACATGAAATATAGAGTTTCTACGTTTATTTTATATATTTTTTCTTTACTTAAGTTCAATTCAAGGGAATGCTACTTATGCTACTTCTACTTCAACTCTAATAATTATTGGCTCTCACATTTCAAAATAAAGTGACATATTTGTATAAATAAACAGCAATTAGTTATTAAAATATTTTCTGATGAAGATCTTGGGAAAGCGCAAAAGTACTAAGAAGTTTTAAATAAAATGTATATATTTTTAACTTGTAATATCTCTTTTTGTATTTTAGTCACCTAACGCCTTTTAGAATGTTTTTCTGGAGACATCGCCACAACAATGAAATGTAATAGAAAGGCGGTAAAGCCGACATGGCATCATCTAGCAAACACCCTAAGAGGCAAATGGAATTTGTAGCTGTGGCTCAGTTGGCGGAGCATCGAACACGTAGCTGAAAGGCCGCTGGAGCGATGCTTACTGCCGGCTAAAATCCGCCATGTACGCCAATGGCCGCTGGTGCATGTAAAATCCGTTGTGAGTGCAAAGTCCTCCATGTTACCTATGAATTATACCTCTGGAGGTGCCTTGACAGGTGAAGGTCTCGTCACCTGACAAGGTTCTAAATTACGAGATCACCTTGGGTCGCAATGCGCGGGTGCCAAACAACAAAATATAAATGCTAAGTAACCGGCATAAAAAAGTTCACAACTAAGCTGTAGGCCATGCCGATAGGAAGACGAACTAGTCGCTCGTTAGGTTCATTGCCGCTACAAGGCGATTAGGCGGTAACCCGCCCTGATATTAGGTATCAAACCGGTTCATCTAGGGCAAACCGGCTGGTAGGGGCCTCGTCATCGGCTAGAAAGAAAGATAAATTTACAGCAAATTTAATTAATAAGAATGTAACTGATATAGCTACAAAAATCCCAAAACAGTGCATATAATAAACTGTAACAGCACTTACTTGCATATAACAGCAGCAAACTTTGAAAGTGGAAATGAAAACAAAATGAGGTTCTTTTGAAGTCAATGTATTTTAGTCGCATTGAAATTCAGCTAATGACTGTTGTCTTTGAATCAGTGTTGCTACTCGCTAAAAGTGAAGTACTGAAAAATCATTCCTAGATATGTATCACAGTAAAACCTCTTTTATTCGAAACTCTTTTAACGGAAACTCTCGATTAACCGAATTCCAATTTTAAAGCTCTTATTTTTAACTATCACATTTCTTGAGTGCAAAATCCATTTTGAAAGCTTTTTTTTTTTTTTTAACTATCATATTCCTTGTGTGCAAGCTGTCCTTTTCGAACCACGAGTGCATATAAATATTTTTGATCCTCTTTCTTAGAATTCCTTTGAATTTAACTTAAGTTCCTGTAAGCTGCGAATTGGAACAAACAAATTAGCAATTCTGAAGCTTTTGGATGTTTTGCAAAATGTTTGGCATGGCTGCAGCAGCAGAAAGACTGTGATACTGGTAATCTCAAAATATTGAAAAACATCGTGATAGAGCTTCAAAGCAAAGGATATCAAAACTGCGACAAACAAAACATTGTTTCAAACCCTTGTGAAATATGTAAACGGTACTTAATTTCAAAATTAAAATTCAGGTAATTTATTCTTGTTTCTGTTTTACTATTGCTTTATTTTTATTAAGTACTTGTTACCATAATAAGAAACAGTGCATATATTTCTCCTTAATCTTAATATTAAAGCATTCTCGATTATCCGAAAATTTCGATATTTCGAAAGAGGGTCGGTCCCAATTACTTCGGATAATCGAGGTTCTGATGTATTTGGAATTTGTAAATAACTTCAGTAACTTATAAAGTTATTTTTAGAATATCTTTCTTTGCCCCAAAATATCTTGTTTATCATTGATTGGCCTTTTTGAAAATGAAGTATTTTCCATTTAAGGTTAGTTAACAGGGACACAAAAAGATATATTTCACTATGTTAGAGTTAGTAAGGGAAATTTCAATATCACACGCCGTCATAAACTTTATTTCATTTTCATTAATTTTGGATGTGTTTTTAACACTTTCCAACGTAATAGAAAAGTGTTTACGAATTCGGTTTATCTGTCTATCCTTCCGTGCTCTAACTCACGTAAATATATTCGCGAATTTCCATGAAATTGATATATGCTATTGAGGTTTATCATGATATGTTCGGTATCGAAAATGAAATGTACTCCATTTAAAATTAGCGTATAGGGACACTCAAAACTATTGTGTTACATCGAAACAGCACCAAAAACTGGCGATATGAAGCAATTAAAATAATAACACTTTGTAAAAAATCACCATAAAATTAAAACAAAACACAGGACGCGTTTCGAGCTAAAAACATAACAGCTCGTCATCAGCTACAGCATACACGTGTCCGTAAACGAACTACGGACACGTGTATGCTGTAGCTGATGACGAGCTGTTATGTTTTTAGCTCGAAACGCGTCCTGTGTTTTGTTTTAATTTTATGGTGATTTTTTACAAAGTGTTATTATTTTAATTATTGTGTTACATTACGGTCAATTTAAAATAATCGTTTTCAGGGCATTTTAATAATGTTACACTTTTTCAAACGTAATAAAATAGATATACATGTCAGAGGTGTATGACAACATCCTTTCTATATCGTAGAGTGAGTAGAAATTATTGCTCGTATACAGGGACGCACAAAAGAATTTCACTGCATTACGATCTTTGGAGAAAAATCGTTTGCAGTGTATGCTAATGATGTTACTCTAATTCAATAAAATTAATATGCATTACTGAAGAGTACTATATCATTTTCTTTTCTATAGATTACTGAGTACATAGAACTTATCGTTTATTTGCAGAGACACTCAAAAGATTTCTGCTAACCGACTGACTACAAGCCATAACTACTGTGCGTTTTCGTCGGTGATAAACATTTTAAAATTTAACTAATTTTAAGTCTATTACGAGGTGTGTAGATCATATACAGGGCCTCGTGAAATAATTCGAATACATTACCGGCTGTGGATAACAATTACAATATTTACTGCGCTGCGTCCTTTTTTTTTTTTTTGGTTTAATTTTTATTTGGATGTCCCATTTTATGTATGAACAAAAATGAAATTTCTTAACAATTTAACAATTTCCGATATTGTTGATAAGTGATTCAGAATTTATGACGTAATACATGATTTTTCGTTCTTCTTAATATTTAAAATGAGTAAAGATGAAATATTTTTAGTTACGATAGGACTAATCAATCTTTTTTCTTGAAAAGTGTTAGACACCACAAATTCTGAAATGTTATCTTCTTCTCATTTAACCGCGATGTTTATACCGTTAAATAAGACCTTTTCTATACACAGATAGTGGTATTTCGGTGTTTCGTTGGCCACAGCTTTAAAAACACTAATTTACTAGAAGGCAACCCCCCCCCCTCCCCCAGGTGTTTTTTTTATTTTGAGGGCTAGCATAAAATTAATCATAAAGATTAAATAGAAAAACTATATCTCATAAAACACACCATATTAGCTTTTATAATTAAATATCATAATCTCCATAAAAACAGATTGTTTGATAGAATACGTATGGATATACTAATGTGTTAATATAAAGCAATAGAGTTAACAATTCAATTTCCATGGATTAAATATTCTCTAAGAAACATTGTCATAAAGGCCATTTGATATATTTTTTTTTACTTTGGATGTCTTTACACTGAATACAGATAAAATATTTTTAGTTTACTTTCAAAAATTTTTTTTCCTTCTCAACATTGTTTGTGTTTTGAGCGCTAGCCTAAAATTAAGTACAAAAGTTGGATTAAAAAAAATACTTTTTACTCTTTTTTTTTTTTTTTTTTTTTTTTTTTATAAAGGACATTATTTTAAAGTTGTAGATACATAACACTATGCCCATCAATACAAAACACATACATACACATGTGTGTGTTTTGTGTTATGTTAAACACTGGCTATTTTTTTCTTACAAATTGGGAGAATAGACATGTTAATCTATCTTGTGATATCGAATGTACTTAATTTACATGCATATTGCACCTGGATGAAAAATAATTTCGCCAAATATTTGATGATAATAAACACATCTAAAATGATGAGTTTTTTTAATTATCTGTTAGCAGTTTTTGTGTGATTCACACTGCTTTCAGTGCAGAATATATTAGATAATTATTTTGCTGATTACAGGTTAATGTACACCGTTAACGTCCAGAGTCAGAAAGGTTTTTAGAAAGCAGAATTGCAGTTGCACCATTAATTAAATCTTCACAAGTAATTTAGTATTTTTAACCGTCTCGTACGGACAAGTTAAATTTCTTGATTAGATAAGCTACCTAATATTGCTGCGAAATTTTGCAAAAGTTCTATTTTTAATTTAATACTTTCTGCTACTTTTATTCCGGTATATACTTTGATTTTTTTTCAATGCAAAAAATATAAATAATTCATTTGTATATATTTTTATAAATTTTTCAGTGTCATGTATAAATATTATGTTTTGCACGTGGGATTTGACATCAGAAATATTCTTTCCCCTTTTACTTTAAGAAAATTTTCACGGGCTTGATTTGCCGTCTAATTAAATGCATTTTTTGTTTTAATTCACATAATCCTCAAGAATAATTCGCGATTTATCCCTTATGGTAGACTATCTGAAAAATGTCTTAAAATGAACGTATTGATTCATAATTAAATTTAAAAATATTAAAATGTTATATTGTCATCAGAAATTAGGGCGTGAACATAATCTTTATGGGTATAGCCTATTAGAATTGAGCGAAAAAAGATTACAAAATCTAATTTTTTACTCGGAAAAAACAATTTCAGTTAAACAAGAATACAAAATCATTCATCTAGCATAGATTATGAAAGACTTTCTAACGCTTACAGTCTACTTGAACTAAACGTCACAGTTTATTGCGGTGAAAGATGATGTCACAATAAATAATTTGTAAAACGCATGGATCATTTGAAAATCCAATTTCTGCAATTATCATGAACAGCCGGAAAAAAAAATTCGGATTCTTTTGTGCAGCCCTGTGTCGGATCTATTAATTTGGATGTATACTATAAAGAATGCTACGGTTTAGTTCAGTTAAACGCATAGCACAGTTGAATAATATCCTTCAGAAATTTACGTCAATAAATGGTGATGTACTTAAGATCTTTTCAGAAATCCTGTATATGATCTTTAAAATTTATACATACCAGCTGCTAGGTATCTGTAACTGCTGCTCCCCAACATTCATTAAGATACCTTGAGCAGCAGCGCATTTTGTAACTTTATGAGTGTATTTTATTTTATTAAAAATATTACAGTATTCATAAAAGTATAAAAAAAATGCATTTTATATTATACAAGAATTAAGGCAACAAAGATAATATTTGTAAATTAATTATTGTCTCATTAATGTGTATAAAAATAATTATTTTTGTAAAATTATTATCATTACAAGTAAAATCTTACGCAATCTATTTATGAAGCAACATTCGGAAAACTGGCGCATTGTATGTGCCAGGCATATAGGTATGTGCTCTAACAATAGAGCATCAAAGAAATTTATTATACACTAGCTAACTTGCCCGGCGTTGCCCGGGTACATAAAAAAACTGCACGAATCGCGAAAAACCTCTGAAAATCACAATAAGATATTGCGAAAAAATTTTAAATCGCTGCACAAATTTCGAAAAGAGAAAGAAAAATTATATATTGTGCTCGAAGATTGAAAGTTGATTCAACTTCTATCAACGTCTTTCACTAATGTGGAAAATTGGTAGAAAATCGCTAAAATACACTAAAAATCACATACAAAATACCCGAAAAATTCGAAAATTGTTATACGAAATCCGAATAAACTATATTGAAATGAAGGTAGAAATTACTTTAGTATTATAGGTCAAAAATGGAATGTCAAAAAATTGCAGCAGATCGCGAAGAAACGTAAATATCGAATTAAAAATCACCTGATGACGTAACAAACATGTGTAAAGTGTTTAATGTCAAGTAAATTTGACATTTACGATCACCCATTATTGGCATTTAATCTTATAGTTTGGCGATATTTTTTTTGGTCTACGGGATAATCAGGTAGAACCACAAATTATTTCTGTTCGTATTTAAAGGTAGATAAATAGCTCTTCTTTATATAAATAAATAAAATAAATATTGAAAAAAAATGCTTATATGTATATGAAAAATAAATAGTTTGCCAGTAAATATACGTAAAATTCACTTTACTCGCCAAGGCCATTTTCTCTAACTCACCAAAGCCCATATATCAAAAATATACCAAATACTCTTCAATCTGTTGCCTGATACTAAGTAATCACAATAATGTAAATAACTATTAGGCATAGATACGTACCGAGTTTGGCGCGATTTTTTTTTCACGCCAAATTGGTGAAAACATCGTTTTTGAATACCAGTTACACATATATATTTAAATTATTTTCTATATTTTAAAAGGAAATAGCAATAAATAATAAAAAGTTTAATTAATGTCTATAGAACAAAACAGTTTATATAACTGTAAAAAAGAAAATAAAAGTAAATAAACAACTTATTAATAAATAAACAACAATAGCCGAGTTACCATGTCAGGCAAAATAACGCCATTTTGGAGCCCATTTTGTACCATGGAGCGTATATGACACCTGTGCCAACAAAACTTTCAATAATATAGTAAATATGTCATTTGGTGGTGGCTTGATTATCGAAGATTATAAAATATGTGTGTATAGGGCACATTTTTACCTTAAAATTTAAATACTTGACTACATAGTTATAATTTTAACTCCTTTTTATATAATTTACATTTGAATATAAAGATTTACTCCGAAATGTTCTCCTATACTTTAAAAAAAATTATTGCGACCTTCGCCTGGTTTATTTCACGCTTCTGCCTTTGTGGCTTAAAATTGCATTGTTTGGCGACCAAAGTAATAATTGATTAGCATGTAACTCACAAATAAAGCCTTTCTCCTGTAAGACATACGATGGGAAAATTACATAAAAATGATAATTAAATTGAATAAAAAAATAAAGAAGGACTAAAAGACTGTTACTTAAATTTTATTTCTTCAAGTTTTTTCAGGCACATTTTTATTAACCTGGCGAAGCGAAAAATCGCCAAATAATGTATCAATTGCTTCTTTCATACTAATTTATTTTTTAAGTTTTATAAATATTCCTTTCATATTTAAATTAAATATTTTCATTTTATAAATTTTATCTCGCATTAAAAAGGTTTTTGATTCTTTTTTTTAATTAAACAAATAACAGTTATTTTCTTTTAATTTGCGAGTTGTTTACATTATTTTATAACGGATATAGCCATTTCAATTCATTTATCAACTATAATTTTCTTTCTTTATTATTATAGATTCTATATATATAAAAAAAGTAACGATTTGGAACTGAGCCAAATGATTTGCAAATTGACCAATGAAAAGCTGCGTAGTTACCATCTCATTGGTCAAAGCTTTCTGACTTTTCTTAGCGGCAATTGTAAGTGGCGAAAACAATGAAAGTAGAGAATTTAGATAGGATGAAGGGTTAAAGGAAAAAATTTCCTTATCGCTAGCGAACTTGCTCGGCGTTGCCCGGGTACGTCAGGAAAACAGCAGGAATTACGAAAAAACTCTGAAAATCACAATAAGATATCGCAAAAAAATGTTTAATCGCTTCTCAAATTCTGAAAAGAGAAAATATATATATTATGTTCGAAGATTGCAAGTTGATTCCTTTCACTAATGAGGAAAAATAGTAGCAAATCGCTAAAATACACTAAAAATCACATAAAAAATTCCCGAAAAATTCGAAAATTGCTATACGAAATCTGAATAAAATTTATTGAAATGAAGGTAGAATGTACTTTATGTCAAAAATGGAATGTCAAAAAATTGCAGCAGATCGCGAAGAAACGTAAAAATCGCATTAAAATCACAAAAAGTTCAAGAATCACGAAAGTCAAAATTTACTATAATTGGATAAAAGTTTCAAATCTAATTCCTTTGACCTGTGGGCTCTCTTAAAATTTATGTTTTGGAAATCATGCTAAGCATTAGATCATGTTACTTTTATTCATAATTAATTTACTTGGACTCCCTTAAATATAATTAACATAATCCCTTAAGTTAATATTAGTTTTTGTTGCATTAAAATATCTCAATTTGTTGATTTTCTGTAAGCAAGTAAACCCTACTGTTTTACAGTGGAAGTCTATCGGAATTTGGCGAAATATTAGAGATATCGCCAAGCTGGCGTCACTTTCGGTGACTCATTTTGGTCGCCAAATTTGGCGATACATCGCCAAGTTGGCGACAAACTTGGCGTTATTTGGCGACAAAACTGGATCCCCCCTACGGTAACCCCTTATATGTATGGACATGCATTACATGCTGTTCAATAATCGCATAAAAAATTCGCTAAAAATTCCAAGTCGCTGCACGAATTCCAAATAAACTTTTATGAAAAGAGAACAAAATTTACTATATTGGGTTAAATGAAAGAAACCGCATTCTTTTTCCTAATGTGGAAAAATCGAATTAATATAATCCCTTAAGTTAATATTAGTTTTTGGTCCCGGGTTCGATTCCTGGCTCTGGCTAATTTTTCACTCCAGTTGGGTTTATTGTATTTATTGTTTGTATGTCTGTATAATATTTATATATACCTTTAACTGTTGAATGCAGGCGTTATTTATGTGTATGTGTGTTTTAATATATATTGTAGTATGAGTGTTTTATTATAAATATTAGTTTTTGTTGCATTAAAATATCTCAATTTGTTGATTTTCTGTAAGCAAGTAATCCATATTGGTTTAAAATGGAAGTCTATGGGAATTTGGCAAAATATTAGAGATATCGCCAAATTGGCGTCACTTTTGGCGACTCATTTTGGTCGCCAAATTTGGTGATATACCGCCAAGTTGGCGGCATATGGCGACAGAACTGTGTGCCTGTACAGTAACCTCCATATAGGTATGGAAGTGCATTAAATGCTGTTCAATAATTGCATAAAAAATTCGCTAAAAATTCAAAAATCGCTGCATGAATTCCGAATAAACTTTTTTGAAAAGGGAACAAAATTTACTATATTGGGTTAAAAGAAAGAAACCATATTTTTCTCACTTATATGGAAAAAATCGCCTCGAAACTTAAAAAAGTGCTAAAAATCGCATAAAAAATTAAATTAAAAAAAATCTAATCAAAAAATTGAAAATCGGGCTTC
This sequence comes from Maratus speciosus, assembly GCA_963932465.1. NCBI lineage: Eukaryota > Metazoa > Arthropoda > Arachnida > Araneae > Salticidae > Maratus > Maratus speciosus. The sequence continues at coordinate 174,108,561 of OZ010794.1, read as the reverse complement.
GAGGTGCAAAACTTCATATATTCATATTCCTTTTCCCCAAATTTTGTAGCTCTACGTGCAGCGGTCTCTTCAGAACACCATCGACGCATTCACTCACTCACTCACACACAAACTTCTTTCTTTATTATTATAGATGAGTGTTTTATTATAAATATTAGTTTTTGTTGCATTAAAATATCTCAATTTGTTGATTTTCTGTAAGCAAGTAATTCATATTGGTTTAAAATGGAAGTCTATGGGAATTTGGCGAAATATTAGAGATATCGCTAAGTTGGAGTCACTTTTGGCGACTCGTTTCGGTCGCCAAATTTGGTGATATACCGCCAAGTTGGCGGCATTTGGCGACAGAACTGTGTCCCTGTACAGTAACGTCCATATAGGTATGGAAATGTATTAAATGCTGTTCAATAATTGCATAAAAAATTCGCTAAAAATTCAAAAATCGCTGCACGAATTCCGAATAAACTTTTTTGAAAAGGGAACAAAATTTACTATACTGGGTTAAAAGAAAGAAACCATATTCTTCTCACTTATATGGAAAAAATCGCCTCGAAATTAAAAAAAGTGCTAAAAATCGCATAAAAAATTAAATTAAAAAAAATCTAATCAAAAAATCGAAAATCGGGCTTCGAGGTGCAAAACTTCATATATAGACGTACCTTTTCCTCAAATTTTGTAGCTCTATGTGCAGCGGTCTCTTCAGAACACCGTCGACACACTCACTCACTCACACACAAACTTCTTTCTTTATTATTATAGATTAAAACTACACGGGCATTAAAAGCTGCCATGAATTTTATTTTTATCTGTCTCACTCTCTAAAAACCTAAATTTGAAACTTGATGCAGCTAACGATTTATAATATATATTTTATTACTTGAATTTTATTTTACATTTTTATAAATTTTTTAAATATTAAACCTGGATATCAAGGTAATTTCTTTTATAGCTCTTATGTGAATATTTTTTTTTTCTTTCCATCTTATTTTTTTACGCAAATGAATGAAAAACTTTCCTTTCTGACACACACACATATATATTCTTGATAATGATCAGAAAATATAACAAAAATTTTAGATCAGTTCAATTTATTTAATTGATAATTACATGCAAAATATTGTAGCTTAAATATTTTAAATATAAAATCATTATTTTTTAAAAATATTATTGAGTGTTAAATTTTATTTAATTATAAAGCATTAAAATAATAATAATATAAAAATCCTATAACTTCTCTTCCTAATAGAATATGTCATTATTGAAATGAATTACCGACAAACATCACAGTTTGCCATGCTTGGGTTCGAACCTGCGTTGTGTACAAAAATTCGGAGCTATAAAGAGCCTCTAAACCCGCTACGCTAGCGGAAACTCCTTTAACTTCCTTCTAAATTGAAGAGGTTCGAAATAATGTTGACGCATACGAATGTCTCGAATTTGAGTTCTGATCTCACAGAAATAGTTTCGCGTTTTAATAATTTATATCTTATTTTTTCAAAGAAGTAGCTACAACTTAATATACTAGTTTCCTTCGTGTCTAACTATTTGCAATTCATAAGACGTATCACATAGTCCATAACTTTTAACCTCAAATCACTGTGTTTATCTTCTGTGTGTAATATGGCCAAAACTATATGACAACCCCGAAATGAACTGTATCTAGCTCTTAATGTAGGTACAATAATTTTTTTCATTAATAATGCTGAAAGAGCCAAATAATATTAACTTTGTGAAAGAAAGAAAAGCTTGTTTACAGTAAAACGGAATAGCAGACGAACTTAAACGTGCTGTGGCGTCACTCCAAAGGCATACTTGTACTTATGTACTGCGCATGCGCATCTGTAGAATTCTAATTCAAAATTACAGCTAATTAATAAAACATTTGAATAAACGAATGGACGATAACAAATCTGTAGCCAAATATCTTTCATTTAAAAAAAGGTTGGTGCAATTTGATACAGTAGTTTCTTCTCACGGACTGTCGAAAGAAAACGCTTAGCGATTTAAATATATAGATTATTACATAAAGTATTGTTAAAAATGTATAAAGTGTAAGTAAGCCGATTTAAAAATTTCTTAACAATAATTCTAGCCCACAATCTTACTGGAAAATCTCTCTCTCTCTCTCTTTTTTATGGAAGTAATAAAAAAAAGTTTGAAGTGAAATTACTTATTTTTTTAAGATTGTTTACTCATATTTTAAAAAAATAATTCATTTATGAAAAATAATAATTAAACCTATTTCATATTTTTGAAAATCATAATGTTTCCTTTTTTGAAAGAGTTAAAATAGTTTATATTTTCAACTTTTATTCATTATTTTTTTTTCATTTATTCATTTAACTAAGAAACTAACAAAGCGTTAGTAAAACACTTGACAACTAGTCGGATGTACCAATCCCAAAACTTTCTTCGAAACTTTCTTCTTTCTAAATAGCAATCTATGCTCATCATAAGGATTCTAAAAAGATGAAATCCGTGCATTAGTTCTTGAGATATGACTACAGCTGAAATCGAGTAAATCCAACAAAATGCAGCAATAGCAGCACCATTTATTGGGTGATTTACGCCAAAGTCTAATCATTATCAACTTATGTCAACGTCTAACTGAATATGAAGTTTGGAAAAATCCGTGCATTAGCTTTGAGATAGAGCTATTATTAGCAATTATTAGAAAATTAGCATAGCAGCGCTACCTATTGCGCGATTACACCAAAACCTAATGAGCATCAACATGTGTCAACGTTTAACTGAATCTGAAGTTAGATGAAAATTCGTGCATTAGTTCTTGATAGTGCTATTGCGGAAGTCATGACAAATGCAGCATAGTAGCGCCACCTGTTGAGCGATTTTCACCAAAACATAATCAGCAGAAACATTAATAAAAGTATACTTGGATTTGAAGATTGGTGAAATTTCGTGCATTAGTTCTTGAGATAGAGTTATTGAGAAAATCATGCAAAATGCAGCACAACAGCGCCATCTACAGGGCGATTTACACCAACAGGTAATCAGCATCATTTCATATCAAGGACTAACCGAATCTGAAGCTTGATGAAAATGTGTGCATTAGTTCTTGAGATAGAACTAACGCGGAAATCGTGTAAATCTTGCAAAATGCAGCATAGCAGCGCCATCTTTTGGGCGATTTACACCAAAACATAAACAGCACCTATCCATATCAAGGACTAGCTGAATTTGAAGTTTTATGAAAATCCGCGCATTAGTTCTTGAGATTGGGCAATTGCGGAAATCGTGAAAAATGCAGCTTAGCAGCGCACCTGTTGGGCGATTTACACTAAAAATTAATCAGCACCAATTTATATTAGGTACTACCTGAATATAAATTTTTGTCGAATTGCGTGCATTAGTTCTTGAGATAGCGCGTCCACAAAATTTGTGTCACATACAGACAGACTCACAGACAGACATTTTGTAAAAACATGTTTTTTGGTATCTCTGACCCCTAAGACGTGTAAATCCGTCGAAAACCGGAAGTCGTAAATTTTCAAGAATCCAATACTTTCTTCTTGTAAAGATAGAATAAACTAAAAAAATTGGAAAACATTTGAGTACAACACTCAAATATTCCCAGAAAGGAACACTAAATAATTGAAATAATAAAACTTTTAAAAATCACCATAGAATCAAAACAATACACAGGACGCATTTCAAGCTGCAAAATATAACAGGCCGTCATCATCACACGTTTAAAACTGTGCCCGTAAAAGGACAAGGTCACAAAAAGGTCACATTTTCCAGATCAAAACGCGTCCTGTGTAATGTTTTGATTTTATGGCGATTTGTATGAAGTTTTATTATTTTAAAAGTGATTTATCGCCAATTTTTCGGTACTGTTTCAACTATAGGAATGCTAAATGTTGAAACACAGTACAGTTGAACTAGATCTTCCGTTGGTGACGAAATTTGGATAAGGAAATTCAGTCCGATGGCTTTAATAGAATATTGAGTAGGTGGGTGGGCTTCTCCCCGATCGCCAAAATTATAAGGTAAAATTCGTAAAGTCTCCCGTAAAGAGTCCATTCTATACTGAGCTTCTACTGTACTAGTACAGAAATAACATAACTGAAATACATGCCGATCCTTATACAAAGACTCCTTTTATAACTTCTTTGCCTTGTGTGTAACTGGAGACAAATTTCGTGTTTAACCAGTGTTGCTAGTGGGCTACTTTTTTTAAATTCAGATTACTTGATTGGCACCACTTATTTGAAATAATAAAATTCTTCTGATTCAATGATATATTAAGGCGAAAACAAGGGGAATTTTACGATTTCAGGAAAGTGTGCCAATCAAGAAGTCTGAATTTAAAAACAGTAGACCACTGGCAACACTGAACCTAACCCCAAGGTTTAGGGAATTGGATTTAATATTTAATGTTTTGCCTCAGATTGATTTTGGCCCTAATTTAGGTCACATTCAAATACCACTGAGTTCACCATCATTTTTACTTGTATTGTAATCGAAATTTTTTTCGACTTCCGGTTTTCGACGGATTTATACGTTTTAGGGGTCAGAGATCTCAAAAAACATGTTTATAGAAAATGTCTACCTGTCCGTGTGTCCGTCTTTCTGTCGCCATTGTACCATCAAAAAGTGTATGAAGTTATGCATAGAATAAAACCAATTTTTTTTTTTAAGTTTTTGGCTATTCAAGCAGGTCCTTCCTTCATTTGGAAAAAATCCACCGGAAGGAACGCGTAATAGCGATTTTTGTGCGATTTTGAATATTGTACTATCGAAAAGTGTATGAAGTTATACATAGAATTGAACCAATTTTTTTAAGTTCTTCGTTATGGCAAGCAGGTCCTCCCTTAATTTGGAAAAAATCCGCCGGCAGGGGCGTTGTAATACAGATTTTTGTGCCTTTTGTACCATCGAAAAGTGTATGAAGAGTATGTATAAGCATAGAATTGAACCAATTTTTTTGTGTATGTTTTTGGCCATGGCAAGAAGGCTATTCGTGATTTTAATAAATATCATGATCGAGATTAACTCGTTTTTACTGCGATTAATTGACTGAAGCAGAAATTTAAGATGAAAGTCATAGTTGACATAATAATACTGAACTAATAAAAATGAAATATTGATATCTGTAACAATATTCAGAAATATTAAAATATATGAGATAGAAAAAAGTTTTGGGATTGGCACTTCCAACTAGTTTTATTTCATTAGAAATTTTCGGAAACCACTCTCACTTAAAGTAATACAAAAATAGTTTATTTTTTATTGAAAAAAATAAACTATTTCTGCAGATTGATTTTGGTCTTAATTTAGGGCATGTTCAAATACTAGTGAGTTCTCCATTATTTTCCAACAAACGAACCTATTTCATTAGAAATTTTCGGAAACCGCTCACTTAAAGTAATACAAAAATAGTTTTTTTTTTCCTTAGGAAAAAAGAAACTATTTCTGCAGATTGATTTTGGCCTTAACCCATTACCCGCTGAGGTTGCGTTGACGCAACAGTCAAAATAATTGCTCATGCTTAAATCAATTACTTTGGCACCACTATTTTAGATTTAAAAAAAAAATTCTTATTTATTGGCCGAAATTTTGCTATTTTAGTAAAGGGAAAATTACCTTACTGAATTTGAGGTAGGAAACGACTTTCACTAAGAAATTTGAAATTTTCAACTATATAGTTTTGGCGGTTAACCCTCTCGTTGCGTAATTGTTTTATCAAATTAGCTTCAAAAATTGCGTATTTAAGAATTTTTGTCGCTGGTTTTTCAAAACAAAATTTTTTGTCTAATTTAATCGGGAAAATGCTCCCATTAAATAAGGCAAAATTTACAATAAAAAATAACTGGTGAGAATAATCAAGGAGGATTAATTAGACGGAAAAATGCATCCCCGAGAAAATCTCTTGTTCCGCAGCGAGAGGATTAATGGGTTAATTTAGGACATATTCAAATACTAGTGAGCTCTCCATTATTTTCCAACAAACGAACCTATTTCATTAGAAATTTTCAGAAACCGCTCTCACTTAAAGTAATACAAAAATAGTTTATTTTTTCTTGAAAAAAAGAAACTATTTCGGCCGATTGATTCTGGCCTTCATTTAGGACATATTCAAATACTAGTGAATTCTCCATTATTTTTACTTTCTTCCATCTTTACAAGAAGAAAGTATTGGATTCGTGAAAATTTTCGACTTTCGATTTTCTATGGGTTTACACGTTTTAGGAGTCTGAGATTCCGAAAAGCATGTTTTTACCAAATGTCTGTCTGTGAGTCTGCGAGTCTGTCTGTCCGTCTGTCTGTATCAGACACAAATTTTGTGGGCGCTCTATCTCAAAAATTAATGCACGGAATTTAATAAAAATTTGTATTCAGTTAGTCCCTGATATAAATTGGTGCTGATCAGTTTTTGGTGTAAATTTCTTAACAGGTGGCGCTGTTATGCAGCATTTTTCACGATTTCCGAAATAGCTCAATCTCCAGAACCAATGCACGGATTTTCAACTTCAAACTTCATATTCAGTTACTTCTTGACATTAATTGACGTTTTATACATTTTGGTGTAAATCGCTCAACAGGTGGCGCAGCTATTCTGCATTTTTTGCGATTCTCGCAATAGCTCTATCTCAAGAACCAATGTTTGGATTTTGAACAAACTTCAGATTCCGGTATACCTTGATATGAATAGTGTTTTTTATGTTTTGGTGCAAATCGCTCAACAGATGGCGCTGCTATGCTCAAGTTTTCAGAATTTCCACTATAGATCTATCACAAGAGCTAATGCACGAATTTTCATCGACGGATTTATACGTTTTAGGTGTCAGAGATTACGAAAAACATGTTTTTACAAAATGTCTGTCTGTGAGTCTGCGACTCTGTCTGTCAGACTGTATGTGACACAAACTTTGTGGGCACTCTACCTCAAGAACTAATGCACGAAATTTAATAAAACTTCGAATAGGTATACCTTGATATCAATTAGTGCTGTTTATGTGATTTATATACAAGAAAGTTTTGTGATGGCTACAACATACTATACCTATTTTATTAGACATTTTCAGAAGCAGCTTTCACTTAAATAGGGTTTCTACAAGTCAGAAAATTCCCTGACTTTAGATCAGATAAACACCAGTATTTTCTTAGACAAAAACTCGCCTTTTTCAATCGCGTGATTATATAAGTAGAGTTTTTCTACTAAAAATATACAGTCAATCAGGGTAACTTTGATCCGCATTTTCTCCATTTTCATGTGCCACACTCTTATTTGAAGATTATTGTCGCAACTAGGGGCATAAAAGCGAAGAAAGGAACCTAAATTATTGTTTGACTATCAAAAATTAAGGAATAATAAGGATAAAAGCAATAAAAAATGGATTTTTAGCCTGGTTCAAAGTTACTCAGCCATTTAGGGTAACTTTGCACCATATGATAAATTTTTATATAAAATAATTCATTATAAAAAAAAGTATTGTAGTCAGGACAACTTTAAACCCCAAAAAATGTTTTCAGATATGTAAAGACTCCGAATTTACATTTCCCAACATCACAAGATTTGTATAATTTATGATGTTACAACAAATATCAGGCATAAGAAAAGTGGAAGAAGAGAACCATGAACATTTAGAAATAAAAAAAAACCTGTTTATTGTTCATATAAACCATAAAAATGCAGTGAAAAACAATTTTCAATGTTTTAACTCAATAATATATCCATAGTTACAGTAATACATACAAGTACTAGTATTATTCAAACAAGAATAAAAAACGTGGAACGTATGAAATGTCAAATTTGAGTAGCTCCGCCCCTAATCACGCCTCTAAATCAATTTTATGTATTTTAAACATATTTGTGAAAATATTTACATGTTATATCTAATGCACACTTTTAATGCACATTTAATGCACATTTACATAAAATATACGTGCAAATATGGGAAATTTTCGACAGTAGCACCTATAATCAGTAATTTAGCATCAGTGTAACTTTGAGCCGGCTCAAAGTTACCCTATAAATGATTATATTGCTACTTACTATGAAAATTTAATTGGATTACAACAACTTCAAAACCGCATTCAAAATTACCTTGAAAACAGTACTTCACAAAAATAGTTAGATGATGCATTTAATTGTGTATAATGTTGCTAATTTATTTTCTAAAATAAAGAGTTCCCAGTTTAGATTTAGAACCTTGCCAACAGAGTGCAGTTCTGGAGTTTATTTAATCTTTTAGAGTCAAAAATATTGAAAAATAGGATGTGGTGCAAAGTTACACCCCGTGGTTCAAAGTTACCCTGATTGACTGTATTGGTATTACAGCTCAATGTGTAGGAGCTCTGTTAAAGATACACAAAAATAGATTATTTTTTCTTGAAAGAAAAAATTATTTCTGTAGATTGATATTGACCCTAATTTAGGCCACATTCAAATAGTAGTGAGTTTTCCATTATTTTTCGACAAACGAACCTAATTTATTAGAACTTTTCGGAAGCTGCTTTTACTTAAAGTACCGTAATTTCCGATGTATAAGCCGCGGCTCAGAGAATTCTGTTTTCTACCAGAATTGTATTTAAATAAAATGTATCTTACTGAACAGGTACTGAACAGGTAATCAGCATTGAGGGGTTTCCTAGCTGTTATCAGCTTAACACCCAGACTAGGAAATTAGAATGTCTTATGTTTTAATGAGCCATTGGGATAAAGTTAAACTGTAGCAATGCTACTATAAGAAATTAGAAGTTTACATGAGAAAAATAAGAGAATTAAGGAAAAAAGGAATAAAACTAAATTTAAGTAAAAACTTAAGAAGAAAGTAAGTTAATAATAAATCTTAAGAAAATTTACATGAGTCTTAAAGTAATTAAAGTCTAACTGTAGTTGTAGAACTACTAAATGGATATTTGAAAGTTAAAGTTAGTACTGTTCAGTGAAACACTCACCAAGCAAGGGCAAGAAAAGCTAGGGTGGCAAGACCACAACATCCAACCAAAAAAAGGGACAATTCAGGGCCATACATTTTATTTTTTAAGTTTTTCTGTTTTTATGGTCTCTATGTATATAGAGAATTTTTTTTTTTTTTTTTTTTTTTTTTTTTTTTTTTTTTTTAAGAAAAGTAAATAAAAAGAAAAAAAGAGAAGGCAAAATTAGCGAGGAGAACTCAGATGTTACTGAGTGTCCATAATTATGGAAAACCTGGGCCGTTTCCGATGGTGGGGTTCAAAAGCGTCATAATCCGGTAGCTCCGCTACAATTTCATTAGGGAGGTCAAAAATTTTTTCATAAAATTTTTTGGCTAAGTCGTTTATGCGTTTACGTAATGTAGTAGTTTTAAGGTCTCTACGGACCGTGGAGTTGCGAAGGTAACGAGATGCGTTACGGACAGTACGCAGGTTGGAATTGTGCAAGCGACTAAGGTTGTCCATAGTGGTCTTACAAGTGAAGCCCCAGACCGGACTGGCATAGGTGATGATGGGAAGGATGCATGAATTATAGAGGATTAATTTATTGTGAACAGACAAGGTTTTACTGTTAAGGAGAGGTTTTATAGAGTTAAAGGCTCCGGCGACTTTACCTCTGATGGAGAAAGTGTGCTTTTTCCAGGTTAGGCGGCGGTCCAGAATGACCCCAAGATACTTAGCTTGGTCTGACCAAGGGATAACAGTGTTGTTAATAATGATTCTGTTAGGGAAAATTATTTTGCGAGAGAAATATACTGCAGTAGTTTTAGTTTCATTTATGACAACGCGCCAAAGCATGCACCAGTCCATGAAGTCATCAACATGAGTCTGTAGGTACCTGTAAAGAGTATACGGGTGGTGTGCCGAAGCGTAAATACAGGTGTCGTCCGCATAAAGAGCGAGGTGAGTGTGCAAGGAGCGTGGGATGTCGCTAAAGAAAATGTTAAATAAAAATGGGCCCAACACGCTCCCCTGAAGGATGCCCGCTAGGATAAGGAGAATAACAGATAGAATGTTGTTTATGCGGACTTGAAAAGAGCGGTCGCAAAGGTACGAATATATTAAATGTATAAGTCTGGGATGAAAACCGAGCTGAATTAATTTGTAAATGAGGCCCATATGCCAGACCTTGTCAAATGCTTTTGCGACATCAAGAAAGATGGCAGCTGCGGGAATTTTTGCATTGAGTTTCTCGCTGAGAAACTCAACAACCCTAAGAAGCTGGTGTTGTGTTGAGTGTTTTGGGCGAAAGCCGAACTGCTCGGGCATGAGAATGTTGTGCTGCTGAATGAACTCCTGCAACTGGGCACGAATGACACGTTCCACCACTTTACTGATTGAAGGTAGCAAGGAGATAGGTCTGTAATTAGTGGGGTCAGACAGGTTAGTTCCAGGTTTTGGAATAGGAGAGATTATAGAAAGTTTCCAGGGTTTAGGGAAGTAGTTATGTTTTAAGATAGCATTAGTGAGGTCAGTGATATAGATTATGCAATTAGGAGGAAGGTTTCTAAGAGCAGAGTTAGTAATTTTATCGTATCCTGGGGTTTTACGCTTTTTGAGTTTTTTGATAATATTGTGGATAACAATAGGTTGAATTTTAGGGGGAGGATCTTGAGGGGGGTTAGCCAAAAAATTCCGAACTGTCTCGTTAACATGATCAAGGTGAGCTTGGTTAGCAAGGGTAGGATTAGGAGAAAATTGGGTGGCATAAGAATTAGCAAGCATGTTAGCTTTTTCTTGGTCAGTATAAGCGGTAACATTATTAGATGTGAGGGGGGGGATGGAAGTGTAGTGTTTATTCAGTTTGCGTTTAAGAATCCAAAGAGAGTTGTCCTCGTATGATAAAGTTTTGAGAAAGTTGTTCCAACTTTTCTGTTTTTCTTTATAAAGACTGTTTTTGATTTTATTGTTTAACCTATTGAGAAGAGGTTTAATGGAGGGGTCTCTTGAACTTTGAAATTGTCGCCGGAGCCGATTACGCTGTTTGATAAGGTTGTAAATATAACGGGGTGGGACAAAGGCAAAGTTATTTTTGAAGGTGTTAAAAGTAGAAAAATTTTGAGCATTAGTGATATGAGAGTTAAGATGTTCAACAGCCGCATCAATGTCATCGGTATTATTAATATCAGGGAAGGTGATGTCCTGAGAGTTAAGGTAGTTAGTAAATTTATTCCAGTCAATAGCCACGGAAGGGGGGGGAGAAAGAGGATTAATAATATCTATTTTAAAGTAGACAGGCAGGTGATCAGAGGAGAGGTCGTTAATAACTGTAGAGTAGATAGGGTAAGGAAGATTTTTGGAAAGAGCAAGATCAATGATAGAGTCCCGGGCGCCAGGCAATTTGGAAATGTGCGTTGGTCTGGGTGGTGCATGAAGATTTAATTTTAAGTTTTGGACTAAGTTGTGAAGAGAGGTACCCCGCCGAGAATTGCCATGGCAATTCCAGCGTCTGCTTTTGGCATTGTAATCGCCTACGAAAAAGCAGTGGTGATGTTGTGAAAAAAGCTGTGTAAGGCTATTAACAGGTAAGTTACCAGTGGGTGGAGCATAAATAGAAGCTAATTTAATATTGATATGAGGAAGTTTAAGATTGATACTGGTATACTCAAGATCATTATAGGTGTGGTTGTGCGATTGGTAGTGTGGAAGATGGTTCTTGATGTAAATAGCGGTACCTCCTCTGTGCGTACCATCCGCACGAGGTGTATGGAATAGCCTGTACCCAGGGATGTTAATGTTGAAGGTGGGGTTGAAAGTCTCTTGAAGGAAAATAACATCAACTTGAGGATGTTCGTGCATAAAGAGTTTAAGTTCGTTAAATTTATTCTGCAGGGAGTTACAGTTCCAGGAAAGAAAAATAAGAGAGGAAAAGGTAGGAGAGGAATTACTCATCATTAAATGTGTTAAATTCCGTGGCTAAAGTTTCTATAGCACTCAAAAGGATGAGTATTTTTTCTATTGGATCTTGTATATTTTTAGTTTGGTTAGCAATATTTTTGAAACATTGGATGAATTTGTTAAATTTTAGGAGTTCTTTCATCTCCTTGAAGGTCTTAAATATTTCTTTTAAGTCGTTAGCATAATTAGAACTACTGGGTTGTTCTGGTGTTGCATTTTGAGTGTCATTTGGCTTATTTGGTGTAGTGTTTTCGGGGTTAGGGTCTTGGGAGGGAGAAGGGAGCGGAGCCGGAGCTTCAGTAGGTTTTTCTTCTGGTTTTTTGGCCTCTGGCTTACGGACATAGTTATATGTTGATAAGAGTTCCGCCATTGCGTTTGGAATGATTTTAGGGTTTTCTTTTCGGACGGTTTTGGGGTCCTGCTGTTTTTTATGAAACTGGGGGGTTTTGGGGCAACCACGGTAAGTAGCCACGTGCTCGCCATAACAATTTGAACATTTGGGGATGATCTTTCCAATTTTATTGCACTGGGGAGTTAAATGCTCTTCCGAGCATTTGGCGCATTTTGGCGGCAGGCGGCAAATCTCGCTGGAATGTCCAAATTTCTGGCAACGATAGCATTGCTTTACGATGTTGGTGCCTTTAAATCGCTCAATATCTACTTTAATGTAGCAAATTTCGTGAATTTGGTAGATTTCTTCGAATTTTTCACGTGGGAGGACATTGACGACGTAGAGGGGCATAGGACGACCGGTCTTCCTACTTTTCATCATTGAGGCTCTATTGGCCACGAAATTATGGTCTTTAAGAGCTTCAATTATGACCTGGGGGTCGGTATATGGGGGGATTCCCCTAATGACGACTTTCCTGGGGCGCTGTTCCGCGGGGCTCAGGGTTGTATATGGAATTGTTTTAGAATCAAGATAGTCCTGTGTTTTTCGGAAATCTGCATCAGTTTTACAGTGGATTTTGAGTAATTCACCGTCTAATTTAATCAAGGGATTGCTGTCGTTGAGTTTTTTAATCTCACTTGCAAGCTCCGTCCACTTGCCTTGAAACTCAATATAGAAGGGGTGGATTTTTGGTTTTTTAGGGACTACTTCAGTAGTGGAGCTACCGGCTGACACACCTTGAGAGGGCTCGGAAGAGTCCATGTTATTATCGTCTAGGTATTTTTCAGATATACTAGCATACTTATTCTTTAAGGGGATATTAGATTTTAGATCATTTCTCCTACGTTTTAGTGAATTAGCGGGGGTGAATCCGTCATCTGAGTTCACCGCAATTGCCTTGAGTTTTGTTAATATGTCAATTAAATCATAGTCATGATCATAGATAAAAGTTTTAAACTCTCTTAGTTGACTTAATTTTAGGGGGTCAAATGGCTCATTGAACAAAAACATAAGATTATTGAGAAGATTACTCACGCTAGTCTTATGCTGAGGATTCGTCAGGTAGTCTTCTTCACTTAAAAGTCTCATTATGTAGTTGTCACAATCTTGCAGGAATTGCTGTACAATCATTCTTTGGACTTCATCCGCTACTCCGGGAAATTCCATCCACGCAGCAGCTAAATCAGATTTCTCCTCTCCATTCAGGATGCGGAGTGCATTGTCAGAAAATTTAAGCGGGTCCTCAGTACCCATTATTATCGTCGGTGAGCTGTCTATAGTATACTACTATGATGCATCAAGTCCAGTAAACAGTCACCTATTCGTACGAACTAGTTTCTATTACGTGTCACTATCAGCACCACAACTCATGCGAAGATACTTGCAAAAGATCACGCAAGTTCTAAAAACATCGAACTGCGAATACGATCTCTTGAGAATAAAACGACCAGCAAGCAGTAAACACGTCTGTTCCCTCCAAGAGGCACCAGTAGTCTGTCTGAAAATGTATCTTACTTCTGCTTAACATTTATTTCACTACCTTTTTCAAATAAAATTTCCGGTTTGACAGATTTAAATTACCCGCGACTTATACGCCGGAAATTACGGTAATACAAAAACAGTTTCTTTTTTCTTGAAAAAAAGAAACTATTTCTGCTTCAGGTTACTTTAAAGCGGTTCACAAAAAACTATTTTCCTCCGCTCAACAACACGAAATTTTCTGACATATTTACGCCCATTTTTAAATCTAAAAACATGAGCTTGTAGTCATGGTTATTGAAGTGATTTGGAATTGAACGGTTTTTCCTTTTTTGATAAATGAATTACATTTCTATTTATAAGCGACTTTTGTCTCCAGACACCAGATTTGTTTCATTTCAAGTCTGTCGCGTTCGGAAATACGGTCCAAAGAGCGAAATTCGCAAAATTTTCTGAAACTTCTTTTGCTTTTACCGAAAAATGGAAAAGCTGCACGACTGCATGGTTTCTGAAAATGAGCACTTGCCAGTTTCATGCGTTTACGAACAAAAATAATTTCAAAAATGTGTCAGAAAGTAGCCAGTTTGGATTTGAGAATAACTTTAAATTTCTCTTTTTTTTCACGCGTTCAAAAGTTGTTGTTTTTAAATATGGCATAGTTATATAAACATTCAAAAGTAGAATCATCCAATAAAATTTTAATGGACAAAGAAACGCATTGCAATATTAACAAAATGCAATGTTATGTTTCATAAATAACCAAAAGTAAAGGAATTTAGAATCCCCGCCAGTAAAATTTAACAGTAAAGCTATAAATAAAATATATGCAGGTTGTTGAATGTAATTCATGTCCCCCAGGTTAAAATATATTTCAAAAAGCTGGATTCCAACTCGAGATTAATAATTATCATAAAATGTTTTCTTGCTGTATTGGCGGCATGACATATGAAAAAAATAAAACTGCGTTAGAAAGGCCGATTCTTCGAACTAGCGTCTCGGTGTAGCTCCGCTCCCTATGGTGATTTTTCTCCTACCTCTTGGCTGAGGAATTGGCGCTAGTTATTTTTGAGGTTGCAGTATTTCAGACGAAGCAAAAGCGCTCGCTCGCGCTGTCGTTGAAAAGTCTGTTTAGGTTAGATGTTGTTGTTTTTTTTGAGAGAAGATGGCGATGGCGGATAATACAGCGGTAATTTCATACTCACAAATTTTCACTAATACAATTCTACACATTCTACTATTTCTATACTACAATTCTACTCTCATTATTTATTTGTAAATCAGTTGATTGTGTTAAAAATAGTTAAAATGCTATAATTTAATCTTCCGTAATTGGGTAATCTTTTTAAAACAGGGCAAATTAGCATGTTTTTAAATTCAATAAAATCGCATATTTCTTCTATTAAGGTACAGTAAACACTTCTCAAAAATGATACCATTATCAGGCATGAAAGTGTTCCTCCTAAAAGTGGAATTCTACCTTTTTAAAAATAATTTTGGTCATTTTCTGGATTGATACAAAAAGGCAAAGAAAATATTGGAAGCATATAAGGTGGGGGAGGGAGGGGGGATCTTGAAAATTTAATAATCAGACATTTTGTCTAACTAAAATCCTTGGAGGTTTTTTTTTCCTGAATTGCTGTGCAAAAGGTCTATCAAATCAAAGGGAAGTTTATATTATAATCATATGAAAGTCGTGTAAATAAATTTGATTAAAAAGTATCTCTCCAGAGTGAAAGTTTTTTAGACTTTAAAAGAAAAAGGAAGTTTCATAATGTTCTTTTTGGAATAGAACATTTTCTTCTATTTATGCAACACTTTTGATTTAAAAGTTTAAATTTTATCTAAATTATAATTTATTTAAATTTTAATTTAAATAAATTAAAAAATTTAAATTAAAATAATAAAAATTTTAATTTTAATTTAAATTTTTAAACAGTTATATTTCATTTTATCCCATAAATAACTGTTAAAATGTGTCTAAATTTTAAGAGTTTGGCGACATCATATGGACCGAAAAGATTTTCCTCCTTTTTCCCTATTTCCCACTTTCATGCCTGCATTTTAGGCTCTTGGATATCAACACCCCCTCCCCCCCTCCTCCCCAAAAATGCAATTTTATTCTTTAGATTGACATTGATACCTGAATTTTGCAGGCAGGTACATTTTGAATAGTAATCCTGTTTAGGTGTTACTTTATTGAAAACTTTAAGAGAAGATAATCTACCCCCCCCCCCCCCCCTCCTTGATTAAAAAAAAAAGTTTTGGTGGTATGACTTCGAATAATCAAAGGTATTTTAAAGTTTGTATGCAGGTAATCCTTATTAGTATACATACTAAGAAAATTTGAAGGGTCGTAAACAAAAGTGTTACTTTTTTATCAGGGGAGGGGAGGGGAGGGGGAAAACATTCTTTGGACCTCACTCATTAAAATTTCAATTGAAGTATTTTCGCATCACTATTAAGGTTATTTGCTCATTCAAAATTTCTAGAGTCTATGACTGTTTTAATTCTGAAACAAAGGTATATATATATTTTTAGAATTTTTTAAATTTAAGTATGATTCTATTCGGAATGTGCCTGCCTACAAAATACAAGTATTTATGACAATTAGAAGACACATTATCAAAAATGTTATTTTTCCGTGAGGGGGGGGGGGAGGGAGGCGAAACCCTTTGGAATCCACAAGTTGAAGTTTTCGAAATCGGAATATATAATAAGCATCATCACTATTCAGGTTCTATCTGTGTTCAAAATTTCTAGTAAATTGTTTTCGATATAACATTTATGCTTCGCGAAACTAGCAATACTTCGCCAAATCTAGCTTCGATTGGACTTAGTTGAATTCAGTCACTACGATCGTACGATCTCCATAGTGAGCGGAGCTACACCGAGACGCTAATCGTAATCCCATATTTCGTCCTTTTATCTGCGACTTTGTGGGCGCAGATTATTTAACACATAGACGTGTTATATTGTACAATCTTAATATTTGATAATACTTATTAAAGTATTTACTAATTTGCATTAATTTAGCGTAAAACAGCCACGCGACAGTAGATTTTACTTGTATTGCAGATGTGCAACAGAAGAAAAGATTGACGTATTATATGAAAAATATATCTCTGATTTTTTTCACTGTTTTTCCTGTGTAATAAACTTTTCAGAGGATCATATATAATTTTTTCGAAACAAAATAAAAAATCGTGCATTTAAGGGTTAATCCGCTGAACTTTTAAAGTTTCGGTTAAAAACAAATCAGTTGAGCCAACCATTCACCTACGACTTCGTAGTCACAGATTTTTCTAGACATGTAAAGAGAGCACTTTCAAACAGCCCTTAATATCTTTTATAATTTGACTGAATACAGTATTTTCCTGTTCATCTTTTGGGCGTGAGCTATTTAAAAATTTGCAAACAATGTTTCTACAATTTAATCAGCTGAATTAGTTTCTGTTAAAAAAAAAATTTGTTATGAATAACAGCAAAGTATGTCTCCCACAAAACTCTATTTTTACTTTCTTCTATCTTTACAAGAAGAAAGTATTGGATTCGTGAAAATTTTCGACTTCCGGTTTTCGACGGATTTATACGCTTACGTAATGTCCTGAACACGATTTGATGGTTTTGGAAAATGTCTGTCTGTCACTCTGTGAGTCTGTATGTGACAAAAATGTTGTGGGCGCTCTATCTCAAGAACTAATGCACGTAATTTCACAAAACTCGAGATTAAGTTAGACCTTGATAAAAAGTGGTCTTGGCTAGTTTTTGGTGTAAATCGCTCAACAGGTGGCGCTGCTATGCAGCATTTTTCACGATTTCCGCAATAGCTCAATCTCGAGAACTAATGCACGGATTTTCATCAAACTTCAGATTCAGTTATTCGTTGACATGAATTGAAGTTATATACATTTTGGTGTAAATCGCTCAACAGGTGGCGCTGCTATACTGCATTTTTGAGAATTTCCACTATAGCTGTTTCTCAAGAACTAATGCACGAATTTTCATCAAACTTCAGAATCAGTTAGTCCTTGATATGAATTGAAATTTTATAGATTTTGGTGCAAATTGCTCAACAGGTAGCGCTGCTATGCTGCATTTTTCAGAATTTCCACTAAAGCTCTATCTCAAGAACTAATTCACGAATTTTCATCAAACTTCACAATCAGTTAGCCCTCGACATGAATTGACAATTTATACATTTTGGTGTAAATCTCTCGCCAGGTGGCGCTGCTATGCTTTTTTGCGATTTCTGCAATAGCTCTATCTCAAGAACTAATGCTTCGATTTTCTACGAACTTCAGATTCAGGTATACCTTGATATGAGTTAGTGCAAATCGCTCAACAGGTGGCGCTGCTATGCTGCATTTTTCAGAATGTCCACTATAGCTCTATCTCAATAACTAATGCACGGATTTCCATCAAACTTCAAATTCAGATATACGTAGATATGAATTGGTGCTAAATCGATGTAATTTCTTATACTATTTAAATGATTTAATTGACGTGATTTATATAGAAGAAAGTTTTGTGATGGCCACAACATGCTAGTTATCTATGTAAATCAACTTCAGTTTTAAGTACGAACACGCACAGTCAAAACCCCGAAATCCAGAATTTGATTATCGCCGAGGTAAAAATGAATAGAAATTTTTGCCTTATTTTTTTGACAAATTTTGCATGAATAAGGAGAAAAGTTCTTATATTCAAATTTACTGCGGATGTTTGGCCGATAATCAGGAACTGCCGAAATCCCATTGTTCTAGCGCAATTAGGCGTTAAATCCGGAGAAATATAGGCCAAGGCGGTATTAAAGAACTTCTAACGTGTTGTACTTAACCGCTTCGCGACGGGAGCGTTTTACGAGATGTTTATTACTTTGCTACCGGTTTTAAAAAACAGAAGTTTGTGCCTATTCAAATCGGGAAAATGCTCGGATTAAATAAGGCAAATTTTACAGTAAAATTTTACTGGTGAGGATAAACGAGGATCCTTAGGCCTATTTCCGGCACGTATACGTGTCGCTCGTCCCCAAGGGGTTAAGGGGTCTCAGGACTCTTAAAGCTTTCGAAATTTTAATTTTTTTTAGATGTTAAACTCCTATTTTTTCTGAACAATTTGATATAATTGTTTCCTTGAAATTCCTATTAGTACAGAAGTTATGGATTTTAGGATTATACCCGCACAATAGCTGAAGCGGCGCACGGTGGGTGATTTAGCGATTCTAGTTGGCCAAAATTATTTTTGGCGTCAGCATAGCTGCCAAATTTTACGCTTTTTTGCTACCACTAAAATTTTGTAGAGATTTTCGACTTGTTTGATCGTGAGATTTCGACGATTTAAGAAGGCAATATTTACTGGAAAATTTTAGTGGTAGGAAGAAAGCGTAAAGGTTGGCAGCTATGCGTCAGTATAGTCGCATCGCCAGAAAATTGAAAAATGTTATTGACTATTGAATGTTAGGTATTTCAAAATGTAGCGTGTAGTAGTCATAATTTCGTTACAGGGGCATTCATAAGTATTTCATTACATTACGGCCTATGGGAAAAATCGTTTGCGGTGGTTTTTAATGAAGTTTCATAATTTCAAACACTTTGAAATTTATATACAGATCTATGAAGTGCACTACAAGATGATTGCTATAGAATATGGTATGGATAGCATTTATCGATCATTTACAGGGACACTAAAAGGAATTATGTTACATTAAGTTCTATGGAGAAAAATTGTTTGTAGTGTATTTTTATTTATTTACACTATTTCAAAAGTATTTAAATTGATATATATCTCCAAGGTGCTCTATAAGATGCTTACTATTGAATATGATGTGCCATTCATCTTTCATATACAGGGGCACACAAAAAAAATCAGTTATAGTTTTCTCTGTATGAACAATAATTGATGGAAGTCCGTTTTCAGTTGTGGAACACTTTTTTAAATTATAAAAATTGCATACTATTTAGTGTGTATAAATTCTATAAAATATATAAAGGGCTGCACAAAACATCTGAAATACATTTCCGTTTACTGACGGAAATTGCCGACGAGGAATTTTTAACTGTGCTATGCGTTCACTTACATTTAGCATAATGTGAATTATATGATAAATCTATACTTCATACAGGGATGCACAAAATTTTCAGCTACTTTTTCGAGTTTCGTTGAAATTGTATTTTCAAACGTGTTATATGTTTTAGAAATTCTTACTTAGACATCGTTTTTCACGTTATTAAGCTCTATGAAGTTTTACTATACTAGTCCGAATGCGTTGAAAAATGTTTCATAATCTGATTGACGCATGTTTTTACGTTCTTCTTGATAATTTTAATGATACTTTTTTTAACGGTATGGAAGCTAAAGGGATAAAACTATTTTTGTATTATTATAACAAATCCTAAAATTTCTTTTTCTAAAATAAGATACGGGGCAAAAATTCGACAGCTTTAATGAAAATTGCTGTGTTGTATATTCTGTTGTATATTTATATTTATCCCTGCACAATTACCTTATGTAAAGAATGGGAATCATAAGATATCATGAGAAAATGTCTACATTATGTTTTGCATTGTATCAAATCTGAATTTGGAGAATTTGTCTGGATCAATTTTGTAACCACTCGAAATTTATAGCCAAGTAATACATTTTAAATCATTTTGTCCTTAGTCTCTACATACAACTGGCAATTTTCGTCCAAATTTGGTCATAAATTTAAACATTTAGCTCTTGCAAAACTTCATGTGCTCTTCATTGTAATTTTCCTCTGTAAACAAAATATTTTCAACCAAATTCACATTTTCGTTAAATTTAAAACCTTGTTGCCGATGCATAATGGTGCAAAAGTTTATTTATGTCACTAACTTAAATTCTGCTGTCTTTGATAAAAAGTAAATGGTACTTGAACTAAAATTTCAAAAGAAATTTTTTAAACTTAATAAGCTAAAAACAATTGTAAAAAATTGGAGGGCGCCTAAGGGCAGACAAATTAAATTAGAACGAAAAGGTAATAATCTAAACTATTTAATTATATCAAAAATTGAGCTTAATCGTGCTTTATCATATAACTTTTTCTATTTTAAAGCTGAAAAAATGTATTTAAAAAAAAAATACAGAGTTTTTTGCGACATTAAATATGAAATAACAGCTGATATGTGCACACATTTGCACATAAATCTGATAAAATAACGTCCATATTTTGTTTGGAAGCGTCCATAATCGAGCAGTATGTTTTATTCCACTTCAAGTAACAGACTAAAGAACTATACTCAAATTGATAGGTTCATTCCCAACTAAGAAGCATCAACATTGCGCTAGTCTATGGACCACACAATAGGGTGAAGCGAAAAAAAATGAATTTTTTTAAATCAAAAACGGGTAGGTGCCAAAAGTTGCCTTTATACAAGTACATCATCTGGGTGCAATATTACCGCTGAAAAAAAATGGCTTGAGTCTGCGCTTTTGGTCCAAATGTCGAAATTTTGGGTAAAGTTTGACATTTTTTCAAAAAATTAAAAAAATCCTAATGAGCTGACTATTATTTAAAAGTGTTATTTAAACCTTTATTATTAATGACTTAACAAATTAAAACGATAAAACGATATCTTTGTTCTGTATAACGGGAGCAAAACTGACAACTTTAGGTAAAAAAAGGCGTTTCCACTCTGTTGTGTTATACAACTAATTGTTGTTTGGAATACGTAGTTGCTTTCAAACCTACCCAGGAGGTATCACGTGGAGGTGGCTGCATTTCATAACACAACAGTGCATAGCTCGACCACCCTTCCATCTGAGCACAATGTTTCATTTATATATAGAATTGTGATTTTTTATCAAAGACTGGCATAAGTTTTCTATGTATCAACCTAGTCCATCTCTTCTCTGTATCCACAGACGTTGGGTGATGCTGCTGTGACACTCCTTCACGTATATTTCTACTGCTTGTGTATGATAATGTAAGCAGAATAATGCAGTGTAATTAATGGAATCTATTCAGCTCTCTAGAACTCACCAAAATTGCATCCAGTTACTGCATAGTCATTGGGAGTTCTGTTCCGACAACATTTTACAACATTAAGGTATTTCATCTTTGAGTATGCCATCATTTACTCTACCTCTTGCATTTTTTATATGCTGATAAGCTTGTTGTTTAATGTGATGGCGATCGTCATCAAAATTGCAATAAGAATTTGCTTTCGATGTGAAAAACTACCATTGTCCTATATAATTTTTTTTAGTATTTGTTTTTTGCTGTTTTCTGTGATGTTTAGTAGCAAAGTAATTTCCCATAAGTTTTAAGATCAATTTTTTAGATGTGGATTACATTTGGTGTAAACCATCCTGCGGCATAAACTTGGATTACATACTTTGTGACTGAACCAGGATCTGATGATCAATCAGTGCTTATATGAAGACGAATAATTTTGCGCCTTTGTGAGCCATCTTGCGTAGGACAAGTTTCTTGGGTTCCTATTCGCTAGTTCTTCTGAGCAACATTTTGATAAAATATCTTTGCAAATGTCTAGTAGTTATTTCTGGTATGTGCTGAGTACTTTTTTTTCGAATTCAGGAAATAATGTTTGAAATTTACTGTCTATGGCTTCAAAAACTGAAATAAGAAGGGAATAAGCACATGGACAAAGTTTTTCCTATTGGTCCGGTGAATCCCTGTGGGTTAGAATCTACTTTTTGCCAACGATCTTGTCTAATAAATGATACAGAGGAAATTTACTGGACTTGGAGGGGGCATATGATCAATTGTAATGGTTCATTTTAAACATGTCCCTCGCAGAATGGATGGCAACGTCTAACAGATTTATTCACCTTCGATGGGCACTCACCGCCCATCAGAGTCTCTACGTTCACTCAAAAAGTACTATGTTATCCAAGTTTGGGCCCAGGATAGTTTACAAACAAATGTAATCCACAGCTAAAGAAGGAATCTAAATACTCATGGGAAATTACTCGGCTACTAAACAACACACAAAACGGAATAAAACAAATACTAAAAAAAGGTTATTTAGGTCAATGGTCGCTTTGCATACGCAGAGGAAATTCTTATTTCAATGCTCTCTGACGATTGCCATCATATTAAACAGTTAGGTGCTGAGCACATAATAGTTCAAAAATGAGAGTAAATGATGGCATACGCAAATCTGAAATATTGACAATCAATTTTGAAGCAGATAATTATATAAATCTAATTCATTGGAAACAGAACCTCTAATCAATATGCATTTATCGGGTGCAATTTTGGTGGAGATAATAAACGGCTGAATAGATTAAATTAATATCATCCGCACTACATTACACTGTTTGTCTTCTCTTACACAAAGAGTAGAAAAATACGTAAAGGAGATCACAGCAGCAGCATCCAAAATCTGTGGATCCAAAAAACAGATGTACTACACTGTAAAAAAAATGGTAACTTTCCATGTAAAATCCAGGAACGTTTCGCCTTTTATCAGGTTTTCAGAATAATTTAGCTCTTTCCTGTGAAATTCTGGTTTTCTTATCCGAAACGTTCCTGAACAAAAGTTGGAAACAGCAAAACGCTGCGGCCGCCATTTTTTTTTTTTTTTTTTCCTATAATCCGTTGCTCGCGCGCGAGTGTCGAAAACGAATTCCTTAAATGAATGTAAAAAAATCAATATGGAATGCAAATAAATCAATAGACGACATAATCCTTTACGTCTCTATTGTCAAGATAATTCAGCTGAAAATACAATACCTCTGTGACATCACTAAGAGATTATCTCTCGTACTTGTCTGTGAAATCTTTAACGAGCAGACTGTGTAAAAAAAAATACACCTATTATTTGGATCTGCATTAACCAGGGGACAATCAAATATGATTCTCACCTATTTTGATTAATTTAAAGTATGTTTTAGAGTTCTTATCTCTAATTATTCTTGTGAAAGGATTTCTTCAAATGGGCCTTAGATTTTCAGAAATTAGATGCCGAGTTTTAGCATACTTTTCAAATACCCATTAGTTTGCAGCTCTCAACGTGTCTTTCGTGGTGTGGACGCAGAAAGCTTGCACGATGCTACCTCTTGACTTTTTTTTTTCTTTTTTAATTAATTTTATATTTTAACACTTTATTACAATTTGATTTAAATTTGACATATATTTGACACTTTGAATTGCTGCAAATTTGATTTTTTTTTTTCGGAAAAAATATACAATTACGTTTAGGTTTTTTTTTCATGAAAATTTATATGTATTTTATCTAACTTGTAAACTAACATAATCACTGACGAAAATCCAAAATATTTTATGTCTAGATTTTTTTTCTAATTATTATTTACATTTATATATTTTTATATTTTAAGCAAAGTTCATAAACAATATATCACATATATATTTACTTTATTGAATTTTAACTGAAAATTTATTTTTTCGTGTAAATTATAAATAATAATTTTGATGTCAATTTCAAAATATTTTTTCATTCTAACAAATAATGATAATAAAGCGAAAATTGTCAACTGGAAATGTAAAAATCGTCTGCGGATCCCGCATGCTGTGAAATGTCAGTAATGTCATAATGAAGGGAACGAACATCCAGAGTGAATTATGTCAGCCAGGTATCGGTCCGGATAGCCTAACAGGTAAGGCATTGGCACGGCACGCCAAGTATCCAGGTTCGATCCCTGGTCTGGACATTTTTCGCTCTTGTGCTACTCCAGCCTTGAATATGTCAGTAATGTTTTGCTGTCAACAGAAATATTCCTGGTATTTCGCAGGAAACTTACTGGCGTTTCTGTAGAAAGTTTTTAACATATACAGTAAAGTACCAGTCATTTTCAAGAAATGTTTCTTGGAAATAATGGGCAACTCAGCTGCCCATTTTTTCCCAGGAACGTTGCGGAATTTTTTTTACAGTGTAGATTGATACATAGGTAACTCATGCCAGTCTTTGATAAAAAATCACAATTCAATGTATAAATAAAACATTGAGATCAGATGGGAGGGTGGTCGAGCTATGCACTGTTGTGACATGAAATGCAGTCACCTCCACGTGGTACCTCCTGGGTAGTTTTGAAAGCAACTAGGTAAGAGTTATATTCTAAACAACAATTAGTTGTATGACACAACAGAGTGGCAACGCCTTTTTTTCACCAAAAGTTGTCAGTTTTGTTCCAATTATACAGAAAAAAGATATCGTTTTATCGTTTAAATATGTTGAGTCATTAAAAATAAAGGTTTAAATCACACTTTTAAATGATAACAATCTCTATAAAATATTTTTTAATTTTTTGAAAAAATGTCAAATTTTACCCAAAATTTCGACATTTGGACCAAAAGCGCAGACTCAAGCCATTTTTTTTCAGCGGTAATATTGCACGCAGATGATGTAATAGTATAAAGGCAACTTTTGGCACCTACCCGTTTTTGATTTTAAAAAATTAATTTTTTTCGCTCCACCCTACCACACAATTATATTCATATCAAAACCAATAGCAGGGTACAACGCCCTAACTATTGAGCTATAACAGACAAAAAATAAATTACGCTAGGATAAACTTTTAAAAATCGACTTTTGGCCAGCTAGAATCGGTAAATCACCAACCGTGCGGCGTTTCCCAAACTCTGAAGACATTTTTTTCCAAATGCAGTTTTTGAGCATAACGTGCACAATATCTCAAAAACTTCTGAATTTTTTTTTATGGCATTTTCAAAACATTTGTTTCATGTTAGTCTGTATAAACTGAACCTAAAAATTTCCTTATTGTTCAAAAAATATTTTTTTAGGTGATTATACTGTTGAAATTTTCTAAATTTTGCATTAGCTAAATACAAAGATGTATTAAAAATATAAAAATGGTTTAAATACAAATTTATTTAAGTTCAGGGTAATTATTACAATCTGAAGTATAAGTAGGTAGCAAAATTTTCATTTTAGTTGCAAAATTTATTTTGTAATCCTGCGTGTAATCTTTTATGCCAATTTTCTGCTCGTGAAATGCCCGACAGCTTGGAGCCCCCTGCAAATGCTAATTCTGCATCTTGCAATTTTTTAAATACATGAAATGAAAGAACATACTTATATCTTTCATTCCAATTCAAATTTTTCTTAAAAGCAAATACATTTTAAGATATTAAACGTTGAAAATCGTCTTTTTCTTTCATTTTTTCCGATTTTAAGAGCCCTGAGACCCTCTAACCCTTTCAGGGACAAGGTACTTATATTCGTAAAATACTGAAATAATTGAATTACACAAGTATTTACAAGAAAATTTATTTGCAATCAAGTAAAAGTATATTTTCATGTACTTTATAAAAATGAAGTCCGGATCACAAATGCACCTGCGAAATTCCCTAGCCCGGTCAGCGCTCTGGCTCATAGGATGCTTTGTTTACTTTCAGCTTAAAAACGGAGCGTTGCATATCCTGTCTTCATAGTTTTTAAACAGCTAACAAATATCATTCATGTACAAGATAAATGAGCTTTATTTAAAACCGGATTTAAATTGCTTGATATCATGATTTATTTGTATTATTATTTTTTAAAATCTCAATAAAATCAGTTTATTTTTTCTTTTGGGTTGATTTTTACTGGAGACGGATTTTATATTTATTAATGTTCAATAAAGAGAAATTAAAACAATATTACAGACAACTTAAGCATAATGAAAGAGGTAATATTTTATAAAATTTCTGTCTTTTAGAAAAGAAAAAAAACTCGTTATTATTTTATGAAAGTAAATACTAGAATATATTTTTAAAAAAATCTGCCTTTTAAGTATTGATGCGAGATACAAAATCCTAAAAATAAAAGTACGGATAAATATTCTTTTTTAAAAACTGCTTCATTTCCTAGTTAGATGATCACTTTATTTTTGTAAGAATATAACTAGACTGATGTGCCAATTCCAAAACTTTATTCTATCTCATACACGTTAATAATTCAAAACGCGCTATTACAGTGCTAAAATTAAATGGCAATCTATGTCCATCATGAGCGATGTAAATGTATATAGGTTCGTTGAATTGGATGTATTTAATAAGATATAAGTATCGCATTGTTTCAAACAAATCATTGAATTTCGGAGCCCGACCTCTTAGATGCCCGCAACGAAAATTCTAACCCAAAGTATCAAAATCAACACTTATTGTTCGATATACACCCAAGTCTAATAAGGATCTGTTTATGTGAAAATGTAACAGAATACTAAGTTTGATAAAATTCCGTGCATTAGTTTTTGAGATATAGCTTTTGCGAAAATTGTGAAAAATTCAGCATAGCAGCGACACCTGATGTGCGATTTACTCCAAAAGCTAATAAGTAACAGCGTACATCAACGTCTAACAGAATATGAAGTGTGATGAAAATCCGTGCATTAGTTCTTGACATAGAGCTATTAATTACTCAAATCGTACAGAAAGCAGCACAGCGGCGCTACCTGTTGGGCGATATACACCAAAAACTAATCAAGCTAGTTTATATCAAGGTCTAACTGAATCTAAAGTTTTATTAAATTCCGTACATCAATTCTTAATAGAGTTATTGCTGAAATCGTGAAAAAATCAGCATAGCAACGCTACATATTGGGCGATATACACCAAACACTAATTAGCACGAGTTTATATCATGGTCTAGCTGAATCTATAGGTTTGTGAAATTTCGTGTATTAGTTATTGAGACAGAGCGCCCACAGAATTTTTGTCGCATACAGACAAACTCATAGACAGAGTGACAGACAGATATTTTCTAAAAACCATTAAATCGTGTTCAGGATTTTCTAAAACGTATAAATCCATCGAAAACCGGAAGTCGAAAATTTTCTCGAATCCAACTAATTTCTTCTTGTGAAGATAGAAGAACGCAAAAATAGGAAACATGGATTTTTCATTTACAATTTTTGTTAGTAATTAAAATCAGTACAAAAACCCTCAACGGGTTAAAGATTTCTCACACAGCACTTTACCTTACTGCTCTAAAAGAATTAAATATAGGTCTTAAAAATAATTATATCAAAATTTGGGTAACACGCTATTAATTAAAAGAAAAATATATCATCATTTTATTTTTTCTATTTATATTCACAAGTGCAAACAATATTTTCAACATCAGTTGATATATATACAATTTATTCACTAATGCTTTTTCATTCAGGTCTCTGATAAATTCAAAATATGGGTTTTAAATGAGATGATATGTAAATTTGAGTGGCGAATTTATAGGACTTTAAAAGGTTTGTTTTAAAATTCGATAAAAATTATTTTTGGTTTGTTTTTTTAAATATATTTTCGCATCCAAACGATATTTTTAAATTTTCCAGTACACTATTAAATATATAAAATGTTCACTGTGTCTATATCATACATTGAAATGTTTTATTTCAATCAATTGAGTTATCTTTTGTGTCAAGCTATCCAAAAATCGTAAGTAAAATTTGTGTAAATGTTTTGTTTGCGTCATAGTAGCCAAATTAAATGAAATATATATGCAAATCGATAACATGACAGAAATAAAACCCGATAGTTTTTTAAAAATTCTTTATTTAAAGAAAACAATCTGTAACATTTGCTGTTCAATAAAAAGAATAAATAAATAATTACTGTTAAGTTTGTAGCTTTTAATGAGCACGAGGAAAGCATGCTCAAAGTTTAGTCATATATGCATTTCTTGCGTTATACTTAGCTCTCACATCTGGAATCCCTGATGACTGATAATTTTAAACAGTGAAGTTCTTAGCAATAAATGTAGAGAGTCTCATTTAAGCCGATACAGCTCAAATCAATGAGTAATGTAGAACATTTGCGAAGAAACAAACGAAATTTTTGAAATACAGATAGTTTCGGCCGAATTTTCAGCAGCATTTTCCCCCGAAAACGAATGTTTGGCGAAACTCAGATTTTGGGCCTACAACTTAACGAATATTTCGGTCAATCTACACTTAAAGCTACTAAACTTTTAAATCTATTATACTCAACTCGTTAGTCGCTTATTCTCTGATCTCTAATGCCAGATAATTAAGATCTGACTGTACTTAAGTTAAGATCTGATCTTAACTTTACCTAAGAAAGACATTTTAAAAACAAATATTTATATACTATTTACTCTTTCCATTAAATACTGAAACAACCAGAGATTTGATAAGTAAAAAAATAACAAAATTACATTCACAACATCTAAAAGACAACACACACACTCACGCGCAAAAAAAAAAAAAAAAAAAAAAAAAAAAAGTATCTTAATTTAACTTGTTTCCGCAGATAAAAAAGAAAAACCATATTTTTCCTTTAAATAGGGACTTTCTCAGTAGCATAGGGAATTTCGCGAGTGCATTTGTGATATGAGCCGTTGTGAGGGACGCGGTCTAGACGCTAGTTATCACTACTATAAGTCCTATCCATAGACTTCTCATATAACTGGACTCAGAAATAGCAACCCTTTCTTGACGCCGGGATCGCTACCCACCGTCACGTGATGGTGGGCAGAGAAAACGCGCCAAACCGGTTTTTCTCCTCTGGTTCCCGCTGAAACTTTCTTGCATCGGCGTTTCTCTCGCATAAATCAAATCCGGCAGTTGCCAATAGACCCCTTGCATTGACGTCCACGTTGCTATTAGCAACGACTGATACTATAGCTTCTGGAGCACACACGTGGAGCACAGAACTCCCCGTTTGCCATTAAAAGCACGTGTAATCTTTCTCTTTAATTTAGAGCTTCCTTATTTTTATTATTATAGTGCAAATAAGACTAAAAAATCAAATGGAGAGTACCATATTCGCCTTATATTTGGGCGCCATACGAAGCGATTTCAGACATGTGACGTCATGTGCAACCCGTCTATAAGGTGATCACCGCCATAAAAGACAACCTTTTGGCGATGAAAGCGGGAAACATGTGTGCCTCAAGTTCAGACCGAAATAACAATGGGATTCGGCCTCTACTTCTTATCTTTACTCTGAGGTCCTATCAAAAGAAAGTACTACTTCACTTCAACAGACACTCAATGAAATGACACAGGTAATTCGTGTGATCAGCATCGAAGCTCCACAGAACAATTTCACACACATTCGAAAAATACTTTGTCTTCACAATTCGTGTAGCGCCAGGGCTCGAAATGTACTGGAGCAAACCGGAACAATATTCCAGTTCGTGATATTATGGCAAATATTGTTACGGTTCATGAAATTGTGATAAATATCATTCTGGTTCGTGCAATTATTAAAACATAGTATTGCAGTTTAATAAATATAGCTTTTTGTACTCTCTGTAGCTTTTCATCATTATTATTTAGAATCTTGAATGCATCTTTTATCCTCCCTCTGTCTCAAATTAGTTGCTACATTTGATTACTTTTGTACTCATTATTGATACTGATGATTTTATGATTTTGTTTGAAAAATTTTCAGAGATTTTAGAGTTCTATGCTATCAATCAACAACATTTAGTTACAGCATTCCCTCCCTCTTTCCTTAAATAAGTACCAAATTAGTTTAAAAAATCCAGGGTTTGAATGCTCTTAAGCCATGACCCATTTTGCAAAACTTCTTCCAACAGTAATTGCATAAAACTACCGTCTAGCTAATGAATCTTTAGTTCTTTAGGAAGAAAATTAACTTTATGGTGGCAGAGTCCTTACAAAATGGTGTTGATCTACTAAACTGCATCGGAAGTTATTTATGACTCCACCCACTTGAAATGTAGCAACTAATTTGGAACGGAGGGAGTCTTATTTTTGTATGGTTAAATGTAAATTTGTCTACACTTTCAAAAAAAATTTTTTTTAGTTAACAATAATTTTGAAATAGTGCTCCAGTTCATGGATTTTCCCATTTCGAGCCGTAGTGTAGCCGTAAGGAGATAAAATGTAAAAATGTAGTTAGGTAATTACTATAGAGAGAAAAAATCTATAAAGGAAGAGCATGTAATTTCCAGTTGGTCAAAACTATTTGGCTCCTCCTATTTGGAATAACTAGAAGAAGAAAAAGAGAAGTTTTAAAATGTCCGTTAAAATTAATAAAATAGAACATAGGAATTTGAAATTTGCACTAAAAATTGTATAAAAGAAAAAGTAAAGTAAAGCACTAGTTTAGATGGTGGTGGTAAAATGGGAGTTTAGTAAAAAGGTAGCGCAAATGCTACAGAATTAAAAAAAAGGGGGCACTTTTCAGTTCCATATATTTACATTTAAAGTAATTTAGCAGATTTTTAATAGTAGTTTCTCTCCCCCCCCCCCCTCCTTTAACCACTTTATCTATTATAGAGAGAAAAAGTCTATGAAGGAAGAGAAGGTAATTTCCAATTGGTCAGAGCCATTAGACTCCCCCATTTAGAATAACTGCGGGAATAAGAAGTTTTTTAAGAGGCCCAATTAAAATTAACAAAATAAAATATAGGACATAAAATATATATGTAATATGAAATTTAAAAAGTTCACTGTTTTACTTAGTCCTTCGGGATGAGAGTCTTTTACAGAATTTTTAATCTTTTATCACTGGTTTTCAAAACAGAAATTTTTGCCTCATTGAATCAAGAAAATGCTCATATTAACTTAAGAACTTAAGTCGCCCGCCCCCCTTATTTTTCTTTTTTTGCACTGCTGTTTAAGGAATCCCACCTTGTCATCTACAAAGCTGTTCTGTCTCCGGGGATGTGGGACATAGGTCACAGGCTCCTTGGCTCAAAATTCTTCGAATCGTCTCGTATTAAATAAGGCAAAATTTACAAAAAAATTTACTGGTGAGAATAATCAAGGATTCTTGGCACTTTTTGTGGTACGTAAACTGGTCACTCGTCCCCAAGGGGTTAAAAGGCGATTAAAATAATGAAATTCTTTGATGAAGAGCTTGAAGTTTTTAAAATATTTTTAACTTGTAACATCTCTTTCATTATTTTAATGTCCTTTTCAGTAAGACAGTGAACTTTTTAAAGTTCATTCATACATTTTATGTTTGAATCAAGTTGAAATATTGCGTTTTGTCTTATGATTTGATTACTAGTTGTTCGACCCGTTCTATGCACGGGAGTTCATGAATTTAATTCTATAACCAACAACATTTAGTTACCAAGCATTCCCTCCGTTTTTCCTTAAATAAGTACCAAATTAGTTTAAAAAATCCAGGGTTTGAATGCTCTTAAGCCATGCCCCATTTTGCAAAACTTCTTCCAACAGTAATCACATAAAACTACCGTCTAGCTAATGAATCTTTAGTTCTTTAGGAAGAAAATTAACTTTATGGTGGTAGAGTCCTTACAAAATGGTGTTCATTTACTAAACTGCATCGGAAGTTATTTATGACTCCACCCACTTGAAATGTAGCAACTAATTTGGAACGGAGGGAGTCTTATTTTTGTATGGTTAAATGTAAATTTGTCTACACTTTCAAAAAAAATTTTTTTTAGTTAACAATAATTTTGAAATAGTGCTCCATTTCATGGATTTTCCCATTTCGAGCCGTGGTGTAGCCGTAAGGAGATAAAATGTAAAAATGTAGTTAGGTAATTACTATAGAGAGAAAAAATCTATAAAGGAAGAGCATGTAATTTCCAGTTGGTCAGAACTATTTGGCTCCTCCTATTCGGAATAACTAGAAGAAGAAGAAGAGAAGTTTTAAGATGTCCGTTAAAATTAATAAAATAGAACATAGGAATTTGAAATTTGCACTAAAAATTGTATAAAAGAAAAAGTAAAGTAAAGCACTAGTTTAGATGGTGGTGGTAAAATGGGAGGTTAGTAAATAGGCGCAAAAGCTACAGAATTAAAAAAAAAAGGGCACTTTTCAGTTCCTTATATTTACATTTAAAGTAATTTAGCAGATTTTTAATAGTAGTTTCTCTCCCCCCCTCCTTTAACCACTTTATCTATTATAGAGAGAAAAAGTCTATGAAGGAAGAGAAGGTAATTTCCAATTGGTCAGAACCATTAGACTCCCCCCATTTAGAATAACTGCGGGAATAAGAAGTTTTTTAAGAGGCCCAATTAAAATTAACAAAATAAAATATAGGACATAAAATATATATGTAATATGAAATTTAAAAAGTTCACTGTTTTACTTAGTCCTTCGGGATGAGAGTCTTTTACAGAATTTTTAATCTTTTATCACTGGTTTTCAAAACAGAAATTTTTGCCTCATTGAATCAAGAAAATGCTCATATTAACTCAAGAACTTAAGTCGTCCCCCCCCCCCCCCTTATTTTTCTTTTTTTGCACTGCTGTTTAAGGAATCCCACCTTGTCATCTACAAAGCTGTTCTGTCTCCGGGTATGTGGGACATAGGTCACAGGCTCCTTGGCTCAAAATTCTTCGAATCGTCTCGTATTAAATAAGGCAAAATTTACAAAAAAATTACTGGTGAGAATAATCAAGGATTCTTGGCACTTTTTGTGGTACGTAAACTGGTCACTCGTCCCCAAGGGGTTAAAAGGCGATTAAAATAATGAAATTCTTTGATGAACAGCTTGAAGTTTTTAAAATATTTTTAACTTGTAACATCTCTTTCATTATTTTAATCGCCTTTTCAGTAAGACAGTGAACTTTTTAAAGTTCATTCATACATTTTATGTTTGAATCAAGTTGAAATATTGCGTTTTGTCTTATGATTTGATTACTAGTTGTTCGACCCGTTCTATGCACGGGAGTTCATGAATATAATTCTATAACCAAAATTAAAAATAATTATTTGATTTCGTAAAATATTTTTCTACTACTGTGCCTTTTTTTTAAATGAAATTTAATTTATCATGTTACTATGGCAGCAGACGATTAAATGATATCTTTGGAATAAGGGAATAAAAATACAGTCGGACGTCATTATCCAGACACCCGGGTTTCACGTCGCTCCGCTTATCACAACAGTTTTCCAAAGTCCCACTTTTCTGTATATGATTTTAATGTAAATAAACTCCGGATTTTATGCCGTTGAATAATTTTCAACTCCGGATATCCCGACGGTTTAGGAAAATTGTCCATTTTTCATAATCCAACTTATAAGCAGAGTTGTATAATATAGACGCACACACGCACGCCGTGCGCGGAAAATTTTCCGCAAAATTCGGAACTTTGCGGAAAATTTCTTAGAAAAAAAATGTAATTTTCGTTCTTGTACATTTTTTTTTTTTTTTAATAACAAAAAATTGAAAATGTTCCTCAATTTTATGTATGATTTATTTATTGCTTGCCAGGGGTGATTCTGTTCCGAATTTTCTGAAAATTTAAGGCATTCGGTTCCGAAAATTTAAAAAAATCGGCTATCAGTCCAAAAATTCAGACATGAAAAAATATTACTGAAATCTATTGCGGATTTCAACAAATGGTCACCGAAAATAAACCAATTCCGTTAATCGTTCACAGAAAAAATAACAAATTTTATCAAAGCATCGCGGAAAAAACGCGAATTTCGTCAAAGGACAGCAGAAAGAACGCGAATTTCTTTAAAAAATCGTGGAAAAATAATTTCGTCAAAGAATCGCAGAAAAAACACAATTTACGTCAAAGAAGCGCAGGAAAAAAAAAAAAGAAAAGAATTTCGTAAAAGCATAGCGGAAAAAGCGCGAATTTTGCCAAAGGATCGCGAAAAAAACGCAAATTTCGTAGAAGAATTGCGGAAAAAAACTAATTTCGTTAAAGGATCGCGAAAGAAACACAAATTTCGTAAAACGGTCGCGGAAAAAGTGCGCATTTCGTCAAAGAATCGCGAAAAAACACTAATTTCGTCAAAAGACCACAGAAAAAATGCGAATATCGTCAAATGATCGTCAAAAAATAGTGAATTTCGTCCAAAAAAGCGCAGGAAAAAAACGAATTTCGTAAAAGCATAGTGGAAAGAGAACGAATTTTGTTAAAAGATCGCGAAAAAAATGAAAATTTCGTCAAAGAACCGCGGAAAAAACTAATTTCATCAAAGGATCGCGAAAACAGCGTTAATTTCGTCAAAACGCCGCGAAAACAGCGTGAATTTCGTCAAAAGATCGCGAAAAAATGCAAATTTTGTCAAAGGATAGGAGAAAAAAAGCATTTTGTTAAAGGATCGCGAAAAAAAGCGCGAATTTCATTAAAGAGTCGCGGAAAAAACACAAATTTCGTCAAAAAAATCGCGGAAAAAACCCAAATTTCGTTAAAAAAATCGCGGAAAAACGAAAATTTCGTCAAAGGGCCGCAATCAAGGGACTCATCGGTCTCTTTAATGGTGATACCTATGAATGGACCTCTCCTTACAAAATATGATTCAGTTGTTTCAGAAGCAATGTCCTTTATTTCTGAGAGAGTGACTGACATTTTGTGAGAAGAGGTCATAATATTAAGGACTGGGCTGTTTCTAAATGCATTGACAAAGTAACTCATAAGAATTTACCCTTTCTTATCATGGATTTTTAGCTTTATTATTTTTTAGCCAACATAATTATTCTGCAATTAATATTAATTTTTAATTTAAATGGTAATGATTTTAAAACTACTGTTTATAATTCATACCGTCAAAGTAATATAACATGTTATTTCATTAAACATTAAATTAATTTGCAGAAAGTTTTTGGTTTTATACAAGTCTGCTTATAAGCACGGAAATTAAGCGGTAAGAAATGTCTTAGCCAAACTTTTTACAAATGCATCTAAAATACCCATTGAGATAAATGAGAAATTTTACTTCAATCCTTTATCTGAATAAATAAACCCACACACTATGAATGACCCACACTTGAGCTCCAGATAGACATATCAGTCTACTCGCAGTCTTTTTGTTCTAGTCAAGCGACGCTTTTTTGTGGTTACATGGCATTTTTCATCCGACTAAAACCGAAGCATTGCATTGCATTGAAATGATCAGAAATTATTTAACATCCATTTCTGAAATGACGAATATTGATTCCAATTCATTGTATAATATTGAACAAAGAATTGTAGGAAGCACATCTATGGATAAACAAA
The DNA here is from genome assembly GCA_963932465.1 of Maratus speciosus. NCBI lineage: Eukaryota > Metazoa > Arthropoda > Arachnida > Araneae > Salticidae > Maratus > Maratus speciosus. The sequence continues at coordinate 174,072,974 of OZ010794.1, read as the reverse complement.
CCTTAATTCATCAATATTTCATGAAACAATGAAAAAAAAAACAAATCGTCATAAATCTGATTTTTATTCTTTTGAATTTCGTTTTTGTGTTTATTTTGTTTAATAATAATGTTTTAGTACTTAAAACTGCAAGAACAGTTATGAATTTAAAATTATCTTAAATTAATTAAAAATACAGCTTTTTATAAACATATTTTTCTCACACTCCGTTTACCACGACACTCTGCTTATGACGACACTTTTTTCTGGTCATTAGAGTGTCGGGATAACGAGGTTCGACTGTATATCACTAAATCAAACACAAAAAATAAAAGTACATAACATTAAAAATAATAATAAAGTGGAAATATAAAATCATACTTCAAAAATGGAATAAAAGGTATAATTTTTCACCATGTGAATAATAAAAAGCCCTATTTTTTCTTATAGGAAGTTATGGAAATGCAGGACTCGAAATTCAGAATGGAATGGCAGTAGTGTTTATTTTATAAAGAAAAAGGATAGGGACTTTAACCTTTTTAGCGTTCCACACTTAAAAGTAAAAAAGGAACCATTATAAGATCACTCCTGTGTTTGTCTGTCCCTGCGATTTTGCTCGTAAACTATGGATCATGGAAAGTTCAAATTGACAGAAGTAATAAAGGCTATTGACCCACATATTTACAGATTACCAACCATTCACAAATATATTTAGGAAAAATGTAGAGAGGCTTGTTAAGTTACTTGAAAAAAAAAAAAAAACTTTTCTTTGTATATCATGAGAAAGCTTTCGTAACGCAGAACTAAAAAAAACATTTCTTTTAATTTTATGTGTTATATTTTCAGAGATATCGTCGAAAATGTAATGCAAAAATGTCTCCCCCCCCCCCTCTTCTCTTTCTCTATTTCTGAACCTACTGAAACTAAAATTATGAAAAAATTAGGGGTAGTAGAAATTAATTTAAATATTGCAGGTAAACTATAGGTCACACAGTTTTTGAGAAAATCGCATTTTTCCGTTACTCACAAATTTCAATTTGCAGGCATGTTCAGCAAAGGAGTGGAGGTACCAATCATCACAGAAGTATAAAAGGATTTGCCGATAATGATTTTAAAAAAAAAATGTTGTTAATTAGCCAAGATATTAACGTTTAAAATCACAGACGGTTAGGACATGCATAAAGACATGGGCGGCATACTCTATGCAACATCGGCTTTTAAAGCCTAGATAACAACTTTTAATATTATATTTGTGTAATGGAATGCTCGGTTACTAATTCATGTATTTATTGTACGGAAATGTCTGTGTGTGAGTAATACTCACACTGACTGGTTATTTTGCTGAGTACTAGTAACAATATGTACTTATATATACAGTAGAACCCCGCTAATCTGAAATTCCAGTTAATCCGAACCGATTTTATTTTTGAAAATTATACTTTAACTGAAAAGATTAACTTACAAAATTTTCGGAATTACAGGATGAATGTCAGGAAAAATGTGTAGAAGTTAGAATTAAAGATAAAATAGCACTAGAACACGTTTTTTATTCTTTAAACAGCTTGAGTAGAATAATATTTTTTTAAAAAAACTCAATAATGTAAAAGTACACGTGCACTGTAGGCCTATTTGTAGACGCACCTTAAAAAAATCTCGAATATCAGTTTATTTGCCAGTCACTATAGAACTCTCTTTTAAAACGCAAAAGTATTTAATTCAAATGACAAAAATTTATTCTTACTTTCAACAATATGATTTTGCAAATTATCTACAGAAATGTTTCTTTCTTTCCTCCTCGTCGACGTGGTGACTGAGCTATTTATAGATTTGCAATTTTGAACTGTTTGTAATGGGTTATTACGTAATTCCTCATTCTGAAGTTCCATTGGATTATTATAAACATCAGGAGTGATGAAACAAGGAATACTATTTTTTCCCCCGAAAGTCGTGCCAGATTATCCAACATGCCGGACCTTAGGATGATGGATTAGAGGATGTTTATTATGTTACTGAGTACTTATAATTTGCCATTTTTTAGCATGCATCTTTTATTTTTCTATTTTTATCGGAATTTCGGATAATCTGAATTTTTTGTACCCCGAACAGGCATCGGTCCCAATTAGTTCGGATTAGCGGGTTCTACTGTATAAATAAATCACTTTTAGGTACAATAAATAAAGAAACAATATTTTCAGATGTTTTTATGAATTATTTCAATTTTATACATGATTTAATATAGTGTGTTTTATTTAAAGAAATGAGGAATTTTCATATACTTTTTTGAAGCTCTCAGAAGGGCTTGAAATGCAGGCCTCTATTTCAAGCATTAGAATAATAATTATTTAGAATCCTGCATATTATAAAAATGTAAGACTGTTTATGCTGATGTCTAATACATGAATACATCAAAATCATAAAATTGTATAATTTATTATGACACAAAAGGGAAATTTTTTTTTTGTATGACAATCACATGATTCCTTACAATTTTGCAAATTAGAAAACCACAGAGATTTTTTATTTTCACATTTAATATATAAATAATCGAAAAAGATATATAGTAGAACTCCCTCAAATCCACACTGCTTGGGACCAGAGGTTGTGTTGATTTTAAAATTTTGCAGATTTCTGGTCATTGCTTTGTTTACATTTTTTAAACAGTAATTGGAATGTACTAATAATGCAATCGAAATGATAATGAATGCTTAGAATATAGTCGAATATTAAAATAATTAAGTAAAGTAATAAAGATTAAGATGAATTTAAAAAGGATTAAAAAATTATAAGTTAAACGTCAAGTAAATAATTAATAATGTATAATTAAATATGCACCATAAAAATACATTTTTCTTGAATTTTTCAATGGAATTTGCCTCATAAAGATACCCTACTAATTCAGATCAAAATCATAAAATAAGGAAGTTTTATTTCAGGTTAAGCCAGACTTAATAACCAAAGAAGCTTGATTAAAACATAAATATATTTGATAAAAAGATTGTGGTTACTGAAGATATCAGCAATAGCTTGAATTTTTTCAGAAATAAATTTATACTTCCTTCATGAAAAAGCATGAGTTCAGTCATATTAATGAGAATTACATTTAAAATATCCCAAAATGATATAAAAATTTTAAAAGTCTGTAATTTTGAAACTACATCTGAACTGAAAGTTTCATTGTTTACATCTGTTATGATGTGCAGATTTGAGGGAGTCTACTGTATATGAATAAATCATTGCAATATTGGGATAAAAGTAGGGTTTAAAAAAAAATAATAATCCTGTGAGTATTTTTAATAAATATAACATGGGCTGAGGATTTCTTTTTAAAACTGGGTGAGGAGGGGTGTCAATAGAAACCCCTGAAACACACATGGACTATTAAAACCCTGGATAAAATGCATACATTTCCACATGTGAATATGTAAAGAATGAAAGGCACCAATTTTCACTATAGCTTGTATACAATAGTATACAAGTTATAGTACTACTAGTGTTGACTCTAGATAAAAAGGGTCACCGGGCAGGAAATTTTTAAAAAAAGGCACACTATTCTCAAAAAGGGCACACTTGTACCTTGTTCTCAAACAATATTTTGTACTGGTTTGTTTAGAGTCCCCTAATAGAATTTGTGATATTTTTCCATGATCAATTGAATTTCGAGTCCCCCCCCCCTCCCCCCATCAACTGATGAATTCCATGTTTGTTTGTTTTTTTTTTTTGGCAACTTATCGAAAAATTTCATTTTTTTTTTTTTTTTTTTTTTTAACCGACTGAAGAATTTTGCTATTTTTTCTCATGATTGAATGCTGAATTCAACGTTTTTTTTTCCTCTACCAATTAACGAATTTCACAATACAGTTGAACCCTATTAATATGCAAATCAAAGGACCAATCAAAATTTGCGTATTAATCGAAGTTCGCGAATTTTCGTCCAGTGGTCCATCTAATAAGAACCTATACATTTAAAACACATCTTTATGACAATTTTTAGCATTTTAAGTCATTAAATGACATTTTATTTGTTTTTATCATTAAATAACTTATTATCTAAATTAGTTTATAATGGCTATTCTAAACTTTAAAAAATATCAAAGAGCCAAAAATTATTGGTTCTACATTTAAAAAATTCAGCTTCAAATGTAAAGCTTGGAAAAGTTTTTTTTTTTTTTTTTTTTAAAGTCTCTGCCTAAAGAGCTAAAAAGTCACTGCCTAAGACAAAAGCTCTTTATCGACAAAAAGACACAGCCTATAAAATCTAGGAAAGGTGAACTTACACTTGTATAAGTGTCATGAAATATATGACGATATACATCCATTGATAAGATATTTAACAAAAAAGGAACACACTTTTCGATTCCTAATCATGCTTGCAAATTGTATTCCTTTAAGAATAAAAAAAAAAGAGTCTGTGAATGTGTCAGAAAGTTCGAAAAAATAAATTGTTGAGCAGCTAACAGAAATAATGATTAAAAGAAAAAGAACAGAAGGTAAAACCCTTCCTTTCCTTACTATTAAAAAAAATAATTGGTATCTTCGATGTTAATTGGCCAATTTTGTTCAAATTTTCATCCAACTAAAATAATAATAAATTAGGCTGATTTTTATTAAAATATGATAAGTTATAAGAAAATTATAGCTCCATAAAAAAAGCCCACTATTAGACCCACTGGGAAAAAAGCTGACTATGACCTTGGTTTGTTTATTTAACTCTTGAGAACTGGACGCTGAGAATTAGATAAGCTTTCCATTTGATAACATAAAAAAAAAAAAAAAAAAAAAAAAAACTAATTTTAAATATTTCCAACAATGATTGCAATAAATAGTTTCAACAACAAATACTTAGTGAAGCAAAACTGAGGGTAAAAAATATTCATTTTAAACTTTTTTTTTCACGATACTTCACTTTACATTTTGCAATGCAGTATGCAGTTGCTGCACATTTTTTTTTTTGCATGGGTAGTATGGATTAGGTCTTGACATGGGAATCATACAGAGCAACAGAATTTCTGCTTTCCAAAGTCACTTTTATTCTCTTTTTTGCCGGAGTAAAAAGTAAAAAGGCAAACTATTTTGAAACAAACAAAGGGTGTAAAGAAGTCACTGGGAAAAGGGACACGCAGGTTTTTCCACGTCAAAAAAGGGCACTGCATGGCGCCCTTTAAAAAAAGTTTAATAGGATTTGGATAAATCCTTATTTTTTTCAAAAGGTGGGGAAGGGAGCTTCCCGGCAAATGTGCATGGCCATACAACTGGAATAATGTTCGACAATATATATATATATATTTAAAATTTGTAATGAGAATTGCATTATAAATATAGAAAAAATATGGGAAAATATAAGAAATACAAAATTATTATTTGGGTAAAATCTAAAATTTTCTTTTTTAAATCTTTCATCACTTTGTGTTTAAACCAGGGTTGACAGGTTTTTGACATGTGTCAGTTTATGTCGGATTTAAACCATCATGTGAAAAACCTCAAATACTAAATTGATCTGTAAAAATTCACATTAAATGTCACACATGACAACATTACATGTAATATTTTAAATTCGCTATTACTGTATATCAATAATTAGTACATAGTAAAGAATTATTGTTAAGAGCAACTTGTTAACAGGGTAAAATTTTTATTTAAAATTTTTTCTGTAAAATTGTGTTTTTCTAAAAAGTAGACATTAACCCGTAACAGGAGACATGAATTTTCTTACGTGTGTTCAGAGATGTAATGTTAATTTCCTTTTTTGTCTTTTGTAAACAGCATTGGAATTTTTTTAGAAAAGCAATATATTCTGGAAATCATGTAATGATAAAAGAACTACTTGTCAGTACTAGGGAATGATTTTATTTAAGGACAAAAAAACACATGATAACCAGAGCCAAAGAACAAAGCGGAGTCATTCTGATTCCCGTTTCCAGTTACGGGTTAAGCTCACCTGAGCTGTACATTTTTTCTCTTAAAATCGTTTTAATTTCTCTTACTTTTGAGAGCTTAAAGCATTAGCTAGCTTTTTTTTTTATAAGAAAAAAAAAAACTTAGAAAAATGCAGATTTTTTTGTATACATAACAAGATAATGTGCATCAATATTACTCTAGTCTAGGCAATAACCATTCCATTCAAAATTGAAATTGGATTATTAATCTTAAACATTTACAAAATAAGAGAAGTAATTAAAAAAAAGGCTTAAAGTCAAAATCTTTTAAAAACATGCTTTCTTTAAATATATAAAAATGTTTTAGATTTTAAAACTGAACAAAATTGGCTCGGTCTTCTAAAAGAAAATTCCCTTAAGCCCCATATTGAAAAAGTGCATAATAGAAGAGATCAAATCATGAAACCATACCATTGCTTGGCTTATATTTTGCATCCCAACCATCAGGGGCAAGGGTTGACTGATGTATCAGTTGATTCAGCTCGCGCTTGAGCTACAGAGAGAATTTATGGATGCTTAGCTTACCCATACTCATTGTGTATGAAGCTAAAGAATCCCCTTTCCCGTCTTCTTATTTCAGTGCTATAGGGAGGACCCCATTGCTTGGTGGAAAGGTATCATTAAATGCAATAACTTTTTGAGCCTGCTTCAAAACTTGCTCATCTAGCAATGCTTTTGCTATCAAATCCTACTAGCTCAGCATCAATTAAGAGACAGACTTTTTTCTAACGCTTCATACACTCTAAACTCAGAAATCTTTTGGGTGTAAATAAATGTGTTAAACACGTTGTATGCTGCGGGGTAAAATTGATGATTATTTGTCCTGATTATTTAATTGTACAAAATGATTTTATTCTGATTGAAAAATATAAAAAATAAAAATATTTTATTGCAAATAATTTTTTAAAATTATTAAATTACAATAAATTTAAATAAAAGATCACATAAATCATTGGCTTATTTAATGTTTACCTATTGTTGTTAAAATGTTTTAGTGCGTTGCATGTATTTAGCAGTTTTCGACAGTTTAAACCAGTTTTTGACGCTTGTCATTTCAAAAACCCAACTCTGATTTAGACAGGGTTGCCCCTTTTCTCCCGCAGTTCACTGTAATGCGATTTTTGCACATAATTGTGAACACTGACACTTTTACTCATCATGACAAAGCAGAGTCAGGCCTAAAGGAACAGCATCGACTTTCAACTGCAGTGTTTCACGAGATCATTTGAGCAAAAATCACTATTCCTAGAGCGAACCGCACCGCTCACTAGAGTGTTCATGCAAAGCCTGAAGTAAATTTTATGGGAAAAATGTGCGGTATAAAAATCCGAACCTGATTTGTTCACATCCCATGCTCGAAATTCTCGTTATCACATCACTAAGAATGGGACTGGGCAGAAAAATATGCACTTGCTTTCATGCAAATGCTGATAGAAGAAAAGAAAATTGCAGATTTTGATTATAAAGAAGAGCAATTGCACGCAGTGAAACTCTCTTAAAGGCCACAGGGTGCATAGGAAGTGTTAAAAAGGGGCACTGGGCACATTGGAAGGGTTAAAAAGGGCTGTCGGGCACTGTGCCTTGCTAAAACGGCTTAGAGTCAACACCAGGTATTATTACAAGTCATTAGTATATATTAGATGTATGAATGATTAGCTTTCTTTAAAATCCTAAATATTGTAGCTTTTTTTTTATGATCTCTAACAAATTACAAATGTATAAAGAATCTAACAAACTATATATGAACAAATCAAAAAGATATAATGTAAAATTAATTAATTTTGCATTAATTAGATATAATAACACAATGTTTTACAAGTGTAAAAGCCACTTCAACTTTTCCTTTCACTATAGCAACACAGGTTTTCCCTCAATCAGTGTGGTTAAGTAATTCTGTGATATTGCCACAATAACTGAAACATACATTCTATATAGGAAAAACAGTATGCTTCTTTGTTATGGCAACACCCACAATTACGATTATGTCAAGATTGCAGTTATGATTTCGCCAAGATCATCGCAAAGCTTATGCATCATATATACACATATATATATACAGAGTTTGCCCTTGACAGTTTTATGGGGATGCTGCACCCTTTCTGCCATTTAATTTACAAAAGGCCCCTCACCCAAAAAAATTGTTTGCATAGTAAAAACCTAAAAATTTCCTCATTATTGTCTTGAAAAAGAGTCCCCTGAATTTTAAATATTAAAAGGGGCTTTAAAAATTAAAAAAAATGCCTAAAAAAACCCCCAAAAAGTACACTTTAGAACCTAAACAGTGCCTTTATTAGGAACAAAAAAGTACACTTAAAAATACAAAAATGGCCTTTTAACCACAAGCAGCATCCTGCCCCTTTTTAAACCTGGGGGAAACTATGCATATATATATACTCTAAATGCTCATATGTGCCATACATGTCATTATATACATATTATTTACATCTTATATGCCATATATTATATATACATTATATAGATGTCCATCATTGAAATGTTATATACATCATATATTATTACAGTAGACTCCCTCAAATCCTCACAGCTTAGGACCAGAGCTTGTGCGAATTTTAGAATTTTGTAGATTTCTGATCAGATCATTGCTTTGTTTACATTTTTTAAACAGTAATTTGAATGCAATAATGCAATCAAAATTATAAACAATCCTTGCAATATAGTAAAATATTAAAATAATTAAGTAAGGTAATAAACTAAGAAGTAAAATTATTTTAAAAATGATTAAATTATTAAAAGTAAAGGTCAGGTAAATCATAAATAATGCATAATGAAATCTGCATAATAAAGATAAGATACATTTTCCTTGAATTAATATTGAATGAAACTTTCCTCAAAAAGGTAGTAAAGTTTTATTTCAGGTTTAGTCAGCCTTAATAACCAAAAAATCTCGATTAATACATAAAAAGATTGTGATTACCAAAGATAGCAGCAATTCCTTATTATTATTTTTTTGAACGGAATGATATAAAACTAAAAAATTCTCTAATTTTGCCCCTACATCTGAACTGAAAGTTTCAGTGTTTACATATGCGATGATGTGTGGATTTCAGGCATTTGCAGATTTGAGGGAGTCTACTGTGTTATGTCATACATGCTTTATAATTTGGCTACAAATCTTGGTTGCTTGTCGATTTATCATTGGGCTCACTATAACCCAAAAATACCAACAAAAAAAAAAAAACTATAATAAATTCACAGGCAATTTGGTACTTTTCGGTTAGCCGGGCGCCAGTGTTATATATACATATTTATATAAATACATATATTTAAATATGCATATATATACATATACACATATTGTATATACACACACATATATATATATGTAAATATATATGTATATATACATATATGTATGTATATAAATATGTATATATAACACTGGCGCCCGGCTAACCGAAAAGTACCGGCAATTTTCTTAAAGCATAATATACAAAATAATATTAATGTACTATGATACTGTTTTTATGTATTGTGGATAGAAAGTACTACATACTATGGTGTCACTTGAATCATTTTAAATAAAACTTAATCAAAGTAGCATGAACTTTCATTAACATTATGTGTATGCTAACTTAATTTAAAACCTAGAAACATTAGAAAAGACAATTTTAAGTTAAATTCTGCATAATAAATATCAATGTCTGACTGTCTCTTAATTGGTTTCCTTTCTTGTCAGGTTATTTTATTTTCAGCCTTCTGGCTAGCAAATTGGGATAACTCATTTTGTACTTTATACGATAAACTTAAGGGAAAAATTAATTAACACTACTGGTCCATCAAAGGAAAAAAAGAGGTATTAGAAAATTACATACTTCACCATTATTCTGCTAACCACTTCCCATGAAAAAAGCTATTGCAGGGCTTGAATTTCAGGGCGGGATGGTGCAATTCGCGTTTAAAAAAATATAGTGGGCAGGAAGGAGGCACCCGTCCAAAAAATTTCACCCTTTTCCAAAAAATTTTGCATTTTGAAACTACAGGCAAAATTCTTTAATCCGCACAGGTTAGGACCAAAAGGTGTGCAGATTATAGAATATTGTGGATTACAGAGCATTGGGTGGACTATGAGTCTTTTTTTTTATTTTTTAGTATAGCATAAGATAAATATGAAATCTAATAATTTAATATGCTATCTCATAAAATGCAATTTTTTAAGTTCTTTTATTATGGAAATTATGTATTTAAAGAGTAATACATTGATAATTTGATATATTTATTATCAAAATAAAATTTTTCTTTTATGATATATTGCCAAAATTCGCATTTTTTTGCCACGATTGATTGTTGTCTTGTTGAAATTCTCAATTTTTTCCCACGACCATTTGTCGAAGTTCGTAATATTTTTCAACAGCACATTGACAAAATTCACTATGTGTTTTCGCGATCTTTTGACAATATTCACGATCGTTTATCTAAATTAGCAATTTTTTCTGTGATCGTTTATCAAGATTTGTGCCTTTTTCCACGAGACGAACGACTGATGATATTCGCAATTTTTTTGCTATCGTTTCACGAAATTAGCGATTTTTTCTACCATCGTTTATCGAATTTCGTGTTTTTCACGATCGATTGACCAAATGCACGATTTTTTACCACGATAATTTCTCGAAGTTTGTAGTATTTTTCAGCAACATGATTGGCAAAATTTGCGATATTTACTTTTGATAAACAGCGCGGATTATAAAAAATTGCAGATAATGGGTGCGCGGATTATCGTTCCTTGACTGTACGATCAACTCCGATGAATACTTTGGGGATTTCTTGATACTTTTGCGTGACCAATTGACACATTTTGCGAGTTTTTTACTGGGAAAGATTGTTGAAATTCACAATTTTTTTACCGCAACCAATAGACAAATTTCCCTATCCTTTTCCTGAGATCGGCTGACAAGTCTTGCGTTATTTTCCGCGACCGATTGGCGAATTCAGAGGCGATTCTATGCCGAATTTTCCAAAAATTGAAGGCATTCGGTTCCGATAAATTATAAAAAATCTGTTATCAATTCGGAAAAAAAAAATAATAACAGAAAATATATCGCGAATTTCAACAAATGATTGCCGAAAACGATCAATTTCGTCAAAGAATTGCAAAATTCATCAAAGGATTGTGAAAAAACTCAAATTTCATCAAAGGATTGAGAAAAAATGCAAATTTTCGTCAAAGGATCATAGAATAAACATAAACTTAGTCAAAGGGACACTGAAAAAAACACGAATTTCATCAAAGGATCACGAAAAAATGCAAATTTTATCAAAGGACCGAAAAATGACCACACATGAATTTCATCAAAAGATCGCAGAAAAAACAAGAATTTCATCAAAAGATCTCGGAAAAAATGTGAGTTTCATCAAAAGACTGCAAAAAAAAAAAAAAAAAAAAAAAAATACGAATTTTGTCAAAAAGGATCGTGGGAAAAAACACAAATTTTGTCAAAGGGCTGCAGAAAATACAGGAATTTCGGCAAAGGGTCGTGAGAAAAACGTAACAGCCTCTTTAAAAAAAGCAGTACATAAATACTATCTATGCTTATTATTAGAAGTATGGTTTTATCTGAAATAATATTACTGAACAAATTTTTAAAAAATTGGGTTTAACCCGAACCCAACTTGCAGAACTCTATACTCAACCTGAAATCAACCCGAACCAAAAATGGAGGTTACTCGACCTGCGACAAAAATAATTAGCGCCAGGAGAGGATTCCCCAATCCTTTCCCATCCCTTACTGTAACCTTCCAGAAAATTTGCTGTGAATTTCAGTTTTTTTTTTTTTTTTTTTTTTACTTAGAATCAGCTGCAAATTTCATGATTACTTTTTGCGACAGACTGACGAAATGCACAGTTTTATCCTGCGACAGATCGACGGATTTCGCAATTTTATCCATCAACCAATTGATGAATTTCTCGATATTCTTCCCTCGGCCGATTGAGGAAATTCACATTTTTTTCACCCTATGCCTGATTGACACATTTCACGATATTTTTTCCTGTTACAACAGAAAAAGGAAGATATCCACAAGGGTGTGCCAAAAAAACACAGTAAGTGTCACTGGGTGCTGCGCTCTGCCAAATAGGTCTAGATTCATACTGAACAAAAAGAAGATTAGAAGGACTGCAAAGATCTTGCACATGAAAGAAAAAATACGAGCTCCAATTAAACATATTTAGAAACACTAACTAGTTGTTCCTTGCAATTCACAGAAATTAGGACTTGATAATTTAAAGTTAACCTACATTTCTTGTGTATAATACAAGAAATGAATCAACAGTTTCAATTTCAAACTTTGGACTTTGTTTCAAATTTGAATGCATAGAAGCTTGTTTAATCAAAGAAAATACCAGGGAGTCAGGTTTTTACTATAATATTCCATTAATATAATAAAACAATTTCGTTCAGAAATGGATATTGATGATGCCATCTCCAAATATACATTGTTCATGAAAGTACAGTAGAAGATCTTTATAATGCAGTTCTATATAAATCAATTCTCCATATAAAGCACAATTCTCAGATGTAAACAATGATTTTTGCAGTTAAAAAGCATCTGCATTTTCACATTGTAAAATATTGCTACTCTCTAGATGACTAAATTTGATACATTAGTTGAGCTATATCTTCTAATTTAAGACCTTCTCACTGAAAAAAATGCTATTATTACAATAAACATTTTTGAAAATGTCTAATACAGTAGAAGATCTTTATAACGCAAACCTAAAAACGCAAGGTTGTGCGTTATATAGAGTTTTGCGTTATATGGATCACATCATTAAATTCACCTTGTAAACATGGCCAAATATGTCTCTGAAACACATCAAAATACATTAGAATATCTTTATACTGCATTCCTTGTTACCAAGAGTTACCCAAATTATAAATTTTTGCATAATATAGGTCAGACATTGTTATAAACATGATCCAAATATAACTGACACAACCATCTCTTATATTAGACATTTTCAAAAATGTTTATTGTAATAATAGCATTTTTTTTCAGTAAAAAGGTCTTAAATTAGAAGATAAAAGTTGAACTAATGTATCAAATTTAGTCCTCTAGAGAGTAGCAATATTTTACAATGTGAAAGTGCAGGTGCTTTTTAGTTTTTTATCTGCAAAAATCATTGTTTACATCTGAGAAGTTGTGCGTTATATGGAGAATTGCGTTATAAAGATCTTCTACTGTATAAGAGATGGTGGTACTACTTAGTTATTCCAACCAATTTCGCCAAACCACTCGCTGAATTATACAAATTGACAAAATTTTTATTTTAAATAACAAAAGAACAAATAAATTAGTATACAGAGTTTCCCGCAGACAGTTTCAGGAGGGTGCTGCATCCTGCCTGCCCTTAGGTTTACAAAATAGCACCCCTCTTGCCCTTCATTTAAAAAATTAGCTCCCTCCTGAAAAAAGTGCCTTTGCCCCTTTGTTTATTAAGAAAATTACTTGCATAGTAAAAATTGACTCATTGCTGTTTTTAAAATAGTGTTCTGTCTATTAATAGTAGAAAGTAGTTTTAAAACTCAAAAGAATGCCTTTAAAATTTCAAGAAATGCCCTTAAAAATCCAAAACATGCCCTTCGGAATCCAAAAGTGCCCTTTTCCCACAAGCAGCACCCTGCCCTTTTTTAAACCTGGGGGAAACTCTGAGTATAACATTAATAAATATACAAATAAAACATTGAAATAAAAATCACTTGATGACGTAAACACGTGTAACTTGTTTAACCACTTCACCGGCTGCCCCGAGATAAGTCGGGGGTAAAAGCACTGTTTCCCCATACCTGTCGCCGGTGAAGTGGTTAAAGTCAAGTGAATGTGACATTTATAATCAACCATTATTGGCATTTAAAAATCTTATAGTTTGGCGATAGATTTTTGGTCGACAACCGAGTTATATTTGGATCATGTTTATAAAGTAAATTTAACAATGTCTGACGTATATTATGCAAAAATTTATAATTTGGATAACTTTTGGTAACAAGGAATGCAGTAGTTATAAAGATATTCTAATGTATTTTGATATGTTTCAGACATATTTGGCCATGTTTACAAGGTGAATTTAATTATGGGATCCATATAACGCACAACTTTGCGTTTTTAGGTTTGTGTTATAAAGATCTTCTACTGCAGTAGTTAAAAATGAACGCACGTCAGCGTCAGATATTGCAAAGTTTTCTGAAATTTTTTTTAAAGAGAATAACCATTAGGGATTGACCGAAGCAGTAATTTTGCCGAATACCGAAGCTTCAGTATTCGGCAACCGAATACTTGAAACTTTTTAATATGCATTTTTGCATACATTAGATTTTTTAATAAGCTTTAATTGAAATTAAATTCTCAATAATTTAGTTCAGTTACATTTTTATTCTTAAAAATCTAATTACACAAAAAAATTTAATGACTTCTTTCCACTCACAAATTCATTAACCCATCACTTATTTTTTATTTTATCACTAGTCAATACCCAAAAATAACCTATGAAAGTATTAAACTATACAAGGTATTATTAAGGATAAGGATTGTCAGAAAAACAAAAGTTCATTCAAATAAAAAGAAACAACTTTGTCATTAAGCTGATTTACTGATTGTCTAATTATAAACATATTGAATAGGGATGTTCTGAAAATACAAAAGGTATATCAATTTGTACATTTAATTATTTTCTGTCAAATTATTGATAGAATATTTATATTTTGATTGATATTTTAACATTGTGGTGAGGAAGAATAGAAATTTGAGCGATTTTGATATAATGGTTAAAAACTATAGGAAAGACATAGGGGTATACTTATTTGATGTGTGTATTTTCTTTAATATACACCTTTACAGATATGAACTCTGATATACTTTATTTGATATGTATATTAAAGAAAATACACATTAAATAAATTTAAATAAAAAAAAACTAATGTAGAAGTAAATAAAATTAAATGATAAGGGAAAGATGCGTATCTTCCTTGCTTTTTTTTTCTTTGTTGTAGACAGTTGTTTTGATTTCACACCTATATAGACTATTTTAGGAAGGAAAAAGTATTTTTTTAATTAAAAATTGCCTTTGACTTGTTTTTGTAGTGCAGCTGAACTCATGCACATAATATTGAAACTCATTGTTTAGCCTATTCTACTGCTAAGTAAAAGAATTCTTCTACTTCTAAGAAAATACTTATCTGTAATTATTCGGCCGAATACTTAAAAGTATTCGGCCGAAGTCGAATATTCGGTTTACATGCCGAACCACCGAATACCGAATCAACTACTCGGTCAATCCCTAATAACCATACCTTTCCAATACTTTCGAAAGTTATATAAATGTTGTGCTTGTGTTGTCCGTCACAAGTTTACCTTATTAAAGAGGATTCAGGGCCTAAAACTGAATAAAATCTAAATTCAGAATTTCATTTAACAACCCCATTGTTAAGGAACTGTGACATTTCGTTGAAAGTTGAAAAATGGACTGTATAAAAAAGCTTGACTTTCTTCCTTTTTTAAATAAAAAACATTTTGCATAATTATTCTGAGTTATTGATTTAAATTGCTTCAATGTCATGTCTGTATTAATGCAATTCTTTAAATAGCACGTAAAATAAGTGGATTTTAAAGATTTTTTTCTTCCTCCCAAATAGCTCAACACCCCTCCATTTATAAATGTTGGTCGGAGGACTCCCCTCTTAAGAAAAATTGAATTTCAAGCCCTGAATAGCCAAACTACACAATTTAACACAAAAAATGCATGATGTCATATGCATTACACATGCTTGTCATGGTATTAACTGATTTTTAATTTGATGCTTAATTGCAGTTTTAATGATATTTTACTGATTTATTAGTTATTTATTTCATTAATAAAAATAACAATTATATTATTATACGACAATGTAATAATTTTAAAAGATAAAAAACATTGAAAAAAATGTTGTGATGCATATTTTATTTAAGCAATTTATTTTTAGATTAATGCTAACAGAAAATGTAAAAAGCGTTTATTGTTCAGCATCAGCACTTTTAAATAAAAAAAGAAACCATTACTACTACTAACCATTAATGAACTTTCCTAATTTTGCCCTTTAACTAATTGTAATTTTCCGTGCATTGATTGAAGCATTGTCTAGAAATAAATAAATAAATGCTACATTAACTGAACTGGTACAAAGTGGGAGAAAACTGTATTATGAAAGATTTTTCAGAATTCCTCATACTGTAAAAATATAGATTTGTTTACTTTCATGTCTAATAAGTTAATACAAAATTAACAAAATATATAAGTAAAACAAAAACAAAATAAATATAAAACTGTACAATTTTCAATATACCTGTATCAAAATAACCTACATTACAAACTTTCATTAAAATGTTATGAATCATTCCTTAGGAATGTTGTGTAGTGGAATCAAATAATTGTTTCCATTAATAATGAGTAGTTTGTAAAGCAAACCTTTTTGTTTGTTCGCTTTTTTTTCCCTTTCACATCTTGCTTCGTAATTTTCCCTTTCCCTAAGTTTGTACAGTGAGATACAAAATTCAATAATCGGATTTTTGCAGGCAACAAAACTTCTCCAGCATAACTTGAAAGAGTTTTCTCAAAGTTTGAAAGAGCTGGAAAAACTTTAATGTCCTTTAAATAATCAGGAAAAAGAAATGTTGATCTGACGTGACAAGATAAATCAAATTTAAGTTCCTTAACATCATTTTTTAAGTAGTAATCAACCAATACATAATACAAATGGATTATTTGTCCTTGTACCAAAAGCGCATCACTATTAGAACGAAGAACAGTTTGATTCTCTGCATAAAATTTTTCAATATATGCAGGCAACAACTGTAGTATAGCTGGTATACCAAGAGCTTTTAAAATAACCAAAGCTCCATAGCACGAACTTAATGAATATTCAGATGTGAGAACTGAATTTACTAAAGATATACCTTCGAAATATAAATGCTGGCATTTACTTCTCTTTAAAACAAGTGAAACAATATTTTCAGCACTATCTTTTAATGTCCAGCAGTCTAAACTACCTTGAATAGATTGCTGTAAATCGGCAACAAGAAACTTAAAAAATGCACAAAACAAGGTATTTAAATAACAGTCTTGTCCAAAATATATGTATGGGTTTTGGAGTAGAGCGTTTGTAAATTTAAAAACTAAAGACACTTTCAAAAAATCGTTTTCAAATTCAGCGATAACTTTACAAAAAAAATCTACAAAATGAGGAATTAACTGAATTAGGTTTCGGTTTGTCTGTAAATTATTTGACATAACACAACCTTCTTCTTCCATATTATAATACAGAATAACAACTACAGCTTTGAAATAGTTTTGTAATTCTTCTTTTAAATCTTCTATATTTACAGAAAGTGGATCACTATCTTTCAACCATCTCTCATTAACATATACATTCTGAGAAATTGACTTAACTGGAACACTTTCAATCTTTTTGTCTTCTGTTGCTTCTTCTCCCGTATTACCTTCTGACGTCGGCTTTTCCCTCTTTCTTTTTGGCTTTGTTTTCTTTTCGGCTTCTGATGAAAAATTTTCATGATCTAAACCATAAAAGGAAACGCCTTTATTAAAATCAGCAGCAGTGAACTGCAATCTACCACATCCTTTCATATAATCAGTCGCAGCTTTAAGAATTTCTTTTAATATATAGCTACTCTGATTAGCTACTACATGACAAATAGCCTGGATTTTCTTTTCCCCACGAATGAAACGTCGAAATCTAGACTTAATGATGTTTAACGGAACGATAGCAAGCTCATTTGACTCACTATTTTTTGAAGAGTTTTGTTTACTTGTACCATCAAAAGTTTGCTCTGAAACAGTGTTTTTCGAAGAACCAGGTAATGGGTCTAAATTACTTGATGTTCTGCTATTCGGAGACGACACATGCTTAGAGCATTTACGACGCTTGACAGATGAATCAGAGATTTTTTTCAGTGTTTGCTGCGAAATCGTGGTTTTTGAAAAACCTGGTAATGAATCCAAGTTACTTGATGAGCTACTACTCTGAGACGACATGTGCTTAGCACATTTACGATAAAATGATGACTGAATTCTTTTTTTTAGAGTTTTCTGAGAAACTTCATTTTTTGTGCAACCTGGCAAAGACTCTGAGTTATACGATGATCTAATTTTCTGAGGTGACACAGGTTTATAAAAACTAAATAACCTATCTGTATCATTCAAAGTTTGTTCTGAATTATTCTCTTTTGAACCATTTGGTAATGGTTTAAAGTTATCTGGTGGTATAATTGTCTTAGGTAACACATGCTTAACACGCTTACAAAGTTTATATGAAAATAAATCAATTTTTTTCTCAAAAGCTTTCTCTGAAACAGCAGTTTTTGAAAAATCTGGTAATGTGTCTGGGTTATCTGATGATCCGCTATTCTGAAATGACACGCGCTTAGCAGATTTACTAGGAGTAAATGATGAGTCCGTGGTTTCTTCAAACGCTCGTTTTGAAACATCATCTTTTGAACAAATTGGCAATAGATCTAAGTTATCTGATGATGTTTTTATCTTAGACGACAGATACTTAGGACGTTTGCGAAGATTAGAAGATGATGACTTAGTTTTTTCATCAAAAGTTTGTTCTGAAACGTTCCCTTTTAAATTACACGGTAATGGTTCGAAGTTATCTGACGATGTTTTTATCTTAGATGACACAGACTTAGGACATTTGTGAAGATTCGAAGATGATGACTTAGTTGTTTCATCAAACGTTTGTTGTGAAACTTTCTCTTTTGAACCATGTGATAATGGTTCAAAGTTATCCGATGATACACTTCTCTGAGATGATACAGGCTTTGCACGCTTACGAGCTTTAAAGGAAGAAAAATTCATTTTTTCACTAAAAGTTTGTTCTGGAACATCTTCTTTTATAACATCAAGTGACGGTTCTAAATCAAATGATTCGTTTTTCTGAGATGACACATGCTTAGCACATTTAGAAAAATTGAAAGATGGCTTAGCTGTATCATCAAAAGTTTCTTTAGACGCGTTCTCTTTTGAACCACTCGGTAATGGAACTAAGTTACCTGACGATGCACTTCTCTTAGATGAAACAGACTTAATACGCTTACAAGGATTAATTGAAGCTGGCTTAGTTGTTACATTGAATATTTGTTGTGCAATGTTATCTTCTGAACCATCTGGTAATTTCTTCATGTTATTTGATGATACACTTCTCTTAGAAGACACAGAATTAGCATGCTTACGAGGATTAAACAAAGGCGACTTAGTTATTTCACCAAATGTTTCTTCTAAAATTGTCTCTTTTGAACAATCCGGTAATTTTTCGAAGTTACCACTTCTATGAGACGACACAAGCTTAGAATGCTTATTACGTTTAAACGAAGACGACTTGTTTGTTTCGCCAAAAGTTTGCTCTGAAGCGTTCGCCATTATACTATCCAGTAATGGCTCTAAGTTACATGAGGATTCACTTCTCTGGGATGACACTTGCTTAGTACATTTAGGAAAATTAAAAGATGACTTAGTTGAATCATCAACAGTTTCTTTTGCAGCATTCTTTTTTGAACCCCCTGGTACTAGTTCCAAGTTATCTGGCGATACACTTTTTTGAGAAGATAGATGCTTAGCAGGCTTGTGACGATTAAAAGACAAGTTACTTGTTTCATCAGATATTTGTTCTGTAATATTAGCTTTTGAACCATCTGGTAATGGTTCTAAGTTATATGAAGGTCCACTCTGAGAAGACGCAGACTTAGTACGTTTAGGGAGATTATGTGAGGATGACTTGGTCATTTCATCAGAAGTTTTTTCCGGAACATTGTCTGTAGAACAGCTGGGCAACGGGTCTAAGTTACCAGATAATCTGCATCTCTGAGACGAAAAAAACTTAGCACGTTTACGAAGACTAAGAGAAGATGGCATTATTGTGAATAATAAATATTTCTAATTTACATTCTATAATTTCATTTACTTTTTAAAATAATTTAATAATGATAAAAATAATAATAAAAGAAAATTAATACGCATAAATCGCATTTGTAAACAAAACCACTTTCGATTTAAAATTAGATTCGAACTTTCGATTCGTTTGCCCAGTGTTGCCAATAGAAACCGCAAAAACCATACGTGAAATTTAAAAAGAAACAGTCATTTTTCCTTAAAAGGAGCGTAAATTGTAATATGTAATATTGTGTACTTTACTTTTCCTATATGCATACATTTTCGTTGTAGTGATAGCCATTACGATTTGTTTGGGCTAAAATGTTGCTTGATTAGAGTACCATTATATATCAGAGTACCAATAGGAGCAGGAAAATTTAATTGGTCGAAAGGGTTTCTGACAAAATGAAACTTGAAGAATCAGGTAACTTCAACATTTTTTAATTACTTTAACATCACCGCTTGAACTAGAGATTTTTAGTGTTTAATGTTTGGCTTTTTATAAATAATCTTTGACGTGCTAATATGAGCTGAAGAAACTGGTTTCTTTCAGGACAGTTGGTGAAACTGGAAAAAACCAACAGGAAACAAAACATCCCATACAGCACAAACACGTCCTGAGGACATACGAAAAACGTCCTATGCAGTATATTGCCTTGTCCGTCGGACGTCCTACAATATCCCATCGTTATCCGGCGGATGTCCGGGGGGGAGCAGAAAGAGACACCTAATCACGTCCTTCGGACATCATTTTCAGCCATAACGGAATGTAACATCCTGTTAACTCAGATGTTATAAATAATAAGATAGTTACAAAATACTAAACTGACCATAACGAAACCATTAATTTATTGGAACACACAAGTTAAAGTAGAAGTACATAAAACTGTTACGTGAAAGTATAAATATACAAACTGTTCACGTGACATCTTCCCTTACAATAAAAAAAATAAGAATAAGAGTTCTTTTATAAGTTCAAACGTTCTGGAGGGCGTATAACTCTTCCGGAGCGGGTAACCACTGTTTTAGATTTGGGCGGAGTAAAAACTGGAGCAGAACGACGAGAAACATCGAGAGGGTCAAGTGATGTACTATTATCATTCTCCGATCGAACAAAACCTGAAGGGTTAACAGCAATCTGGCGGTCTGGTATAATTTCAGCCTTTGTTGGACGTAGATGTGCGCTGTTTCGACGGAGAATCTTGCCTGTAGGAGTGGTAACAAAGTATGAACGGGGAGTATTAGCAACATCTGACACAGTAGCAGGAATCCAAGTACGATGATCAGTTTGGAGCTTAACAGATTGACCTTTAGTCAGTAATGGAGATTCATTTCGTGAGTCAGTGGTCGAAGCTGCACGTTGCTTTTCTCTACTTAATTGAAGAGGAACGGTAGATGACATTCGAGGCAAACGTAAAGAGGGATGTATAGGTATTAAACTTCGAGTAGGTCTTCCAAAGAGACGTTGAGCTGGAGAAGGCAAATTTTCACGAGGTGTATTTCTCCAATTTAGAAGTGCCAATCTGACATCTGTATGATCTATAGAGCATCTTCTTAAAATCAATTTTGCTATTTGAACATAGCGTTCTGCTAGGCCATTAGATTTAGGATAACGCGGGCTAGACGGAATGTGCTGTATTTTCCAATCTTTAGTAAATTTGTGAAATGCATCTGATGAGTATTGTGGACCGTTATCAGATTCTAAAATGTCTGGTATTCCATGAGTTGCGAACGTATCTTTCAAATATTCTATTACCGAATGTGATGAAGGATGCACTAGTTTTTTAAAATCGAAATATCCCGAGTAACTGTCAACAATAAGACAATATTGATTTCCGGAAAATTCAAACATATCAGAAGCCACTCGTTGCCACGGGAATTGAGGAACAGGTTTCATTTGTAATGGCTCTGTATTCGGTGAACGAGCTGTTTGTTGACAAACAGGACATTTTTGTATAAAGAACTCAATATCACGGGTCATTCCATGCCAAAAGATAATTTCTCGAGCACGATGCAAAGACAAATTAATTCCTAGATGACCTTGGTGAATTAAATTCAAATACTTTGACTTTAATGCAGATGGAACTATTAAACGTTCTGATTTGAATAACAAATTCTCATAAACTGCCAATTCTTCTCTAAAGTTCCAGTATTTACGAAGTTGTGGAGAAACTGAGCTAATACTAGGTGGCCAACCATCAAGAATTAAACGTTTTAACTCTTGCAATTCAGAATCTTCGTTAACCGCATTTAACAGTTCTGAAAAAGTCAATAATGGGAGAGGAACATCGCATAAAACTTCAAAAGTTTCTATCTCTTCATCTTCTACAAGATCAATAATGCAATCACGACTTAATGCATCTGGAATAGGTATATCTTTACCTTTTTTGTATACTATCTTGGGCGAGTATTGAAGAACGTCAAAAAGTATTCTTTGAAGACGTGCAGGAGCTGCCTGTAAGGATTTCTTTGCAATAGCCTCTAAAGGTTTATGATCAGTTTCAATTGTAACTGGTTTTCCATAAATATAATCGTGGAACTTTTTACACCCAAAACGAATAGCAAAGCATTCCTTTTCGATTTGAGGATATCTTCGTTGTGAATCTGTTAATGCTTTAGTCGCATACGCAATTGGTCTACCATTTTGAAGAAGAACTGCACCAACAGCGTGTGAGCTGGCATCAACTGAAACTATCGTAGGTTTATTAACATCAAAGTAGGCCAACTTTGGCGTATTTTTAAGAGCCTCTTTCAGTTTAAAGAAAGAATTTTCTTGATCTTCGGACCATTCCCACAATACATTTTTGTGCAATAGTCTACGTATAGGTTCTGTAATTTGAGAGAAATTAGGTATAAATTTCGACACATAGTTCACCATTCCGAGAAATCTTTGCAATTCAGCTAAGCAAGTTGGTGTTTTCAGTTGTTCAATAGCTTTCACTTTTGCAGGATCAATCTCGATTCCATTTGATGTAAACAAGTGACCCAAGAATTTGATTTTTGTTTTTTCAAATTCACACTTTTCTTTATTTAGACGAAGTCCGGCATCAAAAAGACGTCTAATTACTTTCACAGTTAATTTTCGTAGTTCTTGTTTTGTGTCTGCCCATAATAATATGTCATCCATAGAACATTCAGTATTTTCAAATTCACTTAAGAGCGAATGCATTACTTGCTGAAATATTTCTGGTGCTGATGCAAGCCCAAATGGTATTCTTAGGAACGAATACCTTCCCCAAGGTGTATTAACTGTTAAATAATCTGATGTTCGTCGAGACACAGGAAGCTGCCAAAATCCTTTTTTAGCATCTAATATTGTAAAATACTTTGCTGAACCAATGCGAGCTGCTATCTCTTCAACTGTTTTGAGAGGAAAATGACGCCGTTTTATAACTTTATTAATATCAGTTGGATCTAAACACAAACGTATTCTATCAGCTTTTTTTACAATTACTAATGGGCTGACAGCAGGAGTAGGATGTGTTACCAGTTTTAAAATTTTCATTTTAACCATAAGATCAATTTCTTTTTTGACAGTATCACGAATTGCATACGGAATTCGTCGAGGTGGATGTATTTTCAAATCTGCACCATCCTCAATTTCAATATCGTATTCGAAATCTTTCAAACAACCTATACCTTGAAAAACTGCATCTGGTATTTCAGTTCCTATTTCATTAACCTGTACAGACTCAAGAGTACGTTGGACTAAGCCAAGTTTTTCACATGTAGAACATCCCAATATACAATTAAAATTTCCATTAACTACTAAAAATCTCAGAATAACTGGCGTATTTTGAACAATACACTTAATATCGGTTTCGCCAATTACCGGTGTAAACTCATTATTAAAAGATTTTAAGCGTTTTACTTTAGTCTCACGTATAAGTGCTTTAAGCTTTTTAGCTAAACGTTCTGTTATAATATTGGCTTCAGAGCCGGTATCTAATTTAAATTTCACAGATGCTCTATTTTGAAAAGTAACAGTTGTTAACCACGCATTATTCTGTGAGCTCAATAGTTCTCCGACATGCAATGTATTGCTAAAATAATTATTAATCTCATCATCACTATCATTAGAAACTTCTGTAAGTTCCTGTATGGCTCGATTCTTTGATCGGTATTTCTTTTTAAATTTACATTGGCGAGCATAATGCCCTTTTAAAGCGCAAAGATTGCAAGTAACATTAAAGGCTGGACAATTACGATAATCATGCGTTAAACCACATCGCCAACATATCTTATTTGCTTTATTGAGCTTTGGCTTATTTTTATGTGAATAAACCATATCAGATTTAGTATCGGATTTCAGTTTAGATTTCCGAATCATCATAATATCTTTTTCTGTATTATCAACAACTGAATGCATTTCTTTTAATTGAAAAGTAGCTTGTTCGCTAGCTCTACATATATCAATAGCTTTATTGACCGTTAAGTCTTTTTCAGCCAATAGTAATTCACGTACTTTATCAGAATTAATACCACGAACTAGTTGATCACGTAATAAACTATCTTGCAAATCGCCAAAAGCGCAATCTTTAATTTTTGTACGCAACTTAGTAATATAAGAATCAAAAGTTTCTTGCTTACCTTGAATGCATGTAAAAAATACATATCGAGTGTAGGTCTGATTAATCTGAGGTGAAAAATATTCATCAAATTTCTGCTTGATTACATCGACATTCTGCTGCTCTTGATCCGTCAAATTAAAGGTATTAAATATAACTATTGCAGCAGATCCTATAGCTGACATAAAAGTAGCAGCCTGAACTTCAGCTGGTTTAGTATTTAACTGCGTAGCAATTGAATAAAATTCAAATCCCTGTTTCCAAACCTTCCATTTAATGGCCATATTATCTTCAGTGACTTCCAATTCTGCCGGAAGGCGAGCGTTTGTAGCTTCTCTCTGCATTTTAATAACTGTCAGTAACAACAAAATTTAATTTAATTTAATTTCAACACTTCTGACGCCATGTAACATCCTGTTAACTCAGATGTTATAAATAATAAGATAGTTACAAAATACTAAACTGACCATAACGAAACCATTAATTTATTGGAACACACAAGTTAAAGTAGAAGTACATAAAACTGTTACGTGAAAGTATAAATATACAAACTGTTCACGTGACACATAGGATGACAGTAGGACGCTCATAAGGTGCGTTTTCACTGGTCTACCCAAGGTCTAACTTACCTAACTTTTTACCTAAGCACAAGATTTTAGGTCGTTAGAACGCGATTTTGTAGGTTTGATTCGTGATCAATCCTAAGCACGGCTTACCCAAGCGCAGCCAATTAAAATAGAATATTTTGGTAATAATGGCGGTGTTGTCAATGTATAAAGTGATATTTATATTTTATATCGTTTTATTTATTTAAAATTATTCTGTTTTTACGTCAAAGAGGAATCTATTTTTTGTGATTGAAGCAAAATGGTAAGTTTTATTGACTTGTTGGATAGATATCATCTTTTATTATTGTCTTTTAATTTAATAAATTGTGGGTAATCCATCTGGATTCTTTAAATTGATGTTACTTTTGATAGAATAAATATCGCTATTTTTGGAAATCATTCAGATACATTTTATTAATATTAGAATACTAATTAAGGATTTTGTTGCGGATATAAGGATAAAGATATGTCCAGTTCTCAAAATTATTTTATTTTTATTGAACGTTAATAGTATACAAAGATTAAAAGTGTTTTTTAAGAATGTTTGTTTCTTAAAATGAATTACTTGCTTCATTGATTATATTTGGTTACTTGATAGGGTATTTCTGATCAATTTAGATTTAAATTTCCCTTTACTCACTCAAAATAATTGTAATTGTTAAGAAGGATATTGTTTACGTCCATTGATATTTAAATGGAAAATTAGTCTCAGGCAAACTTTAATTCAGTTTTGCTAATAGTAGGTATTTGATTATGCATGTTTAAGCGAGCATGTAAACAAAGTTTCTATAAAATAAACAAGCCATTGTATTTTGTATTTTCCTGTTCTCTTTTAAGCAAGAAACATCTGATTGCAAAACAGTTTGCTCTTTACTCTTTTTCAGATATTTACTTGTGAACTTTGTCGTGTAAAGAAAACACTGCTATTCTATTTTCTATTTTAATGTTTTTCACCTGCAGATGTGCTATTTTTCTTTTTGTTGTTAAGATTAATGCTGAAACTTTAATGAAGATTTATAACTTTGTATGAAGTTTAAATCAATTGAGAAATATTCAGACCATGTGTAGCTTTTCTATGTGCCCATTTTGAAGAATTTGTACACATTACCATTCCAATTCGATAAGCAGTTATAAATGCATATTCAATGTATTTTAAGTTAAATCTGCATGTGTTGTTGGCGATTATTTTCATTTATTAAAAAAGTATTGCTACCAAAATAATAGGAGATTCTCCCTTTGAAATGCATATTTATAAAATTTTGTTTAAATTGTTATTTAGGTGCATTTCTTTTACCAGTATGGCTACAGATTTATCTTACAGCATAGGTCATCAGTTTAAATGTACCTATTTATCTATTAAAGTAAAGAACTATTTATTCATTTATTTATTTTTTCAAAAATCATTACTTACGATTCTTACTATTTTTGAAAATGGAATTCATTTTCAAAAAATAAAATGCTCTCTGTGGGAAATTCTTTGAGTCTATATGGTTGAGTGTATATTAGAGTTTTAGACGAATCATGAATTCATGATATATATAAATTCAGTGGTCAAAATAGTATATTAGAAATAATGAAACTATAGTAGGTCCTAGTTTTGTCATTGTTTGTTGTACAATATGCTATTTTTTGGAAAATATAATTTTGCGAGTAATGTAATAAAAAGAAACTTGTTTGTAAGAAGCATGACATATTTTTGACGTTACATCCAGAAACTGTATATATCAATCAATACAAAGTATACCAGTGGAGGTAAGCGTCTGGCAGATCAGCTGGTGCGGGGATGGATCTTCAAATTTGAATGCTTTCAGAAAATCACAGGTGTGTAGTTTTATTGTATAATAAGTGACTACCATTAGTGATCGTCTGCAAGCAACTGGACTTCAGAAAAGAAGATTGTAAAAAATCTGTGAGTACCACTTCTATGTCAAAAGAGGAGACAGTAAAGTAAGTTTAAGTAACATTAAAAATAATATTTGTGCTCCCTACAAACTAGTCTGTTTTTAACGAGTAATTAAATTACATTTTCCAAAAATAGCATGCTGCACTACAAACTATGAGAACACAATATATTACTCAATGAGTAAGTACAAAAATGGACCTTATGCACGCGACCTGAGGTCGAGGCTAAAATTAGTCTGCTGGCGGTGTTTAGCATAGCAGTCTATGGAGTGTGAGTTATTAATGCTTGTTTGTTAAAAATACCGCAAAAAAATTCTTTGATGCAACAGCATATACTTAATATATTGTAATCTAAATTCAAAATGTTGTTCTGTATGCGAGAAAATTCACCAAGTTTACAAATTTTCAGTTAAAATGTAAGCACTCAATCTGGGTCAAGGCTAAAGTCGTCTGCTAGCGGTGTTTGCACCTGCGCATACCGGTGTTTGCACCTGCGCATACTGGTATTCTACCGGTGCAGTAACTAGAATAATAGATCATCATACCGCCAGCTCTGGCGTCTGACGTCACCTGAATAGAGTCCATTACTTAGCTGAAAATATTTTTAAATGCCCATATTACAAATATAATGTAAAATAAATATTTATATGTTTCAGTCTGGGGCATAAATAAAGTCTGCTGCTAAGCAAAAAAAAAAAGTGTGGGCCAGCCTTACGTATATCTTCATTTTGTTTGTTACCAGGGCAATTGCACTATTTGGTTTTATTTTAAAAGATGAAAAAAAAAAAGGCGAGGGAAAGGGGAGATATGTTTTTAGATAATAAAAGTTTATAGTGTTTTCTTTTTTAAAGTATAAAAGTGTTCTTAAAAGATGCAAAAATGGTTTGTTGTTTATATTCAAATGAAACTAAGTGTTTTTGAAAGTAAAATAATAATAATAAAAAAAAGCATTTTTAAAAGATAGAGAGTTTGTTGTTTTAAGACGACAAAGTGTCTTTGTGATTGCCACTTTAACGAGTTTTATTTATTATTTACATTTTATTTTCGTTAAGCCTAACATGCGTATAAATCGGTGTTTGGCTACATTTACTACTTGGCGGAAAAGGGGTTTTCACTCCAAGAAAAATTCCAAGATGGCGGCCCCGGGAATTTATGACATCTGTTTCTATAGTTATGATGTCTTCATTATTGTTAAAGTAACAAATGAAAATTCAAGTTTGACCTCGAGTTAGATGAGATATAATGTATTTATGATGACTCTATAAGTGGATTATGGTTTTCTGAACAAAAATTATCTGTCTTTGTACCTATCATCAACCGCAAAAGTTTTTCCATTTTGTTTTAGAAACTCTTTTTTGTGAAAAGGCAAGAAACATATTATTTACTAAACAAAATTTACGAACTTGTATTTGTACATCATTAATTCCTATGAAAATCCTAATTAATCATCATTTTAATCCTCATCTGGTTAATTTTTTTTAAGTTACAGCAAACAAATGATCTAAAAACATCCTATTTTATTTAAATATGAACTTGTTTCTAATTATTTTAAATATATTTATAAGTTGACAATTAAAAGTAGAAATTGTGAAAAGTTTTTGAAAATGTGTTTCAAAAGGTTTTTTTAAGTATTCGGTTCGGCCGAATACTTTGATATTCAGCTTAACCAGATAGTTTGGTATTCGGCCTAACTGAATATTCGGTGCATCCCTAACCAAGAGTAGACTCGTGTTACCTAATACTCCAGAACTGTAAAAATTGTGTGCGCCTGAGTGCTTCTTTTGGCAATAAATTTTAGTATTTTTAGGAACTTAATTATAAAGTGATTAATGAATTTTAATGCATTTTTCTATCACAGGTGATAAATCACCAAATATTCTTTATGGTTAAAATAACAGGGTTAATTATGCATAAAATCGTGCCATTAAAATGTGCCAACTGGCAGTGAAACTGTAGCAACCAAATATTAGGTAAGAAATGAAATATAAATAAAAAAATAAAGAGAAATTTTTAATTACAATAATAAAGAAATAATTTTTTTTAATCTGCTTTTATCAAATAATAATTGAACATTAAGTAAATTATAATTAAACTTCGAAAAAATAATTTAAAAATTCTCAATACATAGTTTCAAAAATGTTTTTTTCGCCTTTTCTGTTGTCATACCTGAAAAAAAAGGGAGAAAAAATAATTATTTTAATAAATTCAGTAGTTCATGCTTTCTACCAAGTCAAAGTGGTGAATTTTCCATAATTAGTCATGCCAAATTAATGTATTGTAACACAAGTTTTTTTAACCAACATGAATTACAGTCCTGAAATTAGGGATGATTTTTATAAACATTTAATGTTTATAAAAAAGTGGTTTAAAAAAACTATTTGTACTTTTATACTTATTTAATAGTAACTCTATCATTTTTATCATAATTTAACGTTTAAACTTACAGAGAGGCAACACAATGTGTTTCATTGGCATGTTATGGTTGGAGATATATTTATTAATGAAATCATTGCTATGCCATTTGACCCAATTATCCATTATAGCCATTGACCCAGTGAAATTTATCAGATTCACAACATTTTTGGGTAGGTACTTCATGTCAGCCGGGCACATGAAATAAACCAGGGCTGAAACTAGCCTTTTTTCATCCCGGCGCAAACATAGATTTTGCCCCCCTCCCTTCCCGGCTTCTGCAAAGTAAATTTAAGAAGATAATTTTAATCGCTGACTTATTTCAAATTTAAAATATGTAATAAAAAATACGTAATACTGAATTACGTAATCAACTCTGTCAAATATTGATTCATTAAAACTTTGAAAACGAAATCCAAGGGAAGTCACATGAAGAAACTCTCAAGCTAATGTTAAACTTATAGGAGCATTCTTTTCAAATTTCTCGCTTGCACTTTAATATTTTTAAATGATTTTTTTCCGTTTGGGACAGCTGAGGTTGTTTCTAACATGATAAATGTTTACTTTTTAAATTTTGGTTGCAGTTTTTTTTTAATATATATATAAAATTACTTTCACTTTTTGAACTGGTTCTAAAAGTTTAAGTAGCCTCATAAAAAAAACTTGAACAAAATCGAAAACGTACAACCTACCAATGTTAAAGATCAAACTCAGCTATCTTAAGGGGAAAAAAAATATTAAAATACAAGAGAGAAATTTGAAAAGAATGCTCCCATATTTAACATTAGCTTGCGAGTTTCTTCGTGTGACTAGTGTAGCTTCTTAAGAAATCAAAAACCAAAATTCATTTGGCACCCCCTTCGTTTTCCTTCCGCTGACCAGGGAACATGCTTCCTCTGCCTCCCTCTAGTTTCGTGTCCTGAGATAAACCATTAAATAATGTTCCTATTGTCATCATTTGTATTAATTTTTTTTAAATATAAACCTCTCATTCATTTTATTTGAAATACAAAATTTTCATTTAAAATACATATATTACATACATTTAAAATAAGTGCCTTTCACTTATTTCATAAAAAAAAAGGAATAAAATAATAAGGAGAAATAATACGACGAACCAAAATTGTTATTTCAACCTCAGTACAATGTTTCTAATTTATACAAGTGAACACTAAAAGGTATTATTGCCGGAAGAAAAAAAAAATCCAACATAAAAGTGCCTTTTTGTGATCTATTGATAAAAACAGAGATCGCCCCGGCAAACATTTATACCCCTTTATTCTTCGTAATAAAAGAAGCCTCTTCACAAAATTATTTTCCATAAAAGCAACTTCACACAATAAGAAAAAATTGTTGGGTTTTAAAATGTGTAATTTCTAATTTGCAAACAAAATAAGCTCACAAGAAAAGTATAGCAGGAAGACATTTAAAAAAGGGATGATTAAATGTTTACTTTAAATTTCTGAATTTGATTTTTCTTTACCAGAAATTTATTTTACTCAAATCGGTACAAAAACGGCCCCCCCCCCCCCCCCCCCACACAAAAAACCTTTCACCCCCTGATGTGAAAGCATAAGGTAAAAACTTATAATTTGAAATACATTTATTTTGCATTTTACTGTTTTTTGGGGGGGTGGGGGGGAGAGGGGTGTCACAAAAAGTAGATTTAACTAAATTGGATATTTTTATACCCTGGATGTAGTGATGATAATGTTAAGAGAATCTGTCAGTGTCACATAGGCATACGGTTCAGGGATGTATGGAGGGTATATGGTGGTATATGCCGTATACCTTCTGGATTTTTTTAGGAAACACCGTATACCGTCTGTTTCTCAAAAAAGCTATAGTATATACACTGTAGGGTATACTCTCTGCCTTGAGCATATGCCTTCTGCTTCTTTTACGACTACACCACTGGTGCAGTTGTATGTGCTCATGGGTCCCAAGTTCCACCACTAATTTCTAAAATATTCTTTTTCACTCTACTATAAAAAAGGTTTTATTTTAGATTTATTTAAGTTTTAAAGAATTTTTCACACATATTTTTTCCCTTAAATTTTGTTCTTTTTCTTTTGTTACAGAGATAAACATTATTAGGAATTTCTATTTCTCTAAATGTGCCATTTTTTAAAAAATATAATAAAATGTTAAACGTTTAAAGTTTTGCAAAAAAACTAAAATAGAAAAAAAAATCTATATTTAAAAAAATAATAAAATAAAAATAAACATTCTTAAATGTTAACTTTTTTTGTGAAATATGAAAAACAATTCACAAATTCACTTCACAAGCGGGTTGCGGGTCAGAACATTCAAATTTTTACATTGCCTTAATGTTTTATTTAATTTGCTGATTTATTTAACAAATATAATTCTACTCAATTTCTTTAAAAGGAAATGCAAAAAGCAACATTAAATTTATAGTCGATCTCTATTACACCCGTGCCACTAACGTACGTAACGTTTTTCACACGTACTTGTGTGAAAAAGAATTTATTCAGTATGTTTTTAAAATCATGGTAATCTAGTGTTTTTATTTAATTTAGGAGTATAAATCCATTGCCACAATTTAAAGTTTGAATAAACAATGATTTGTGGGGCATTTTTTAAAACCCTTTAGTGGGGAAAACAGTCAAAACTTTCGATTAATTTCTATACAAAATATTTGCTACTACTAATTAAACTGACAACAACAAACAACAATTATTTTTGACATCTGTTCGATCTGCAGACAGTAAAGCCGTAAAGTAGACGCTTGCGCAGTAAAAACTTGCCTTTGATTGGTTGCCGTAAGGATTTTATATGTAACCAGTGAAAACGCTCTTAGGTTAAGGTTTTAGGTCACTAGGATTTTTTAGGTCGTTAGAACGACCAGTGAAAACGCACCTATAGAACCAGATAAAACAAATAGAATTTGCATCATCTGCTCGTCCGCCATGCGGCATTCATAGGATGCTCTTCGGATCAGTAGCGGACGCTTTATATAAAAAAATAAAATAAATAGGAAGAGAGGGCAATTGCACCACCCTGTTTTTCCTAAATGAGGCCTCAGATTTCTATTAATTTTATCTTAAACTGAGCAACGGCGTACACTGAAAGATTTTTATTAAAAAATAGTAGTAGCCTGGACAATTGTTGTCCAGGTTACCACTATTTTTAAATAGAAATGTCAGTGTACAATAAAATTAATAAAAATCAGAAGCATCATTTAGAAAGGACAGGTGGGGCAATTGCAACACCCCCTCATTTTTTAATTTTTAAAATCTTATATTTATATTATTAAAAAATATATTTTATTAGATTTCTTTTTGTATGATTATTTTTCCTGTTGTTTTTCGCAAATATAGGAATCCTTCAATATAAATAAATTATACTAAAAATATTTAAAAATAAGCATGAAAAATAAATACGAAGAAAATACTTGTTCATTTCAAGAGAAAAAATTATATATTATTTCAGTTATCAACATCTCTTTTTTTTTCAACTAATAAGTAGCATATGATGAATGGGGTATCATTGGATAGGATTCTTTGCCCATATCTAATATAACAAACTGAATTTTCTTTATAATTTTAGATTAATATCATCATACACATTTTTTCTGATTTCAACACCCCTTTTTTAGGTAAATACACAAAGTTGATTTGGATTTTATACGAAAAGCTTTTGACATAGTACACTCCTATTAGTACAATTTGTTTCATTAAAAAAAAATTGCAAATATAAATTTAGGAAAAATGTACTTAATATACAGTAAAGATTAGAGTGCGAAAGCCTTGCAAGGGTCTATTGGTCTAGCCTTAATATACTTTTCTAACAAATGAATTTTACCCCTAAGTAAAATCTGCATTAAAATTAGTGATGAAAAAGAAACCGAATTGAAATTTTTGAAAAATAACAAATTTTATCACTAATAGCTGAACGCATAAAAAATTCCTCATTTTCTTTGTTAAATATTGTTATCGGTATTGAAATCAGAAATCTCGGGGAGGGATTCCTGTGGCTCCAGGCAGTGTGTGTGTGTGTGTGTGGGGGGGGGGGGGGGTATTTTAGAGATCTGGGTGTCAAATTGCACTTTTGTTCATTAAAAGGGATAAATCTCGAAACTTCTATATGGGGAAGAGGAGGATTCCCTCCTAGGCCACCCTCTGAATTCAACACCAATTGTTATATATGTATTAAATAAATTTAATTTCATTCTTTTGATATTCCTCATACTTTTCCAAAGTCATTTTAATTCATAAATACATCAAATTTGCAGGTTTTTTTAATTTAATATAGGTAAAAATAAAGTTAAATAGCAATTTTAATATTTCTAAAAAAATAAAAGGGTAAAATCTTTGTTTATTAACACTGTCCATTTTTTTTATTTTAATCAGAGTTTTGGGATACAACAGCCTTTGGGAAAGGCCATATGAAGGAGGTCCAGTAGCTTTTAGGTTCATACATGCAATAAAAACTCCAACACAAAAATACGGGAACAAAAACTTTATTTTAACTATTAAAATTACTAGAAAGCAAATTAGAATCACAATAGGGGGAAATGGATTTCTTAGCATTAATGGAGAGAGAGGCCCCCATTTAAACAAATGCACCGAAGTGCTGAAAACAGGAAATTAGTACCTTCTCAGTACATGGTCAGCATAGAAGTGACTCATTTCACAAACAGCTTCGATAAATCGGCGTTACAAATCCATCGCCAACTTTTACTATTATAATCGTGAACGAAGAGTGAACAAAGGTTTATTGGCGCGCAAAATGATTATACCACGCAATCTGGTATTCCTCAAGGCATCAATCAAATGGTTGTTAAATAACTGTCACAAAGCATAATCAAAGCGGCGTCAAAGTTCTGAATTGAATAAAGTTGTTTATGCTTAATAATGTTTCATATGATAAAAACGACCGTTACATGAAAATGTGCTATAATTATAAAAGGCATCTGTATTAGACAAAAAGGAAGTTAAAATTAACTGCAATCATTTTCCGAGACACAAGCTATAAACAACATATTATTTATGTTTGATTATTACATTGTAACGGCAAAAGACAAGCAATAAATAAGAATGAATAAATTCAGCGTGGGCATATACGAATCAAAGTTATTGACAGCTGCATTTCTCTTTTTTGTGATATATTTAATGACCCACGAGTTATCGGAAAGTAAATTGCTTTACTGGGAATGAAAGATTACAATCAACTAAAATGAATATTACTACCTTAAATAAACCAAGGTTATAGAAAGAAAACATAAAACAGATGAAATTCGATACGGAAAATAAGCGCCGACTTAGATTATAAAATTTTAATTTAAAGAGGGGGAATAACAACACGTTTTAAAAGACAAACAAAATGATTTAAATTAATTTAGAAGCAACCATGATATGAGATAGAATCTCTATCACAGGCCATCATCGAAAACATTGGTTACAACTTAATACTAGTACTACTTAAAAGAAAAAAAAATTTCGTATTAAAATAATGTCTGCAAACTTCATACGTATACGTGTATTTAGTCAACCACAATTTAAGACATGTCTCATTTGAGAGAATTGAAAAATGCAGTAGAAATTGTGAATGTGCAAGAAGTTTTAACTTAAAATGAAAAATTTGAGTATGCGCTAAATGAAATTTTAACAAAAAAATTCTCAGAATTTTTATCGATTCTTCTGCAGTATCAATTTTCTCATACTCTTTTTTTTTTTTTTTTTTTTTTTTTTTTTCATGATTTATAAAAACAGATAAAGAACATTACCTACTCCATGGTGAAGAAATAATGAAAACTCAGAATGAAATTCTCAAGTAACAAATATGTTTTGTAATTGTTATATTTTTTTTCTGAACTAATTACATTTCTTTAAATTAAAATTCAAGAGAAATACATTTTTTAAAAGTATGTAAGCATTTAGCTCAATATTTACTGTTAATAATATATTAATAAGTTCTGTTAATAATCAATTATATATATTACATTTACTTTAAACAAACCAAAAATTTTTAGTATTTAATTTTTAACATAAATCAAAAGAAAATAATGATAACATTTTATGATGTCAGATCTTAAATATGAAAGCAATTAAATAGGCACTCTTTTGAAGTGCAATAAAAACTTCTATTTTTAGGTAGGGTAGAATTAGGTATATTTTCTCTTCCCTTTAGCTTGAAGTAAAAACACACAAGATCATAAAATTTTCATAATTTATACCATTAGATTCCATTATATCTAAAACTTACCTGATAACTTGTTCTGTTAAGTTTTGGTTTTAATGAAATAATAAATAATACATTCAATCTAGTTGTTCTACGTCTGAGATCCATTGAATTCCTTAATTATTTTTTATAGTAAATAAATGAAAAGCTTGCCATTAAACGCATAAAAAATATATTAAAATCACTTCACATCATGATATTCTTCACAAAATACTTAATAAACTCCTGTAACTAAATCTATTTACATCTTCTATTCCAGTATGGATGTAATATTTAAAAATAATTATACAATTATTTTACCCCCTGCAGAATGCATGAATTTTAAGTTTTAAACAATTTAATTGCTGAAGTACGTACATTTTAAATCACTGTTAAGAAAGAAAAAAATACTGTAAAAATAACACCAGCAAATACATTTAAAGTACTTTAATTTACATTTATAGACTTTTTTTTACATAACATTTACATGCTTATACATGTTGTAACTATGCCTTTAATACTCTTTCAATGCATGCCCTTGATATAAGTTTCTTTCTCAACAGCATCTGAAACAAATAATTTTCAAAACATTAAAATTCAGAGTAAAATATCATTATGGCTAGAGGAGTTAAACAAAATTTTGTGTAAAAGAAAATAAGAGAATTTTAAATTTCTAACTTGGTATTGGTACTACTTTTATGTTAGTATATAAGGTGATAAATTGACAAAAATTCCTCTTATAGCCCTACTTTGTGTTAAATTAATTTAATTTTAAATATAAACCCTTCACTTATTTGATTTAAAATACATAATTTTCATTAAATTACATACATGCCTTTTACTAATATAATTTAAAATACAGAAAAATTAAAAAAAAATTCTCATACTGTCTTTTTAAAGAAGTTTTATAAAAACAAAAATTTGTAAAGACCACAAAGCAAAATATTTAATTTCATGATCAAAATATTATTTCTAATTTCCATACACAAAAAATAAAAGCTGTCACTGACAAGAAAAAAAATGCGGTTGGCAGGATTTGCACCTGGCAAACATAAAAGTTCCCAATCTTTTTACTTAAATAAATAAAAAAAATGTATGCATAAAAAATTACTTGAGAATTAACATATGTAGGAAAATTTGAATTGCTTCAACATATTTAAGGTTATTCACATAATCAAATTTATTATGCTTTATTAAGGCTCCCAGTTAACGTGCATTTTCTATTCCCCCCCCCCCCCCCCCTTGATTGGAACTTTTATCTTAAACAGTTTATTTGTAAGTTATGTCATCATGATCATAATTAAAATTAATTTAAAAAATATTAAATATTAAAAACTTTTTAAATCTCAACAAAGTGATTTTCACTTTACATGAATGTAAAAAAGAAGAAAAAGCCAGCTTTTAAAAGTTTAGCCTTTCAGTCTCAGAATTTTGAGAGTAGCTTTTCCAACATAATTTAACACCAATGTTTGTAATATATCATGTCTCTGTTGAAATTATTTTTCAGTTGCATTTGACTAATTTATAAAACTAGTTTAAAAAAAATACAAAGAGTTTTAATCAATATCCCTGCAGTTTAAAAACAAATTTGGATTGTGTTATAGATCCCATCTACATAGTATTGTTTGTGAAGTATATAAAGGATGCAATTTTAAAGGAACAAATTATTGTGGTTCTGGCATTATTATAAATGTTATTTTTAAATCTTTCATTCTACAAAAATTGATAATTTTTATAAAAAATTAGCAAATTACCCCCCCCCCTCCCCCCGGCTTACAAAAGACGCTTTAGTATGATGTCAGTATTAACATTTCGGTTAGAAACTGACTTCAAACAACATTTGCTCTGTTTCATTTTTTCTTAAATATAAATCATAGATTTTTGTCGCAGAAATTTTTTATAAAGTTACTTTCACTTTCAAAACCGGTTCTGAAAATGAAAGGGTCATTCTAAAAAATATCTGCAACTAAAACTGAAAAAGTAAAAAAAGTGTGATGTAGAGATGGAAACTCGGCTATCCAATACAAAAAAAAATTATGTTAAAATGTCGAAATGCAAACGAGATATTAGAAATATTAGAAAAATCCCTCGCCAAATGATTAACATTAGCTCTTGAGTGCCTTCGCTTGCAGGGACAGGAGCCTTAAGGCTCCCAGTTGACGTACATTTTCTATCACCCCCCCCCCCTCCCCCAGTGACTGGAACATTTATCTTACAAGGAGAGGGCCAACCTTGTTAATCACAGATTTTGATTATTTTAATATATGTTATAGGGTAGAGACCCCTTAGTGTCAGGTTCAACAGATTTTATCCAACGCTAAGAAACCGGGTGGTCTAATAATAGTACACAACTTAAATACTTACTTTGCAACCGCAGTGATAGGTTGGTGTTAGCTCAGTTGGTATAGCGTTTGCTGGCTGATCCGCGGGCCAGGGTTCGATACCTGAATGCGCTACGTTTGTTTTTATCATTTTTTGTTTTATAAATATACTTGTAAGTATAATTAATAATCTCATTGTCAATTAAAATTTATAATATTGTATATAAATTATAATTTTAACCTATTTAATTTTTTACTTTTAACTAAATAGTTGTATAAAACATCATAAAAATGTTAATTTTTTAAAAATCACTTTTAAAATGTATTTCATATATTCTTTATCGATGCAATGATATTGAGCAATTGTGTCAATTCGTGATTTTAAAGAAACATCATTTACGCATTGCTTTAACAAAGGAAGTCAATGCGATAAAACTATTATTCTGTTTTTAAAGTAACAAGCATAATTATATTAAAAATTAGCATCAGAATTAAATTACAACCGATTTTTTGCATATTAAAGATTTTTAAATTTGTATTACTTATGCTTGCGCTTTCGATTATTTCGCTTTCACCTTCATCTTCATTTTGCTTTTATTTTTATTTTATTTGAATATTCTTTTCTTTTATCATAACTAGATGGCACCACAACAGATTTTGTCACGATTTTGGAATTTTTATCATTCAATAATAGTTTAAAAATAAAAAATGATAAATTTAAGTTTGTTAACATTATCATTAATGTATGATATTAAAATTTGTAATTGAAATTATTAAATTATAATTACAAGTATGTTTATAAAACAAAAAATGAGAAAAACAAATGTATCGCATTCGAGTACCGAACACGGGCCCGCAGATCAGCCAGCGAGCGCCATACCAACTGAGCTACGATTAATCTATCATTGCGGTTGCAATGTAAGTATTTAAGTTGTGTACTATTATTAGACACCCCCCCCTCCCCCCCGGTTTCTCAAGAACTAAGGAGCGTTGGATAAATCCGTTCAACCTGACACTAAGGGGTTTCTACCCTACAACATATATTAAAATAATCAAAATCTGTGATTAACAAGGTTGGCCCTCTCCTTGTTAAACAGTTTATTTGTACGTTGCGTCGTCATGATCATAAAATTAATTTAAAAAATATAAAATAAAAACTTTTTAAATTTCTCAAAAAACAAAATGATTTTCACTTTATATGAATGTATTCTAAAAAAAGAAGAAAAGCCAGCTTTTAAAAGTTTAGCATTTCAGTCTCAGAATTTTGAGAGTAGCTTTTCCAACTTAATTTAATACCAATTTTTGTAATATATCATGTCTCTGTTGAAATTATTTTTCAGTTGCATTTGACTAATTTCCAGGAGAACTAGTGAAAATAATAATAATAATAATAATAATAATAATAATAATAATAATACAAAGAGTTTCATAAATCAATATCCCTGCAGTTCAAAAACAAATTTGGATTGTAATATAGATCCCCCATCTACATAATATTGTTTTTCAAGTATATAAATGATGCAATTTTAAAGGAACAAATTATTGTGGTTCTGGCATTATTATAAATGTTATTTTTAAATCTTTCATTCTTTAAAAATTAGCAAATTACCCCCCCCCCCCCCCGCCTTACAAAAGACGCTTTAGTATGATGTCAGTATTTAACATTTTGGTTGGAAACTGACTTCAAACAACATTTGGTGTGTTTCATTTTTTCATATAAATCATAGAAAATGTTACCCCCACATATAATATTAAAACACTTAGCTGTGAGATATCAAAATAGAAAATACAACATAGCAATTGTTTGTTTGGAGTAGGTTTCTAACAGGATTGCAAAAAAGCCGGCTAAAATTTAAAGAAAGCCACGCCGGTGGCTTTTACTAGTTCTAACCGGCTTTTTTTGGCCATAATTGGCTTTTATACAATGAAGCATTGTAATTATACACTACACATTTTAAAGTGTTTTTAATTAGTTTTAATGGCATTTAATTGGTTTAGAATTTAATAAGTAACCCAATTTCTCAATAATGAAGACATTAATACTGGAATAAAACTTAGATGGTTTTGCGAGTGATTTGTAGTTAGAATTCATTAGAATTTAGAACATGTCAGCTAAATTTGAAAAGCGCCATACCACCTGCTTTATCTGGTTTACACTGACTGACCCTTAACCCCCCCCCTCCCCCCGAATTTTTTCATTTTTACAGCTTTATAAAATTAAAGAGGACAATGGTTACTTAGTTACATGCTTTATTACTTAATTAATTTTAAGAGCTATGAATATACAAGTCTTATTTTATTTCTAGTAAACATTTAAAATTATGCATAGTCATAATAAAAACGTCATTCCTCACTATTAAAAATATTATGAATAGCATATGCATGAATATGCTTAGCAACAAGCTTTTCAAAATTTTATTTATTTTTTTGGAGTCTAACTTATATTCTTTTCAATATTTATATGTATGTTACTGTGAAAGACCGAAATTGGAGAATGGCGACTTTCACCGGTGAATGTTAACATATACCAAAAACGTCGGTGAAAGACCGAATATTTGATTATATTCTTGTACATTCGGACTATCACTGGTGAATGTCGACAATCACATATATGCTCTGGTGGAGGTCGAAAAGAGAAGTGGTGTTTAACAGAGAGGCTACAGTCTGTCGCCAAATTCTTTGTTCTACTGCGAAAAAGTCAGTTTTATGCTAGGTTTGATGGTGCGCGCAACGTTTTCTTAAATTTTATTTTTTTGTTCAATATCCTAATTTATACTGAATAAATACTGCAGTGAGTCGTGATCTTTTTCTTTTTTTTTTCCTTTTGAAAAATTAAATACATTAATTGAGAAAAGACAATTTTTTCCCCCCAAGAACACTACTCTAACATACTTTCTGAAGTGTTTTCTGCTAAGACTAAGTGCAGCGCGCATATTCACGCTACGTAATCGGTTCGGTTTAGACACATGTATTTCTCAGTTTATTTTTCTGGTATTAAATATTGAATATTCTGAAGTACTTATGATATGAAGCCGATCGCTATTCACGGAATCATGAAATTGTTATTTGACTCGTTGGTTGAAGTGTCCCATTAACCCTTTCAGGGACAAATAAATGTGTTTCCGTAATGTTGATTTCACACCGGAATGTACAAAAAAATTCAAAATAAGGAAAAGCTATTTTCCATCCAACTTATAAAATAAATGTGTAATTACATGTTTCTGGTGAAAGTCTTGATAAAAATTAGGTAGGATATAATATATTCCACTGCCCCTTAAGCGGTTAAGAGAACACGTCTTTTCATTTAGTATTATTTTGCCTTAACCATTAGTTTTGTTATTATATCCATGTAGTAAGGATAGTATTCTAATTCTAATAATATTATACATGTGAAAGTGCG
This sequence comes from Maratus speciosus, assembly GCA_963932465.1. Taxonomy (NCBI): domain Eukaryota; kingdom Metazoa; phylum Arthropoda; class Arachnida; order Araneae; family Salticidae; genus Maratus; species Maratus speciosus. The sequence continues at coordinate 174,031,729 of OZ010794.1, read as the reverse complement.
AAAAGGTATGGCTGAAATCAACATTAAAACATATGATTAAATGCCTTTGACTTCATTATCCGTTACATTCATTTTTTTCTCTAATGTGCAAAATTTTCGCTTAAGTTAATAAAATTTACACATTTCATTTGTTTCTATGAGATAAAAAGTAAAATTTATAAAAATAAAACGTATTTTCAGTCAAATGTTTCAACTTACAATTTGTAGATATTTATGCAGTGCTTTCAAAAAATATTTTGCGATTTCACTATTAATATTCCCAACATAGAGTAAGTATTTTTACAATATTTTGACGTTTTGATAGAGATTATTACAATGTACAGCAACCTTTATGCAGCATTCACGTTTCACTACAAATATTTCCAAAGTAAACCTAATATTTTATCAGTATTGGTATTTCAGTTCAAATGTTAGCGATTAGTATTGAAAACTTATAGTAATTTTATATTTAAAATATACCTGAATTTTTAAATAATAATTTTCGTTTTCTTTAATGGCAGACTTTCATTGAATAAATATAATGAAAATTGCCATTTAAAAAAAAGTGGTAGATATTTTGAATCCAGAATTTTCGCTAAATTGCCAACTCTGTTAGCGATGATTAAAAATATTGGTCAATATAACCAATATACCTGAAACAGTTTTTTCGGGTAATTACGTTTCTAGATTTTTATAATATTTATTAACAAATACTAACATTTGCGTTATTTGTTATCAGAATTCCTATGGCAAAAACACTATTAAGAGGAAACAATGGTTATTAAAAGAAAAAAAAAAAACAGAAGCACAATCACTTTATTAAATATACAAAATTTATAAAACTTAAGTAAACAATTTCTACACTGTAAAAAAAAAAAAAAAAAAAAAAAAAAAAAAAAAAAAAAAAAAAAGAATTGAATGGATAATAGATAGATAACTAGAATTAGGATTCTATCATTATTACATGGAGATAATAACAAAACTACTTGTTAAGACAAAACAACACTCAGTGGAAAGACATGATCATTTCAGGCCTCAGGACTCTTAAAATTGGAAAAAAAGAAAAAAAAAACATTTTCAACATTTAATATCTTAAAATGTATTATCTGATTTTAAGACACAATTTTTATTGAGATGAAAGATGCAGAAAATCGGAATAACAGATTACGCGCACGATTACAAAATAAATTTTGTAACTAGAACGAAAATTTTGGTGCCTATACTTCAGATTATAATAATTACCCTGAACCTAAATAAATTTGTTTTAAAGCATTTTTATATTTTTAATAAAGCTGTATTTAGCTAATGCAAAATTTAGAAAATTTCAACAGTATAATCACTTTAAAAAATATTTTTTGAACAGTAAAAAGGAAATTTTAGGTTCAGTTTATACAGACTAATAAGAAACACATGTTTTGAAAATGTCATGAAAAAAATCAGGAGTTTATAAGATATCGTGTGCATTATGCCAAAAACGTCATTTGGAGTAAAATGACTTCAAAGTTTTGGAAATCCTGCTTCAGCTATTGAGTGGGTATAATTCTAAAAGCCATAACTTCTGTTCTAAAGGGAATTTCAAAGAAACAATTATATCAAAATGTTTAGAAAAGATACGAGTTTAATTTATAAAAAAAATTAAAGTTTCGAAAATTTGAAAGCTTCAAGAGTCCTGAGGCCCCTTAGGACGTTAGGCCCCGAATGGATTAACCGTTTGAGTGCGGAACAAATCGTGTGGATATATGCGAAAAATGCGAATGTGTACGTGTTGTATAGCAAAAAATTACTTGTAAGCGGAGGATATATACTGAAATCGCACGCTTCGCTAGTGCAACCAACTGAAATGCACACCACACTGAGACAACAAATATGAGCACTATCACCCTCTCCGCAATTTTAGCATAAACTAAAATGAGCGCTATCGTGCTTCCCGCAATTGTGGCACATAACAAGAGTAGCGCTATCGCGCTTCCTGAAATTTTGGCACATAACAAGAGGAGCGCTATCGCGCTGCTCCGCACTCAACCGGTTAACACGTTGAGTGCCACGATGACTGACACTGAAGCGCAGAAAATTTACAATGTTTAAAGTAATTTTTAAGAAAGTATAATCCTGTAATAAATAAAAGGTAGTCAAATTTTAAATATTTGTTCAGTAATTATTTAAAACAATGTATATTTTTTCAGTTTTGTATCATATTTTAGACGTCAGCCATCGGTGAATGACGCGTTTTAAACGGAAAGTTCGCTGTCAGCCACCGGTGGTTGGCGTGGCGCTTAACGTGTTAAATAATAATTCAAAGTTTGTGTGAGATAGCAATCGTCTGCATATGTGTTTCAGAATATTCAAAATTTCATACCAGAAAAATATACGGAGATGCATGTGTCGAATCCGAACCGAGTACGCATTGTGAATATGCCTGCAGCATACTTTTGGATTAAAGACGAATAAAATGATTTGAAAATTAATGATCGAGCCTGAGACACGGAGAAGTAAATGCAAATTTTAGACATATTCACCATTATTGTATGGTGAATGTCGACTTTCACCGGTGTAAGTCAGAAATAAGGATAGTTAACAAACATTTTAGACATACACCAAGCGACTATGTGAATGTTGACATTCACCGGTGAAAGTCGACATTCTCCAGATTTCGGTCTTTCATAGTAACATATATATATATATTTTCAGACATAATGCCTTCACAGTTGCCTTCTAGCAGTTATAAAGACTTATATATTTGAGAAAATTTAATAGAAATTTATAATTTTCTCCGTAGAAAATATTTATAAGAGTATTATAAATTAATTGATCCAAATTTGAAACAAATCAGCTGTAAAGCAACTTTTAAAAATAAAAAACCGGCTTTTTTTCAATAAAAGCCAGCTTTTTTAAAGTGGTTAAAACCAAAAAAAGCCAGCAACCCTGGTTTCTAACCAAAATGACGCTACAATTGAACGCCTACAATATATAATTTTCATTTCCCATACATTTAGTTTTGATATAACTGTCAAGTCTAAACCCAAACCAAAACTACATTTTACTTTAAGTTTTAGAATCTCAGTATACATGTTAATAAATAATTAATTTTCTCAATATATTTATTAATGAAAATTATAAAACAGATGGATTTTCGCTTACTTATAAAAGTTGTTTGACTAAATTTGTTGCAAAAAACTGTTTATATTTTCTCTGTAGAGTTTAATTTAATTAATATACATATTAATTAAACAGTTAGCTGTATAACAGTTAATTATACAGTTGAATTAAAAATAGTTAAATATTTTTTATGATTATCATTTGATTACATTAAAATTGCAGTTATGTCAATAATAATAATAATAATAAAGAGTTTAAATTTTATATTAAATTTTCAACCTTACCATTTCTATTAATTGGCATTGGCCTTATTGTATTAATTTTGCGCATGTATTTCCATTTTTAAGAAGGGAAGTTGCATTTATCTTTATAGCAGAAAAGTTCCGTTTAATGATCTTAGAACTTGCTTTATTTTTGCTTAGATACTTTAAAGAGTACCATTAATGAATATCAATTACAATTTTGCTGCAGAAAAGTATAATTAAAGAATTACATAACAGGGAGATATAAATATCCATAGACTTGATATGAATTTTTATTGTTATGATCTCTTATTCAGAAATACTTAAAAAACTTACCAATTTTGAAATTTAATTTCTTGAAAATTGTATGTAGAACTGAGCTTTGACTGCTGGATGTTTGCAGTATCTTTTGAAACTCCATTTATCCATACTGGAGGACTTTTTGGATTCTACAATTTGTGCCTGAAAAAAAAAAAAAAACTAAGATACAAAATTCAAATCAATTCAAAATAAAATTTAATATAAATGATCACATGTGGCATTAGGCAGCTTCTATTATCTTTACATTTGACCTAAACAAATTCAAAGAAATTAAGGTACTTTTCCATTATCCCATTGCAGGGTTCATTGATTTAAATCAACTTAATTTTGTGATTAAAATCATGATTTAAATCAAATTTTAAAAAATTATGTTTAGATAAATTCAAGATGTAAACAAACATATTAATGTTTTTAAATATATTTAGTTTTATACTATAATACAGATAATGAATCAGTTTTTAGAAAGATAAGGCTTTTAAGCTTTATAAGAAAAATTTTTGTCAAGTAAAGAACCAAGATAGCTAGAAGTGAGAAGGTAGGTCCGTCCGAGAGGGATATTCTATCTGAGGGAACAGGGGTGTGGGATGTGACGTCATTGGTGCGATGTGTTCTGTGAGTGTCATTGCTTAGTATGCTACTTTGCTTGCTCTTGTCTTAAATTGTCAGTTTAAATATATAGATATTGCATTTTATTATTTTTATTTAATATAATTCTAACATGTAGTGATTTCAGCTGGACGATCTCAAAATTTTAATATCGCAACATGTTGGTATTGGTGAGATATCACGCTACTGTGATGGAGCGTAAGGCCATTTCCTAATTTTGAGAGACAAATTATGTAGTACCAGAAATTTAAACACAAAACAGGGAAGAAACAATGAATCAAAGTTTTTATATCTATTTGCTCATACAATGTAATTTCATTTTTTTAAAAACAAAATATAGAAAAAATGAATCATACACCATTGCTTTCATAAAGCTTTTCTCTAAAGATAGTATTTTCCTATTTATTCTTATTTTATTGTATTAACCTTTTTTTTTTTTTTAAGTCTAATTTTCAGCGCTATTTAATTTTCGTGATATGATTAAATATAAGATTTAAAAAAATTTTATTTAATAAAATAAAATTCAAAATAATCTGCATAAAAAAGTATAAAATATGCTTTTCATAGAATTTTAATTGTAGACGAGTGTTTGTTAAAAATATCTTTTTTTGGGGGGGGAGGGGGAGTTCAAATTGGATTTAGCTCGACTGAGCCTGATTTCAATTACTTTGTACACTGCCTGTGCAGAGTAGAGTCCTGCATCAGGTCGAGTAATCTGACTTTTCCCAAACTCGGCCCGGTCAACTCTATTTATTTTTCAGTTTGGGTTAGGTTTTGATTCTAGCGGGTCGGGTTCGGGGCCGAATTAACTCGACGTTTAAAAAACAATCCAGTATATTTTTCAGATGAAAATCTATTTATTTCTATACTAATTAGTATATATACGTCCATTTTTCTGTATAAAAAATAAAATCGATATGAAATATATAGCAGTAGACTAGTTTTCATAATTGCATTCAAATATGGATTAACTTTCTTTTATTTAAAACTCGGGTCGGATATACGAAAATCATCAGGTTCGGGTTGACTTGAAATAAAATTTTCGGGTAAAATTTGCTTGTGTAGAAACCTAGAGCAAACCTTTACTTTGAATACGCTTAAAATATCAAGATGAGAATCAAATTACTTGAATTGTTTTTGACTGGTATTCAGCTTTTTAAAATAAATATTTTTTAAACCAGTTTTTCATAAGAAAGTCCAAAATATTTTTTTAGGTGAAAAACGTAAAAAAATTTCATATTAAAAATAAAATTGTGAACTATTTTCCCATGAATGTATTAAAAAAAAGATAAATTGTTAAGAATGTTATCTTTATGATCGTGAATATAAATATTCATTCACTTTAAAAATTTAACTAAAAAGTTTATCAAGCGAAAGATAACGTAAAAAAATGTAATTTTCAGTCAATATTCCTTTTAGCAAGCAACCTTGAAAGGTAACGAAAATTCACAAGTGAATCATAATTCACTACTCCCCGATGACGATCTCCCCCCTACTGTCACGTCACCATAATCTGCTTAAAACGCTAAATTTCTTAACATTTTTTGAAAGATCATTTGCTTTTGTAGAAAAGTAGAAAACGCTACTTGACTTCTTAGTATCTCAATAAGAAGAGCTGCAAATTACACTAATTTACAAGTGAAAATATATTTGTGAATGCATTAGAAAGTAGCGAGATTGGATTTGAGAACATATCGCTCACCCGCAAGAAAAGTGACACACCTTGCAGAAATTCATTTTGCGTTTTATTTCACGAATAGGTTTGCCGTAAGTGCGGCTTGCTACACAAAAATTTCATAACTGTAGTTATACGGAGAATAACTTTATTACGCTATATATCCATTTGTGACCACAGAAGAGGAGGGGATTGTGTGGGGAGGTAAAATTACCCAACCCTCCAAACCCCATCCTACGTCTTCATTCTTAAACGTTTTATGCTTTTATGCACATTTTTATTCCTGAATACAGAGCTAAGTGCTATAATTTCATGTTACAGTAAAATCCTGCACATTTTCTTTAGCTTCTCCTCTGAAATTTACTTTTGTCGAGATGTGTCACTTTTCTTGCGGGTGAGCGATATATGCATACCATAAGGGATATGGCATGCTTCATATGCTAATATTTCATAATTTTCTACCACACATCATTTGTTTACGCATGAATACTTAGTTTTTATATGATAAATTTAAGTGTCATTTTATGTTTTGTTATTTGTTTCTATTTATTAATTCATATATTTTAAATACACCATAAAAATGTTTTTGAAAATTACTATAGGTTTGTAACTATTTTCTATATAATTATTGTATCGGTTCTATATTCATAATTAAAAGAAAATGTTCTAATAGTTCTAATAATAATTTGTCATACCTTTAATCAGTAATTTTATTCTTTAATACTTTCATGATTTTTTTTAAGTGCTTATATACATATACATTATATATATATATATATATATATATATATGAAAAAATAGTTCCATGTAAATAATCCATCGTTTATAAAAGAAAAAAATATTTAAACTTTATATGGGAAGGAAAGTGTATAAAAAAGAAGTACATGATTCATAAAAATTAGGTCGTTTTAAAAGAATAGATAAGAAGGGAAATCCCGACAAGTTTTAATCTTTAATACTTATAAAACTGTTTCTGTTACATTATTTTATCTATTTTTATTTTCCATTCTTGTTTTAAATACAATGTGTTAAGTTCAAAAGAAAAGGGTTTTGTTTGTCTCATGTAAAATACATATTAACCATTAATTAACTGAAGGTTACATTTTATTTCGCACCTATTTCTTTGCTAAACTGAAGAGCGACAAGGTTCTACTTCGCACCACTGACGTCAGAGGGGTGAGTTCCTATCAACCAATACACGGAGACCCGCGGATGGACCTACCTCTTTATTCTACGTATCTTGGTAAAGAACAATGTAATAGAAAAAATGGTTTCAAATTTAATTTGAATCAAATTGTAAAATAAACTAGTAACAGTAAGGAAATCTAAGCAGGAATATATTAAATATAGGAATATTTACTTGTCTATTACTTAATATAGAATATAGAAAAACTTCTGTAAGTTTAAGTAAAATAAAATGATATGACTTTGCTCGTTACAAACAAGCATTGAGACTAACAGATTAATTATCCCATCTTTTGCATTATAAAGAAAATAATCAACATTCTTGTTTGCTAAAGAGAAATTCTCGACTTTGGTGATTCCTATTATATTAAAATTTGAACCATTCAGTGCATTTTCATGTCTGTGTATACAATTGTATAAATTAGAAGTCGTAAAATAATAATATTGTGCGAGGTTTAAAAAAAAAAAATCGAAAACTCTACCCATCGACAATTTTTCATTAAAAAAATATAAATAAAATAAAAACCATTGCATCTTAACAAACTGTATGTAATGCCTAATAAACAAATCGAAGAATAAAGCCATTGGAATCCCCCCACCCCCACCCTTTGCAAAAAAGAAACAAACAAGAAATTTGGAAAAGCCCCACTTACTAAAGTGACAGCTATCAATAATTTTAAACAATAAAATCAACAATATAATTAATGAAAACAGAAAAAATCTTGGATACTTGACACTTTTCATTAAAAAAAAAAAAAAAAAACTATTGTATCGTAACAAACTCCAATTTTAAAATTTGTAATACACAGTAAACAAATGGAAGAATGTAGCCATTGGACCCCCCCCCCCTCCCCGCACAAAAAAAAAACAACAAGAAATTTGGAAAAGACTCACTCACTAAAGTTTCAGCTATCAATAACTTTAAACAATAAATTAACAATATCTTAATAAAAACAGAAAAAGAAATCTTGGATATTTATTTGTTTACATTATTTTTCTTAATTAACTCTATCGGCTGGTGAATGTTTGTAATGGTCAGTTCTCAGTTGAAACTGATCTATTGTAGGTTGTAAATAACTATGAATCACAAAAATTTTCAAGCTTTTTCTCTTTTAATATCATAGTGCCACCATTTAAAAGCTTTACTTTTATGTTAATTAATGAAATAATTAGTAAACCAATAAAACACCATTAAAAATACAGAAAAAGGTCAAATTATAAATCCCCTGATGACAAACACATATAAGATGACATAAACACATCACATATAATATTATGGATTAAAATAACATCTGGCATCAAGTGAACGTAACACTACAATCATACATCTTTGGCATTTAATCCTATTTTGGCCAAAGTTATTTTTATTGAAAGCAGTCGACAAGATAATGGAGAAGTGCCGAAAAAGCTACCACCAAACTATAAAATTGAATGCCAAAATTACATGATTGTAGCATCACATTTACTTGATGTCAAATGTATTTATATCTGTTTTTAATGATGTTTTACTGATTTATTAGATATTTTGTTGATTAAAATAACAATTATGTTCTTAAACAGCAACAAAATGATATTGAAGGAGGAAAAACTATTGAACAAATTTTATGATGTATAGTTTCATATAATGGATTTGTTTCAATTGATATTGCTTAAACATTCACCAGGCGAGAGGGACAGTTAAGAAAAATAATGTATTAAATATCCAAGATTTTTATTTCAGTTTTCAATAATAGTATATTATAAAATATATCGTTTAAAATTGATAGTTAGCAAATTAATAAGCAGAGCTTTTCTTATTTTTTTTTTTCAATGGTAACATTCTTACTTTTTATTTATTAGTTGTTGAAATTTTTTGGCAATAATTTTTTTTTAAGAAAAGTGATTGATGGGATAACGGAGAAGTACTGAAATTAATAATGAGTTTAGACAATCCAGTTAAAATTATTACAAAAGTACCAATAAAAATTACAAAATAAAAATGCTATGTCTGAAAAATGGTATTATTTATCTTTAGTTTTAAGATCATGTACACTTGCAGACCCAGAAGCAGAATTTTCTGCGTCAGTCTGCAGCAAACTAAAATTTATCTGCGACTCAATAAGCCTACTATCATAAGAAATGACAGAAACACTTAACGTAATCAAAATTTCCCTTTATAAAGAAAATATAATATAAGGATACAATAAATCTAGAGACTTAAGCAAATTTCAGCTATTTTTTAACCCCAGCATTTCTTTTTAACTTGGTGGATTAATCTGAAAAGTTTAATATAATCTACAATGCCCGCTGCCGTGCTGCACTGTTTCTGCTACTGGTCTTGAAGAACTAACAAAATATATGGGATGGAGCAAGAATTTGAAAAAATTTTGCTACCAGCCCTAGTGTTTACTGTAGACAGAAAATAAATACAGGGAAGAATACTTTAAATAAAATAAATAAAACAATGTGATTATTACATGATTCAAAAACATTTATTACTAAACAGGTGCAAATATTTGCACCTACAATGATATTTCAACTTGAGATATAGAGTGTTTCTTATATTTTGAACTATTTTTTCAAGAGAAATTGCATTAGCATGTTTAGTAGTGATTGTTAAAAAAAAAAAAAAAAAAAAAAAAATGTGATTTTTATGTATGGTAAACAAAGAAACATTAACTTTAAATGATTTTATGGATTAAAAATTTAAAAAACACAATTGGATTACAATGATTGAATAACCTGTTTTCCTAAAGAAATAAGGAAGTTCTATAATTTTTGAAAGCTCTAGGGCACACGGATTTTGAAATACTGCAATACTGCGATTCGTCGAAGAGTTTTATGAGATATTTTTGCAAAAATAGGGGTACATTTCACTATATTGAAAAAAGAAAGCAGGGTGTATTTTGCCGATTTTTAAAAAGACAGGTGCAGCGTCTTTAAATAATGACTTATAGGGAACACAGACAAGGCTAAAATGTTATTTATAATGAAAAACAGACAGATGAAATAAGCTATTCTAAAAATCTTTTCTTTGAAAATACGACAGATTTTAAACACATCAAAACAACAAACAACACAGAAATGTAACATAAAAACCCAATACAAAGCAACTGTGATGCATTTTTTAAAATGAAGAATTAAAACAGTGTACTTTATCTTTTTTTTTCAGGGGTGCTGTGTATCTCACTGAACCCCCCTCCCCCCATCCAAAAAAAGCAAGCTAAAAACCAGCTAGTATATATATACTTTTTTAATACAGTATATATGTATAAATGAAGGCAAATTGAAGCTGTTAAAGTGTCACACAGGGGCCCCAACTGGATCTTTGCTATTGGGCCACGTGTAGGCTTAGTTAGAAAATTTAAAAATCCTTATCTTATACAAAATTAATTTTATAAGCAGGTTATTCTTGGAATGAAATATACTTTACAAGTATTTTTATTAGATTTTTTAAAGATAAATAAATTTAATGGTTAAATAGATTTAAAAGTTGAATTTAAAGCTTTATGAATATTTTTACTTGTTCATCATCAACAAAATGAAAGTTTAATGTATTTTTATATCTAACACAACACCCAAACAATGGGTCATAAACAATGTTTTGATGACTCATGAAATGATCTATCTTTAAAAATAATACTATTTCAGTAAAAATATAATGAACAAAGTTTTTTTTTACGATCATACAACATTATTATTTCGAGTATTTATATGAAAAATGCTTATAACTGTTTATATGTTTTCTATGAAAATTTGCCTGTCTCATGGTATAGATTACGACAAGCCTAATATTTTAGTGCAAAACTCAAAAGTTCACTCTAAAAAGTTAAGATTCGAAAGTTTACTTACCTTTAGGATAAACTCAATCCTCATTAAAAGAAATAAGTAATAGAACACAGTTGTTTAAAAAGAATCTTTCGTTGCAACAACAACCGGACAGAGCAGTTGAAGTCAGAATTTCTTGCGAATGCGTACAGGTGACACGGATGTTCTCAGGACAACACCGGACGATCGTGGATGGTTCGTCCGGATTCTGGCGTCCTGCGAACGTCCAAATTAGGCTCTGTACAGGATCTGACGGGTATCGGACCTCCCGGCTCTATATAGGACCATATAGGACGTCCGGAGGCAGTCTTTGGTTGTATGGGATACGATACGATCAAAATTAAAATATGTTAATGGAGGATACTCCAAATATGGGTTCGAGGCTGAAAAAAGTCACGTGATACCGGTAATTTACCCAAGGAACTTCTAACTGATAAGAAGGGAAGATACTACTGCTTTGCCTCATGAACTGTTTCATTGGCTAGCGGGGATTTACATTACACGTCTACGGAGCCTTCCCTTCTTTACGCTAGAAGTTTTTACCTTGACCACGTGATCAAAACCGAAATGGAATATCCTCCATTGATCAGTTTCAACTGACGTCACACCCTGCGCAACCAGCTTGACAACCACGTTAATGTTTTTTGTTTGCCCACCAATTTTCTCACCATTAAAAATCTGTACCATTTGCTCCGTCGTCACTCCATCGCTTTTATAGAATATCTCTATTCTGACCAATGCGAATGCGCCATGATACAGTGAAATGCATCATTTTTTTTTCCAAGTGAGTTCGTCGTTCCGAACCGAAGCTCGCAATCTTATTGGTTGTTGGTTGCTTAGTATCCAGCATGTTGTTCAACCAGTTTTGACGACAACAGTGCCACTTTCATTATTTGAGCACTAAAAGAACGGCAATTTTGATTGGTTGTTGGAAAATTGGCGGGCATGAGGTGACGTGGTTGAAACTTATCTATTGCATAAAAGAATTAAATTCGAGGCATAATTATAGTAAATCTGATGTGGAAAACTTAATCAATACTTAAAATATTATTTTTTTTTCAAAAATAAGTTATTTTTTAATAACAGACTTCAGGTTTGGCAGGTATATAGGTATGTACCGGTGATGGTTTTTACAACTTTAGAGATAGGGGGATTTTTTTTTTGTTGTTGTTCATTCTTTGACATTTTCTTAAAAGAAATTTACTTACCAAACCTTTGTAAACCTATAAAAAGGCTTCATTTTTAAAAGGATATTATGCTGTGCATTAAATAATAAATTTGTCATTGAATCTCATTTCCGTTCTTCTTTATATCAGCATATATACCTTATATTTCAATGCTGAATTTAAAAGACAAATATTTTTGTATAGCTATATCTCATATTATTTATTATTATCATACTCTCATATTATTATCATCTGTTTCATTTGCACCTTACATTACACATCTGCACACCTTTCTCCTCATACTAATTTCCTTAATTAAATAGGTGTAAACACTGTCTTTTATTTAAATAATCTCTAAAGTTTCATCCTACGATAGGGAAATGATTTATATATTTACTACCAGTTAATGAAGTTTAAACAATAATAATAAAATTATACTAGTTAAATTGAAAAGTGATCAAAAAATCGACTTTAGTTTTTTTTAAATATTACATGAAAGCCTGGTTAATTGTGAATATTTTGACACCTTATTTTTAACCATACGGGAATTATATAGCGAGATATTGTAAATTTTGTTAATACACTACACCCAGCGCAATTACCCACACAAATTAAAATGTAAATGGATTTTCTTCATGTTCATATTTTCTTCACTTTCTTCTTTTAAACATGCTAAGCCTTTTCTTTTGGTATTTGAGATAGAGTTGAAAAATTTTTTGTACATGTTCTTCATTCTGTCTGTGATATATCTGAACATAAAATTAGCCTTCAGGGTTTCTTTTTAAAATTAAATTAGATGAAGATGTGTTAGAATCCATCGTTTTACACTATATATATCAGTCAGCAAATTATATTAAATGTAATATTAGATGTATCTAAAAATCCATGCGCACTCTTGTGTAATTTAGTGTTTATCAATTTAAAATCTGTTTTATGTAGTTTAAAGTATTTTAAAAGGTGAATCTCTATTTAACGAATTTTCCATATAACGTACTTTTTTCCAGGATTTAGCGACTTCGTTAAATAGAGGTTTGACTGTATTTAAAATAGATGATAATTTGTAAATGGTTACACACACACACATATATATATATATATATATATTATTATTATTATTATTATTATATAATTTCTGGGCAAAACTAGAAAGAAATAGTTTTGTAACTTTATCTAAAATATTTGTATGTGATCTACATGCTGAATATTTGCTTATTTTTAGTTTTTAATAATTTCTTTAAATGTATTTTCATTTAAGGGGACAGTGTACCACAAAATTGATCAAATAATCGATTTTTGTTTTTAATATTAAATGAAAGACTGCTTACTTGTTTATATTTTTACACCTTATTTTTAACCATACGGGAATTATATGCGAGATATTGTAAATTTTGTTAATACACTACACCCAGCGCAATTACCCACAAAAATTTAAATTTAAATGGATTTTCTTCATGTTCATATTTTCTTCACTTTCTTCTTTTAACCATGCTAAGCCTTTTCTTATTGTATTTGAGATAGAGTTAAAAAAATTTTTGCACATGTTCTTTATTATGTCTGTGATGAATCTGCGCATAGAATTAGCCTTGAGGTTTTTTATTTTTGTTTCATTAAAGTATATGAAGATGTGTTAGATTCCATCGTTTTACACTATATATATCAGTCAAATAATTATATTAAATATAATATTATATGTATCTAAAAATCAATGCGCAGTCTTGTGTAATACACATTTGAAAATCTTAAAAAATAAATTAGTATAATAACAATAAAAAAATAGGCAAAAAGAAATTTTAAAACATTCAATTTTAATTTTTTTTTTAAATTTTAATTAAATATGCAGTTAATTTTTTTTTTCAAAATATACTTTTAGTTGAACATTGAAATGCATTGAGTTCACCATTTGAACTATATATATATATATATATATTACCATTAATTAAACATAACCTGCCACCGTCAATTATTATGAATTAAAGCTGTAAGTATTAAAAAAAAAAAAAAAATATTATAAGAATTATTATGGAAGAAAAAAGAAAAAAGTGGACACCGACAAAAATTGAAAAGCTTATACATTGAATTACGTTATCGAGGGCACAGAATTCAATGATATAAGCAAAATGGTTGTTTTCTGTGGGAGAAATAAGCTAAAGCTAAAATTAATTTTCCCCTGTGCCCGAACAACCACTAAAATCAAGTGAATTGATTAAAAATGTATATATATATATATATATATATAAATATATATATATATATGAACTATAAATATATATATATATATATATAAATCGTTGAAAAGGTAAACTATCCCCTTAAACCGAAGGCTAGTTGTTTTTCAGAATCATTTGTACGTTGATTATATCTGACCTGATGATTCATAATTAGATTTTTGTGTTAATTTTTTTTTTCAAAATCACAATTTTTGAAATATAAATATATATTTTCAAAACAACTCTTGTATATTATTATGTACATTCAAAATGTCAAATTTTAAAATAGATTGATTTAAACACATTAATTTGTTCTAAATTTCATAAAAATGAAAAGTATTGAAGAAAATTAATAATAATAATACTTTAACATTTCAGCAAATTGTGCAACAAAATTTTAATAAATTAAAATTGCACAGCCAAACTCATCTGCTGCTGAATAGTATTATTAAAGGAAATTTTATACAGCATCAAAGCATTGGAATACCTGACTTTTTTTTTTTAATAATTAAAACATTAAATGAGTTAGTAACTTTGAATAAATAAAAGATCAAATGGTATATAAAGAAAATGATAATTTGTTTTATAATAAATTTATGACGAATTTTTAAATACATGAGCACATGTATATTTCAAAATTTTGAAGCATTAAATGGATAAGATTATACGAATGTAAACAGATAATAACCAACTATCACTCTATATTTATTCAATAAAAATACATCTAAGGATTTCGCACTAGTTAATAAGAACTGAAAATGTAAAAATATGCTGCATATCAGAAAAGGTTAAATAATGAAAAGATAACTGAAAACTGCAGAAGCATGTGTTTCAAACTTCACTCAACTTTCATTTTCTTCAACCGAAATATAACTACTACGCAAATTTAATCCCTAAACGGGAGCAAACCTTTACGAAATAAAATATATACAACAATAATGAACTTAATTTATATTAACAAAACAAAATTAATGAGCATACAATTAAATAAGACTTACCAAGATCTCAATCATGCATCGGTGCATGAAAATGCGATCGTTGCACTTTTACAACTTCAAAACTGATTGTGTGACGGCATACGGACGTGTTGTTTCTCCTATTTACCCTTAACTACCCTGTCCCGCACTATCGGTAAAAATCTTGAACAATCGACCTTTCTGACGCAGTTTACTGTTCTATCACCGCCCTCTGAATACTAGGCCTGAGCGCTCACACAAAAATGGCGGCTGCCGAAGGCGGGTTTCTTTTAGCGTAGGTACGGTCCCTTAAATGTAGACACCAGTATTTTATAAAAGATTTCTCTACTTTGTTTATTCTCAGAAAAACGAAGCGGAAAAAACTTCAAAAAAATATTGGTAGGAATATTTAAGGGAGCGTACACACGTTGAAAAAGAATCCGCCTTCGGCAGCCGCAATGTTTGGTCCAGCGCTTAGGCCTAGTATTCAGGGGACGGTGGTTCTATACAAAGCGATATAAGTAAGCGTCCTATCTTAAATGGGAGAAGTATCCGCAAGATTAAAAGCGAGGTCACATCAATCAAGGTCATGCGTCACGTAGCGGATGGAGTGTGAACTACAGGTAGATACCTAACTGTTTTCTTACTAACACCACTAAAATTATAAAGTTTTTTTCAACTTGATTAATAACTGAAGTTTTTGTGATAAGGCGAAGAAAACTTCGTGGTGTCAAGTGCGTCTGGATGCTCCTCTTGCTACGCCATTATTTTGCAATAAAAGTGGCAAACAAAATTCATTTACATAAACGACTGAAGATTTAGAAAATACGCGCCACACTAAAAGCCCGCTTATGTGAATTATCACTCCGTCCACAAGGTGGCGCAACTGTGTTAATTTACGCCTGATTCTAGCATTAAGTTTGTTCGCTTACTTATAACGCTTTGGTTCTATATGTCAAGCCGCCAAGACAGCACGATCACACGAATAGCTTCAAAAGTTTGGATAATCTAACAATTGGAGAAATTATGAATAATAATTAAATATTTTATTAATTATTTATTCTGGTGTGAGTTAAACTATTTATCTGGAGAAACTTTAAACGTAAATTGTTGATCACAAAAGTCAAGGTTTAAGAATTTGTTTTTTAAATATAACTACAAACATTTTGGAATTCGCTATGCCTTTTCTGTTAGTTTTTTACCAATACAAATTGCATGTCAGGTTAAAGAATATTTTTCAAATTTTCTAATGAAAATCTGTGAAGTTCTTTTAAAATAAATTATATATTAATTTGTTGTTTTAATTAAAATTTTGTTGGAAGTTGTTTTTATAACATTATCAAACAGCTATTTCTTTATGAAAAATGTGTAGTTTTTATGATTATTACAAACAGGGTGATGTTTACGACATATTTAAAAGTTTATTTTCTTCATCTGTTTCCACGCCTTTTTATATTCACAGGATTATCTAAATGAATAAAATGAAGTATTACACGCCTGAAATTTTTGGGTTGTGTCATATTTTTTTAAAGCTCTTTTTAATTAATTCTTCAGTATTTTGTAGTACTGAATTCGAAAATGACCTTCATTTTTAACCATCACGTTAGGATTTTTTGCAAATCGTAAATTTCAAAGTTAAAAAGGAAAACAAATAGGAAAAATCTGACACTATAAAATAGATGGGATGGTTGTGGTTTTTTTTTTTAAAAAAAGCTTTTCACAATTGATTCTTATGTATTTTGGACTACTGAATCTGAAAATGACCACATTTTTTACCCTCACGTCAGGATTTTTTGAAACCGCAAATTTTAAAAATATTGATCTTATAAAATTGACGTCAAACATTTTTTCAGTAATAATTTATTCATTTTTTGGCTTACACTATGCATTTTTACAGCTAAACATTGTGCATTTAAAATCGTTACAATTTTATTGCATGTGTGTAAATTTCTTTGGACTTCTCATGGTCTGCCTCGTACTTTTAAGTTTATGTTCTTTTAATTTTATGTTAATCTCGCTGTAACATTCATCAGTAGTGCGTCATCATCGTCGGCCATTAAATGGAATCACCTTACAATTTCGTAAAGGCCATTTACGTCTAAGGTGGTTTCGCAATCTTCTCTAAAGTGGAATACTACATATCTTCACAGGGTCAATGAAACCCCTTCCTCCCTTATCTGACCTCTGGACTGTTTAGCTGTAAGAATCCCCCCGTGCAAGCCAAAAAATTGAATAAATTATTATTAAAAAAAAAAAAGGTTAAAATTATTTTTACAGTATTAGCTTCTTGCTATTTTTTTTTTTACGTTTTAACTTTGAAGTTTACGATTTTCGAAAAATATTCACATGATGATTAAAAATTAAGGTCATTTTCGGATTCAGCGCTGAAACATACATAAAAAATATAAAAAAAATACAAAATACAAAAATCAAATTTATTTTATAGTAATAAGATTTTCAATTTATTTTTTATTTTTTAGCTTTAAAATTTAAAATTTGCAAAAACATCCTGACGTAATAGTTAAAAATGAAGGTCATTTTCAACGTTGAAAAATACATAAAATTCAATTATCAAAAGTTAAAAACACTAAAATCGCAGGAATAAGGTATTATCATTTTGAAATACAGGTAACAAAATTGACATGTTGCATGTGTCTTAAATACAGTCCTGTGTTACAATATTTATTCGATAGAATCATTTTAAGAATTAATCTTTTCAGTTGGAAAAAAGTAATAATCTAACAATTCGGATGAACATATTATTATGGACATAGGTACGAATCGACTATTAATAATGTCTACTACTTCACGCTATGCATAAATTGCACTTCAGTGGCCGTCTATTAAAAGTTCTACCAACTTTCCTTTTTGAAATAGTAACTGCTGCTTTTGCCATCTTATTTGAGTTACTCAAATCAAATCAGCACGGAAAAGTATATAGTTTATGCATTTTTGTTAAATCTTCATAGAGTTAAAAGATTTAAAATTTGTAGACGTTGATGATTAATACATATTACAAACTTTTAAATATACTCAGTGAAATAGTGAAGATGATAAAAATTTTTTTTTAGTAAAGATCCAATAGATATGCAAAGATAATCCAGATTCTTATTTGATTCAAATACAGATTTTAATCATAAAAAATATTAATAAATTCATTAAAAAATATATGATCTACATTAATTTTAGATGAAAAAAATCTTTATGGTAACATCACTGTATGTTTTAATGACTCGTTCCTGTCATTAGTTTAAATATTTAGAGAAACAAATTACTTATTGACGGTCTGGAGTAGGGATATATAACCCCTGGCCCGCAGGCCAGCATGCTAACCCTGTATTAGAAACTAGCGAACCTGACCGGCATTGCCCCGGGTCCGTCAAAAAACAGCACGAACTGCGAAAAGGCTCTGAAAACTACAATAAAAATTACCGAAAAAATTAAAAATCGCTGCACGAATTTCGAATATACTTCATCGAAAAGAGGGAAAAATAATATATTGGGCTAGAAGATTGAAAGTGGATTCCTTAAGGGGAAAAATCGTAGCAAATCGCGAAAACACACTAAAAATCACATAAAAAATTCGAAAATTGCTGTACGAAATCAGAATAAATTTTATTAAGAAGAGAGCAGAAGTTACTATATTAGGTCAAAATGTGAATGTCAAAAAATCGCAGCGGATCGCGAAGAAACGAAAATATCGCTTTAAAAATCGGAAACATTTCAAAAATCACGAAAGTCAAAATTTACTATATTTGGATAAAAGTTTCAAATCTAGCCGTGAAAAGCGGAAAAACGCTAAAACATCGCGGTAAAAACGGTTAAACAGCAAGAATCGCAAGAAAGAAAGTTCATTATTCTAAAAGTTTGAAACCGAATTCCTTTTCTGTATCTCAAAACATCACCGAAAACTCTAAAAAAAAGAAAAAAAACCCGCTAAACAACTGCATTGAAAATCGCATTAAAAATCGTTGTAGTTCAAAAAGCAGCAGAGCAGAACATTGACCGTAATAGGCTTAAGGTTTGAAACCAAATTCCTATTAGGGTAGAAGTTTGTAGTTTAGTTTAACTATTAGTTTATCAACTGTTAGTTGTATTAGTTTATTAGCTTAACTCTTTATAGAAGCAAATTATTTATTGACGATCTGGAGTAGGGATAAAACTCCTCCTGGCCCGCAGGTCAACATGCTAACCATATATTAGAAAAGAATGTTTTGCCTTATTTAATGACAGTGCTAAATAAAGTGTGCAGCATTAAATGGCTTCCAAGTTAAAGACAACTTCACGGTCAGTCAACGACACAGTTGACACAGTAACGACACAGTTGATCTTGTGTCAGTGTTGTTACATTATTTTTTCTTTTTTTTTAGTTTTATGAAGCTACAGAAAGACACATTTTATTACACACAACTATTATTTGGATAAATAAAATTCCCAGAACTTTTTGAAAATAAAGAAAATTAAAAGATTTTTTTAAGTAAATTTTTTATTTTGACGAAAACAAGAGGAATTTTACCATTTCAGAAAAGTGGTTCCAATCAAGAAATCTGAATTTTAAAAAAGTAGCCCACTGACAACACTGTATAAAACAATGCTTATAAATTTATTTCACAACTGCCTTTATTAAAATTTAAATCCAATAAATTAAATTTTGTTTACGCAATTTAATTCACTAGCCTGCAAAATTTGGGTTGTGCCGTGTTTTTTAGCTATTGATAACTGATTCTTATGTATTTTGTAGCTCTAAATACGAAAATAACCTTCATTTTGAACCATCACGTCAAGTTTTTTTGCAAATTTCAAAGTTAAAATGTCAAAAAAAAAAAAAAAAAGCAAAAATCTAATACTATAAAATAGATGTAATGGTTGTATTTTTGAGCTATTGATAATTGATTCTTATGTATTTTGTAACGCTGGATTCGAAAATGACCTTCATTTATTTTACCATCACGTCAGGATTTTTCACAAATCGTAAATTTTAAAATTAAAAAGAAGTCGAAATGTTTCGAAATATGATACTACAAAATAGACGTAAAACTTTTTTTTTCATAATAATGTACCGTATATTTCCATGTATAAGCCGAAAATTTTTGGGCATTTTTTTGCTCCAAAGTGAGGGCGTCGGCTTAAGAGTCTAAAAAAATTTACAAATTTGATATTCTAAAATAAAAGGATGGTAAATATAAATAAAAGATAGACTTAAAAACATCTAAAAGTACTTTAATACTCCATTCTTTTACAATGAAAAAGTCCCCAATCATCGCTTACTATCCAAGTTATTATCAGAATTTTCAAGTAACTCCTTAACAATAGAACGCCCGGAAGGAGTCGATTCCACTCCGGCCATGTGATTAAGTGTCAATTCGAACCAGAAATTATTTCATAAAATAAGTTAAATCAAAACAAGGCAGATATACGTTAAATAAATCAGTTAAATAATTTTAAATAAAAATTCTGGTGTCAAGTATTTTTATCAAACTTGAGCAAAATTTCCGGGCGTTCTAGTGTTAACTTCTTAAACCTTTCAGGGGCAAGGCACTTCTATTAGTAAGATACTGAAATGAATGAATGGCATCGGAATTTACAAACAAATGGAACTATGGAAAACATCACTATGAAACGACGCTCGCGCTGTTCTTGACTTTGAAACCAGACAATTGTAGTTTACAGCACACTAACTAGGAGCGCTGCGATCGTCTCCACCAGTGAAGAATGCACATGTGCGCGCAGCACATGTTTTCCCCGACACAATTTTGATTATCAATCCAGTCTCGACTCATTTCAAGGAGAAAATGCTAAGCTCGCGTTGCGGTAATCGGATACGTTCGCTGCACCTGGGAATGCTGGTAAGTCTTGTATACTATGCTCGTTATTTTTTTTTTATTAAATCCTATTTAAGCGTACTGAAGTTCGTTATTTTTGCATATATTTGTATTTCGAAAAGATTCATTCTCATTTAAAGATTAAATATCCGTACAGATTTAAAGTTGAGTGAAATTTGAAAAATACCTTTCAACAGTTTTCATTTATCTTTTTTATTATGCTCGCTTGCATAATATGTAGCACATTTTTAGTTCTTATTAATTAGTGCTACTTCTTTAACCCCTTAACAGTGACATTTGTTTTCTTACAAAAAAATTAAAAATGGGGGCTGGGCGCCACTTTTTCAATACTAAAATACTTACCTCACTTAATCAAAAAATATCTGACAATCAATAAAGATAAATTTACAGTTACAAATTAGTGGTATCAAAATGCTTTTAATAACGAAGCAAGCAAAGTGTTCTTGCCCGAATCCAGTTCGGGCCACACTGTTAAGGGATTAAACGTATTTTTGTTTAACGAATACAGAAAGACATTCGTTTATCATTTGTTTACATTTTTTATTTGATGCTCCACAATTTTAAAATATAGCCATATTTATGTATTTAAAAAATCTTTAATAATTTCGATTGAATTGAATTTATTCTGTGTATAGTATTTGAAATGTAATTCATTCAAAGTTGCTAAATCATTTATTTTTTAATTATTTTAAGCGCTTTTTTTATTTTCACTTATCCTATTAATTTGTTGCTGTATAAAATTTCAAATAATACCGTTCAACAACACATGGTTTTAAATTGGCAATCTTAATTCATTAAATATTTGTTATACAACTTGTTTGAATTGGAAAATCTTATTAAACGTATTTAATACTTTTCATTTCTGTGAAATTTAAATTAATTTTGATTAAATCAATTTAAATATTTGACATTTTCAATGTATATAATAAATAGACATGAGAGATTTTAAAAATGTGTATTTGAAAACGAAAAAATTAAGAGAAAAATTAAATAATGTTACTTGATTTAAATAAAAATTATGGAGCATCAAGTTCAAGTTTGATATATTGTAAGATGCAAATGATTCTGAAAAAAAAAATCTGATTAAATAAAAATATTTCAAAATAAAGTTACAAAAACGTATTTTTCTGATTTCCCCCAGAAATTGTATAAACTCTATATTTCTTTTTATGTAGTTCTTAAACAGAGAATAATCTTTACGAAATTAAATTATGCAAAATTATTTAACTTGAGATTTTAATGGATTTAATAACTGAGCATAACTTACAGACTATCAGCAAAATAAAGGACATAAAAAAAGATAAGAAAGAATAACACATCACAAACAATATTTCGTGGGTTCAAGAACAGGGTACATAATACATTTTAACTTATTTAAACTGTATGTGTATTTTCGGTATGAAATAATAGTTGAAACTTTTTAATTTTTTAATAATTAAACATTAAGTAACGAAAAAAAATTAATTTATTCAATTTATTTTTTTTTAAAGTTACATGTATTACTGAAAAAAAGTCAACTTTCTTCAGAGCAAAATTCTTTTTTATTTTTATTTATTTATTTTTTTTTAAATCCTGATAATAGTTTTGTGCAAAAATTCAAAAAGCAATTTTTTTTAATGAAAAAACACCTTCTAAGTTAGTATTTACTTAAAATATAATGTACATCTGATTTTTTTTTCTAATTGTTTCCTGCTTATAATAAAACCAGTTATGTACCCTTATAAGGACTTTACCCATGCGACGTCAGCTGCGGGTAAAAAGAAGAAAAACGCCAATGGGCATGAAGAACATTTTAACACTGCTTCCCCTTCGTCCAATAAACAGTCTTTTCCGGAGGGTAAATTCCCGCAAAGGCGTGGCTGTTGCCATTCGTGGGTAAAGTCCATTTTTAATGAAAACTAACCGTTGAACTTCTCGTTTATTTCGCGACAGTATAACAGTAACGAAACGATAATAAGAAATTTTCAATTCTGTCAGTAAACAAACTCGTAGAGTGATGAAATATTTTAATTATTGATAAAAGTAATAGGATTATGTATTTCTTTTATATTTAATCTTATTTATTTTCGGTTTACTTTTTATAATTTATAAGGCGTGAAAATATGAATGTTATTACAAGAAAATATTTGTTGTAAATATTAATCCCATATAGTAAATATCCCATTGAAACAAATTGTCGAATGCATTAAATAATATATGTATTCATTATTTCAGAAATGGATCTCTCTTAAAACATTCGTATTCTTCACGCCATTATAAATTATAAGAAGTAAACAGAAAATATTAAAAACTGAAAGAAATACATAATGAGATTAGTTATTATCAAAAATTTAAATATTTCATTAATCTGAGTTTAATCATAGCAGTTAAATTTCTAATTGTCGTTACCGTTGTACTGCCGCGCAATAAATGAAAATATCGGTCCGTGAAAGTAAAACCAAAAACTTCGCGGAATGCCTCGCCCAATACCGAACAATTTAGTTTACAGCACGGCCACTAGTGGCACTGTTGCGCTACTTTGCTGCATCATTTAACATGGGAGTGTCTTCGCTTTCCTATACGACTGCTTCGGTCAAGGCTTCCCCATTTATCTAGGATGCATAGGATAGGAAGGCGTTGTTTTCTTTTTTATCTCATGCCGTCCATGGAGACAGATTTGCATGTTCCGCATCAAAGATTTCCGAAATCCTCCCAAAATCGATCTGCGCATTGCTTCGCGCATTCTCTCGCCCTTCAAAGATTCCTTGCTAACATCGTACATTTTCATAGTATCGCCATCTAGGGAGAAGAATATAAAATATTATCATGTTAATCTAATGCTTTTGACTAAAATAAATTATGTTTTATAAAATAAATGTAATATACAAGTAATTTATTTGAAAAAAAATCAAACTATATTTAATGGAATTTTATTTTCATGTACCATCAAATATTAATTAATTATATACGAGAATTGTATTAACATAATTTGTAAATTTTAATTTATATTTTTTTACATTTCTTATAGTATTCCAATTTATAATCAATAATAATTAAAAATAAAAAAAAGAAGAAGAACGAAAGAGAGATGTTATTGTATTCGAATAGTTTAAAAAATGATAGCTAAAAATACATTTTATTTTTTAAATTTTTCTTATCTTGATAAGTATCAATTCAAAACCTTACTAAGAAAATATTGAGTCTGCTATATCAAATTTTTATTTTATTTTTTTCTACCAGTGTGATATAAGTCACCAAGCATAGTAATGCACTAAGATTAATAAATTAAAACTTTTTAATGCTGAAAATATACAAGAAATCATGACATGTTAAATTATGCAAAAAAAAAAAAAAAAAAAAAAACGTCCTTCCGGCCAGTGCCGGGAGGAAGAGGTAGCTTTCACATTCCTTATTTTAAAAAAGCCAACTTATATTATTCAAACACACGAAGCTCAATTTAGTGGAAACCGAATATAGGAGATTCAATACTAATTTTTATCAATACTAAATCATTATGAATGAGAATTTCACGAAATTAGTCAGCTTTATCCAAGCTGCTTTTATTTAAAGTAACTTATATTTGGCTGAGATGTTGATGTATACTATTCACATGCCTTTTT
Organism: Maratus speciosus; assembly: GCA_963932465.1. Lineage (NCBI taxonomy): Eukaryota > Metazoa > Arthropoda > Arachnida > Araneae > Salticidae > Maratus > Maratus speciosus. The sequence goes on along the minus strand of OZ010794.1, from coordinate 174,007,047 downwards.
ACATGGAAATAGGCGAATACGTGTGTTATCGCGTGACAAATACAAGATCGTTTCAAAATGTTAGCCATACTAGAAATTCAAAGTGCTATAATTCAACCATTTTTTAAGATATAAACAAAAGAACAAATTTTCAGAAAAAAATCTGCTCCGGAATCTTTGTATCAAGGCCAAACACATAAAAAAATCTTTTTCATTTTCCAATTTTTTAATACCTCATTTTAAATTTTAAATTAAATTTTTTTTTTAAATGGCAACCCTTTTGAAACAAGATGGCGAATGAAGCTGGCCAACGACCTCGGTCGAGACATTGGTATGTACTATGTACAGACCAAGTAACATCCAAACCGGTTCATAAATACGCTTGTTATCGCGTGGCAAAAATCAGGTCGTTTTAAAATGTCAGCCACAATAGAAATTCAAAATGCTATAACTCAGCCATTTTTTTAGATATAGACAAAACAAAAACTGTTTCGGAATCTTTGTATTAAGGTCAAACACATTCAAAAAAGATCTTTTTCATTTTCTAATTTTTTGGTATCTCATTTTAAATTTTTTAAAAAATTTTAAATGGCCGCCATTTTGAAACAAGATGGCGGATGAAGCTGGCCAACGAACTCGGTCGAGATATTTGTATGTACTATGTACACACCAAGGTACATCCAAATCGGTTCATAAATACGCCTGTTAACATGTGACAAATATCAGGACGTTTCAAAATGTCAGCCACACTAGAAATTCAAAATGCTATAACTCAGCCATTTTAGGTAGCTTTCATTACAAAAAGCTACCTATTGCAGCCGTTCGGAGGAAAGCGATTTCAAAAAAATTTGGTATATTTTCATCGATCATGACCCCCTGACCCCGAAACCACCCTCCGTTCCAAAGTTGATATATATATATATATATATATATATATATATATATATATATATACATGGATATATATATATATATCTGACCTTTGTCATACTGTAACTCTCGAATTTATGAACCTATTTGGATGTAATTCGGTATGTACATAGTACATACCAATGTCTCGACCGAGTTCGTTGGCCAGCTTCATCCGACATTTTGTTTCAAAATGGCGGCCATTTAAATTTTTTTTTTTAAATTTAAATTTGAAATGTGGTAAGAAAGAATTGAAAATGGAAAAATATTTTTTTCTTATATATTTGATCTTTATACAAAGATTCCGGAGCAGTTTTTGTTTTGTCTATATCTTAAAAAATGGCTGAGTTATAGCATTTTGAATTTCTAGCGTGGCTGACATTTTAAAAAGTCCTGAATTTTGTCACGCGATAAAAGGCGTATTTATGAACTGATTTGGATGTAACTTCGTTTGTACATAGTACATACCAATGTCTCGACCGAGTTCGTTGGCCAGCTTCATCCGCCATCTTGTTTAAAACTGGCAGCCATTTAAATTTTTAAGAAAAATTTAAATTTGAAATGTGGTAGCAAAAAATTTAAAATTGAAAAAATATTTTTTTCTTATGTATTTGACCTTGATACAAAGATTCGGGAGCAGTTTTTGTTTCGTCTATATCTTAAAAAATGGCTGAGTTATAGCATTTTGAATTTCTAGTGTGGCTGACATTTTGAAACGTCCTGATATTTGTCACATGATAACAGGCGTATTTATGAACCGATTTGGATGTACCTTGGTGTGTACATAGTACATACAAATATCTCGACCGAGTTCGTTGGCCAGCTTCATCCGCCATCTTGTTTCAAAATGGCGGCCATTTAAAAAGTTTTAAAAAATTTAAAATTTAAAATGAGATACCAAAAAATTAGAAAATAAAAAAGATTTTTTTTGTATGTGTTTGACCTTAATACAAAGATTCCGAAACAGTTTTTGTTTTGTCTATATCTAAAAAAATGGCTGAGTTATAGCATTTTGACTTTCTATTATGGCTGACATTTTAAAACGACCTGATTTTTGTCACGCGATAACAAGCGTATTTATGAACCGGTTTGGATGTTACTTGGTCTGTACATAGTACATACCAATGTCTCGACCGAGGTCGTTGGCCAGCTTCATTCGCCATCTTGTTTCAAAAGGGTTGCCATTTAAAAAAAAATAATTTAAAATTTAAAATGAGGTATTAAAAAATTGGAAAATGAAAAAGATTTTTTTATGTGTTTGGCCTTGATACAAAGATTCCGGAGCAGATTTTGTTTCTGAAAATTTGTTCTTTTGTTTATATCTTAAAAAATGGTTGAATTATAGCACTTTGAATTTCTGGTATGGCTAACATTTTGAAACGATCTTGTATTTGTCACGCGATAACACACGTATTCGCCTATTTCCATGTAAAAAGGCATGTGAATAGTATACATCAACATCTCAGCCAAATATAAGTTACTTTAAATAAAAGCAGCTTGGATAAAGCTGACTAATTTCGCGAAATTCTCATTCATAATGATTTAGTATTGATAAAAATTAGTATTGAATCTCCTATATTCGGTTTCCACTAAATTGAGCTTCGTGTGTTTGAATAATATTAGTTGGCTTTTTTAAAATAAGGAATGTGAAAGCTACCTCTTCCTCCCGGCACTGGCCGGAAGGACTTTTTTAAGATATAGACGAAACAAAAACTGCTCCCGAATCTTTGTATCAAGGTCTAATACATAAGAAAAAAATATTTTTTCAATTTTAAATTTTTTGCTACCACATTTCAAATTTAAATTTTTCTTAAAAATTTAAATGGCTACCATTTTTAAACAAGATGGCGGATGAAGCTGGCCAACGAACTCGGTCGAGACATTGGTATGTACTATGTACAAACGAAGTTACATCCAAATCGGTTCATAAATACGTCTTTTATCGCGTGACAAAATTCAGGACTTTTTAAAATGTCAGCCACGCTAGAAATTCAAAATGCTATAATTCAGCCATTTTTTAAGATATAGACAAAACAAAAACTGCTCCGGAATCTTTGTATAAAGATCAAATATATAAGAAAAAAATATTTTTCCATTTTCAATTCTTTCTTACCACATTTCAAATTTAAATTTTTTAAAAAAAATTTTAAATGGCCGCCATTTTGAAACAAAATGGCGGATGAAGCTGGCCAACGAACTCGGTCGAGACATTGGTATGTACTATGTACATACCGAATTACATCCAAATCGGTTCATAAATTCGAGAGTTACAGTATGACAAAGGTCAGATATATATATATATATATATATCAACTTTTGAACGGAGGGTGGTTTCGGGGTCAGGGGGTCATGATCGATGAAAATATACCAAAATTTTTTGAAATCGCTTTCCTCCGAACGGCTGCAATAGGTAGCTTTTTGTAATGAAAGCTACCTAAAAAAGAGAGAGAGAGAGAGAAAGTAAATAAATAATAAATAAATAAGTAAATGAATAAAAACAATAAATAAATAAATAGAAATAAAAGAAGAATAAGGAGGAGAAAGAGAGCTGTTATTGTATTCGATTAGTGATAGCTAAAAATACATTTTATTTTGTTTAACATCAATTCAAAATCTTACTAAGAAAATATAGATATTAGAGAGGTCTCCTAGATCAGATTTTTATTGTTTTTACCAATCTGCTATACGTCATCGAGTATAGTTATACACTAAGGTTAATCAATTAAAGTTTTTAATAATCAATGTAATATTGCATCTTTCTGCTTTAGTTTTGCATTTTCTTAACGTTCTCGTAAGTCAATAAATCTGACAATTTTTTCTCATAAAAGTGAAAACATATACAATCATACACATATTCATGTGTGAATATTTGAATACATATCAATATATGTACATAATAAATATGAATATATACATGTCTGCATAAATTTTATGTATGTGTGTGTTTCTAATATACTTGAAAATCTCATATGGTTTAGATATCTGCTGTCATCTACTCTAATTTTCATAAAATTCTTCAGATCACAATGCCATTCAAATATATCACTAATGTAGACAACATATACCAAAAAAAGAAAAAGAAAAAAAAGAAAGAAAAAAGTATAGCTTCCAGATTCTAAGAATGACCAAAAAAGTATACCTATGTTTCAGTTACGCATTATTACTAATAATTTGTATTTAAATTAAAATATTTTTGGTGTTATTTACATCAATTTTTGTGAAACTGTCCTTTAATACACCCTTCCTATTCATAAGTAGATATGTCTATACTAAACATATATGCATGTAATTATTGGGTTTCTATAAAGTATATAGTACAAAACAAAAGTTCATTTATGTCTAAAAAAAGCCAAGTTTTTATCTAATATAGATTTTTTTTTTTCATATTTAATATCTCACTAGTTAGACATTGAAAACTGAAGAAAATTAATAACAAACTACTAAGCTAAAACATTAATTATATGTTTAAATAATAATATTTATTAATATGAATTATAAATTAATATGAAATAATAATGTTAATTAATATAAATTATATACATTTAAAAAATATATAATTTTATAATTATAATACATATAATAATTATAATAATTATAATACATATAATAATTATAATAATTATAATACATATAATAATTATAATAATTACATATAATAATATTATAATAATTATATATAATAATATGTATATATTAATTAATTAATAATTAATATTATTTATATATATTTAAATGAAATTACTAATTATAAATATTTAAATAATTATTAGTTAATATCAATTATACATGTTTAAATATTTAATATCAATATTAATTATATATTTAAATAGTGATAATAATATAAGAAAAAAATATTATTATCATTATTTCAATAATTATTACTTGATATCAATTATGCATATTTAAATATTAATTAATTTGGTATATTTAAATGTCAATATTAATTATATATTTACATAGTGATAATAATATAAGAAAAAAAGAAAATCTTTAATTATGTTAGTGGAAGATTAACATAATTAAATATTTTCTTTTTTATTCTTACATTATTATCACTATTTAAATATATAATATTAAAATTTAAATATGTATAATAGGGTGGAGCGAAAAAAATTATTTTTTGAAAATCAAAAACGGGTAGGTGCCAAAAGTTGCCTTTATACTAGTACATCATCTGCGTGCAATATTACCGCTGAAAAAAAATGGCTTGAGTCTGCGCTTTGGGTCCAAAAGTCGAAATTTTGGGTAAAATTTGACATTTTTTCAAAAATTAAAAAAAAAATTCTATAGAGATGGTTATTATTTAAAAGTGTTATTTAAACCTTTATTATTAATGACTTAACATATTTAAACGATAAAATTATATCTTTGTTCTGTATAACTGGAACAAAACTGACAACTTTTGGTGAAAAAAAGGCGTTTCCACTCTGTTGTGTCATACAACTAATTGTTATTTGGAATACAGCTCTTACGTAGTTGCTTTGAAATCTACACAACAGTGCATAGCTTGACCACCCTTCCATCTGAGCATAATGTTTTATTTATATATTGAATTATGATTTTTTATCAAAGACTGACATAAGATTCCTATGTATCAACCTAATCCATCTCTTCTTTGTATCCACAGATGTTGAGTGCTGCTGTGACACTTCTTCACGTATATTTCTACTGCTTATGTATGATAAGGCAAGCAGAGTAATGCAGTGGAATTAATGGAATCTATTCAGCCCTCTAGTATCTTCACCAAAATTACATCCAGTTACTGCATAGTGATTGGGAGTTCCGTTCCTACAATATTTTACAACATTTAGGTATTTCATCTTTGAGTATGCCATTATTTACTCTACCTCTTGAATTTTTTATATGCTGATAAGCTTGTTGTTTAATGTGATGGCGATCGTCAACAAAATTGCAATAAGAATTTGCTCTCGATGTGAAAAGCTACCATTGTCCTAAATAAATTTTTTTAGTATTTGTTTTTTGCCGATTTCTGTGATGTATTGTAGCCGAGTAATTTCCCATAAGTTTTTAGATCAATTTTTTAGATGTAAATTTTATTTGGTGTAAGCCATCATGTAACATAAACTTGGATTACATATTTTGTGAGTGAACCAGACTCTGATGGTCAATCAGTTCAGTGCTTATATAAAGGAGAATAATTTTATGCGCCGTTGTGGGCCATCTTGCATAGGACAAGTTTCGTGGGTTCCTATTCGCTAGTTCTTCTGTACAATATCTTGATGAAATAACTTTGCAGATATCTATCAGGTATTTCTGGTATATGCTGAGTACCCTTTTCTTGATTTCAGGAAATAATGTTTAAAAATTACTCTCTATGGCTTCAAAAATTGAAATAAGAAGGGAATAAGCACGTGGACAACGATTTTCCTATTGGTCCGGCGCATCCCTGTGGGTTAGAATCTAATTTTTGCCAACGATTTTATCTAATAAATGATGCAGAGGAAATTAACTGGACTTGGAGGAGACATATGATCAATTGTAATGGTTTATTCTAAACATCCATTCTGCCCCTCGCAGAATGGATGACAACGACTAACAGAATTATCCGCCTTCAAATGAGCACCCACTGCCCATCAGAGTCTCTAATTTCACTCAAAAAGTACTATGTTATCCAAGTTTGGCTCCAGAATAGTTTACAATCAAATGTAATCCACAGCTAAAGAAGGGATCTAAAACTCATGGGAAATTGGCTACATAAAAACAACTTGGATACTAAACAACACACAAAACGGAATAAAAAAAATACTGAAAAAAAAGTTATTTAGGACAATGGTTGCTTTGCATACACAGAGGAAACTCTTATTTCAATGCTCTTTGACGATTGTCATCACATTAAACAGCTAGCTGCTCAGCATATAATAGTCGAAAGATGAGAGTAAATGATGGCATACGCAAATCGGAAATATCGATAATCAACTTTGAAGCGGATAATTATATAAATCTTACTCATTGGAAAAGTGTTGTGGTAACAGAACCTCTAATCAATATGCATTTATCGTGTGCAATCTTGGTGAAAATGATAGAAGGCTGACTAGATTACATTAATATCATCCGCACTGCATTACACTGTTTGTCTTCTCTTACGCAAACAGTTGAAAAATACGTAAATGAGATCACAGCAGCAGCATTCAAAGTCTGTGGATCCAAAGAAGAGATGTACCAGGTTGATACATAGAAAACTTATGTCAGTCTATGATAAAAAATCACAATTCAATGTATAAATAAAAAATTGAGTTCAGATGGTAGGGTGGTCGAGCTATGCACTGTTGTGACATGAAATGCAGCCACCTCCACGTGGTACCTCCTGGGTAGTATTGAAAGCAGCTAGGTAAGAGCTGTATTCCAAACAACAATTAGTTGTATGAAACAACAGAGTGGAAACGCCTTTTTTTCACCAAAAGTTGTCAGTTTTGTTCCAGTTATACAGAACAAAGATATAGTTTTTTCGTTTAAATATGTTAAGTCATTAATAATAAAGGTTTAAATAACACTTTTAAATAATAACCATTTCTATATATATATATATATTTTTAATTTTTGAAAAAATGTCAAATTTTACCCAAAATTTCGACTTTTGGACCAAAAGCGCAGACTCAAGCCATTTTTTTTCCGCGGTAATATTACACACAGATGATGTACTAGTATAAAGGCAACTTTTGGCACCTACCCGTTTTTGATTTTCAAAAAATAATTTTTTTCGCTCCACCCTAATGTATAATTAATATTAATTAATATTTTTATTTAAATATATATAATTAATATTTTTATGTTCCACTATTTTATAATTACAAATGAACCAGTAATTAGTAAAATTAATACTAGTAAATTAATAGAGAATTTTATATATGAACAATAATACTTCACTTTAAAACATAAGAACTTTAAAAAATTGATTTTACTAATTTGATATCTATCTCTTACAACAGGGTGATATCACAATTAACATAAAAATATTTTTCATTTTATTTTAAGAATTATTGCATTTTAATAAATGTTCATTTAATTAATAAAAAATAGAATTTAAAAATTTATTTGAATTACTTAAATTTATTTAAAATTAAATTTTATGTAATACAGATTTAAATTAAATATGATAACTTAAATGTAATTAAAATTTAAATGTCTAATTGACAATAAAAAAATTACAAAGCAACTGATCTTTATATGTTAAAGATCAAAACAAAATACTAATTTGATATCTATTTCTTACAACAGGGAGGTATCACAACTAACATAAAAGTATTTTTAATTTTATTTTAAGAATTATTGCATTTTAATAAATGTTCATTTAATTATTAAAAAATAGAATTTAAAAATTTATTTGAATTATTCAAATTTATTTAAAATTTAATTTAATGTAATACAAATTTAAATTAAATTTTATAACTTAAATGTAATTAAAATTTAATAGTCTATTTGACAAAAAAAAAAAAAAAAAATACAAAGCAACTGGTTTTTATATGTTAAAGATCAAAACAAAATACTAATTTGATATCTATCTAATAGAACAGGTCGGTATCACTACTAACATAAAAATATTTTAAATTTCATTTTAAGAATTATTGCATTTTAATAAATGTCCATTTAATTATTTAAAAATTTATTTTAATTATTTAAATTTATTTAAAATTAAATTTTATAACTTAATTGACATTTAAATTTAAATGTCTAATTGACAATTTAAAAAAAATACAAAGCAATTGATCTTTATATGTTAAAGATCAAAACGAAAATCTACAACAAATAGGACACAACTCACAACCTAACTATTGCAAAGATTGTGCTTTAACCACCGCGCTATGACGCTCGTAGTAGAATTTTATTTTTCTTTCTTCTGAGTTTTTTTTTTAATATTGCATGATATGAAAACAGTTGAAGATATTTCCCTAACTAGTCCTACTTCTTTTTTTTGCAAAAATACAAAGGTAACCCCTGCTCTTTTTTTATCTTCTTTCCCCTAAGTATATCGTAAATTCAAATAATCTTTAAGGAAATATCTTGCTGCCCGCCCCCTTGCCTCTGTCCCTCCCTCTCCTTTCATTCATACCGTCATCTTCCTAAACGTACATCTACGCTGCTTTCTCCTTTCCCAAAATCGCCAATACATAATCATATCAAGATCTCCGTTCTCTGCTAAACAACCCAGCCCAGATTGGAAGAGTTGAAATCCGATACTGAGTGGAAAGAGTGCTTTTTGAACAGTCGAAGAATCGAAAATCTTCAACTCTCGACTCTCCAAGTCCGACGCTGTGTTAAACTCGTCCAACCACACTTTGAGTGAGTCGACTTCGACTCCGAATCCCAAAATGAGTGGAAATTAAAGTTCGACTCTTTTGAGTCGAGGCAATCACTAGCGAGGAGTCGACAGTTCGACTCACTTGGAAGGAGTCGAGATTTTGAGTCGACTCTTCAGCCAACTCTACTCGTACTTCTACTTCGCTTTCAACAAAGTCCCTCGTGTACCACAAAAATGTAAACAAAACATCCGAAACAGCAATAATGCGCGAGAAAATGCGCAGATCTGTTTTGGGAGGATCTCGAATCTTTGAGGCGGAATGTGCTAGTATGGAGACAGTGTGATTGCACGAATTAAATTTACGAATGGTTGACATATCCAGTATACATCACGAATTTTATTAAAAAATTTTATGATTCATTTGTTCTGGTGTGAGTTAAATTACTTCCCTGCAAAACTGTTAAATATAAATTGCGGATCACAAAAGTTTGTTTTTACTTTCTTCTATCTTCATTAGACCGAATTCTCAGTGTAAACATAAACAAAACCGCTTCAACCGGAAGTTAGCAGCTGAGCTTCCGGTTCAGTGCAAAGCATTTGGATTTCTTCCGATTTCTTCGTCAGTATTAAGAAATTTTGAATCGTTTTACATCATTATTTTTTCACATCTATTTTTGTGAAAGCTATAAAATTTTGAAAGAGTGAGACAAGTATATGGTTTTGTACATAATTTTGTTTAAATAAATATATATTTTAGCAGTTTTCGACAGCATGGGTGCCATAAATGGTGGTTTATCGCTTTATTCTGGCGACCGTAAAAGTGCTACATTGGCGATATGTTTTTGTTTATTTTGCAGTTACGGAGGTTGGTTGGTTGGTTGTATTTATGTCGGCCAATTATCAGCACGTGGGATATAGGCCCTAAGGGGGGGTGCCTTCCGTGGAGGTCTTTCTAAGGGAACCTAATCCGTATTAACGCTTGGAGAACCAAGGTTCGAAGAAAACCACGAAAACTCCGAACAATTAGGTCGACGGGCGCGATTGGGATCGAACCCAGCACCTCCCGTCTACCAGCTTCGAGAGCAGAACCTCTCGGCCACTGGTGGGGCTGCAGTTACGGAGGAATCTCTCTGTAAAACTAATGTAGAAAAGTAAACGTTAGTTATATGTTCATAAGTGCAAATCTAATCTATCGCTTATTGTATTTTTTTATTTATAACGTATTAAATCTGTTTTTCGTTTCATTTTTACACTTAAAAGTTACACCAGATTTTGGAAATTAATGATTGTTATCAAACTTAATAAACTTAAGATTGTTATGAAAAAATAGTACAATTTTTAACAAATTTAAACTGTAAAACTAGTATTTATTATATTAAGCTTAATGATTGATATTGATTTTTTGTATTATGTTGATATTGGTACATTTATTAAACCATTTAATTGTAACTTAAAGACAAAATAGATGGACATTTTAAATAAGTAAGTCAAAATATATTTTGAAGGTTTCGATAACAAATAATACGAGGTTGTAAGTATTTTATTTTCAATATTTTTAAATAAATAAAAATAATTTAGACTAATGAAAAAAAAACAAAAGAAATAATTCATCTACATGAAACTATTCCTATGTTCGTGTAACAACAACAAATTATAACAAACTTCAAAATTCTGAGAATAAGGTTATACTACACCGCACATGCTCCAGTTAAGGGGTTATGCATATGTAACGTTATCATTTTAGGGGGGAGGGGGGGTCTGGAACATGATATCGTAAGATATTTCTAGGGGGAGGGGGAGTTTGTCTTTTGATATCGTTATCATTTTTGATCCAACCAAAATTTTCTCTTCCTATTTGTAACTTGTTCTTTACATAAAAATAGTATGTTATCTATTTTTATGAAAATACAAAGTTATTATTAAAATCATTAAATGATTACAAAATTATTCAATTCCAAATAATGGAATACCCCAATGTTTGGCTTTCCTTTTCTTCTGTCATACGTGTATGCATATACAATTTGCTGTTAGGCAAACCATATGCGAAGTATATTTGAATTGATACTTGTGTTTAAGAAGTAAATAAAAGAGAATGTTGTCCACCTGTTTTGTTGATAAGAAGTTCTGTCTGCCCCACCCCGTGCGGGGCAAAAATACATTATTACTGTTGAATGCATTATGTAACAAAAAGCTATTATTAAATACTTTTAAACAATAACTGTTTCTTTTAAGTGTTATTTGAGATACTGTTATTTCATATATAAAATGATACTTTATTGGCTTCTCTTTGAATCAGTAAAGTATGGGAAAAACAAATGTAACCATATTTGTATATCATTCCAAACATAAGAAAAAAAATCCAAAAATCTAAAGAATTTTTATACATTGATAACGATATTATTACCAGGGGGGGGGGGTTCAAGGGATGACAACGTATGATATTGTAAGGGGGGGGAGGGGGTCCAAAATTACCAAAAAGTTGATAACGTTATATATGCACAGCCCCTAATCACTTATGCTTATAGTTCCACTACATCCCTAAATTTCAGAATAGTAAATGTTTACTGTGTATCAAATAAAATGTAGGTGCAAATTTCTTACTGCATCTTTAACAAATTCTTTTTTCCATGAAACTATTGTTTAAATTTTTAACTGGGCATAATAGTGTTTTAATACAAGTTTATTATTCACAAATTTTGTGAAATTGTTTTGAGGAAACAGACTCTAAATATGGCCTATGTACCTCAGGCCCCACATAAAATTGATTTGGCCCTAAAGTTTATACGGCTCTTTTTACTGTCAATTAACTGTCAATTAACTTAATTTACTGTCAATTAGTTGTTGGTTCTGGCAGGAGCAGGCGTAAGACTTATCTTTTGCTGCTCCAGTTTTTTATGTTGTTTAATCGTTAAGCCCAGTTTTGTATTTTAATATTTTTTTTAACTATGTGCTATCTTGTGTGTGAACTAGAATAAATATTGTGTGATTCAAAATAACCTAGAATTAAAGTAGCAGTAATTTCTGTCTTATGTCAACAAAATCTTTAATGGTGTACTCAAAGTTCAAGTAAAAATATTTCCCTTGCTCTTTTTTTTCAGAAAAGCAGAACCTATTTTTCTCTTTCACATTATACAGCTGTTTATCTGCATGTGCGGAATAGATCTCTTGACTTTGACCATTGTCATTTTTTTTAGGATAAAGTAACTATGGGATAATATAAATACAGCTCACTGATCCTCCCAGCTAATATATCATTCCCTATTTCATGGCACTAGGCAACATTAGGAATTCACTGTGCTCATAAAACTTCAAGTTACACTGGGTATTCACCGAAAACAAAAATGTAAAGCACATATTTTGCTTATAGAATAAGTCTTTGTTTAATCAAAAGTTATATTTATAGCTTTTTTCAAAAATCCCCGAAGATAGTAAATCACTCCTCTGGCCTTTCTTTCCCAAACGTTCTGTGGGCATCAACAAAAGAAATGCAAGTCTCAACAACAGAAAGAGGCAGATATAACAGGGTTTCCAGCAACAGGGAAAATCTGGAAAGTCATGGAAATTTTTAAATATATGGCAAAATTGATGGAATTTACAAATATTTTCTAAAAAGTCTGTGGAGAAAAAAAAAAAAAAGAATCAAAATTCATCAATTAGTCTTGGGAGAAAAACACAAAATTGATCAAACGACCAAAAAAAAAAAAAAAATTCCAAGAAATTCGAAGAGCGATCACTGAAAAAAATATTAATTTTGTCAAAGGATTGCAGAAATATTAGTTTTTTTTATTTCAATCAATGATTAAAATCCTTTTTAATTTTACAGTTTTTCCTTTTTATATATTTGCAGTGATATTATGATTATACATTTAAATAAATTTATATCAATTAACATCTAAAAGAGGTAGTTACTATTTAAAAGTATTTAGTATATAGCTTAATGTTACATAATTCCGAGGCCAAAACTAAGAGAGGGTAGAGGGGGTATGTGCCCCGGGCAGCAGAACGAAAGGTGAAGTGAGTGCCAGATAAAGATGTTGTTTGTCGTTTGATACAAAAATGTATATATATATATATATATGAAATTTGGATAAAATTGTCTCGCAGCCAGAAAATCCAAACATAAAAATAACTTTTAAAAAAAATCTGCAACCAAAATAGAAAATGTAAATACTAACCCAGTTAGAATTCAACATCAGCCATTCTAAGCAAAAAAGTCATTTAAAACCATTAAAATGCAAACAAGAAATTTTAAAAAGAATGACCACATAGGTTTAACATTAACGTTCTAGTTTCTTTGCGTGATGACTAGTGTAGTCTCAAACGAAAACAAGCATTCTTTTCAGAATTCTTGCTTGATTTTAATTTTTTTGTTTTCATATGATACTTGAGGTTGATGTCTAATGTTGTGCATTTTCTATTTTTTCGATTTTGGTTGTATTTTTTTAATATGAGGATACTTTAAATTTCAGATTCGATTCCAAACAGTTTTTAAAAGATGAAAGTGTCCGAATATAAAAAAAAAAAATGTTACAAAACACAAAAAAGTACAAACGCACAACATTAAACATTAAGTATCGACCTCAGGTACCTCATGATAAAAAAAAATATTTAAAAATAATAAAACGCAAGATATTTGTCAAGAACACTCCCATAGTTTTAATATTAGCTTGCAAATGTCTTCGAGTGACTAATCTCTTAATTCATATCACTGTGACTTTAAACGATTCAATTATAATGCTACAACTATTACCGTAAAATCTAAGAAAAGGAAATCTATCTATAATAGAATCCAGTCTTAAATGAAAAAATTATTTATTTTCAACAGAGAAAATGTCAACAATTATACCTGCTAAGATGAAAATCTGTATAAAGCAGAGTATTTTTCGGTTCCTTTCGATTCCGTTTTTAAAATTTTAATCAATCAATATTTGATAAAGCTGATTAAGCATTTTATGATTATGTATTTTAAATTTCAAAATAGTTTGCAATTAGAAACACAGTAAATTTTTCTTTGTGGAGAAGAGGAGGAGGGCATCAAAAACCATGTTTAAGCCCCAACTGCAAATCATTATCAATGTTTAAAAATCTTTTTTTTTTTTTTTTTTTTTTTTTTTTTAATGTTTGCAGTGATATAAAGATATGATTTTACATTTAAATAACTTTATATCGATTAACATCTAAAAGAGGTAGTTACTATTTAAAAGGTATAAGGCTATTTTGATGTAAAGAAAAAAGTAAAGAACAAACACAAAAAATATTGTTTGGATAAAAAATAACAATATCAAAAACAAAACCACCTTTCTCCAGAAATATCTTATGACAATCAAGTGCCAGACCACTGTACCACCCTAAAATAATATTTCTATATAAGCACAGCCTTATATCAAGTTTCATGCAAATCTGTCAAAAAATGTAGATATGTATAACCACTGCTGCAGCAAAAGAGAAGTGCTATTTCAGAATTAAAATTCCTCCCAGATTATTTAACCCTTTATATCCTGAATTATGAATTCCTGCAAATTTCATTTTCTAAAGAATTTTTCGTGATTTTTTGAAACTACATTAAAAGACTTATATAATCATTTAATAAATTTTAGAAGGATTAATTAAATTGGAATTTATAGGGATTTTGTGCAATATTTATAACTCCACTTAAATCTTTTATTTAAAAAATATATAAAATATTAGTATTTTGTAGAATTAAAAAATGTACAGATATAATGTTCTTTCAATTGAAATATTTCCGAACTGAAAATCAGCCCCACCAGTGGCTGAGAGGTTCTGCTCTCGAAGCTGGTAGACGGGAGGTGCTGGGTTCGATCCCAATCGCGCCCGTCGGCCTAATCGTTCGGAGTTTTCGTGGTTTTCTTCGAACCGTGGATTTCCATGCGTTAATACGGATTAGGTTCCCTTAGAAAGACCTCCACGGAAGGCACTCCCCCTAGGGCCTATATCCCTCGTGTAGATAATTGGCCGTCAACAATCAACCCAACCCGAACTGAAAATCCCCCCCCCCCCCCTCCTTCAAGGTCAAGAAGCTGAAAAGATGCAAATGTGAAAGAAATCATCCTTTTAAAAATATTTTTGTTTTGTGCAACCAATAATGCTTTTGGAACAAGGTAAAGTATCTATAACCCATTCTAAACTGCATCACTACTAATCGATGTATTAATTGAATTTTATATTAAGTTATTTTAATGGTACTTTAAAGTACCGTCAGGATATAAAGGGTTAAAAAACTAAAGATGCATTGAAAATACATTGTTAACATAAATTTTTGTAAAAACCAAGGTAATGAAAAGGATAAGCAGCATAAAATGTTTGTCATTTGTTTCAAGAGAGTATATTTATGAGTTAGAGTGTGGGTAAACAGACAAACCGAATTCATAAACACTTTTAAACCATGTCGAAAGTGTTAAAAATGAAAGTATTTTCCCATTTTATATTTTAGCCTTTGTTTTTTATTAAAAATAAATATATAATTAAAAACAATTTTTACATCAAGGTTTACATGATAAACAAAACAAGTAAATACTTGAAATATAATTTTATAATAAACCATTTATAATAAAATTATATAGGTAGTGAAATGAAAACAACAAATTTTTAATAAATTTCTTTTATTTGAAAGTACATGTTACAGAAACAAAATAAAATTTCTTTATATTATAAATATTATTACATAACAAAATTTATTATTGAATATAATGATTACTACATATAATAAATAAAATAACAATCTGTATTACACAATGCTTTGCAGAAAACTTTATTGATCTGCAGAAACAGGTATTTATATTTGAGTCTGAAAGAAACATTTGCAAAAATAACTGTGTAACTAGCTAAATTGTGAACTATTAAGACAGCGTTGTGGAAAGAAGTCGGATAGTCAATAATTTTCTGTTGGTATAACAATTAAGAAGTAATAAATAGTACATCAAAACCAAAAAGCATGTTTCTTGACATACCTAAATAAAAAAAAAAAAAAAGAAAAAAAAAAGGAAAGAAAGAAAATTTCAGTTCATTAATTGAAATAAACAATACATAAATTAGTAAATAATATTTAGTAAGACAAAAAGAAATAAGTCTCATTCAAACTACCAAGAATATCAATAGATTTGAAGACATCGGAAATGCAAGTGATTTACACTCCCGTTCTATTAAAAACAAAATGTTTATTGTTTACACATCAAAATTTGTAATGTATTTAGAATACAGTAATCCTTTAACATTCATGAGGGTTAGGTTTGCGGAGGTCTCAGCAGACGTTGAGACTATCTTCCTGTGCATAAGAAGAGGTTAGGTTTTATGATTTTTTTAAATGGAACAAAGCAATCAAAACATAAAAGTGTATTTATTAAGCATTAAAAAGTACATGCTATAAATAAATTTGAATAATTGTAAACATATTGTACAAAGTTTAGTTGTTAGTTCATGGCTGAAAAAATTTATCGATATAGTATTGTTTGGAAGAACAGATCTTTTTTTTATGAATTTCCATATAAGGAAAAGTTGTGTCTTCGATTTCTCTTTTAAATTTAAGATTACTCGCGATTTAAGGATCACATCATATCGCTTTCCCAACAAGTTTTTTGTTGAAGTTTTAAAGTTCCCATATAATTTTTGCAGAAAAATTTTGAATTTTAAAAAATTAAAATTTTTTAACCATTTGGAAAAATGGTTATTGTCCTCGTCAGGGTAGGAAATCAAAAGCATATCTGAAGCGTTTTATTGGTTTAATCCGCATTTTATTCGTTTTCTGATTGGTCTATACATTAACCTTTACTTTCAACAGAGATGAATACTTCTGTTGCCACTATGACAAAAAAGTAATAAAAACTACAAAAGAAAATTAATAACTCAGAAACAAATTGAGATACAGCTTTCAAACAAATTGCATTTAAAAGTACATTTTTTTCTCTATACGACGGTGTAAAAAGTAATATTGTGGGATGTTTAGAAGTTTAAGAATGAAATTTCATTTAAATTGGTCGTCAGATTTTTAAGAAATCTGACGAAGAAAAAGCCTTTTCCCGAACAGCCAATGAAATGCTTGGATAATACGTAAGTTTCAGGTGAGTCATACATACGAGTCGCAGGCGATTTTTATTGCTTGCAATTTTTACGTGTAATAACACTATTAATGTTTAATTCATGGCGTACGTAATGTATGACCAGAGGTGGGGAATTTCTAGAAAATCTTACCAGCCAAGGATTTATTTCACCAGCCAGTAAAATGCAACGTACAGTAGAAACTTTTTATGACAAAATTTACGAAACTCAAAAATAGTTGGTTACTATTATTATGATGCATTTTCATATTTTTATCCCTGTAAAATTAAGAAATATAAACAAGAGATGAAAGTTTATTATAAAATAGAACTTAGTACCATGTTTACATCGCAGTAATTAGGAAAAAAAAGTTTTTGCCTATCTCTATATAGTTTGTAGTTTTCAAAGACTACCTAAAATCCTACATATACAACTTTCAGGTTGTGTAATATTTAAATGGAAATTCAGACTGTAAAATAGTCAATGTTACATCGTATTCATTTTGAAAGATCTCTCCAATGATATGCCACTCAATATGGTGCGTAAATTCTTTTTTCGTCTCTACCGCGGTTTTGTATTTTACGGCCGCCATTTTGAATTTATAAAAACAAAACCTATCCTATAACCACCGGAAGATTAAGACGAATCGATAGAGACCTCATTCATAAAAATCCATCCAGCCGTTGGGATGTTTCGAGGGTGTAAAGAAATCCACTTACACAGATACGCGTGAAACACATAACCCTTCTTTTCAGTCGGGCAATAATAAAAACTAATCGTTTTATAGATTGTTTTATTCACTAGATATCAAATCTATCTTCAAATATTACATTCCCTTCCATCGCGATGTCGTGGCCGAGCGGTCAAAGGCGCTGGTTTAAGGCACCAGTCTCTTCGGAGACGTGGGTTCGAATCCCACCGGTGCCAAAATGGAGATTTTGCTAATAATATTCTTTTTTTCCCGTAAAAGCCAATAAATTAAGCAGTTTCCATTTAAAGATTTCTTTTCGAGATATGCAAAATATTTTGGCGATAATTAAAATTCATTTCAGAAGAATAATTTTATTCCGCGTTCAAAGTGGCTGAATGAGGAAATTTAATTTTTAAATTATCATTTATTAAAATATTCAGAATCATAGGTTATTTTCAAACCCATGTTACAATAACAGAAGATTCTAATGGACATTTTTAAGGTAAAACAAAATCACGTGTTCTTAAATTGTGCATGCATTAGCATAATCACGGGCTGAACAGGTCCCGTGTTGCAGTTCCGCGTCAAAAATTACTTATAAAAATACAGATACGCCAGATAATTGTATAAGTAAATGAGTTTTTTTTTAAATGTTTAATTCTAATTTCTTGTAATAATATATTAAATTTAAAAAATCAAAAAACTCGACAGCGTAAAAAGCGAACTAATTAATTATTTCTCATCAATATGAAACTATTTTTTATATTACTTACCTTTTTTTTTATTTACTTGTATTGATGACTTTTAAGTTGTGTTTAATTATTAGTTCCTATCTACAAATACTCTTTTGATGAGACCTATAGATGTCTATTATGAAGGTTAGAGGGGTTATAAAGGTTGCGATCCAAAGTACACAACTTCCAGGTTGTGTAATATTTAAACGGAGCTTCTGACTACAAAATGGTCAATAAAACATCGTCTTCATTTTGAAAGACCTATCCAATGATATGTCAATCAATATAGTGCGTAATTTTTTTTTTCGTCTGTACCGCCATTTTGTATTTTACGGCCGCCATTTTGAATTAAAAAAAACAAAACCTATCCTATAACCATCGGAAGATTAAGACGAATCGATAGAGACCTCATTCATAAAAATCCATCCAGCCGTTAGGATGTTTCGAGGGTATAAAGAAATCCACATACACAGATACGCGTGAAACACATAACCCTTCTTCTCAGTCGGGTTCAGTGAGATAATAAAAATCTGATACTACAAAATAGATGTGATGGTTTAGTTATTTAGCTTTTGATAATTGATCCTTATATATTTTGTAACTCTGAAACCGAAAATTACCTTCATTTTTTATCATCACTTCAGGATTTTTCACAAATCGCAAATTTTAAAATTTTAAAAAAGTTGTTAAATGTTGCAAAAATCTGATACTACAAAATAGCCGTAAAACTTTTTTTTTTCATAATAATGCATTCTTTTTTTGACTTATATTATGCATTTTCCCAGCAAAACATGTAAAATATTGAGTTTTTAAAGTCCTTAAAATTTCATTCCATGTGTGGAGGAAGTTTCTTTGAACGGTTTTCTTTTTATATTTTCCATGAGCTTCATTTCGATGTCCTCTTTTATTTTGGTTGTTGATAAGGCTGGAAATTTGTCGCAAATATCTTTCAAACGCCTTCTTTTCGTAAGGCTTTGACAAATTGTTTTCACAGATTTTCGCTATTTTTGACTTTTTAACATTGAAATTTACGATTTGCGAAAAATCTTGACGTGATAGTTAAAAAGGAAGGTCATTTTCGGATTCAATGCTAAAAAATGCATAAAAAAACTATTATATATAATATATATATCACCATCACATCTATTTTACAGTATTAGATTTTCGCTATATTTTTCTTTTTATATCTGAAATGTACGATTTGTAAAAAATCCTGATGTGATGATTTAAAATGAATGTTATTTTCGGATTTCGCGATAAAAATTACATAAAAATTTATGATCAAAAGTTAAAAAACACAACCATCGCAGGCTTGTGTTATTAATAAATTAAAAAGTTCGAACTTTAATTTTATGCAGAAAATAAAAATACAGTTTAAATTACTTAATTAAAAATATATTATGTACCTTGTTTATGAAATAATGGAAAATACATGAGAAAATTTTTTGTAATTTTTGTATTTCTTTAAAAATGTTTCCTAAAATGCTGATAAGAATTAAATTATAATAAGTTATTTAAGCTTAACTATTTCTGCATAATTTAATTCCTTAAAGATTAATTTCGATTAAAGAATTATATATAGGGAGGCTAGTACACAGTGAGACGAAAAATATTATTTCTTAACGTATGGCGACTATTTTTATTCTTCTGAAAAAAAAATTGCCACATATTTACGCAACATAAATACGCTACACATTAATGCTTAAATGGTTTTAAAAAAGTTATTTATAAAAGCATAGAAGCATGATAACGGAGTATCTGAAATCGTTTAGCTGTGTATCACAAGGGGAACACAGTGAGACAATGTGTATATTTTCAAAAATCGTACATTTTTAATCATTTTTAATCGATAATTTTCTTCTGTATAATAATGTCTTTGCTGCTTGAAATAGTGGTTATCACTTGGAGTTTAAGCTGACATTTTTGGGATCAAGTAGTTTTAATAGAGCTATAGTAAAAATGCAAAGGAAATTTTAATAGTTACAGGTAAAGATATTAGTAAGAATTCAACCACATTTTGAGCTTAAGTGAACTCGTATGGTGGATTGTGGTATTTAAACTATAGTTATTCCTCTTAAATAAAGGCTTAAAAGTATGCCTAACAATGGCAGTGTGTATCTCAACCAAATAAATTGAAGCGTGAAGAAGGGAAACTTCCATAGACGCAATGTAAATCCCCGACCGTCAGCGAAACTGTGCAAACAGCTAAGCGGTAGAAGTAGGATAAAGGGGCGAAAGATAAAACGGGGTTTACTTAGCGTGCTTTTGCGTGATCGTCAGTAGCGATAATTATCAAAATGAAGTGTAACGCTGTGTTCAGCGCTGTCCCCTGTCCGCACGAAAGCAGTGCGCTCCCCATCCCCCCTCCTTTCGTGGATGGAGCTTCTCTCCGAGGGAGAAATCCCTTTAGTGGAAGTTAGATCAAAGATCGTACAATAACTTAGATGAATCTGTTAGTTATTATGTTAGATTTCGACTGAAAGTGGAACTTTCGATACGTAAAATTTATTATTTTACAGAGTGCTGCATCACTGTAAGATAAAGATTTTTTCATTGTAGTGTACGTATTCATCGGCTATCTGCTTGCAATACAGAAAATATATCATAACCACATAATAATAGTATATCATAAAAATATATCATAAAATATATCATAACAACATAATAAACAGATCATATTGAAAAATCTGTCAAAATCGCTGTCAAGTCACAAGTCAAACTGACAAAGAAATGTCGCAAGGTGTTGGCGCGAAGGTTGGCGCTTAAGTTTACTACAAAAAAATTTGGCAAATTGGTAGATGCAATGAAGAATGCCTATGATTGGATCTCCCCTTTGAGTGTGTTTCCAAACAGAGTTGTTTGCACTGTTTCGGTTAGTTACGGTTTCCAAAGTCTTCCCTTCTTTTACTCTAGGTTCTTTGGCTCAACGTGCATCCAAATTTCCGAAGGAAATCGGAAAACGATGGTGTCCTTATAATCGCTTTGTTTTCATAACTTGTAGTTCGGTCAGTAACAGTGATATGTCTATTCATTAACAAACACCATGTATGAAACGCATTACGAAGCCTACTACTTTCACACACTTGTAAAGATAAATCACTTCAAAATCAACATCTTCATCCTTCCTCCTTACAGATTAAGATTTTTCCTATATCGAACACATTATTTAGAAACAGCGCAAGAACATAATTGCCAAAGACAGGCTGCCATTTCTAGTTCCTGAAACTCAATTGATTCATCGTCGTCAGAAGAATCCTCTAGAACCATCTATGTATCTAATATCAGATGTATCATCTGAGGACAAATCATTCTGCACTGCCTGGTGTGTTTTTGAAGACTTCGGAAATAAAGTTCGGGATTCCAACTTTCCTTTCTTCTTTTTACGGGAAGGGTTTCTGATGACTAGATCAGAATTTTAGAAATGTAAATTCAGCCAAATAACTAAGAATTTCCGCGGAATTTTTTATTTATTATGGTACGAATAAAAATATTTTCGAAGCAAAATTTTACAAAATATTTTTAAATTTTCAACTAAAAGCTCTTTTAAAGATGTTTTTACATTTTATTAAGTGCAACAATTAATTTTATTTGTTTACAGTTCTTTTGTTGCCACTTCGCAAAAAAAAAAAAAAAAATCATAATATAACTCTTTTAAAATGTGTAAGTATAATTCTTCATAATACATTTTTAAAAAAATGTGTAAGTAAGTAACTAAAAGCTCTTTTAAAAATGTTTTTACATTTCATTAATTAGATCGATTAATTTTATTTGTTCTCGAAGCTGGTAGACGGGAGGTGTTGGGTTCGATCCCAATCGCGCCCGTCGGCCTAATCGTTCGGAGTTTTCGTGGTTTTCTTCGAGCCATGGATTTCCAAGCGTAAATACGGGTTAGGTTCCCTTAGAAAGACCCCCCACGAAGGGCACTCCCCCTCGGGTCTATATTCCTAATGTAGATAATCGGCCGTCAAAAATCAACCAACCAACCAACCTAATTTTATTTGTGTATAATTCTATTGTTGACACTTTACCAAAAAAAATCATGATATAATTCTTTTAAAATGTGTAAGTATCGTCTGCGTAAATGATTTCACATAATAATAATAAATTGTGTATTTGAAATCTTAACACTGAAAAATACTTTTATAATTGAATGTAAATAATTGAATTTTCGCAAATTTTAATTCATTTAAAATATGCTATAATTTTTATAAAAAAGGGTATTTAAAAATTTTTATAAAAGAAATCGTGAAACTATTATATGATTAAAAGAAATGAGCATCAAAATATGCGCCATTTTCAACCAATCTTAATAAAGTATTCTATTAAAAAGTATATTTTTCTCTCAAATAATATATATTTTTAATATAAGAAAGTTTAATGTTCTTTTACGGTTTGAAGTACAAATTCTGCAGTTATTTTCAATATCTAAAATATTTCGTCTTCGCAAAATTCAGATATATAGGTTCCTTTCTTTATTTAAATAATTGTTTTAAAAAATGAGAAATTTTGATGCAACGATAATATTTCAGGTACTTAATCATTCATGACTTTATTTATTTTTACTGACTCAATCATTTTTATTTACTGCAAGAAACACTCAATTTCATAATTATTTACAAAAATAAATCCGTATAATGTAAAAATATATTCAACAAAATAATATATTTTTTTTATTGTTAAATCATTCGATAAGAAAATAATATTGTCAGAATCTACAGATCATATTTTATTTCCATCAAGTCCAAAAATATTTCTTTCCTTAATTAAATTTATAAAACAGTTTTTGAGATATTTTGGCGGAATAATGAAAATATATTTTATTTATTTAACCACGATTCTACCTATAATTACTAACTCCATGATTTATTTTTTCTTCTGAAAATATGCGTGTTTCATTTTTTATTTGCAAAAATGCTTCCATAATGGAAAAACATGTAAAATAAATTAATTAAAATAATAAATTTTTAAAGGTTATTCTGTAAAAAAATAATATTGTGCAAGTCTACTGGTCAGAATTTATATTTATGTTTAATTTCAAGTCAAAATACTGAATACTTTTTTTGTAAGGTGTACGACAAAATGTAATTTGTGTAGACTAGTAGAGGATTCGCAATATTTCTGTTAATTTTCAAAATATTAAAAATCGGAGCCTCAGGTGCACAATTGCAGACCTTGGGCTATCTTTATGCAAATTTTCAGCCTCGTACGTTAAGTAGATTTCTCTAGCCATCGCACAAACTCACACAGAGAGAGAGGGAGAGAAACTTTCTATTATTAGTATTACAACATATAATATTATTTTTACTTGTATCATATTTGAATTTTAACAAACAAATAATTTTTTAACATCATAACCACACTGTAACGTCTCATTGTATACCACACCTATGTGTCTCACTGTGTACTTTCTTTACGTTGTAACAAAACGGATGCCATTTCTGTTTCATCAATTCCATCGCTTTGAAAGTTTGTGCCGTTTCGTCGAAATAGTCTATCATTATAGCTAGGTTTGGCTAAGTAAATATATGCCATAATAAAGGAAATAAATTCTGAAGTAGACGTTTATGTAACTTAACCACTGTAAGATAAAGAATTATTTTTTATTTTGTTGGACGAGTAAAAGAAGTGCCGAAGCTACATCAATGTGTTGCAATGAGGTGGTTATGTGTGAACGTCATCTAGGAGAAAAAGTTACAACTATATGTCAAAGTGACTACTGTCTCGCTGCGTGCCACGTCTTATATATATATATATATATATATATATATATATATATATATATATATTTAAAATGTTTGAATTTTGTCTTAAAACTTAATTTAGAATTTATATATAGTCGGACCTCTATTTAACGAACCTCTATTTTGCGAACTTTTCCTTGGAACCAAGAACATTTTGCGAATGTCTTCGTAAAATAACCTCCAAATAGGGAAGTGCATTCTCCATTTAACGAACTTTTTCTTGTGATCTAATTTTTTTTTCTACCAATTTCTCAAAATATTTCTGGACATTTCAAACTTATTCTTTCTTTAAACACATTTTATGATGTTCAATGGCATTGAACTGGTTTTACAAGGCGCGTTCTTTCTCAGCAGTGAGAATTCGGTAAGTGCGGAGGACGAAGACGATAATCGCTTGGAGTAACTTAATAAAATGTGGATACAAATGAGAAAAAAAGAAGAAATTAACCATGATGTGCTGATTGATCATTGTATTTCACTTAATTCTGAAATTGAGACCTCGGAAACATCATCCTAATTGGATATTTTCGACAGTGGGAAAAATAAAAACAATACAGCAATGAATTGCGATGAAGACGAATATGATGATGATGGAAATGATCATGATGCAGGAATTAACAAAACTTTGTATGACGAAATGCTAAAATCATTTGAAACAATCCGATCCGGATTATAGTTAGAAGAAAATACGCATGAAGGGGTTTTTGGTGCATTGCAAAGATGCGAGACGCATTATGAGAGAAAGCACTTTTTAAAAGTAAAAACTCAGCAAAATTAACAGAGTTTTCCAGAAATTAAATTTAAGGACGCATATGTTAATGTATGGTTAAAATTATTTTTTATAATAATAATAAATACGATAATGTCATTAAAATTCGTTAATTTTAATGTAAAATTATTTACTTTAAACAGAAAATACAGTGTATTCCCGGACAATGTTTTGTTTCCTTGCAGATTTTAAAGATTTAAACACATAGAAAAAATGAACTGATGATGGATATGTTAGATAAAAAATGAGACTGAACATGAAATAACATTAATCACATTCAATCACAAAATAAAGATAAGGTAAAACTCCTTACATTTTAGTTCTAGATCGTCCACGTCGAAACAGGTAAATTTCTTCTTCATATCCATTGAAAGGCTATAACTATATTCACTGATTATTTAAATATCCTTTAGTTTAATCCTGAAAAAAAAAAAAAAAAAAAAACTTGTGAAGGAATGTGTTATTAAAATGTATTTTTCTCATCATTTGTACTGCAGAAATTTGTATCACCTTTTTATTTTCAAATTAATTTATATATTGCTGAATGTATACACTCAGGAGCATTCATTTTTGCTCCTTCCTTATTACATTCCAAAATACACACTGATAAAAAATTATGACTTACAAAAAAGGATTATTGATATATGATTAAAAATAACATAAACAAAAAGGAATCTTGATTACTTATATGAATAAAACACTAAATACTTAGAGTCATAAATTATTAAAATTGTTCTTTCATATGTCACAATAGCAGTCATTTAATCTGAATGTTTATTAGTTTCTTAATCACATATTTCACAAACAAAGAAGTAATCTTGTAAAGTAATAAACATGTCTTTATTTATGACAGCTAAAGTATCTTTGAATGACAGGAAAAAACAGTTTATCTTGATTAATGATGAGTTTATATAATTCTGAAAGAGATTAGTTTGACTAACATGACTGATGATGTTTATCTAATTCTGAAGGAGATTAGTTTTTCTAACATGCCCTTTTAATCTCTTCAGATTGATGAGGCAAACAAGTTCATTGAATTTCTGTTTTTCACTAATTCAGGTTTGGGGACTGGTTTAGTTAGTGCATCAGCAATCATATATTTCGATGGACAGTACTTTAATTCAATTATTCCATCTTCTTTGAGTTGTTTTATAGCATGAAAACGAATGTCGATATGTTTACTTCTTTTTGAAATCTTCTCACTTTCAATCATTTTGATACAACTTTGGTTGTCTTCATATAAACAGATAGGTTTTGTCTGTGCTACGTCTAAATCTTCCAGGAGTTTCAATAAATAAATAATTTCTTGCCCTGCACTTGCGGCTGAGACATATTCAGCCTCTGCTGATGAAAGGGCGATGCATGACTGTTTTTTTGTAATCCATTGAATTGGATTATTTCCTAAGGTAAAAAGGTTGCTGCTGGTTGATTTTCTTGTACTAGTGTCACCTGCCCAGTCGGCATCCGCAAAAGCCTTTAAAATCGGTTCATATTTCGTGTCAATGCGCAAGTTTAATCGTTTTGTACAATTTAAATATCGTATTATTCTTTTAGCTGCCATCCAGTTCTTTTGACGCGGGGATTCATTTCTCCTGCTCAATATATTAACTGCAGCAGAAATGTCAGGTCTACTGACAGATGCGATATATAGCAATGAACCTATCGCCTGTCTGTATTTAATATTATTTGGCAGTAGATTGTCATTATCTTTCAATCTATTAAAATTAGGTTCCATTGGTGTACTGACTGGTTTAGCTTCCTCTAAATTAAACTTTTTTACTAGTTCTTCTATTTTACCCCTTTGATTTAATTCGTAACCTTCTGCTGTTTTCTATATTTTGATTCCAAAATAATAACTTAGTTCTCCTAGATTTTTTAATTCATATTCTTGCTTAAGTTTTTCTATTATTTCTTTAATTTCGTCATCTTTTCCTGCTATCAAAATATCATCTACGTAAACGATAATACACGTTTTGCTTTCTCCTTCATTTCGAATATATAAACATGTGTCTGAATTAGACTGTTTAAAAATTAAATCATTTAATCATTTTGTTATCTTAGTGTGCCACGCCCTGGCTGCTTGTTTCAAGCCGTAAATGGATTTATTTAAGCGGCATACTTTGTTTTCCTGATTTGGAATAATATAGCCTTCTGGCTGAGTTATGTAAATTTCCTCATCTATGTTACCATACAGGAAAGCCGTCTTGATCTCAACGTGATTAATTTTTAATTTGTGGTAAGCTGCTGTTGCTATAAAAGATCTGAGTGTTGTATATGAAACAACAGGGGCAAAAGTTTCTTCGTAATCTACGCCATATTTTTGATAATATCCCTTTGCCACTAATTTCGCTTTGTATTTCTGTATTCTTCCTTGATCATCATATTTGGTTTTAAAAATCCATCTGGATCCAATTATTTTTTTACCTTGTGGGGGATCGACAAGTGTCCATGTTTTGTTTTTATTAAGAGAATTTATCTTTTCTTGTGCCGCATTTAACCATTGCTTTTTTTCTTCTGGATTTTCAATATTCATTATGTCATGAAAATTTTCTGGTTCTTTTATATGTTCGTGTGTTGTCATGTAAATGAATCTGTCTGGAGGGATTCCTTTATTTGATCTATCTGACCGGGGACGCTGATATCTACCCCCTGTATATCTGCCCCCATACGTCATTTTGGTGTCACAGATAGAAGGGGGCACATATCCAGTGCTGCAGAATTTCACTGTCGTCGAAGGGTGTATATCCGACCCCTGTATATATGTCCCCATAGCAGATGGGGGCAAATATCCAATACAGAGCATTTTATTTTCGTCGATAGCTGTATATCCACCCCCTGTATATATGCCCCCATACGACGTCACAGCTGAAGGGGACACATATCCAGTCCTAGAGAATTTTCCTTTCGTCGAAGGGTGTATATCCAACCCCTGTATATATGCCCCCATACGTAATTTTGACGTCACAGCAGAAGGGGACACATATCAAGGGGGCAGATATCCAATGCTAGGACTTTTACTTTTAGAGAGAGATTTTGATATCCGACCCCTGTATATCTGCCCCAATACGTCATTTTGACGTCAGAGCAAAGGGGATACATATCAAGGGGTCAGATATCCAATGCTAAGGCTTTTACTTTTGGTGAGAGAGTTGGATATCCGACCCCTGTATATATGCCCCCAAACGTCATGTTGATGTCACAGCAGAGGGGTCACATATTCGATGCTATAAGAATATTTTTAGGTTCGTCGACAGCTGATTATCCGACTCCTGTATATGTGTCCCCCCCTCTTTTTACGTGCATATTTTGATGTTGCTGTGAATTAGTATACGGCCTTGAAGAAATATGTAGGAAAGATTTAGTGTGTAATATAAAAAATAATATCTCGCTTATTTTGCATACTCGGCTTTCAAGGACATACTATGCCGAAACAGGACCGTAGACAGAGACAGCCGGCCCCGTTAATAATTCGAATGCCACCACAAGTATGATAAAGAAGTATCTGCTAAGACGAAAACTTAATTTATCAGTAAAGAATTCCGTTTTACACAGGTTTTTTACGTCTGAAGTGGTATAATTGCATGGTATTTTTTGGCAAGAACATGATTTTTCCCGTTTAAAGTGAGATTCCGTTACAGACAGGCTTTACTCTATTAGAAAATAAATTTGTGGGCAAGTTTTTTTCTAACGTCTATAAATTTGCTTACAATTATTATTATTATTATTTTTACAGCATTACTGTTTATTATAACACTTTTCATCTAAAGATTTTAAATCGAAATATAAAATATTAAAATATAGGCAAACCATTTTCGATTTTCTTGTAGCAGCTCACTGTTACATCCCTTCTTTTCCCCTTCGGTAATCTATTATTTATATGATTAATCCAATTATCATGAAATTCAAATGTATTATTTGTGAGATACAGATATTTGTTGTTGTCAAATAAAAATTGCCAGCAATATAATTTTTTTTTCGGAAACGTTATTGTGTTAGCTCTGCTTCTGAATAATAATAATAATGTATTATTATTATTATTATTTAAATTAAAAAAATGTGATTCTTATATTGTTTATTTATGTGAGCTGGAAACATTCTATTGTGAACAAACTATTGCAATGCAGCCAAGACCTTCTAGGGATAAATTTTGGTTAATGGTATGGGTTTCAAAGTCAAAGAATTTGAGATCTGAGTATCAGCACGCAAGTAAAGAAAAAAATCTTGATTATAATTCCGAAATTAAAAAAAAATGAGATTGCGTAATGCATCTTAAAATTTCATTCAGGAGGTTATACAGTTGTCAGGTTTTTTTCCTAAACATGTGTCATAATCTATGTTTTTATGCTTTAATTAATAAAACTATTATTAGTACTAAAAGATTAAATCAGCAAATTAGTTATTTTATCAGTTAGTAATACCATTATGTATGTTAAAATTTTGTAATAATTATGTAAACCTATATTAAATACCGCAGACATTTATATTTATTAAAATTATTAATAACTTAATTTAATATAAAATTGTTAATACTATTTAAATTAATAGTTATTAAACAATAATTTCTCTAGTTAGAACATTACACATTTTACGTTTTGATTAATAAAATTATAATTAATATAATTACAGAAATAATAAAAACTTCACATAAGTAATTTCATCAGTTAACACAAATAACAAATCAAACAAATATCATGGCAAGAATTTTTGCATTTCAACTTATAAAAATTACTAATTAAAACTTACACGCAGGTATATGCTTGCTAATCAAAACAAATTATGAAAATGTGTGGAAACCATTAAATTATGCACACAAAGTAAATATGAGAATGACCAATTTTATATCTGAAGTTACATTTGAAATCCACAAAATAGCAGCATTAGATTTAAATATCTTTTTTAAATTGAATGATTTTTACGCCAGATAAGAACCCGCTTTTTACAAACTTATCATATTTAATTTTTTATAAACATAATCATTTAAGCTAAAACATGTATTTAAAGCATTTTTCGGTTATTCATTAAGGCAAAATATCCATAGAAACTTTACAAATTAGGTTCACTTTATATTTCAATGCTTTTTTATACCGTTTTAAAAATCTTTAATTTTTAAACACGATTTAATCATTAATTTTAATTGTCTGATTAAAATCGTTGACATTCTTATTAAAAGTATTAAAATCAAATTTGGAGTTTATTTTTATTTTTTTAGTTGTACTGGTTGCTTTTCCAGTATGAAAAAATATTTTTTTTTCTATTTGAGGTTTTTTTTTTTTCGATATAAAAAAAATTAATCTAGTATGAAAGTATTATAAAAATATAAGTATTTTATAAATTAAAAATTTATTAAATTTAATAATATTTTAATACGAGTTTATATATATTTTATTATTTACTAGCAGGCTATGCCCGCTGCGCTGGTCAATATTGCCAAATGAACCTTGGATTAAACTAAATGGTGAATTTGAACTTGTATTTTAAACAATATGGATCTTCAGCTTGACCTTGCACATTACTGAAAACGATGCGAACGCCATTGCGATATAATGTTATCTTAAGCGTTGGACAAAATTTAGCAATTAAGAAGTAATTGTTTTAGTTGATTATAAACAGCGCACTTATGGTCGGGTAATGAGACCGTTATGACAACAGGAATTAATACCTCTGTAACTAATCAACATATAATGAAATTGTATATACTAAGACCATTCCTAAAAGTCATGCAACAGGGCCACTTGTAACAAAATATGCTCTGTAGATTTTTTTTAAAAAGGCTAAACTTTCATAATCAGGTTCACTTAATTTTTGAACTTTTACTGTTGCTCTATAACTAAGTACCCTTGAACAATATGTATACACTAAAACCTTTCCAAAATTATTACCTAACTAATTGTGGTATATCCTACGAAAGTATTATAAACAATCGGAATGAAATACAAATTTCCGTTGTAAATATATAGTAGATGATGATGATGCGATTTTGTGTAATTGAATTCATAGTAAAGTTTTCGCTTCAAACAAAAACGATGCTTTCAACATTAAAGCTAATACACCAATATGTGAAGTATCCGATTACGGAAGGTTAACTTGAATTCTCAAGAGCAACTACTCAAAGAAAAGTGAATATGTGGCTTTTGTGATACTTTTATGTCAGCCGGGCGCAGGTAATAAATCAATAAAGATTACTTTCATAGCATATTCTTATTTTATTATTTTCATTTAAAACACAAACCTTTCACTCATTTCATTTAAAATGCATGCCTTATACTAATTTCATTTAAAAAACTGAAAAGATAAACAATAACAGGAAATAATGCCATAATTAAAAGCAAAAAAATATTTTTAATTTACATACGCAAAATGTAACTACTGCTACTGGGAATTTTATAAATGCTATCAGCGAGATGTGCGCACGGTTGTTATAAATGTGCCCATTTTTTCTTCTTATCGAGGAGCAATTTATAAATCGCACAACCTATGACCGGAAAAAATGGAAAAAGACTCTTGTAGATTCTTCGGATGACGGCATCTGACGCCATAACCTGAGTTTATATATATGAAAATAATTTTTAAGTCATTACAAATATTGCTTTCATACTTAAATATTTTCATTGGTGCTACTTGTTATCCCGTCGACCAATTTCGCCAAATTATATAAATCGCCAAACCATTCGCCAAATTATATAAATTAACATAATCTTTATTTTAAATAACGAAATAACAAATAAATTAGTGTAACATTAATAAAAATACAAATAAAACATCGAAATTAAAATCACTTGATGACGTAAACACGTGTAGTTTGTTTAAATTCAAGTGAATTTGATATTTACGATCAACCATTATTGGCATTTAATCTTATAATTTGACGATAGATTTTATAGACGGAATATCTAAGTAGTACCTTTTCCATTTTTGTTTTATAACGCTAAATTCTCAGTAATTTTTTCCCTTTTATTTTACATAAAATCACTATTTAAAAAAAAAAAAATTAAGATGCTTGCATTTTTATTTCAAACTCATAGAGCCGTTTTTATTATTTAGCCAAAAGGGTTGATTTGAATTTTTTCCGTTGCTAGAGTAACGGATGTAATGATAGATATTTTGAGGTTTAGATGCCAAAGACACCACCAAATTAGAAAAATATGAAATGTGTCATGAACTGTTGGACTTATAAAAATTTATTTGGTAGCATTCGATTCAGCATACAAAACTACATTAAAATATGCTATCATTTGACGCATAATTTTGATATTCGATTTTTCCCCCCTCCCCGTGGAAAAACCATTAGGGGTGACACTTTAGAAAATACTTTCTTAGCAGAAGTTTATGTCATAAGAAGTATTTTTACCACGATTTTCAAGATTTTAGGTTCAGTAGTTTGCGCTGTGCGTTAATTAGTCCCCTAATCCAGACTTTATTTTATATACTATATTAGATATGCGATTTTGCGGTGAATTGATGATCGAAAATTAGTCCAATATCATTTGAAATATTACATAACAGAGGAGAAAGTACGAAGAAAGACGAAGAAGAAAGGACGAATTACAAAAGATTTGTAATTTTTTTTTTTTCAAAATGTTGAATTTTTTCATAGTAATAACGTATTAAAACATAAATTTCCTTAAAAATTATCTTTATTTCCTAGATTTCGAATCT
Source organism: Maratus speciosus (assembly GCA_963932465.1). Taxonomy (NCBI): domain Eukaryota; kingdom Metazoa; phylum Arthropoda; class Arachnida; order Araneae; family Salticidae; genus Maratus; species Maratus speciosus. The sequence continues at coordinate 173,974,259 of OZ010794.1, read as the reverse complement.
GTGAATTTTCCTATAAATGAAATTGGCGATATCACTTGAGAAAATAGATAATATTTGCTTAAATAAAATGGGTAATATTCGTTGATCTGAGTTCGAGTTTATAAATATCACATGCTTTCGGAATTACGGCGAAAAACATTTTAAAAAGTATGAAATTATTTTACAATATGTATGTGTGGCAGAAATTCACACTGAAATTTAAGTATTCGATTCCATTTTTAAAATATTAACTGATATCTATATAAGTTACAATTGGATATGAAAATGTACTCAAAGAATGATCTCTTTCACCTAAAAAAACACCATTTGTGAGAACATCTTCAAGTTAATGTCACGCTTATGCATTTTTGGCTTAAAATCACATTGTTTGGCGACAAAAGAAAAATAAAAAATTGTAAAGAAACAAATAGTAATTACACATGTGACTCACAATTACATCTGCTTGTTTCTTCTATAAGTCACGTGATGGGACAGTTAGATATAAAAAAAAAGAAAAGAACAGAACAGAGAGAAAATGTCGTTAAAATTTCATCTAATCAAATTTTCAGATTCGTTTCCATATCTAACGCAAGCGATAAAGAGCCAAATATTGCATATCAGGTGTAATATTTCTTTTTAAATTAATTTTTAAGCATTACAAATATTTCTTTCAGGTTTTGATTAAATGTTTCCGTTTTTTAATATTATCACTCATTAAAACGGATTTTCTTCTTCTTTTTTTCTTTTTTTTTTCATTTAAATAAAATTATTAACAGTTTTTCTTTTATTTTTCGAGGTTTAATAGCCGTTTCAATTTTTTTTTTTTTTTTATATCAACGATGAATTTCGCCAAGAAATAAAATGGTAACCTTATCGCCCAAAATAACAGAATTTTCCGGCATAATTCTAAAACTAATATAGGTAGAATAATGTGTTATAGCTTAAAACCTTCCCTGAAACAATACCTATCTAACAGTATAGGTTCCGTAAAAATCCATGCAGTAGAACTCGAAATCTAGGCGTTCGGAACGAAATTTCCGTTTGGATTTTATATATATAATAGATAATAGAATAGATAATAGATTTTATATATATATAATAGAATAGATAATAGATTATGTGTTATAAACTATCTCAAAGTTTAAAACAGATCGCATTGTTAGATTTCCTAATTTTAACAATATCGCGTTATGTTAGTTCCACATTCCACCACCAGGGAGCGCACTCTATTCCCAACGAAAGCGTATCTGAACCAAACTCCTTCATGCAACCTTTCCGTAGATACATGAATCGGGCGGTTGGCGGTCTTAACCAATAATTTAAGATAATTGCTGAAATTACTACGAAAAATATTTTAAAGGGGCCCTACGCGGTCCCCTAATAGAGTTAGAGGAAATCCGAAGACGGCAAAATAATCGCGGGGAAAAGTTTGCTTGGGTGCTTCGGAGCTACTTTTGGCGCGAGATCTAAGCTCTACGACCAATAGGAGCCCAGATATTTAAGGAAATATGAAGTAACAAAGTCCAAAATAATAGAATTTTCCGTACCAATTCTATAACCAATCTAGGTAGAATGATGTGTTATAGCTTAAAACCTTCCCTGGAACGATACCTATCTAACGGTATAAGTTCCGTAAAAATCCATGCGGTAGAACTCGAAATCTCGGCGTTCGGAACGAAATTTCCGTTTGGATTATATATATATAATAGAATAGATAATAGAATAGATAATAGATTTTATATATATATAATAGAATACATAATAGATTATGTGTTATAAACTATCTCAAAGTTTAAAACAGATCGCATTGTTAGATTTCCTAACTTTAAAAATATCGCGTTATGTTAGTTCCACATTCCACCACCAGGGAGCGCACTCTATTCTTAACGAAAGCGTATCTGAACGAAACTCATTCATGCAACCTTTCTGTAGATGCATGAATCGGGAGGGTGGCGGTCTTAACCAATAATTTAAGATAATTGCTGAAATTACTACGAAAAATATTTTAAAGGGGCTCTACGCGGGCATCTAATAGAGTTAGAGGAAATCGGAAGACGTCAAAATAATCGCGGGGAAAAGTTTGCTTGGGTACTTCGGAGCTACTTTTGGCGCGAGATCTAAGCTCTACGACCAATAGGAGCCCAGATATTTAAGGAAATATGAAGTAACAAAGTCCAAAATAACAGAATTTTCCGTAATAATTCTTAACTAATCTAGGTAGAATGATGTGTTATAGCTTAAAACCTTCCCTGGAACGATACCTATCTAACGGTATAAGTTCCGTAAAAATCCATGCGGTAGAACTCGAAATCTCGGCGTTCGGAACGAAATTTCCGTTTGGATTATATATATACTAGAAAGGTAGCCCGTCAAAAATGACGGAAATTTAGATATAAAGATATATACAACTCATATGCAAGAATATGAGTTTCCTCGCTTGTTCCGTAGTGATAGATGAAAATAACACATTTTAAGAACGAAACACATTTATGAAAAACTGTGTGCAGTAGAAGACCTCTAATCTGCACAGTTTGGTTCCCAGTTTTGTGCACATTTGAGGCTTTTTGCGGCCATGTCTATTCAATCTTTGTTTACATTTTTTTTTAAATTCATGTGTTGGACAATTATGATTGTTAAGCCTTAAAAATAAATAAATTACAACTTGATGTAAGGTAAAAACAATTAAATTATCGTATACGATTTCATGTAATGGTATTATATGGTATTATATGTGTGTGCTTCACGACCTTTGTTACGACGTTGGCGAAATTGGCTGCAACTTGTCATAATCCTAATAGTGTGGGCCACTATAACAGAAAAGGGTACTTTTCGGTTAGCCGGGCGCCAGTGTTTTATATACATATTTATATACATACATATATGTAAATATACATATATATTTACATATATATATGTGTGTATATATACAATATTTATATATGTAAATATATGTATATTTACATATATGTATGTATATAAATATGTATATAAAACACTGGCGCCCGGCTAACCGAAAAGTACCCAAAAAAGTAACCAGTTTTTAATAAAATTTCTGATAAAAAGTAGTTTTCAAAAACTTGTGTAAAATTGCAGGCTGTTCTCATGTCATGTCAGTCCTAGGAATAATATTTGTAACACTGAAGAGTTTCCATGTATATGTGGAATTTAGAAAAGCTTCTCCAAAATAAAGGTCCTAAAATGACATTGTAATTCCTCTAACTTCAAATTTTAATCGGGTCCTGATGTTATTTACCGAAATCTAATAAAGTTATTTTGAATATTACAACAGAATTAAACAGTTAAACTTATTTAATTTAAACCCGCTGTTACTTCCCGATGTTATTTTTTAATATTAAGAAAGAAAATTATTTAAATTTTTCAAATCATGCATTTATAATTTTTTTCCGTCTTTAATAACTAAATATTGAAAAAATATGCTTTTGTTCTGAGGTCATAAATATGACAATAAAATAATGTAACTAAGAGACATTGCAAAATTAAATCTTTGTGAATTCAAATCATAAACAAACGATACCGCCACCATTTTACCTACTATGACGTCATAAGAATATTGTCCATGGATTGTTGGAGAACTTACTTTGTCAATGATTACCTCAATGATTTAATATTTTTTACATTTCACGATGAATGAATCACTGGTTTTTGTTTAGTTTTATGGAATGAGATATTTCAACTGAAGTTATCCAAGGATATATGTATTTTTAATCGAAATTAAAAACAATGCTTTGATCTCGAAATAAAAAGGACACAGATGTCATATTCGCCCCATATTGGCACGATTTTTTTCTGACGCCAATGTCATATACGCAACGGATACTTAACTGGCGCCAAAGTGTCGTTATTTTGCTTGATGTGGTAACCGAATTATGTTGTTTATGCTGTTGATGTTTTCGCCAAATTGGCAATCCAAAAAAATCGTGCCAATATGGGGCGAATATGACATTTGTGCCATAAAAAGTTTTAGTTTGTATAATTGGTTATTTCTGTTAATTATTTAGGTACTTTTCGGTTAGCCGGGAGCCAGTGTTATATTTACATACATATATACATATATATACACATATATGTACACACATATATACATATGTATGCCTATATTTATGTGTGTGTGTGTGCATATATATATGTACATATATGTGCATATATATGTATATATGTATGTAAATATAACACTGGCGCCCGGCTAACCGAAAAGTACCATTATTTATTTAGGTACTTTTCTATTATAGCGCATTTAAAAAAAAAAAATCTTGGCTCAATTCGGGCATTAGAAAATGATATGTGTTGCCAAAATATATAAACAGCTGTGAAAACAAATCTAATGAACTTTTGTTTTTGTTTATATATGCACTTATATACATAGAAAAATCGTTTTTAAATACATATAATATTTTTTTATATACAAATTACGGCACAGATTTCAGATATGCACCGGGATCCCTAATTGGCGTTAAAATGGTGTTATTTTGGTACACTATGGTAACCCGGCTATTGTTTTTTATTTATTAATAAATTGTTTATTTACTTTTTTTTTATTATTATATAAACTGTTTTGTTCTACAGTTATTAATCAAACTTTTATTTATGTATAGTTATTTCCTTTTCAAAATGATAGCAAATAATTAAAAAATATATAACTGGTATTCGAAAGAACTGGAACCCAAATTGGCGTCAGAGAAAAATCACGCCAACGCCGATGCGTATATGACATCTGTGCCAAAATTACTTCCGTTTCTTTATAAAAATGGGTAAATAGCTTTTTATATATTAAATAAATTGTATACATATATAAAAATTTGCTTGTGAGTATGAAGCAGTAAGTAGGTTGTCAGAAAATACGTTGGCAAACTTCTTTCTCGCCAAGAAAATTTTCTCCGAAGAATTGTACATAAGCGATGATTGCTGGAAATGCATTTTTAATTATGATATGTGCTTTTATGTTTCACTACATTTATGCATACTATACTGTGTGTTAAATGCAGGTTCATATGCAGGGCTACACAAAAGAATTCGTAAGGGTTACTGAATATGAGAGCAAATTGCTTAAAGGTGGTTTTTAAAGTAGTTATGCATTTTTACGCTGAACTGCATTTAGTTTACTAAGAAATGTTTGTAGAAAATAGGGCACAGATGTCATATTCGCCCCATATTGGCGCGATTTTTTTCGGTTGCCCATTTGGCGAAAACATCAACAGCATAAATAACTTAATCCGGGTTACCATATCAAGCAACATAAGGACACTTTGGCGCAAGTTAAGTACCCGTTGCCTATATGATATTGGCGTCAGAAAAAAATCGCGCCAATATGGGGCGAATATGACATCTGTTCCGAAAATAGATAAAATGATATACAGGGTCACGCAAAGAATTGGATATATAACCGTCTATGGATGATAATACCTGGAAATATGATTTCAGTAGTTTTAAGAGTTGTTTAAATTAAATTTTAGCTAAATAGTGGCATGTAATAATGGCACTATTGGCTAAGGACGGTGTTGAAATCAATTTTTAAAATTTTTTATGTGTTTTCTAAAATGTTTACTTAGTTATCTTATTTACCTTATTTCCTTAAATAACGAAGTTTTGTTAAAGCATTCAAGATGTGTTGGAAAGTGTTTCATAATTTATGCTTAACGCATGATTTTTCTTTCTTGTTTAGTCTTATTTTGCATTTATTTTATTCTTAATTTTTTAGTCTTATACTGCTTTATATACATTTTGGCACAGATGTCATATACGACCAATATTGGCGCGATTTTTTCCGACGCCAATTTGGCGAAAACATCAACAGCATAAACAACAACATCTGGGTTACCATATCAAGCAAAATAACGACACTTTGGCGCCAGTTAAGTACCTGTTGTGTATATGACATTGGCGTAAAAAAAAATCGCGCCAATATGGGGCGTATATGACATCTGTGCCGAAACGTTAATATTTAATGTTTAAACACTTCGCTCCCCCCCCCCCCTTGCATATAATACAAACTATGACACAGATAACGCTAAATAATAGACAGTTTGGTGGGGCTGTAGGGGCTTTGGCGTTCTTTAAAAAAAGCTTGGTGTAATTCGGGCATCAGAAAGTGAGATTTGGGTACTTTTCCGTTATACTGACACCATTGTCGCCAAGCGTAATAGTTGGCGCAAAATGAAAATCACGGGAATTGAAACATTTGAAAAATAAAAGAAAAAACATTGTCGATAGTAAAGTGAGCATTTGAAAAATATAACATTTGAAAATTACAGACTTTTACGAACTATTTCATTAAATCACAAATATATACTTAAAATAAGTGAACAAATAACTGTTATAAAATAAAGTAATAAAATAAAACTCATATTAAACTGCTGGCATAAAATTACAAATATCTTTTAGCATTTTGAAATAATTGGCACATTAGCATACATTTTGGCATCGTGTCCGTATAACGGAAAAGTATCGAGACTTTTTGTCAAATCATATAAAGAGCTATGAAAACAAACGATGAGCGTTTTTGTTTGTGTTATATATTTATTTTATATGTATATTATTGATGTTTTTTATGTACAAATTACATCTGTTTCTGTAAAAAATTAGAGAAACGGCTTTTTAATGTTAAATAAATCGTATTAGTATCGAAAAAAAATGCGTATGTATATAAAATGAAACAATGGATAGGTTCCCGGAAAATATGTTGCCAAATTTCCTTTTTCGCCAAGGCAGCTATACTGGAAAAGTACCTAAAGCACTTTAAAATCGCGCAGTTAATCGGTCACACAGTACAGCGTCGTCTATTGGCGGTTATTTTATTAGTAGCATCGGGAGGAAGTTGTAAAGATGTACTTTAAATTCTCACCCATACATTTTGAAAAAATATTTTTAAAGAGCGGAGTTTAAATTAAATTTCAGTGACCTCTTTTATCAAAGAATAATGGTTTTAAATGAGAATTTCGCCAAATTAGCCAGCTATCGCCAAGTTGGCTAACATTGGGCGCTACTGTGGTAACCCTGCATTAGTATTTTTCAACAATTGCTCATTTCAATGAGGCGGTCCTACCGGAATCGTGAGGGACACACAGAGACTTGGATTTTATATAAATAGATAATAGATAATATTTTGTCTTTGAATGTTGCACTCTGAGTTAAATACAAAAAAATATCTTTCAAATATTTTACATAATGAATACTTTTATCTTTCAAAGCATCCCGAAAAATCTGTGTTTTTTATTTTCATGAATTTATTTAATTTGTGTATATATTGGCGGTTTCCCCCACAAATTTCAAAAGGTAATATTTATGAACTCTTTATCACCTTATTTAATTGCAAAGTTTCTGCTATTAAATAAGACAATTTTTAGATATTGAATTAGCGGTAATGCGTCGGCTCACGGTCTTCAGATTAACCCCTTAACTGTCGCATTAAATTACAGTTTAAAAATTCAAATTGCTTATTAGCACCTTTTTTTTTTTTTTTTTTTTTTTTGAAAAAGAAATATTTACCTTATGTAATAGCAGGTGAAATGATACCATAATAAAACCAATTACACTGTTTTATAAAACTGGTGGGGATTAAACAAACTGAATAAAAGACACAGCCCGTGAATATCACGGGCGCGAGAATTAAGAGGTTAAAGACACCTTAGGAGCTACTACAAGCAAATGTGTAGAAATCTTATATATTTAGCAAAATTTTCGTCTCAAAATGTCCATAATGGACAGAACTTTAGCACATTAAGATTCACAGAAAGCATATTGTTTACATAAGTATTGTGCTGATTGATGAGTTTAGACATTAAATTTTGACGTAATTAATGAAAATGTGCATCAACAAATTTTTCAGAAAGACATGTTTTAAAAAAGTGGAACATATAAGTTAAAGTTTTTTTTAAATTATTTTAATTAATTTGTCTTTTAAAGTTTTGTATGTAACGGTTTGCACAAAATAAAATCTAAAACTGAATACAGTAGAGCGCCGATTATCCGAACAAGTTGGGACCGACCCTGGTTCGGATAAGCAAAAGTTCGGATGAATGGACAGATAATTTAAGGAATGTTTCTGACTTTACTAAAACCTTCATACCTTATCTAAGCTTAAGTTTGGCAGCACAAGTTAGTGCTGGCACGTTTATTTATTTTTATTTTTTTTATATATGTTTACCATTATTTTTTTTTTCTTTCCATATCATTTTCTCAACTCCAGAGATTATAATTTAACCTCTTCAGACCCCAGGATTTATTATTATATTTTTTTAAACTTCAGTTATGAATTTATATTAACAACCCGATAGCTAAGAAAGAGTGAAAAGCGAAAAAAATTAAAATTTATTTTTTGTACAGAAAATTCGATGATACATGGGGACCCAATAAGTACATTTTTTGACAGTTTGTTAGGATTTTTTATTTTACTTTTTTTTGCATTGCATTGAAAAAACAATGCTAAACGTGAAATAATTATACATTTAATAATTTTTTATTTCTAATGGACTCTACAAATGGTATCTTAACGTACTGAAAAACTGTTTACGCTTTCGTTTTTGTACATTTCGTGCATTTTTGCTGCAAGCCATTTTGATATAACATGTATCTCGCTAAAAAAGCACAATAAGAAACAAATTGCTATTTTGTTTAGTTCTGCTATCTATAAGGCTCCATACACACCAATTTCCTTTTTTTTAACATTATTTATATACGTGAGAAAAAATTGTAAAGATGTGTATCCTATAGGATACATCGGGTCTGAGGAGGTTAAGCAAAAAAGCTTTTGATTGTTGCTTACTTAAACGAAGAAATTCTTTTCAATGCTGCCCTATTTCTAATTCTTCTTAAATACGTTAGTTGAATACGATCAACGTTCTTCTGCCGTTCGAGCCATTTCATAGCTGTTTCCAAATATTCAAATGCTTCATTATGTGATGGACCTTGGTTATTTCCAGAGCATTCGTTTTCATTATCTACAATTTCTTTTTCATCATGAATCTCATCCACAATCTCATCATCATTTAAAATCTGATATCCAGGGTTATGTACTACTTCACTATCTAACCACTCGTTAATTTCATTTTCTTCATACCTTCTTCCCATCTCCTTTATTGTTTTACATTCCTCATTTCCTGATCCACTATCAGCTTTTTCTTCATTTAAAATTTTATTTCAAGCCAATGGATAAGTGGGAGTTCGGTTACAAAATTTTTTGGGGAGAAATAGGCTGTTCGGATGACTGTAAGTTCGGTTAAAAACATTTTTGAGAGAAATAGGCTGTTCGGATAGTTGGAAGTTCGGTTGATTGGAGTTCCGATAATCGGCGCTCTTCTGTACATGGATTAAAATCAACAGATTATAACCATATATATTATATATATATATATATATATATATATTGTTTCCCGTGAAAATTCACTAGACTATTTAACAAATTCGGAGCAAATCGAATCATTCTGCACGAAAAACACATTTATCTGAATTAAGGGGGGTGGACTAACCCCGTTTTTCCGCTTTATCCTTAACCAATGAACTCCCAAAACTAATCAGGGAAGTTCCTTAACATAATAAACCGGTATACCAAATTCGGAGCAAATCGAATGATTCTGCATGAAAAACCCATTTATCTGAATTAAGGGGGTGGACTAACCCCGCTTTTCCCCCTTTATCCTTAACCAATGAACCTCCAAAACTAATCAGGGAAGTTCCTTAACATAATAAACCGGTATACCAAATTCGGAGCAAATCGAATCATTCTGCACGAAAAACACATTTATCTGAATTAAGGGGGGTGGACTAACCCCGTTTTTCCGCTTTACCCTTAACCAATGAACCCCCAAAACTAATCAGGGAAGTTCCTTAACATAATAAACCGGTATACCAAATTCGGAGCAAATCGAATCATTCTGCACGAAAAACACATTTATCTGAATTAAGGGGGGTGGACTAACCCCGTTTTTCCGCTTTATCCTTAACCAATGAACTCCCAAAACTAATCAGGGAAGTTCCTTAACATAATAAACCGCTGTACCAAATTCGGAGCAAATCGAATCATTCTGCATGAAAAACACATTTATCTGAATTAAGGGGGGTGGACTAACCCCGCTTTTCCCCCTTTATCCTTAACCAATGAACCTTCAAAACTAATCAGGGAAGTTCCTTAACATAATAAACCGGTATACCAAATTCGGAGCAAATCGAATGATTCTGCATGAAAAACCCATTTATCTGAATTAAGGGGGTGGACTAACCCCCCTTTTCCCCCTTTATCCTTAACCAATGAACCCCCAAAACTACTCAGGGAAGTTCCTTAACATAATAAACCGGTATACCAAATTCAAAGAAAATTGAATGATTCTGCATGAAAAACCCATTTATCTGAATTAAGGGGGTGGACTAACCCCGTTTTTCCCCCTTTACCCTTAACCAATGAACCCCCAAAACTAATCAGGGAAGTTCCTTAACATAATAAACCGCTATACCAAATTCGGAGCAAATCGAATCATTCTGCATGAAAAACACATTTATCTGAATTAAGGGGGGTGGACTAACCCCGTTTTCCCCCTTTATCTTTAACCAATGAACTCCCAAAACTAATCAGGGAAGTTCCTTAACATAATAAACCGGAATACCAAATTCAAAGAAAATTGAATGATTCTGCATGAAAAACCCATTTATCTGAATTAAGGGGGGTGGACTAACCCCGTTTTTCCCCCTTTACCCTTAACCAATGAACCCCCAAAACTAATCAGGGAAGTTCCTTAACATAATAAACCGCTATACCAAATTCGGAGCAAATCGAATCATTCTGCATGAAAAACACATTTATCTGAATTAAGGGGGGTGGACTAGCCCCGTTTTTCCCCCTTTATCCTTAACCAATGAACTCCCAAAACTAATCAGGGAAGTTCCTTAACATAATAAACCGGTATACCAAATTCGGAGCAAATCGAATCATTCTGCATGAAAAAGCCATTTATCTGAATTAAGGGGGGAGGGGGTGGACTAACCCCGTTTTTCCCACTTTATCCTTAACCAATGAACTCCCAAAACTAATCAGGGAAGCGCCTTATCACAGTGAACCTAGGAAAAAATTTTGAAGCAAATCGGATGTTTCTATCAAGAGTTATCGCGTTACGTACATACGTACATACATACATACATACATACAGAACGGGCGGGCACATTAGCTCTCAGGCTTTGATAGCCTGTGAGCTAAAAAAAGAGTTGTATATTGTAGAGATCATATTACCTTAAAATGAGTAGATTCATATTTCAAAAAGATTGATATATATGTATATGTAATTTAAATATTTCTGATTATAAAAGAAAATTAAGCATTTTTTTGTTAGCAATAAAATCTTATTATCTTGACATTTTAAGAGACTAGAGCTGTTTAATCACCAAAATATTGATTTTTCAAAAAAATATATATGAAAGAACATTATAGTAGTTTGTTGCATTTTAAAACATTTTGCATAGAAATATTTCTAGTTTTACGTAAGTTATGACTAAAAAAATGCGTCCACCATTTTACTGCAAACAATGATTTAAAAGACACTTTTAAAGATATTTTTCTCAGGAAGATAAAAACCATTTTTTTTTAATTGCGCACAAAAGATGTATTTTAGATTAGTTAATATTTTTGCAAGCAATCTTTAAGAATTTAGATATTATATCTACAACTTAAGATTGGATTTTAATTTGTACATAATTTAGGAAAATTTCTATTTAAAAATTATTGTTGAAAATATTGTACCCATTAAGATTATCTGTTTTTGTGCCTAGAATTACAAACGAACTTTGGTTCAGTTTTAATATAATTATTGCGTTGCAGGTTTTATAGCGAGAACATAGCCAATAGTATTTATTTAGAATTTTTTTTTATCTTGCTGAAATTCAGAACTGAGCATTGGCTCTATGCGACTCCTATATCATCCTTTACATTTCCCACTCTAAATGATTTTCGGGCTCAGGTTCTTTCCTAACGGAAGTGCTTGATTGAGTACTTGATTGATGAGTTTTCGGAGAATCCGGAAAGTACGGTTTTGATTATCGCTTTCTTTTCGGTATACACCATTAATTTTCCATTTCCTCACACTGGTTTGATGGAACGTTTATTGATATTGGTTATTGATCAGTAAAGGCTTAGCAAAGATTATAGCAAAAACCAAGGTTGCCAACAATTAATCTTTGATGTCTTTTAACTATCGCTCGGTTTTTATTGCGCATAGAAAAAGATAATATAATCTGGACAACATGGAGATTCAAAAAAGAGGTAAAAAGAGACATAGAGAGTTACAAGATAAATTGTCTGTAATCTAGCGCCGGTAACTCATATATATATATAAATAATTCAGAGACATAAAACTCAAAAGAGAAGAAAAGTTAGAAAAAAAAAAATTTTTTTTCAAAAAAGGGCTACAAACTTTGTAATATTTTCTTAAAATAAAAAATCTTCATAAAAAAGACTAAATTCAGGGGATCACCACATTTTCAGAAGATATGCCTAAACAAATCCTAAAAAAAAAAAAAAAACTTATTTAAGATTATTTATTTCACTTAAATTATGATTTTGACATTTTTTAAACAATATTATTCTTCGTATTATTGTTGTTTATTAAGTTTATTTTAATTTAATGTCAAATCATTTAAATCTAGAAGTTAGGCGTATCTGAAGCTTTTTACGGTTTTCATATAAAAATATATACCGGTAAATAAGTTATATTTTAATCAGAAAAAGAAAAGTTAAGAAGAAAAATTACTAAAAAGACAAAGATTTTATAGGGGAAATGAAGCTTGATTAACTTTGTCAAGTTAACTTATGTTATTTTTTATGTAATAAAAGACAATTTAGAAATAATTCCATTAAGAGAAAAAGTGCAAAATGCAGTGAATTTTATATATAAAAAAAATTGAAATTACTTTGTTATTTTTTTCAAATTCTGGATCAATCTTTATAATAAATGTACAGTCGTAAAAAAAAAAAAAAAAAAAAAAAAAAAAAAAAAAAAAAAATTAAACAGCCCCCACAAAATAAGCAATAAATTATCATAGCAGAAAGTTGTTGGTGCCAAACTATCGGAAATAAAGTCTACTGTTAAATAATGTATATAAATTTTGCTTAGGGGGCTATATGTATGTATATGAAAACAAACTCAATCTTTCTTTGTTTTTTGTTTTGTTTTTTTAAGCAAGTCACAATTTTGACACCATAAATAAATTCTACACCACTTAATTAGTCTAAAAACGAATTTTCATGAAATTCGCACTATAGTTTCAGGGAAATTATTTATTTTAAAATAAGCATATTTGGAAGGCTGTATCAAAATTTTAAATTACACATAATACAAGAGTAATAATAATAATAATAATAATAACACACGTATACAAAAATGAAATTTTTAATATGAACACCCAAAATTGACATTATATTTGTATTAATTAAAAAACTGCCCTAGAATACCAAACACAAAGTCAATGTTAAATTCATTTTTAACACTTTCCAACAAAGTTGAAAAGTGTTTATGCAATCGGTTTGTCTGGCCGTCTGTCCGTCTGTACGCGCTCTAACTCGCGTAAATATACTCGGATCGTTCTGAAATTTTTGTATGTTAGTGACTTCTACCATAGCACGAACCCTATTTCAAGTGAAGTTTGTAGCATGTTTAGTTCATTTACAGGGACAGTCAAAAGTTTTCCGTTACATTACGGCCTATGGGAAAAAATCGTTTAAAATGATTTTCAATGATGTTACATGCTTTCAAACATATTAAAATTGATATGCATTTATCAAATGCACTAAAATATGCATTCCTCAGAATATGCGGTGCAAAGAATAATTATAATAATAATTTACAGGGCCACACAAAAGATCTCCGTTACATAATGATATACGTGTGGAGGGAATTTTTTCCGGCATATTTTAATTATGTTAAATTATTTCATGTGTAATGAAATTGATATACGTCGCTGAGGTTTACTACTACTTATTTCAAGTATAATAAGAAGTGCATAGCACTTACAGGGACGCAAAAAAGATTTCAGAAACGATGTTGTATCCGAAGTACTGTACGGTAGCAATGATTGCTGGAAATGCATTTTTAATTATGTTATGTGCTTTTATGTTTCACTATATTTATGCATTGTATATGGTGTGTATAAATGCTGAAATTCATATACAGGGCTACACAAAAGATTTCGTAATGGTTACTGGGTATGATTGTAAATTGCTTAAAGGTGGTTTTTAAATGGGTTATGCATTTTTATGCTGAACTGCATTTTGTTTACTAAGAAATGTTTGTAGAACATAGATAAAATTATATACAGGGTCACGCAAAGAATTGGATACATGACCGTCTATAAATGATAATTTCTGGAAATGTGATTCCAGTAGTTTTAAGAGTGTTTTACTTTGAATTAAAGTTTAGCTAAATAGTGGCGTGTAACAAAGGTACTAGGTTAACTATAGGGTTGTACAAAAGTATACAAGTATGTTTCCATCTATTAGTATAAATTGCTGAAAGAGAAATTTCAACCTGTTATTCGTTTTCTTGCTAAACTAAATTTCCCCATTATATAACATATATATCAACCTGCAGATCAAATACAGAGCTGTTCAAAAGAATTGGAATACATATTTGCTATGGATGGTAACTGCTGAAATCAGTTTTTCAAATGTTTTATGCGTTTTCTAAAATGTTTACTTAGTTCTCTTATATACCTCATTTCCCTAAATAATGAAGTTTTGTTAAAGCATTCAGGAAGTGTTGGAAAGTGTTTCATAATCTATGCTTAACGCATGATTTTTCTTACTTGTTATAGTTGTAAACAAAACTGCAATTCCTGTAGTTTCTTTTAATTTTAACTCGAAAACCACTTAATGGAATGAGCTGCAATTTTGGATTCGGATATTTGAAGCTTCTAATAATCTTTTTCTCTTAATTTTTTCAAATGTTACATAGTATAATATTTTTTATCATATTTTTAAAAATATTTTATGTATTCCGTAATAAATATTCGAAAAAAAAATATGTACCATAACGTATAAAATTAGATGGATTTGTAATTTTTTTTTTGGTCTATTGCAGCAGGCTGATATACTTAGTATTAACATTTATTTCTATTTACCTCTAAAATTGTTCAACTAAGTGAAAAAGACAAAATATTGAAAAATTTAATTTTTTATTTAAATTTTTATAATTTTCAGACAAGCACTCTATTAATTTAAAAATAAAAAATCTATTATGTATTTAATTTAAAAAAACCTCATACAATTTATAATTAAAAAGTGGAAGCTTTTTTTCTTTTTTTTTTCATGTTTTTTATAATCATTGGGGAATGATTTAAAAATGTATATGAATGTGTATACACTTGGTGTTGCAACCAGAGCTGTGGAGTCGGTGCGAAAAATGGACGACTCCGACTCCGACTCCGATTCCTATTCCGACTCCGGGATGACTGCACTAGTACTCGGGCTGGGGTACTAATGTTGTCTGTTGATTTAAATAATGATAGAATATAAGAAAAATAAAGCTCAAATCTCACTATTTCGGCATTGATGATCTTTTTTAGAGGGCTGCATGGGTCGTAATTTCCGGGCCTGGCCCGGTTCATTTATATTTTCACAGTTCATGACCCGGCCCGTACAAAATCAGTGAAATCAGGCCCGGCCGGGGCCGTGAAAAAATTAATTAAATGACTCAATTTCTACAAAAAAATCTAGGTTTTTCTAAACATACAGTTAAGATTCTTTTAAAGAATCTGAATGCATACTGCATGCATATTTATGGGATAATTTTACAGTATATTTTAAAATTAGTATGTATTCGCAAGACGGAGAATACAGAATAGCAACATTAATGATTACTTATAGAGTATTAGATGTTTCAACATTTAAATAAGGATTCATTAAAAAAATAATGTAGTTCAGAATAAATGGAAAAATGGTGGGTTAAAAACATGATAACTTTTGAATCTGTATAACAAAAAGCAGATTTCTAAAAATATTTCTTTGTCATTTAATAAGGCTTTTATCAAATACCAAAGGAGCTACTTTCTGATACATTTCTGAATTCATTTCTTTTCGGAAACGCATAAGATTGGTGCCGGTCTTCTTATGCAGAAACTTTACGTTATTACGTTATCCATTTTTTGATAAAGACAACACATCTTTGAGAAAATACTGTCAAAATTAAAGTTTTTAATCGAATTTTCAGAAGCGATAGCACGGGAAAGGATAAAAACCTGCAGTCTCGTGACAAGAATCTCTTATATTTTATTAATTTATTTAAAAAAAAGGAAAACACTGTTCGATTCCAAATCTCTTCAATAGTCATTAAAATAACATTTTAACAGTCATTAATGGCCAATTAACATAAATTGTCTTATTTCTACTTACACGACCTGTTTGAAAAATTCCCTTCATTTTCCGGGCTTTGGGTCCTTCCAGACCTTTGTACCTCTGGTTCTATCCGCAAACCCCAAAAATATGAGGGAAGTACTTATTTATATACTACTAGGGGGCTCCGCCCCCTACAAGCTACGCTCGCCAACCCCCGTTCAAGCACACCAAAATCCAAAAAGCACGCTAATTTGATCGGCTTTAAAAATATTGAATAAAAATTAAAAAAAAAAAAAAAACAGTAGCGATCTCTCTGTACACAGGTTTCCATTCGTTTTCCTTGGATTGGGACTTTTAAGACCAAATCTGCTACTGTTAAGAGATACAATGTCTGTTTTCGTATTTAATTAAAAAATTAGTTAAACATTGGAAAATAAGCTAATGTAAAATGAATTAAGTAAACAGTGTCATTGTCTCCCGGTATTTTTTAACTGCGCTATAAGATAGTTCTTTTAAATAATTCATTTTAAATGTATCGTTTCAAATCTGACGTAATTTACACCAAAGTTTTATTTCTCTTATTAATATTCACGTGAAAATACTTTTGTTGTTAGAAGGAAATATTATTTTCGCTGTCTTCGAATTCACGATAATAGTTGAAAAGATTATCTCAAAATATCTCACGCAAATATATTTTTCAATTTAAACTGTTTTGCCATATTTTTGGGGCATTTTAAATACGACGTAATTTCCTCCATTTACAAGTTTTAATGCATAATAATGATTTTTTTATTTTAAGATTTTGTTTCTCAAATTCAAGGTTCTTATGACGTAATTTTCCTGCTATTAACATGTAATCATTTAATTCTAATTTTAAAGTTTTTTATTTGTTTGTAAGAGTCACGTGTAAATAAATTTTTAATTTGAAGTAAACATTATTGCTTGCGCATTTTATACAATTGGCAACAGTTTAAATTAATAACATTTTCTAAATTTTGTAAAAAATATCTCTCGAAATGCTGAAAATTTGAATTTAAAATAGAAATAAAATCTCAAAAAATGGGTCTAATAAGAAAAATAAATGCAATATGCACACCGGGAACTTATAACGTATAAAATGATCTAAAAATGATTAAATTCTCTTGTATAGCTTTTGCTCCAATAAAACTTTTTTAATAGAACGATTTTGTATCACTTTAGCATTAAATACCTTAAAATAATTCTTGGATTTGAAAACTGTCTGCATCAGCGTGTTTATCAAACATTTCTCTATAATACCGCCGATTTTCATATTTTTGTATGCAACAGTTTTTTTAATAACAACGATGAAAGCATACTTAAGCATTCAAATTGGATGCCGATCTACCCGGAATATCTACGCAGATTTTCATTGGTCCATTTCCAAATCAAAACTTTTTATATATATATAGAAGGAAATGTAAAATATCTACTACAGTTATGAATTAAAACAGTTTTCATCTACTTTGTATATGGGCCATACATACCTACCCTTGTATCTACTTTGTACACTGCAGTAAATCGGTCATCTTTAACTTCAGTAGCCTGATATAGTCCACAAATAACAATAACAATTCATTTTATAGATTTCAAATTGCATATAATTAGTTTAATTAGGGTTTCGTTCATCTGACGAAACCCTATTCGTCTCGCTCATCTGTCTGTCCGTCACAGAGCCCGTCCTCAGAAACTATACATGTTGGAGACATGAAATTTTGGGTACTTATAGCTGAACACCTCACATCATACGACAAATCATAAAATTTTGAAAATGTCGTACGTTTAACCCTTTGGGGTCCCACATGTGTATTTTAAACAATTCTTTCCAAGTGAGCCCCTAATTATGTTGGAGGCGTGAAATTTTGCATACTTATAGCTCAACAACTCAGATCACACGTCAAATAATAAGTTTTGAAAAAGTTTTATGTTTAACCCTTTCAACTCCAGCTTGTGTATTTTAAGCAATTCTTTCTAATTGAGACCCTAATTAAATTGGAGATTTGAAATTTTGCATACTTATTGCAGAACACCTGAGGCCAGGCGGCAAATCATGAAATCTTGAAAAAGTCTTACGTTTAACCCTTTGAGCTAGCACATATATATTTTAAGCAATTCTTTCTAAGAGAGCCCCTAATTAAGTTGGAGACATGAATTTTTGCATAGGTATAGCTGAATGCCTCAGACCACACGGCAAATCATAAAACTTTCAAAAAGTCTTATGTTATTTACCCCTCTGGGCTCTAACTTGTGTATTTTAAGCAATTTTTCTAACCTCCGCCCTTTTCACCCGGGGAGTATTTTTCCAACTTTTGCCGACACCCTTTGACCATTCTTTCATATTATGCACCATAGCCTTACATATTTTAGTCCCACTTTTTACCGCCAGGGCGCCTTCTTATCTCGGGTGCTATCGGTCCAATCCCCTCGACTAATATATCTGCGGATAGTATGTAAAACGTATTTTCGTTCGGATAGAGGTTTGTTTAGAATCAAGTGCGCCCCCTGGTTGTGAAATGTGGAACTAACAGATTTTTCAAAAGGATAAAATATTTTGAAAGGAATATTAAACGAAACCCTCTGTACGATCTGTGATCACACTTACCCACTTGTTTCATTTTTAAGATGTGTAACAAAAAAATCTAGTGTCGGAGTCGACTTGTTTTTTAGCGATTCCGACTCCGACTCTTTTTCTCAAAAATTGGTCCGACTCCGCAGCCCTGGTTGCAACTCAATCATTTTGGGGAAGAGAATAATCCTTATTAAAATTTCGGACTGCCATCGGCCCGTCCCGAAGGAAAAACTTCAGCTCATTTTCCATTTTATGCTTTTGTAGCAGTTTTAGTTTGATTAAACCTTGGCAATTGTAACCAAGAGTTGAAGTCCTTCTAATATACGGCTTTACCTTTCGGGTGCTTTATTTTACGTAGATTTATTTTCCAGAGTTTTATATTCGGGTTGTTTATTTAATTGTGCTTCTTTTTTTGCGGTGTTACATAATTTAATAGTCAACTCTATGGAGCAATTTATTATAAATATCCAGTCAAATATCGTAAAAATTCAGAAAGATATCGGCGTTAGAGTGAGCTAATTTTTAGTTGTTCTGTAAAAGCAGCTGAATGATAAGGGATTTTCCTCAAATTGTCATTTTTTATTAACTGAGTTTTAGAAAAAAAGTTAGTATTTAGTGACTATCAACGAGTAGATTTGGAAAAAATGCTTCGATTTTGATACTTCTTTTGACCGAATCTAGGAAAAAAAGTGAACGGAAAAAGCGTGACAGGAAAAAAAGTGACAGAAAAAACAAGAGCGGAAAAAGGTGACAAGGAAAAAACGTGACCGGAAAAAACGTGACAAGGAAAAAAAGTGACCCGAAAAAACATGACACGGAATTTATAAATATTGAACTTATTCATAAAGAATTACTAAAAACTAACAAAGTAACAAATGTCTGATATATTCAATACAATGTTGCATCTTATAAATTTATTTTCATAAGTTACTTTACCATTATGCATTGGGAAATCAACAGAGATTTGCCTACTAGGGCGTGCTGAAATAAATATTTTGTTAAAAAAAAATAGATCCCCCCCCCCTTCCCTCTGCTCTTTCTTTTTATAATTGTTGCTTGCAACTTTTTTTAAGTCTTCCCACCCTTGAAGAACAGTTTTGTGAGCAAATTTTATTAAAATTAGACCTATTTCTTTTAATAAAACGATTATTTTTAATTTTATATGATAATGTTATTAATACCTTAATAAATAATTTTTTAACTGACAAAACTAAGCTTTTTTGCATTTGTCTTTTATTATTTTCTTTTAATTACCTTTTTCCTCCATCTTTCCCAGAAAGTAAGTTTAATCATTTTTTTTATCTTAGTTTTATTATTAATTACTAGGGGGCTCGGCCCCCTACGAGCTACGCTCGCCAACCCCCGTCCAGACACAGCAGACTCTAAATGC
Organism: Maratus speciosus; assembly: GCA_963932465.1. Classification (NCBI taxonomy): domain Eukaryota; kingdom Metazoa; phylum Arthropoda; class Arachnida; order Araneae; family Salticidae; genus Maratus; species Maratus speciosus. The sequence goes on along the minus strand of OZ010794.1, from coordinate 173,953,979 downwards.
ACGCTAATTTTATCGGCTTTAAAAAGATTTCGAAAGATTGAATTATAATTTAAAAAACAGTGGCGATCTCCCTATAAACGAATTTCTATTCATTTCTCTTTGATTGGGGAATTTTAACGCCAAATCCGCTGCGGTACTACTTGATTATCCTGTCGACCAATTTCGCCAAATTATATAAATCGCCAAACCACTCGCCAAATTATACAAATTGATATAATTTTTATTTTAAATAACGAAAGAACAAATAAATTCGTACAACATTAATAAAACCACAAATAAAACGTCGAAATAAAAATAACTTGATGACGTATACACGTGTAACAACATTTCAAAATAAGCTAATATAAAAGGAATTAAGTAAAGAGAGTCTTTGTCTCCTGGTATTTTTTAACAAAGCGAAAAGAAAGTTCTTTTAAATGAGACATTTTAAATTAATTCTCAAAATATCAAATAAATGTCTAGCGCAATTTCTAAATTTAAACTTTTTTGCAATATTATTTTGTGTTCATTTTATGTAATAACTATAATGTGACGTAAATATGACGTAATTTCTCCCAAGACTTCTAACGCATGTTAATGAATTTATTATTTTACAATAGCCTTTCTCTTTTAAAATTCACGTGTATACTTTTTATGACTTAATTTTTAATAAGTTCCTGCTTTTTATACGTAATTATTTAATTCTAATTTGAAAGTTTTTTTTCCTGTTTATAATAGTCACGTGTAAATAAATTTTTAATTTGAAGCAAACATTATTGCTTGCGCTTTTTATACAGTTGGCAACAGTTTAAATTAGTACAATTTTCTGAAATCTGTAAAAAATATCTCTTATTTAAAATAGAAATAAAACCTGAAAAAATGAGTCAAAATAAAAAAATTAATGCAATCTGCACTCCGGCAAATTCTAACGCATAAAATGATCTAAAAATGATTACACTGCCATGTATAGTTTTTGCTGCTATAAAACTTTTTTAGTGGAACGATTTTGTCCAACTTTAGCATTAAATAACTCTTAAAATAATTCTTCGATTTGAAAACTGTCTGCATCAGCGTGTTTATCAAACATTTCTGTATAAAACCACCGATTTTCATATTTTTCTATGCATTATTTTTGTTAATATTAACGAAGAAAGGCCTCCGGTCACAAAAAAATCAAAACCGGCGGCGGCGGCGGCGGCGGCGGCGGCGGTGACAGCGGTAGTTACTTTTTTTTAGAATAGAGAGATATTAATAGTTTTAAATCTCAGTAACTTTAAATATAAAATAAAAAAGCAGATAAAGGATAAATTTCAGCTTATAGCTAATATTAAATATAATGATAAACTGAATAGATAATTTGTATTGAGTTTATTTTAAAGTAGAAATTTGTAATTTACTAGGGGGCTCGGCCCCCTACGAGCTACGCTCGCCAACCCCCATCCAGACACCGTAGACTCTAAATGCACGCTAATTTGATCGGCTTTAAAAAGATTTCGAAAGATTGAATTACAATTTAAAAAACAGTGGCGATCTCTCTATAAACGGTTTTCTATTCATTTCTCTTTGATTGGGGAATTTTAACGCCAAATCCGTTGCGGCACTACTTGATTATCCCGTCGACCAATTTCGCCAAATTATATAAATCGCCAAACCACTCGCCAAATTATACAAATTGACATAATTTTTATTTTAAATAACGGAAAAACAAATAAATTAGTACAACATTAATAAAAATACAAATAAAACGTCGAAATAAAAATAACTTGATGACGTAGACACGTGTAACAACATTTCAAAATAAGCTAATATAAAAGGAATTAAGTAAACAGAGTCTTTGTCTCCTGGTATTTTTTAACAAAGTGAAAAGAAAGTTCTTTTAAATGAGACATTTTAAATTAATCGTTTTTCATCTGACGTAATTTTGACCAAACTATTCTTTCTCTTTTTAATATTCACGTGAAAATACTTGTGTTAGAAATTAAATATTATTTGCGCTTTCCTAACAAAAATAGTTGAAAAGTATCCTCTTAAAATATCAAATAAATGTCTAGCGCAATTTCTAAATTTAAACCGTTTTGCAATATTATTTTGTGTTCATTTTATGTAATCTGTAATGTGACGTAAATATGACGTAATTTCTCCTATTTAAGACTTCTAACGCATGTTAATAAATTTATTGCTTTACAAATTCCTTTCTCTCTTAAAATTCACGTGTAATTATAGTTTTTATGACATAATTTTTAATAAGTTCCTGCTTTTTGTACATAATTATTTAATTCTAATTCCAAAGGTTTTTTTCTGTTTATAATAGTCACGTGTAAATAAATTTTTAATTTATTTACATGTATAAATATTTTTTTTTTTGAAGCAAACATTATTGCTTCCGCTGTTTATACAGTTGGCAACAGTTTAAATTAATATCACTTTCTAAAATCTGTTAAAAATATCTCTAGAAATGCTGAAAATCCGAATTTAAAATAGAAATAAAACCTCAAAAAATTAGTCAAAATAAAAAAAATTAATGCAATCTGCACTCCGGCAAATTCTAACGCATAAAATGATCTAAAAATGATTAAATTCCCATGAACAGTTTTTGCTCCTATAAAACTTTTTTAGTGGAACGATTTTGTCCAACTTTAGCATTAAATATCTCTTAAAATAATTCTTCGATCTGAAAACTGTCTGCATAAGCGTGTTTATCAAACATTTCTGTATAATACTACCGATTTTCATATTTTTGTATGCATTATTTTTCTTAATATTAACGAAGAAAGACCTCCGGTCACAAAAAATTCAAAACCGGAGGCGGCGCGGCGGTGACAGCGGTAGTTACTTTTTTTTAGAATAGAGAGATATTAACGTTAATAATTTAATAAATTAAGAATAAATTGAATTAAAGAATATATTTAATAAAACATTAATTTAATTTTTATATTAAAATTACTAACTATTTTAATAATTAATTAATAGCAATTATTCATCAATTAAAGTTTTTAATCAAAAGTTTTTATTTATTATCCCCCCCCCCCTCCCAAAAAAATGAAAAATCAGTCAAAAATTTAAGTCTAAGTAATTGTTTTGTTGACTGATGGTATTATTATTAATTAATAATAATAATAATAATGTAATATTGTACAAAAATTAAAAATATTTTTTAACGATGTTAGGTGATGTTATTGTCCAGATGTAGAATTAGATTTTTATTTTTTTAGCACAGTTATAGTTTGCAATTAAAAAAAAACTAGATATTATTAATTATATTTAAATAGCAAGAAAATATTATAAACTAAATACTAAATAAATAAACAACATATTTATCCTCAGAATCATTATCATTTTTATATAATCTAATGACATTATAGTAAACGAAAATTAAAAAAAAAAAATATTATATTTGCATTACCCTGTAATTATTATATAGCTCATGTAATATTTTTTAAACAAGTAATTGATAAATTAATTATATAAACAATTAATAATTGAAATAATTTTGAATTGTTACTAATAAATACGTCAATAAAAACAATTTAATTTTTGAGATTTTGTTAGTAACTAGGGGGCTCGGCCCCCTACGAGCTACGCTCGCCAACCCCCGTCCAGACACCGCAGACTCTAAATGCACGCTAATTTTATCGGCTTTAAAAAGATTTCGAAAGATTGAATTATAATTTAAAAAACAGTGGCGATCTCCCTATAAACGAATTTCTATTCATTTCTCTTTGATTGGGGAATTCTAACGCCCAATCCGCTGCGGTACAACTTGATTATCCTGTCGACCAATTTCGCCAAATTATATAAATCGCCAAACCACTCGCCAAATTATACAAATTGATATAATTTTTATTTTAAATAACGAAAGAACAAATAAATTCGTACAACATTAATAAAAACACAAATAAAACGTCGAAATAAAAATAACTTGATGACGTATACACGTGTAACAACATTTCAAAATAAGCTAATATAAAAGGAATTAAGTAAAGAGAGTCTTTGTCTCCTGGTATTTTTTAACAAAGCGAAAAGAAAGTTCTTTTAAATGAGACATTTTAAATTAATTCGCAAAATATCAAATAAATGTCTAGCGCAATTTCTAAATTTAAACTTTTTTGCAATATTATTTTGTGTTCATTTTATGTAATAACTATAATGTGACGTAAATATGACGTAATTTCTCCTAAGACTTCTAACGCATGTTAATGAATTTATTATTTTACAATATCCTTTCCCTTTTAAAATTCACGTGTATACTTTTTATGACGTAATTTTTAATAAGTTCCTGCTTTTTATACGTAATTATTTAATTCTAATTTGAAAGTTTTTTTCCTGTTTATAATAGTCACGTGTAAATAAATTTTTAATTTGAAGCAAACATTATTGCTTGCGCTTTTTATACAGTTGGCAACAGTTTAAATTAGTACAATTTTCTGAAATCTGTAAAAAATATCTCTAGAAATGCTGAAAATTTGAATTTAAAATAGAAATAAAACCTGAAAAAATGAGTCAAAATAAAAAAATTAATGCAATCTGCACTCCGGCAAATTCTAACGCATAAAATGATCTAAAAATGATTACACTGCCATGTATAGTTTTTGCTGCTATAAAACTTTTTTAAAGGAACGATTTTGTCCAACTTTAGCATTAAATAACTCTTAAAATAATTCTTCGATTTGAAAACTGTCTGCATCAGCGTGTTTATCAAACATTTCTGTATAAAACTGCCGATTTTAATATTTTTGTATGCATTATTTTTGTTAATATTAACGAAGAAAGGCCTCCAGTCACAAAAAAATCAAAACCGGCGGCGGCGGCGGCGGTGACAGCGGTAGTTACTTTTTTTTAGAATAGAGAGACAATATAGCAGCTTCCAACAACAACTGCAAGGAACCGAAATGGCTAGGAATCGAAATGGCATCAGGACCAAAACGGCGGGACTAAAATATCCTGTTTCCTAATTTACATACATCAAAAATCAAGTAGTGATGTAAATATGCATTTTCATATGCGAATATGCGGGACTTTTCTCAATATTTGCATTCTTAAACATCGACGGAAAATATTTGTATTCCCGTTCGCGATTGTCAAAAATCAAGTAGAGCTGTAAACAAGCATTCTAGTATGCAAATATTCCACTCCATTTTTCAAAATTCGCATTTGTAGACATTGACTTAAAATATTTGTATTATTTATAACGGTTCCATACCGGACAAAGTACAAGCAGCACCAAACGGTCCCGTTTTTTCAGTGTCCCGTTTTTTCCTTGTCCCCTTTTTTCCGGCCACGTATTTTCCTTGTCACGTTTTTCCGCTGTTGTTTATTTTGTCCCCTTTTTTCCTGTCACGTTTTTTCCGGTCACTTTTTTTCCGGTTACCCTTTTGATCATGGTATAGGCTCTTTCTGGTGGTTATCCAAGAAGAACTAAAGCATCAATAAAAAATGAAATAAAAAAAATTAATTAAAATTGACAATTTGTGGGCAATTCCTTATCATTCAGCTAGTCTAATCTAACTTGCTATCCAATCTAATTTGCTATATCAAAAAATGGATGAAACAGAAAATTTCATTTTAAATTATTTTAGTACAAAATAAATTTTAACACAAAGAAAGTAGTTATAAGGATATTATCAATTGGATATAGACAAACAAAGCCAGAAAATCTCTCTTTCCATTTGTTAAAAAAATTTAGATACTATAAGCAAAAGAGCATGTCATATTCTTTATTGCTTCTCAGTTTCTTTGATAATTTATCCTCCGTGTTATCTGTCTTAATTAATATATATTTTTGAGAAAAATCTAGAATTAAGTTTAACAACCTTAAAGAAATTAAAACATGTGTATCTAAAATTGTATGTTTAAGTGTATATTTAAATATACTTTTAATAAATTGCATTACTTTTTTATGATGAATTTAAATGGGCATTTTCAGATACTTTCATTTGTTATGGAATAAATAATACTAAAAGTAATGAAAAAAATTTGAAATAAAAGAGACAACATGATATACGAGCGGCTATATTTTGAATGAGTACTGTTAATCGTTATTAAATCATATATTGTACCCTTTCATAATAATATAATGTTAAATTTGTTTGTTTGTTTCAGAGAAACGTAGTAAGATTTATTTCAATGTATGTAAATGAAATTATCAAATCACGTATATATAAATGTTATTTTATTTTATTTATTTATTTATATTTTTATTTGACGACTTGTTAAACCATTTATTAAGTTTTCTACTAAAGGTCTTGAATTGGTAGCTCTAACTAACGCCGCCTATGATTAAAAATAAAGTGTCTACCATTTTCGGCACCTTGTGCCAGGCTATTACTTCTCTTGTGTTTGTGTTTCGATAAAATAAATTAATTCAGTAAAATTATTCGTTAAAAGAGATTTTGCAAAAATTAAGTAATAATTTATGAATTTTTGAATAGCCCGAACACAATTATATGTAGTTCTATAAATAAAATTCACAAACCTATTTTACTAATTATTTTATTTTACTAAAAACGAGGATTCACGAAACTAACATTTTGCTTACATTTTATTTATTTTTATTTGAAACATTTTGTAAAATTCACCTATATTTATTGAGATAACTTAATTATAAACGTTAGTGTGTAATTCCCGAGGTTATCATATAAAAAAAGCATGGTAATAGAAATTTACAATCGAAATTTTGAACTTTTTTGTCTCTTTCAAAGGAAATGTGCCTGAAATTAGTATTCGTAAAACTCTGTATTATTTATTTTATATTATTTTTCTTATTTTGTTATGCGATGTAAGCATTATTCTAAGCCCTAAATTTTAAGGGACACATTTGATGAAATATTGCGTTTTTCTATCGTTCAAGTGAAAATATTCTCTAATTGTATATAAACCACAGTTTAGTTGTTCTTGTATATTCTTGTGAATTATAATGTATAATTTATAAAGATATAATAATGTTTTTTGTTTATAAAAATAAATATTTTTTAATGTTTTTTATATTCTTTAAACATTTAGTTTGAAACAAAGTTTTAGGAACTTAACCACTAATTTAAAATTTAAAACAAATAATTACAATTTAAATATCTTATATAAAGTTTTTATTTTGAATAATATACATTTTGAAATTTAACAAAGAGTTTATAAATTTATATTCACTGCAAACCTATTTTAGCTCATATCTTTCCATATGTGTGTACGAATTGTTCAAACAATAAAAAAGTATTACATTAAAATTAATATTGTTATTTCTCTTTTGATATTTCACTTTTAAAACAGATATGCATGAAAAATTCACATAAAAATATTAAACCTGAAAATGCTTTAAGTAAATTTTGATGAAATTCAATGCTGTACACAGTTAAACTTACTCGAATTTAAAGTAAATTCTTAAATTTTTTAATGTTGAATTTTTTATTACACTCATTTCAAGTATTTAGGATTTACAGTTATTAGTATTATTATTTATTATTTAATAAAGATTAAACATAATTCGGTATTTTTATGAAAGTATTCGTTTTGACTACACTATTGAAGCTTTCTATTCCACTAACTCAAATCAATAACATATTCATCATGAAAAAATACAATTTGAATATCCATCAAGTACGCTTTGACACTTTGAAATGATAATTATTATTTTTCAAACAGCATATGATTTCTTCGGATTTCATTCGGGGGAAAGGGGAAGGTGTATTCACCAAGAAGGGAAGACAGATTCCGGAAACCACAAAGAGGTATGCTAATGACATATACCAATAGACCACCCGCGTTAATCACCTTTACTGAAAAGGGGGTGAGGGTGCATACTTTTTAAACTTCTCGTAACTAAGCAACAAATTAAAGTAAACGGGTTATAAATGAGCCAGGAACTGTGTCAGAAAATTTCGCGAGCAGGTCATTTGAGAACTATCTTAGAGGCTACTTCAGTCAAATGAAAAGACCCGTTCGCTAATTCTAATCCTATGGAAGAAGTTTATAACGATATCTCGGTTACATTTCAATATTTTTAAATGATTTCTTTTGCATTGGATAGCTGAGATCGATCTGTATGCAGGCCGTTTTTTACTTGTTCGATTTTTATTACAGATTTTTTTTATGAGCATGCTTTCAGTTTCGAAACCGGTTCCGAAAATGAAAGCGTCCTCGTTAAAAATATCTGTAAACAAAATCGAAAAATTAAAAAACGGCTTACAGATCGATCTCAGCTATCCAATGCAAAAAAAAAAAAAAAAAAAAAAAAAAAAAAAAAAATCATTTAAAAATATTGAAATGTAACGGAGATATCGTTATAAATTTCTTCCATAGGATTAGCATTAGCGAACGAGTCTTTTCACTTGACTGAAGTAGCCTCTTAACATCAGTTTTAACTTTTTTTTTTTATTATTAATTTCAAGAAAATTAGCAACATAGCTCCATTGGCTTATGTCTCCAGAAACAATTATCTTTCATTAAGTACATGTCGTAACACATGTTCTCAATATGGGAGGTAAAAAGGACCGATTCGTTAGTTCTAACGTGGCATTAGTCTTATTTCCAATTACTTATTTCGACAATTAATTCACTTAACGATGTTTTCATGAATTGAGAGTGATCGATGTGCTATGGGTTTAGGATTTTTTAAAGTTCACACGAGTGTCTCTTTTCTATGTGATTTCTTTACGCCTTCTAGCTATGGGGAGTTCTTTTCACTGTACGTGACACCTCCTAAAATAATTAGTCAGCCAAATGTGGAAGTCGTATTCGTGTATTTCTTTTTTACAAACACTTATCAAGAACACACTTACATTTGTCAGCCTTTAAAGGAAGGAGTGACTTTTTGTTCAAGTTCAGATTTTATAGTTACTAAAGCTTCTTATAATTCTAATTTTAAAACGGAAAAAACAGTTTTCGAAGTGCCTGGCGCTAAAAATGGATGATTATTTTCCAATGTTGATGGATTTTTTTTTTTTATATAATTAAAGACAAGCCCAGTGCCGGTAGATGGAAACTAGCATGCAAAGATATTAAATGTCGGGGAAGAGCAGTCTTGTTGAATCCAGAGGGGGAGAAAAAAATTGAAGAAAAATCCGCACACACATGCAAACCAGATTTACTTTATAAAGAAAAAATCGATCTTCGTGAGGATATTCTTCATAGATGTAAAACGGAGCTTACACCGAACAGCGAAATTTTCCGAGAAGAGTGTGCGAAAAGGTAAGTGAGTTAATTTTTACAAAAGTATAATAACATTTCAATTTATTTAAACCTGTGAAAACGAAAGCGAAAGGGACCAAGAAAAAAAAAATGTTTATTAAAAGTTTCCGTCTTAGCAAGTATAATTGTTTGTTTTCTTTCCGTCGAGACCAGGGCTTTACAAATTCGGTCGCCACTGCTCGAGCACACTTAAAATTTCAATAATACCGTAATAATTCTATTCTACTTAAAGTTTAATTGCTTTATTTTGTTTTGATTAATTTATGTATCTCGATATAATAATCATCCTTCTAAAAGAAAACAAAATAGTTATTATAAATAGTTAATTATTGAATACGATAATAAAAAAATAATTTTGACTCATATTACCCATAATCTGTTTCATTGGTATATTTCGTGTTTATATGAAGAATTATTGTGTGATATATGCGATATATTATTATATGTGAGGACTGTTCAGTGAGTTTGAATAAACATAGTAAAATAATAGACGAATGCTAGTGTTTCACGTTTCTTGACAAATAAACTATTAATCTATATAAATAAATGCTGAACTATAAAACAAGCAACGCGTTTTGATGGAATAAATCTTTCTTCAGGCATGCATAATTACTACCAAGTGTTTGGACTAAAGTGGCACTTAATGTTTTTTAATTCTGGTGTGTTAAAATTTTCTCAAATTAAAATTTAGGAAACATTTTTAAGCGCAGTTTCATAACATTCGGCTTTTTAAAGATCTTCTGAAATTACAAGTAACTTTTATATGTCTTTTGAATAACAGAATAGACTGTATTTTCCATTTAACCTCTATAATAATTAATTATTTAATTACATTTAATGCTACTTAAATAGTAAGGAAATTATTCATTTGCGTCTAACACATGATCGATATAATCTTACTGAAATTCAGTTTTCTTTAAAACAATTTAAATATCACGCTTTTTCTTTCTATTTTTTTATTGTCTAAATCCCCCCCCCCCCTTTCCGAAATCTTGCTTTCCTCCCCTTTTCTTCCCTCTCATACACTACCCAAAGATTAAAATCATTAAATTTATAATTTATATCTGTAAAACTCTTTTGTTTGTTTCTTTATTGAAACGAAAAAATAACCGACTATCTAAATTTTTACTTTTTTCCATACCCCTCCCCCCCCCCTATTCCAAGTATGCAAAAGTTTAAAAAAAGTTAAAGCTTATTATTATTTAATTATTTTCCTGTCCTATTTTTAAGCATATAGTAATGATAAATAAGTATTTATTTAATCAAACTCTTTCCCCGCCAGAAGAAGAAGAAGAAGAAAAAAAGCCTTTTCTCCATTTCCCCGCCTATCATCTCAAGAAGTTATATATTTTTTCAACTCTTTATTTTATTTTTATTTTGTTGCTTTTTGTAATATTAAATAAATAGCCCTCTAAATCAACGCTCCCCCTTATGAAATTTATATTTTAGTTACAGAGTCACACAAAAGAATTCAGTCACATTGCAGCGTGTGGGAAAAATCGTACGAGGGTCATTTTTCTGCGGTTACTAGATATTAAACATAATTAAATTGATAAATTACTGAAGTTCGGTACAAGATGATTTCTGTACATTATTGGATGCATAACATTTATTAGTCATTTACGGGGACACGCAAAATAATAAAGTTACAGTACTGGCTATGAGCACTAATTAGTAAAAATACTTTTTCCGTTGTATTATGCTTTTTTTTCACACAATTTTAGCATAATACGAGATGTGTAGTTCTACATCTGCATAAAATAGAGCTAGATAAAACAATTTGTAAGCGTTATTGTTAAGGGTGTAAATTGTTCAATAAAGGTTTTTCAGTTTGTTATGCATATATTTAGTATACCATATGATGTTTGTAGAATATAGATAAATTACTGTACAGGCTTACGCAAAGAACAAGATACATTGCTGTCTATGATTAGTAATTGCTAGAAGTTTGTTTTTAGTTGTGTTAAACATTTTTTACTTGGATTATTTAAATTTTAGCTTAATCCGGGGTGTCCATAAAAATCTGTAGATAATATGCAGACAGTATAAGAGAATACGAGTACATTTCCGTTTAATGACAGAAAATTCTGAAGATGATTTTTCACATGTTTTATGAATTTGAACTAACTGAAATGAATTTTAAAATACCTGTAATATATATTGTCGACTCAAAGCAATAGTAAAATACATCAATAAATAATAGAAAATTAGTTGTCTGGCTTACTGGTATGAAAAATTGTATCTGCATCTAGTGGAGCAGTAGGAAATGTTTATTTGAACACATCTGAGTTATATTAAACACAACTCTGTGTTTTAGAAGTGTTCAACGATATACAAATCTGTAAATCATAGCCAGCATAAAAATAAATCGACTATATTTCCAACTTTGGACGGAAATTGCTAAAATTAGATTTTTAATATGATATGCATTTTCTAAATTGTTTCATTAGTTATTATTTTTTTCGCTTCACTGTGAAGTTTCGTGACAATTTTCTGGAATTGTTAAAAGTAGTTTATAATTATCACTGTAAAGAATATGTAACGTTACTCCATAATTTTTTTTTCAATTATTCTGCCTGTATTTTATTGGGTACCGATATAATTGATGTTGCGTTACACGGGGGGTAGCTACAAATTTATTTTCAGGGGGGGGGGGAAGGGGAAAGTTCAAAATTTTTCCAACTTGTAGTTCAAAAATTTCACAATGTGAAACAAATTGCTCTATTTTCCAACTAAAATGATATGTTAAATGTGTGTTTAATAATAATAATACTTATACAAAAAAAAAAAAAAAAATTCCAAAGAAAAATGCTGAAACTAAAAACAAAAAAATTATAATTATTGGTTCTTTTAATGAAAGTTTTTGTCTTCAATTGTGTAAGAGTCATAATCCTACTTCATATGAAAATAGCCTCATACTTTTAGATTTTTGAGAAAGGAACAAAGTTTTGGAAGAAATGTATTGGAGACACTGTTGATGGATAACAGTAGAGAAATTCAGGTCTGGTAGAAGTATGATATTTTCGTAGCACAGAGAAACATAATGAGAAATTCAGTCTGGCTGCTTTTTGTATTTCTTTTGAAAGTTTAACTATTTTGCTATTACAGAACTCAGAAAGGTAGTCAACAAAACAATAAAAAATGTTTTTTTTTTTTTTTTTTTTTTTTTTTTTTTTTTTACTTAAAAAAAATCTATAATTTCCAATAAGTAATAATAATTTCCAATCTATAATTTTAAAAATCTATAATTTCCCAACTCTAAGCTCAAATTTCCGAAGTTCACATATGTTGGGGGGGAACCCCCATAGAACTTCTGCACTGATGTGTAATATTACGCCAATTATATCAGGTCAAATTACACTATTATATAAGTTAAATTACTCCATAAAATTGGAGGTAGCATGTTGCCACTAATTTTATGGAGTAGCGTTATATAATTTTTTTTACATGCTTGGTACATGATTTCCCTCTCTCTTTTATTATTATTATTATTATTATTATTATTATTATTATTATTATTATTATTATTATTATTAAACCTTTTTCAGAAATCTTCGTTTTTCTATTCTTTTCTACTCTTTTCTTACTCTTTTTAAATAACTTTAAATTTCATTTTTTCTTTGGTGGTGCTTATTTTGAAATAACTATGATTAAAAATCTTCTAATTTTCTACTGCTAGATACCAAAATCTATGCTTGATACATAATTTCTCTATTTTTTTTTTTATTCCACCTACATTGCCCCTTTTTATGAAATTTCCGTTTTTCTTTTCCTTGCTTTTCTCTTAACAAATATAGTTAATCTTGAGTTCTTTTAATTTTTGAAATTTATCCGCCTTATCTGATACTTTGCTGTGATAATAACGGGCCGGCTTTACTTCAGTAGTTTTGAAAACGGCCCAGATTTACTTTACTTTGTTGCTTAGTTACGCAAAGTTACAAATGCATGAATCCGACTTTTAAGTAAGGCATCGAATAGACTGCGTTTCTTTTCGTCGTAAAGTTTGATATGGTCAGGCGCTCTCTTCGATGTTTGTTGACTTCTGCGGAATTCTAGATGACATAGAACTTCACAGGCTGTCGTTGACGTGTCTCCACTTCTTTCTTTTGTTGAGATTCACCTTTCTTTGCTTGATGACCACAGAACCATTGGAAAAGAAAGTGCAGGTATTAAGCAAGGGAAGGGGGGGGTGGCACTGACGGGTCTGCAACCCGCTCGCAATTTAAAGAAAATATAAAGTTTAATTCCAGTAGTATATGTGAAATTTACTTGAAGTAGTTTAGAAGAATCTAATGAAACCTGCTAAGACGGAAACAAAAAATCGAAACGTATTCTGTATTAGACAGATTTATATCTGTGAAAGTGCATCATTTACCAGAAATCATAAAAGTTCTATTACCACCAGGTATCCGTTTACATATATTTCATTTACGCACGTTTTATTATATTTTACATAAATGTATATGAATGTGTATAAATAAAAAAATGTACATAATTATTTTACATAATAACACATACCATGTTTTATTATATAAAACATGATATATGGAAATTCAAATTGCATATTTTTTTTTCTTTAGGCAAAAAACACTAATAATATGTTTACTCTTGCTGTTTTTCCATTTCTTTTAATGTATTTTAATGGTTGGTACGTTACAGGCTTGTTATTCAGCTTGTTGCAGCTTGCGCTATCATGTTTTTTTTTTTTTTTTTTTTTTTTTTTTTTTTAAATAACATTTCAAAATTTTACAGAATTTTTTTTTTAATGTTTATGTAACTTTTTGCTAAAAATCAGCTTTATTTTATCTTAAAAACCTTAGAAGTATAACTGCATGTTATAAATCGCAAACACACAAAAAATGTCCTTATCAACAACAATTTATGATTAAAAAGTATTCAGAAAATGCTACCAAATTTGACAGTTAAAGCCAACTTTCGTGAAGTGATCGTCTTGGAAAAGTCATCATCAAGGTGTGATTAACTGCAATTTCAAACGTATCCTATTTATGAAAAATGAAAAACGTTATTCAATTCTTAAGAGTACTGCGAATGTCATTCATGTATGCTTCAAAATGAGTCCGAAAATGTACGAAAGAGGGAGGTAATTTTAAATATAATTTTAACGCACATATGTTATTTTCGGATAACCAGATTTTAATTCGACCATACTTGTGTTTCTATTTGATGCTTTTTCTTTTCCTTGTGGACCAGGTTAACTTTCAATGATTCATGATCATATTGAGTTTTGATTTTTTCGAGTTTTGTTCAGACTGAACTAGTTTTTCAAAAATATTTTCAATTAAAAACTATATGTTTGAAAATTAATTATATGTGTTCATTTTAATACATAAAAAGATACAATTGATGACATAACTATTGACTACTTTTCCATAATTGTATTAAAATATGAATTAATTCTTCTTTCATTCCTGGTTCGCGATCGATTCGATTCGATTCGGGTTGAAGTGTGTCAGATTTTAAGTTGACTTGAAGCAGAAGTTTTGGTTCTGTTCTGGTACAATCCTACTTGCGCAGGACTCAAATGTAGACCTTACAAACAAACATTCTGTTATATTCTATTATTACGCTCTATCTTCGTTATTCATTATATTTGCTTTTCAGTAATTTACTATATAGTCACTAATGTTAAGTCATTTTCTTAAATAATTGCATCTATGAATTTTGAAAATTATTATTATTTTTTTTTTCCGACTGAAAATTTCCATTCTTTTATAAATATTTTTTTAATTATTATTTATAACAGCAACATAAAAACTGCAAAAAAAAAAAGAAAAAAAAAGGGCTTAGAAAATCGACAGAAATGTATATTTTATTTAATTTTTATTTTGAATATGTGTATAATATTTATTTGCACCAGATTACGTGTTTCCAGAGATGATACAATGATGATTTTATGATAAATTTTCCATAGGCATAAAAATTTGAAAGTTAATGTGCTAATTCATTTTTTCATAGAGTGTCTCTGAAGTCTAGAATTTCTAAAAGCTTTAATAATTTTAAATACTAACTGAAAAAAATTTTTTTAAAGGTATTTCGCACTTTTTTCTTTAAGCGCATAATTTTATGCGGATATTTTTACATATTCTGTGATACAAAAAGAGGGGCAGCCACTATGAGAAATGTGGCAGATGCAATGTATTTGACGCCTGCTCTTATAGGGTCCGCACCTATAACGTGATCTAAATACCTTTGTTTATCTTTAATAAAAAAAAATTCTTGCACTTTTTAAAATGGAGGCCAGCACTGTACAAAAGTGTTCAAAAGTAGGTTATATGCTTAAGCTTGTTTTAAAAAAGGAGGAAAATTTCCCACTCGATAACGAGAAACATTCGTGAACTAATTTTTAAATAAATAAATAAATAAATAAATAAATAAAAAGAAAGAAAGAAACAAAGAAAAATAAATAGCAGACATCAGCTGTAAAAAATTTGGAATCAAATAACGTTTTCAGTTTTCGATAAATGAATTGCATCTTATGAGATTAATTTCTCACGGTAACGTGGTGACATTGACATTTCTCATTGCATCTTATGTGATTTATTTTTCATTTTACTTTTCTCTGTAAGAGCTTCTGAAAATTTGTTTCAAAATATCATCTTTTCGTATTTAAAACAAAAATATTCTTTGCATTTATCGAAATATAGAAATCTCTACTCAATTTCCCATTTTTTGAATAAGAGTGCTTGCCAAGTTCGTGTATCTGAGATTAAATTTGACTTCTTGAGTGTGTGAGAAAGTTCTCACTATGAATATGATACTGATTTGAGGTAGTTGAATAGAACGCTGATTAGTGTAACAAATACTTTCATCTATGTATCCAATTATTTTTAATTTGTATTAAATTAAATGAAAAAAATAATTGTAAATTTTAAAAACAAGAAATGGGAAAAAAATCCATTTTCTTTATTTGCATGTTCTTTTAAATTTAGGAATTTTTCAGTGTAATTTGACATTTGAATAAGTTTAAAGAAACTGTCTATATTGCGCGCATTAAATTTCACTCAATTTCCTTAAAACATTTATGAATCCAATATTTTTGTGTGTACTCTTTATGGATATAATTTTTTTTTTTAATGAAATACGAAATATTAATTTTATTGAGAATACATTTTTATTATTTGAACAATTCACACGCACATATTGAAAGAAATTATAAAAATATTTTTACTCTGATTATAAGTGTATAAGATCCTCGATAAACTTCTATATGCATGTTTTTTAAAATCAAACCTTCATAATTAATAGTTCAAGTTCTAGTTATCAGTTTTCATTTTCTATTAGTTCTTGAGTTCCTGACTCTCTGTTTTGAATTGAAATTTTAAAGTATATAACAAGACATATAAAAATATATTTTTTATGAGCATACAATTGTATAAATCTACATTTTGGTAAGCAGATCAAGTTTTTATTTCATTATAAATGATGCTATTTATTTTATAAGAATATACCAACAATTAAATTGCATATATATGCAATTAGAGAAGCAAAAATCTGATATCCGCAGCAGATTTTCTAAAAAGGTTACAGCAAAGAGAGAAAATCCCCTACATGCGCTAATTATGCATTTTTTCATGACCTTTTGATGAAATTCGTATATTTCTGCGACCCTTTCACAAAATTCGAATTTTTTCACGATATTTTGTCGAAATTCGCTTTTTTTTCTTCTTTTGAAGAAATTCAGGTTTTTGCGATGTTTTGATGTAATTCGCGTTTTTTTTTCGCAATCCTTTGACGAAATTTGAGGGATTTTTTGCGATCCTTTAACGAAATTTGAGGGATTTTTTGCGATCCTTTAACGAAATTAGTTTTCTTTTTTGCGATGCTTTGATGAAATTAGTTTTTTCTTTCGGGATTTTTTGACAAAATCCGCGTTCCTTCCCCTGATCCCTAGGCGAAATTGGTGAAATTTGCATTTTTTCCGGGATTCCTTGACGAAATTTGCATTTACTTGCAATATTTTTGCTACATTCATATTTTTCCCCGATCCTTTGACCAAATTGACGATTTTTTCTGCGAACGATTGAAGAAATTGAGTTTTTGGCGACCGTTTGTCGAAATTGGCGATATTGTTGCGTTACATTTTTAATGTCAGTGTTTTGAGAACCGAAAGCCTTAAATTTTCGAAAAATTGGGAATAGAATCACCACTATAATTAGACGGTGATAAGATTTTTTTTTTTTTTTAAATAATTTTTCTTGTGTGTTCTTGCAAAAAAAAAAAAAAAAAAAAGGTTTAAACTGTATTTTGTTTCTTATAATGCAAAATTTATCAAAATATCACACATTCACAATTTTTTATATGTACTCTTGTGTGACAAATTGAAAAAAAAGAAATACTGCTTTTCTAATATTCCCCACTACCATGATTGCTTACTTTATACATATTTTTTGTAACATGTATCCTGCTCAGATTAATCTTCTGACCCTACATAGTTCAATATTAATGTTACAGTTAATTTATATCCACGTTAAAAGAATTATGTGATTACAGTACACAATTTTGATGTAATTTGTATGTATTTTGTTGTACATGTGTATCTGTATATATTAAATAAATTATTTTTCACTTTGTATTCCTGAATTTTTTTCACACATAAACGTTATTACTTTTATGCGTTTCTTTCGCAGTTTAGCAACTGGAATTTTCAGATTAAGGCGACAGTGGACGTTCAAAAACATTTTCTACAGTTTTCGCTCAATCGTTTTGAAATTTAATACACAGATAATTTGTGCAATAATTAAGAAAATTTCTTAATTTCATTAAAAAATATTAATATGCAAATGAGTAATTAATTAATAATATGCTAATTAGTGAGAGAAATTAAAAATGCTCCATGCGCATTAAATTTTGTTTCAGAAATTTGTAATTTTTTTGTTGTTGTTGTGATAGCTTTATGATATTACATCAAAAATTGGTATACATTTTAAAATTATACCAAGTAATTTGGCAGAAAATAATTATAAACATATAATATTGTTCATTTCCGATAAAATTCAATGATAAAATATTACTTTTTTTTTACACATATTAATAGCAAGTTTTGTAATAAAGTATATCAACAGCAATATTAACAAGTATTATAAAAAATTAGTATAAAATTAAGACGAAAGGAGCATTTTGAACTTACTCAGTCGGCGAAAATTCTTATTTTGAGAAAACTGGATTTAAAGTTTTATTTTAAGTGCAGATTAGCGATTGTTTATGTTAGAAAAACAGCTGTATCTCTGCAAAAAAAATTATCAGATTTGAATTTTTTTTTTTTTTTTTTGAAAGTAGAAGATTGCCGGAACATTTTTTCGAAAAAACAAAAAATGATTTTTTTAATGTTTTTTGCGATTTTGAACGTCCACTGTCGCTTTAAGAAGCCACTTACTCCTTAAAAATCTCTGAAATCGACAACTATTCTAATATCCAAATAATATAATTTACTTACATGTAAATCACAAACACCTTAATTTGATGGATAAAGACTTATGGAAATGAAAACATGCGTCATCTAATTTAGAAATATAATTTCTCCACTTTTTGTTTCCGAAAACAGTTTTTATTAACGAATTAAAATTAAAAAAAAAATTAGAAATAAAAAGGATGAAAAGTTTTATGTATAAAAAAATACATTTTTATTATTCGTTTGTTTGCGCTTTCTACCAAGTGTAAAAAATCTGTACATTTTTGATAATCGAATTCGATGTCAAATTAATACGGAAATTTTTGGGAAAAACATTAAATACATTAAAAGAATAGGCGCAATTTTCAAGATGAACATTTTATGCTTATAAAAGAAAGTAAAGAAAAACTATTTTTAATTTCTAGTTGTAAATGTTATAAATTGATGATGGATAAAATATATAATGTGAACTTAAAAAAGCCCACAGTCTTACTTAAAAGGCGACAAAAGTGATGAAAAAAGTTTTTACAAGTTTAAAATATACATTTTATTTAAAACTTCTTAGTACTTTTAAGCTTTCCAAGCTCATCATCAGAGAATATCTTAATAACTAAATATTGTTTATTTATACAAATAAGTCACTTTGTTTTGAAGATGAGAGAACCAATAATTACCAAAGTTGAAAATAGAAGTAGCAGCAGCAAAGGAAATATATATTATTATTAATTACAGTTCCATTTATTTTATGACATCACTCTGTTCTCATACGTCATTTTTCATGGGTAGAAGAAAATATTTAACTGCCGTACTTTAAATTTTAATACGTAACTTTGCTCCAGTTTTCAGTATTTATTTTCAGGATATTGAAGCATAAACTGGGGATATTGTTCGATAGGGCGTCGTTATATACTTGATTGTTTTTACACAGGTTTTCTATGGATTCCCTTATAGTGGATGCGTAATAATTGGATGTTGGGAAAATGATTTTTGCATGATCAAAATCTATTGCGATATTCTGATAGAAACTTAAACGAGAGTGAGTTGTGGGTTGACGACAAAATTTTATCTCTGCTTTATGTTCTTTTATTCTTTCTTTGATTTTTCTTTTGTGTCATTCCGTCAATCGTTTAAGTTTCAATCAGAATATCGCAATAGATTTTGATCATGCAAAAATCATATTCCCAACATCCAGTTATTACGCATGCACTATAAGAGAATCTATAGAAATCCTGTGTAAAAACAATCAAGCATGTAACGACGCCCTATCGTACAACATCCCCAGTTTATGGTTCAATATCCTGAAAATAAATCTTGAAAACTTGAGAAAGTGACGTATTAAAATTTAAAGTACGGCAGTTAAATATTTTTAGTTATATAAATAAAAAGTAATAAAACTGTTTTTATGTGTATGTATATAATATAAAATTATTTAAAATACCTTAAAAATCAAATTAGAATTCCAAAATGTTTTCGACCAAATTCAGACGATCATCGGAAGTGTTCATTTCATCGTCAACGTAGAAATAAACTTTTATATTTTAATATTTGCGCTTGTACAAAATCTTAAAATTAGTCTTTTTTTTCAGTAAATTTCGTCGCTATCCATTTTTTCTTGAATGTTCTAAGCACAAAATTTTTCCTCTGAATGCTTTGAAATGTTCTATAGCTGTTTGCTATTATGCTTGAATTTTTAAAACTAAATACAGATCAATATGAGCGAAAATTCTGAGAATTTCATAAAATTTAGAAAGCTTTTTTTTCTTACTTTTATATTCAAATATATAAAATTCGAGGCAGCGTTTTATTTGTATATATAAAGCAAACTTGAATAAAAATATTGGGGGTTTTGAATTGATCTGGAATGCTCATGCTGTATTCTGAAAAGTTCTTCTAACACTTAAAACATCCCGGAAAATTCCTTATTTTTCTCAAAAAAAAAAAAAAAAAAAAAGAAAAAAAAAAAAAAAAAAAAAGTATTTAGTATTTCTTGTGTGATAAATATATACCATAATGCATATAGTGTGCCCTTGATTAGTATTTAAAGTGAAAAAAAAGTAAAATAAAAAATGAGTTGTATGTTCCTTGTCGCCTTAAGTGATTAAATTAAAAAAAAAAATCCGCGTTAATTTAATTTCAAATGGCATGTTTCACAAAGAAACAAAAGGGTAGAAAAGAGAACGTAAAAAAGCTATAACTGCTTATCAAAATGGCTTTCTCAAAAACGAGAAACTTTCTGACACATTATCTGGCTCATTTATAAACGCAGAGGCAAAACTGGAAAGACTAGCTATTGAAACAATTTGGAATCGAAATGAGTTTACTATTTTTTGACAAATAAATTACTTATCGAGCTATAAGCGATTTTTGTCTAGTGATGAAAAGTTTTTACTCTTTCTCGCGCTTACGCCTCGGTAATTTGGTTTAAAAGCCGGCATTGAGAGAATTTTTAAGAAAGGTCTTTTGCTTTTAACAAAAAACGGAAAATTCTTCCGATTACACAGTTTCTGAATAAGAACACAGGGTAATTTCATGGTTTTCTGAACATAAATGAATTCAGAAATGTGTCAGAAAGTACTTTCCTTTTATGCGAGAGCAGTGTTCAGCTATACTGCAGAATGTTTCTCAGAGAAAAGAGGGTGTATCTAACAATTATAGTTGTTATAGGGGGCAAACAAAAGAATTGGGATACATTAGAGTCTATAGCAGAAATTTATTTGAAGTTCATTTTGATGGTGTTTTTCTCGGACAAATTCAACGAAATTTATGTAATGTTAAGCATTGCATGAAAGTACAGATTATTTCGAAAAACTGAAGTTGGATAAATGTAAATTATAAAAGTAGTTGGGAAGTGTTTAATAATCTATGCAACCGGCATGATTTATCTTTATCAATTTTGGTCACATGTGCTAACTGCAGGAATGAACCGCAGATGGAAAACCAGCAATAATATTTCTTTCTAACTATATATAGTTTCTAACATAGTTTCTTACTATATCGTAGTAAGAAACAATGTTAGAAACTATATCGTAGTTTCTGACTATAACATTTATTCGAACCATAACTGTCTATAACATTTTAAAATGGAAGCAAAATGATTAAATTTTTTTTAACTTTATAAATTTTCAATATATATATTTTTTATGTATATATGAAGACGTGAGTTTCAAACCTCGCCCTGTCCAGATAATCTATTTTTGGGAAATCGCATAAAACCCGTTGGTTTTCATTGTAAACCAATATTTTACAATGGCAGACATACACGTTGAAACTAGGGTTTTTTTCAGATTATAGTGGTTTTTTTATGCAGGTTCACCTATAGAATAGATTCATAAAGAACACTCGATATTTTAAAGTTTGGATAAGGTGAGTTATGAAACTCACGTTCTCGTATATAATTACATAATTCTTGAGTTACATTTTAAATGTCTTTCACACATTTCTAGATAAATAAGGCCTTCGCGGCAACAATAAAATCTATACGTAGAAGGGGACATATATGCAGAATATCCAACTCTCGACGAGCGTAAAAATGTTCTAGCAATGTATATGTGTCCCCTCGACTGTGACATCAAAATGACGTATGGGGGCATATATACAGGGGTCGGATATACAACCCGCTCGCCAAAAGTAAAGTCCTAGCATTGGATATCTGCCCCCTTGATATGTGTCCCTTTCTGCTGTGACGTTAAAATGACGTATGGGGGCATATATACAGGGGTCGGTTGTCCAACTCTCTCGCCAAAAGTAAAAGTCCTAGCATTGGATATCTGCCCCCTTGATATGTGTCCCCTTTGCTATGACGTCAAAATGACGTATGGGGGCATATATACAGGGGTCGGATATACACCCTTCAACGAAAGGAAAATTCTGTAGGACTGGATATGTGTCCCCTTCAGCTGTGACGTCAAAATGACGTATGGGGGCATATATACAGGGGGTGGATATACAGCTCTTGAGAAAAATAAAATGCTCTGTATTGGATATGTGCCCCCTTCTGATATGGGGGCATATATACAGGGGTCGGATATACAATCCTCGAATAAAGTGAAATGGTGTAGCACTGGATATGTGTCCCCTTCTACTGTGACGTCAAAATGACGTATGGGGGCAGATGTACAAGGGGTAGATATCAGGCACCTCATCTGACCGCCTTGGTTCTGGTGTTAATTGTTTTCACTCACTTGGTGTGTCTTCAGTGTTTGTCACTTCAATTTCTACGAAGTTTTTGTTCTGTGATTTGTCATTTTCATCGGATTGTTTTTCTCTCAAATTTAATTGTCTTTCTACCTTCTCGTGTGTATTTTTGTTTTCTAAAAATTTCACTGTTCTTGCGATTATTATTTCTTACCACTTGTGTAGATGCGGTACCCTTTGGAGTAATTGTCGTACCCGACAAAAATACCTTCAACTGCCTTATCATCTAATTTTTGTCGTTTATTTTTGTTCACATATGCAAAGGCTTTACAGCCGAACACTCTAAGGTAATGTAAGTTTGGTGATCGTTCATTCCAAAGCTCATATGGGGACTTCTCATTAGCTTTTGTTGGCAGTCGGTTTTGCAGGTGATTCGCCGTGCAGATAGCTTCACCCCAGAATTTTTGAGACAACTTTGCTTCGCTAAGCAAAGCTCTCGTCATTTCAATTAAAGTTCTATTTTTACGTTCAGCTACGCCATTTTGGCTCGGAGAGTACGGAACAGTGTGTTGGTGCTTAATGCCGTTTTTTATGAGATAGTTGTCCACTAAATCATTGTTAAATTCCCCTCCATTGTCTGTTCTTATATTTTTAGGCTTTTCGCCAAATTTATTACTAACTAAGGCAACAAATTCCTTAAGTTTTTCATAAACTTCTGATTTCTTTGATAATAAATACAGAATTGTAAATCTAGAATAATCATCTACAAATGTTAAGAAATATGTTTCTCCCCCAATAGTTGGTATTTGGAAAGGCCCACATACATCAGAGTGTATCAACGCAAATCGTTTAGTGGCTCTATAATCTGCTAATTTTGGGTAAGGTGCATCTGTTAGCTTTGTTTTGATACAAGTTTCACAAGTTGTGTCATGTTTACAATTATTTATTTGTATTTCTTTCGCTAGGTGTTTTTCTTCGATTTGTTTTATAGATGCAAAATTTGTATGGCCGAATCTTCTGTGCCATAATTCTATGCAATTATTATTGTTGCAATTGTAAGTTTTATTTACATAGTTTACGTTTGCGCTTTCATTTGCTAATACAATTTCATATAAGTTATTTTTCTTTACCGCTTCTAGCCGGGTTATTCCGTTATACATTAACTTACATTTATCATTTTTGAATAAAATCTCGCATCCATTTTCTGTAGCTTTGCTAACGGAAAATAGGTTCGATTCAATATTTGAAACAAATAACACATCTTTTAGTGTTATGCTGTGTGTTTCACCGTCTGAAGTTAAAGTATTTATTAGTGTATTTCCTGATCCATAAGAAACTAATTTGTTTCCGTTTGCAATTACAACATTAGTTTTTTCATTTGATTTAATTTCTGTAAATAAATATTGATCATTTGTTATGTGACTGGAACTGCCACTGTCAACTATCCACGCTTTGTTATTGCGCGGTTTTATAATAAACGCACAATGTTTATTACCTTGTTGACTTTCATGTTCATTGCAATCGGCATTTTTATCCGAATTTGATACATAATCATTTCTTACAGTTTTATCATCCTTTTGGAAAACAAGCGAAGAATTAAAATGTCTTTTGTAGTTTTGTTTATAGTTCGTATTATGTGAAGTATTGTTTTTATTTTTATAATTGTTATTATGCCAGCAATCTTTAGTGTTATGGTTTTTTAATTTACAATTTGAACAGTATTTTTGTTTCTTCTTGTATCCCGCATTATTGAATTTGTAACCCGCATTGTTAAATTTCTTTGTAGTTTTAAATGCTCTAGCGGTGTTTTCCGATGATTCCGAACTATCGCTTCTGCGATTATATTCATCTTATCATTCACTTTTAATAAAACTAGGTGTCAATTCTTCTTCATTACGGGATTCTAATGCCGTTATCAATGTATCGTATGAAGCTGGTAAGCTACATAGCAACAACGCTGAAATATGATTGTCTTTTATACATTCACCTATTGCCGATAATTTATCTATCAACTCAAGTATATTTGTGATATGCTTTACCATATCACCACCTTCAGGTAATTTTGTGCTATACAACTTGCGTAAAAGGTATAGCTTGCTTGACAAATTACTGCGTTCATGAATTGCCTTTAAGGTGTTCCATGTATCTTTTCCATTTTGAATATTTTTTACGTGGACGATCTGGCTTTCCTCAAAGCTGAGGTTAATTATAGCCCTTGCCTTTCGGTCCTTTTTGGACCAATCAATCGTAATTGGGTTTGGTGGTTCATCAGTAATGATCTCAAAAAGATCTTCTTTAATGAGAAGCATCTCGATTTTAAATTTCCAAACATTATAATTATTCGAGTTTAGCTTCTCTATTATCAGTGCATCTTTTGCAGTAGTCGTTTTTTACTTCTATTACCACCTTTTAATTTTCAAATAAACCCTTTAATTAAATTATCATATACTAATATTTAATATTTAAGGAAGGCAGCGCGTCAGTCTCATAATCATTGTTAGATAAAAAATGAGACTGAACATGAGTTAACAATAATCACATTCAATCACAAAATAAAGATAAGGTAAAACTCCTTACCTTTTGTTTCTAGATCGTCCACTTCGAAACCGGTAAGTTTCTTCTTCATATCCATTGAAAGGCTATAACTATATTCACTGATTATTTAAATATCCTTTAGTTTAATCCTGAAAAAAAAACTTGTGAAGGTATGTGTTATTAAAATGTATTTTTCTCATCATTTGTACTGCAGAAATTTGTATCACCTTTTGATTTTCAAATTAATTTATATATTGCTAAATGTATACACTCAGGAGCATTCATTTTTGCTCCTTCCTTATTACATTCCAAAATACACACTGATAAAAAATTATAACTTACAAAAAAGGATTATTGATATATGATTAAAAATAACATAAACAAAAAGGAATCTTGATTACTTATATGAATAAAACACTAAATACTTAAAGTCATAAATTATTAAAATTGTTCTTTCATATGTCACAATAGCAGTCATTTAATCTGAATGTTTATTAGTTTCTTAATCACATATTTTACAAACAAAGAAGTAATCTTGTAAAGTAATAAACAAGTCTTTATTTATGACAGCTAAAGTATCTTCAGGGCTCGCACCGTTCCTAAAATTTTCGCACTTTGTTACCAGTATTTTAAATATGAATTCTTCATGGTAGGTTCCTTTAACATCTGTAATAGAGTTATACAACAAAGATTATCGTTTTAATTTAGTGGTAGCAAAGTGCGAAAATTTTAGGAACGCTGCGAGCCCTGTATCTTTGAATGACAGGAAAAAACAGTTTATCTTGATTAATGATGAGTTTATATAATTCTGAAAGAGATTAGTTTGTCTAACATGATTGTTGATGTTTATCTAATTCTGAAAGAGATTAGTTTTTCTAACAGGATATTGGTGGGTAAAATAAATAAAATAAATCAATATCATTTATAAAAAAAATGTGATTAATTACTTTTAGTAAAAATATTTAGTGTTTATCAATTTAAAATCTGTTTTATGTAGTTTAAAGTATTTTAAAAGGTGAATCTCTATTTAACGAATTTTCCATATAACGAACTTTTTTCAGGGATTTAGTGACTTCGTTAAACAGAGGTTCCACTGTATCTGTATTTAAAATAGATGATAATTTGTAAATGGTTACATATATATATATATATATATATATTATTATATAATTTATGGGCAAAATTAGAAAGAAATAGTTTTGCAACTTTATCCAAAATATTTGTATATGATCTACATGCTGAATATTTGCTTATTTTTAGTTTTTAATAATTTCTTTAAATGTATTTTCATTTAAGGGGACAGTGTACCACAAAATTGATCAAATAATTGATTTTTGTTTTTAATATTAAATGAAAGACTGGTTAATTGTGGATATTTTGACACCTTATTTTTAACCATACGGGAATTATATGCGAGTTATTGTAAATTTTGTTAATACACTACACCCAGCGCAATTACCCGCATAAATTAAAATTTAAATGGATTTTCTTCATGTTCATATTTTATTCACATTCTTCTTTTAAACATGCTAAGCCTTTTCTTTTTGCATTTGAGATAGAGTTGAAAAAATTTTTGTACATGTTCTTCATTATGTTTGTGATAAATCTGAACATAAAATTAGCCTTCAGGGTTTCTTTTTAAAATTAAATTAGATGAAGATGTGTTAGAATCCATCGTTTTACACTATATATATCAGTCAACAAATTATATTAAATGTAATGTTAGATGTATCTAAAAATCCATGTGCAGTCTTGTGTAATACACATTTGAAAATCTTAAAAAAATAAATTAGTGTAATAATAATAAAACAATAGGCAAAAAAAAAAATTTTTAAACATTCAATTAATTTTTTTTTTAAATTTTTAATTAAATATGCAGTTAATTTTTTTTTCAAAATGTACTTTTAGTTGAACATTGAAATGCATTGAGTTCACCATTTGAACTATATATATATATATATGTATATATATATATATATATATATATATATATATATATATATATATATATATATATATATATATATATATATATATATATATATGTATATATATATCTAAAAATCGTTGAAAAGGTAAACTGTCTCCTTAAAACAAAGGCTAATTGTTTTTCAGAATCATTTGTACGTTGATCATATCTGACCTGATGATCTATAATAAATTTTTATTTAAATAAAGTAACATTATTTAGATTTTTGTGTTCATTTTTTTTTTCCGAAATCACAATTTTTCAAATATATTTTCAAATCAACTCTTGTATATTATTATGTACATTCAAAATGTCAAATTTTAAAATAGATTGATTTAAACAAATTAATTTGTTCTAAATTTCATAAAAATGAAAAGTAAAGAACAAAATTAATAATAATAAAAATAGTTTAACATTTGAGAAAATTGTGCAACAAAATTTTAATAAATTAAATTGCACAACCAAACTCATCTGCTGCTGGATAGTATTATTAAAGGAAATTTTATACAGTATCAAAGTATTCGAATACCTTAAAAAAAAAAAAAAAAAAAAAAAAAAAAATATATAGATATATATATATATATATATATATATATATATATAATAATAATAATAATAATAATAATAACTGTCATTTAGGGTAACTTTAAACCATGGGGTGTAACTTTGCTCCATTTCCTATTTTTCAACATTTTTGACTCAAAAGACTAAATAAACTCCAGAACAGAGCTGTGTTCGCATGGTTCTAAACTGTGATTTCTACTCTTTATTTTAGAAAATAAATTAGCAACATTATGCGATATTAATTACACCATCTAACGATTTTTATGAAGTACTGTTTTCAAGCTAATTTTGAATGCTGTTTTGAAGCTGCTGTAATCCAATTAAATTTTCATAGTAAGTAACACTATACTCATTTATCAGACATATTATTGTCTAAATGTTGTAAATGTGATAATATTTTGTGATTATTTATTTATTAACAGTTAATAAAGTGTAATTTAAGAAGGCACAAACATTTTATCCCATTTTCAGGGTAACTTTGAGCCGGCTCAAAGTTATACTGATGTTTATAATTTACTGATTATAGGTGCTACTGTCAAAAATTTCCCATATTTGCACGTATATTTTATATAAATGCCGAGAGTGAACATCAGATATAAGATATAATTGTTTTCACAAATATGTGTAAAATACATACAATTCATTTAAAGGCGTTTTTCGGGGCGGAGCTACTCAAATTTGACATTTCATACATTCGACATTTTTTATTCTTGTTTGAATAATACTAGTTCTAGTATGTATTGCTGTAACTATCGACATATTATTGAGATAAAACATTGAAAATTGTTTTCCACTGTATTTTTTTGTTTTATATGAACAATAAACAGGTTTTTTTTAATTTGTCATGGTTATCTTCTTCCACTTTTCTTATGCCTGATATTTGTTGTAATATCATAAATTATACAAATCTTGTGATATTGGGAAATGTAAATTCGGAGTCTTTACATATTTGAAAACATTTTTTGGGGTTTAAAGTTGTCCTAACTATAATACTTTTTTTTTAACAATGAATTATTTTAGATAATATTTATCATATGGTGCAAGGTTACCCTAAATGGCTGGGTAACTTTGAACCCGGCTAAAAAATTATTTTTTATTGCTTTTATCCTTCTTATTCCTTAATTTTTGATAGTCAAACAATAATTTAGGATAATTTCTTCTGTTTTATGCGCCTAGTTGCAACAATATTCTTAAAATAAGAGTGTGGCATATGAAGATAGAGAAAATGCGGATTAAAGTTACCCTGAATGACTTTAAAACAATAAATGAGTTAGTAACTTTGAATAAATAAAAGATCAAATAGTATATAAAGAAAATTATAATTTGTTTTATAATAAATTTATGACGAATATTTAAATACACGAGCACATGTATATTTCAAAATTTTGAAGCATTAAAGGGATAAGATTATACGAATGTAAACAGATAATAACCAAATATCACTCTGTATTTATTCTAATACAAATACATCTAAGGATTTCACACTAGTTAATAAGAACTGAAAATGTAAAAATATGCTACATATGAGAAAAGGTTAAATAATGAAAAGATAACTGAAAACTGCATATGTTTCAAATTTCACTCAACTTTCATTTTCTTCAACAAAAATGTAACTACGCAAATTTAATCCCTAAAAGGGAGCAAACCTTTACCAAATAAAATATATACAAAAATAATGGACTTAATTTATAATAATAAAACAATATTAATGAGCATACTATGAAATCAGACTTACCAAGATTTCACCATGCATCAGTGCATGAAAATGTGAGCGTTGCACTTTCACCTTTAAAACTGATCGTTTGACAGCATACGTACGTATTGTTGCTGTTTGGGGCGATCGGAAATCATTGCAGGAGTGCAGGAAAGTACGACATGCGTTATTGGGCTTTGCCCTCAACTACCCTGTCCCGCACTATCGGTAAAGTCTTTCTAATGCAGTTTATTTTTTTATATGTCATGCCGCCAAAGACAGCACGATCACACGAATTACCCCTAAGAAACCGAAGTAACACGATAGAGGTAATTATGAATAATAATTTAACATTTTATTAATTATTTATTCTGGTGTCAGTTAAACTATTTTTTTCGGAAACCTTGACCCTAAATTGTTGATCACAAAAGTCAAGGTTTAAGAATTTGTTTTTAAATATAAATATAAACATTTTGGGATTGACTAAGCCTTTTCTGTTAATTTTTTACTAAAGCAAATTGGATGTCAGGTTAAAGAATATTTTTCAAATTTTCAAATGAAAATCTGTGAAGTTCTTTTAAGATAAATTATGTATTAATTTGTTCTTATAAAATAAATTATATATTAATTTGTTATTTTAATTAAAATTTTGTTAGAAGTTGTTTTTATAACATTATCAAACAGTTATTTATTTCTGAAAAAAGTATAGTTTTTATGTTTGTTATAAACAGGGTGATGTTTACGACGTATTTAAAAGATTATTTTCTTCATCTGTTCCTACGCTTTTTTATATTCACAGGATTATCTAAATGAATAAAACGAAGTACAAATTAATATATAATTTATTATATAAGAACAAATTAATATATAATTTATCTTAAAAGAACTTCACAGATTTTCATTTGAAAATTTGAAAAATATTCTTTAACCTGGCATCCAATTTATATTAGTAAAAAATTAACAGAAAAGGCTTAGTCAATCCCAAAATGTTTATATTTATATTTAAAAAACAAATTCTTAAACCTTGACTTTTGTGATCAACAATTTTCGGTCAAGGCTTCCGCAAAAACACTAGCCTGCAAAATTTGGATTGTGTCATATGCGAATCGAGTTATAACTAACTCTGAAATTTCAGCCGTCAACTCGATGTGGTGATGATTTGTGCAGCCGCTTCCCGGTCTTTTAATATTTACAACAAATTGTTGAACTTGTTGTCATCAACCCCTTAACGGTCGCATTAAATTACGGTTTAAAAATTCAAATTGCTTATTGGCACCACTTTTTTGAAAAAGAAATATTCACCTTATTTAATGGCATTTAAAATGATATTATAATAAAGCCAATTACACTATTTTATAAAACTGGTGGCAATCAAACAATCTGAATAAAAGACACAGCCCGTGCATATCACGGGAGTGAGAATTAAGGGGTTAAAGAAACTCATTGAGACAGTGTTGCCAGATGGGCTACTTTTTTTAAATTCAGATTCTTGATTGGCACCACTTTTTTGAAATGGTAAAATGCGCCTTATTTAATGGCATATTAATTAAAGCGAAAGCAAACGTAATTTTACCGTTTCAAAAGAGTGGTGGCAATCAAGAAATCTGAATTTAAAAAAGTAGCCCACTGGCAACCCTGCATTGAGAGATGAAGTATTTTAAAAGAGGTTCATTTCTGAAACAGTGGATTTATTTTTTAAATAAAGAATGAATGTGTTCAACAATTTATTTTAATGGGATATTTATTATGCGGTTTAATATTTCCAACAAATATTTTCTTACAAAAACCGACGTATTTTTTAATTATAAGTAAAATGAAAATTAATTTATTATTATTTTTTAAGTTATAAGTACTGCAAAAATATGAGTTCTTTTTAAAAAAAAAAAAATAGTACATGAAATACACATTTTATTTTTTAAAAAGAAAAGGAAAAAAAAAAGGAAAAATAAGAATTCGTATTTGATTTTTAAAAGTTAATATTTAGGAGGTTCTTTAAAAATTACATTCCAAAAAAATCTGATAAATAATATAAATATATTTCCTTTTTGTTTAATGAAGCTACATAAAACACGCATTTTATTATACACAACTAGTATTCGGATAAATAGAAATTCCAGATTTTTTTTTTTTTTTTTTTTTTTTTTTTTAAAGCTAAATAGTTTTAGATATATAGAAAATCTATGTGTAAAAGAACGTCAAATTCACCTTAAAATGGTAATTAAAAACATGAATACATCAAACGATTCAAAGTTTTATTACAAAAATAGGTGTAAAAACAATTAAAAGATGTTAATTTTTTAAGGTTTGACTGATTTCTTCTCACTTCACCCCTTGATGATGATCGGGGTTTGGTCAAATGCGCTCTGGATTCCGGCGAATTCTTTTCATATTTGACATCTGTAAATTGGTTTTAATGTCTTAAAACCTTTTAATTGTTTTTACACCTATTTTAGTAATAAAACTGTGAATCATTTGATGTATTCATGTTTTTAACTAAATACTTTTTTTAATTAAAAAATTTAATTATCACAAAATGCGATAAGTACTGCAAAAACATCTGATAAACATCTGTCTTATAAAGCTATATGAAATACTTCTCGCTGTAAAACTTGATTTCTAAGAATAAAATATTTTCTGGGAAAATATAAAATAATACATCTAAAATTGTTTCACAATTTCTTTGTTTATTTAAATCGAATAAATTAAATTTTGCTCATGTTAATGCTTAATTATTAATAAATTAAAAAGTTCGAACTTAAATTTTATGCAGAAAATAAAAATACAGTTTAAATTACTTAGTTAAAAATGTGTTATGCATAGAAAATACATGAAATAATTGTTTGTGAATTAATGAGCATACTATCAAATTAGACTTATTAAGATTTCATCATGCATCAATACATGAAAATACCAGCGTTGCATTTTCACCTTCAAAACTGAGTGTTTGACTGCATACGCAAAACACACGTATGTTCGCTGTTTGGGGCGATCGGAGTCGATGGGTAGGGAATTACAATGTATATTATTCTGCTTTGCCCTTAATGGACTATATTCCAAATCTGGGTTCGAGGCTGAAAAAAGTCACGTGGTACCGGTAATTTACCCAAAGAAATTCTAACTGATAAGGAGGGAAGCTACTACTGCTTTCCCCATGTACTGTTTCGCTGGCTGGCGGAGCTTAGCTATGCGGATTTCTAATTTTAAGGCATTTGCACTTTGCAGATTTCGGTGGGAATGTTCTTTATTTATCACGAGGAGAACTTAACACTATTAAAGCGCTCACTCGTCATTTTAATGCTTAAGATAATTCAGTAGCTCCACTTAAATAAAAAAAAGGCACGATTTATTATTTAAATATTAATCACATAATTTTACCGGCATAAGTTGAATATATTTATTGTGTTTTCTTTATGTTAATTTAAATGAACTCTCAGATTCAATTCAATATGATACGTTTTGATGACTTCAAAGTGCAGTTACATTTATTTTTATTTTTATCTTACTTATATATATATATATATATATATTTTTAAGAGCTAAAGAGACAATATAACGGGTTGAGTTGATTGTCGTTTATTCATTATGCTAATTTGAACGAACTTTCGGATTCAATTCCATATGATTAATTTGGATGAGCTCAAAATGCAGTTATTTATTTATTTTTAATTTCAATTATTATTATTATTTTCACAAAATCTAAAATACAGTTTCCTTTAATTTAATTAGGAAACTCTATCTCAAAATTAATTTCTAGGGAACTTCTAATGAAATTTCAATTGACAAATCCTTTATGATTGCTTGAACAAAACGTGTTGATATGAGGTGAGAAATTTCTCTGGGCACCTAAAAATAATCTCTCGCCTCCAGATTAACTTATAACCCAACAAAGTTATAGTAATAAAATTTTTATTATTTTTTATTTAAAAGAGTTCATATAGTTTTGCTATTTTATCTACAGTATTTTCGGTTATTTTTACTATTGGTAATAAAATTTATTATATTTTTGTTATTCAAACATCGTTTCGCATAGTTGATTTTTGTTTATATTTTCTTTTTTTTAAGAAAATATTTTTCAGAACGAAAATTATTGTCATTATTTTTGGTATATTGAAGTATTTTGAAAACTACGATTTATCTGACTAGTAAAATTGATAACAGTAAATATTTTATCACGAGTTTTTCTGAATTATTATCTCCTCAAATCTAATAAATGATAATAATAATTATTATCATAAAATATATAATTTTTCACATAGATACAAATAACAATTACAAATTTTTGAGCAATATAAAATAAAACTTGATACAGTCTATGCATATAAACAAGGTGGTAAAAGCTCAATCCTGTATGCATGAACGCTATCAAAATATTGATGAAAAATTTTTGAGTCTCCGCATTGTTTTCTGACCGACAATAAACACTGAAATCTGTCAAATACATATAGTGATTTTTTTTTTTTTTTTTTTTTGCCTTATTAGTTAATTAAATTATTTCTGCCTCCGACATAATTCTTTGCAAAAAACTGAAATGTAGAATAAAAGTGCACTTTTTCCTAAAGTTTTGGACAAACATTGTCACTACTCTTCTAAATATCTATTTTTTAGGTGCGTTCGTAATTATAACAATATGTAGCACCTACAGTCGCCGTATTATAACAATATGTAGCACCTACAGTTGCCGTCTAGTCCGTCTATCTATCTGTGCGCATATAACAGCGCACAAACTACATAACCGATGGTTTGAAATTTATTATATATAATCCTTGCAGAATTTTGTCGAGCCATTTCAAATTTTATGAAAATCTAATCAAAACTTGATTAATCATTAATAGATTCTTCATTCTATTAAATCCTATCACACGTAATTTATTTGATTATATCCCATGATATGTAATGATTTTAGGTTGCCATGATACTTAAGTTATATATAAGATGGGGTCATATATTTTCCGTATTACTAAATTTAATATATATAATCGTAATACAATTTTGTATTCATGCAGTTTTGCATAAGAGTGTAACAACTATTGCACTAAGATCTAAATATTTATAAAACCAGTTATACTACAAAGTACCTCATTTTCCACGTTCGACGTACAATGTCGGAACTTTCTCTGTATATGAGAACGGTGAAAAGGTTTCTGCTGAAGCATGGCAAGTTTAGTCTCGCTACTTAGCAAGATGAGAGCAAATCCCTGTTACTAAAGCAGTGTTTCTCAACATTTTTTGGTTGAAGGCATACTAAAAATATTATGAATTATTTACGGTACACCTGAATATAAAAAATGTGAAGCTGTATTATACAAAAAATATATATATTTATTTACAAAATGTATTCAACGGGAGGAGTTAGCTCTGCTGAAACATGACAAGTTTAATCTCGCTACTTAGCAAGACGAGAGCAAATCCCTGTTACTAAAGCAGTGTTTCACAACATTTTTTGGTTGAAGGCACACTAAAAATATAAGGAATTATTTACGGCACGCCTAAATATAAAAAATGTAAAGTTGTATGATACAATATATATATATATTTATTTACAAAATGTATTCAATGAGAGGAGTTAGCTCTGCTGGAGCATGACAAGTTTAGTCTCGCAATTTAGCAAGATGAGGGCAAATCCCTGTTACTAAAGCAGTGTTTCTCAACATTTTTTGGTTGAAGGCACACTAAAAATATCGGGAATTATTTGCGACACACCTGACTATAAAAAATGTAAAGTTGTGTGATACAAAAAATATATATATTTATTTACAAAATGTATTCAATGGGAGGCGTGATTGTATTTTCTTGAACAAATTAAATCAATACCAGGTTCTAAAGTCACCAGACAAGTTCGTATTTCATCATCAAATTTTAAAAGTTTCGCTCTATTCTGCCCCTTACTCCTCATTATTTTTAACCCCGCCCATCGACAGTGTAATATGCTTTCATTTGTAATGTAAACATCGATGCGCAAATTCAGCGATATAAAGTTTTTCGGAGTTCTGACAAAAGTTCTTGCTGTATAGCAGTGCAAAAAGATTTAAGTTTAATCACCGTAAAGTATTTCAAACAACAAATACTGATGCCTGTAATATATATATATATATGATTCGCATTAATTTGTGACACTCGCATTAATTTAGTAAGGCATCACAGATATCATAAATAATAATCATTTAATTTTTTTGCATTGATATATAAGTGAAAGTGTATCCAAGTTTACAGTGATTTTCAATGACAATACTGTTATTTCTAAATTTAATTTCCATACCTCTTTCAGCTGTTCATTATTCTTTTTAAATGACATATAATGACACAAAAATTTCCTCGATGTAATTTTATTCACTTTTTGTTTTTATGTGTTATCTCTTTAAACTGTACATCTGAATCATATTAAAACATCTTTTTCATTCTATTATGCCCCTTACTCCTCATTATTTTTAACCCCGCCCATCAACAGTGTAATTTGCTTTCATTTGTAATGTAAACTTCAATACGCAAATTTAGCAATATGAAGTTTTTTTCGAGTTCTGTCAAATGTTCTTGCTGTTTAGCAGTGTAAAAAGAGATGATAAGTTTAATCACCGAAAAGTATTTCAAATAATAAATACCGATGCATGTGATATATGTAAATATGATTCGCATTAATTTGAGACACTCTGTACAGGGATATTAGCTTATTTGTGTGCCACATTATATACAACAATTAATCTCAGCAAGTACTCATGCTTTTACTCATGCATGCATTAAAAAATGCATGTATGGGTAAAAGTGTAAAAATATTTTTAAAAAATGATGTGAAAATGAGTAAAAAAGTGAAAATGTTTTTGCATTTTAACACATATATTTATGTAAGTATTGATTGGACAATCTTGGATAGATGTTATATTCCTTGAATTGTTTTTCAAAAAATGGAAATTGTTCATTGAATACCTCATATATATCACCGTTTTCTTATATTTTTACATATGTGATTTCCTTTTAATTGTATACATATGTAAATAATCATCGTTTATCCTCAATTTTTTTACTGAAGGAAAGTAGGGAAAAAAATGTAAGGCTTTATTATCTCTAGAATATATTTTCATATCAAGGAATTTGGTGCAGTAGTTTCAAGAAACGTCACTTTTTTAAAAACTTCAAGTACGATATATATATTTTTTAATATTTATATTAACAACCCATTACTAAGAGTAAATTTGTTATTAGCTAAAGAACAATATGCGAGAAAAAGAACCAAACTTCGGTTCATAGAAAACATGCCGATGGAAAATGACCTGACAAAGAAATAAAGCATTGAGCATATTTAACTTGTTTCTTTAAGTTTTAAAATAACAATACAATAGAAGTAGCAGAAAAATAATGAAAATCAATAACACTTAGCTTTTAAAATTACATTATTGTTGGGAATTGTAGCAGGTCCGAAGATATAAAAACATACGCAAGGAAGTCTCTGTTAGGGAGACAAAAAAGTTTCAAATACTTCGATTGATTATTAATTATTAAAAGCTAAACTGATTTCTAAGATTATCCCACAGGCGGGAGTTACATTGCGTCTACGGAGCTTTCCCTCCTTTACGCTAGAAGTTTTTGCCTTGACCACGTGATCATGACGTACATGGAATATCCCCCACTGCCAGGTCCCGCTGTCCAGCATTATCGGTTTAATTAACGCCCCCTAGATTGTAGAAAACACTGACACGCTTTGCTGTGACGTCACGAAGCGGGGAAAACAAAGTAAAAAAAAATCGAACAACTTCCATGTTTCGATTTCGTTGGCTCATGAAATTATCAGTGATTAGTTACTAATAATAATTAATAATTCCACGAACGACGAAATCGAAATATGCAAGTTGTTATAATTTCTTTTCTTTGTTTACACAGCTTCGTGGCGTCACGACAAAGTGTGTCAAGGATTACGTAGGTGGCGTTGTTTTATTTTTTATCTCACGCCGTCCATGAAGACAGCATGATCACATGAACCCAATTTTCGGAAATCATTATAATTTGCAAAGAGAGCTCGAATTTATTTTTATATTTTATGATTCATTTTTTCTGGTGTGAGTTAAATTATTTCCCCGCAAAATTGTTAAATGTAAATTGCGGATCACAAAAGTTTGTTTTTTAAATATGGATATAGACAACTTGGAATTCACTAAGCATTTTCTGTTAGTTTTTTTACTAATACAAATTGTATGTCAGGTTAAAGAATATTTTCTAATGAAAATCTGTAAAGTTCCTTCTAAAATAAATTGTATATTAATATGTTCTTTTAATTTAAATTCAGTCAGAAGTTGTTTTTATAACATTATTAAATACCTATTTCTTCATGAAAAAAGTATAGCTCAAAAGTTTTTATGTTCGCTACAAGCAGGGCGGTGTTTATGACATATAACAGTTTATTTTCCTCTTCTATTTCAGAATAACAATCTGCGGCTTTTTATATTCACAGGATTATCTAAATTAATAAAATGAAGTATTACACTAGCCTGCAAAAGTTTTTTTGTATCATATTTTTTAAAGCTTTCTTTTAATTAATTATTTTGTATTTTGTAGCGCTGAATTCGAAAATGACTTTCATTTTTAACCATCACGTTACGGAGTGGCGTAGGTAGGATGGGTGACACCTGGGGCGGATGTAAATGGTGTCCCCCCCCCCCCCCCCGCCCATCTGTCATATTTTTTCAACCACAATTCTACGTTATTACAAATAAAATGTATACTTTTTTTTGAAGAACTTTATATTAACAAAAATGAAGTATTACTATTAACAAAGTAATAATATTTTGAATAATAATAATAATTATAATAAGAAAAGAAATATTTTATTACTTTTTTATGCTCAATACTTTGGTCAATCGATTCAGAAATGCACTTCAATAAAACGTATAAATTAAGAATTTATTTGTATCGTATAAGTAAATATTTTAATATTAGAATATAACCGGATAAAATGCGATTTAAGGTTCAAAACATTTAAATAAATAAAAAAAAAAGCAATTTATCAAATTACAACGACCATTTGGAAAATGATTTTTTCGAAGACTAAAATTTAAGACATAAAAAATCGCACGAAGTTGATCATACATTACGTACGCCATGAATTAAACATTAATAGTGTTATTACACGTAAAAATTCCAAGCGACAAAAATCGCCTGCGACTCTTACGTATTATCCACCTGAAACTTATGTATTATCCAAGCATTTCATTGGCTGTTCCGGAAAAGGCTTTTCCATCGTCAGATTTCCAAGAAATCTGACGACTCATTTTAAAGGAAATTTCATTCTTAAACTTCTAAACATCCCACAATATTACTTTTTACACCGTCGTATAGAGAAAAAAATGTACTTTTAAATGCAATTTGTCTGAAAGTTGTATCTCAATTTGTTTCTGAGTTATTAATTTTTTTGTAGTTTTTATTACTTTTTTGTCACAGTGGCAACAGAAGGTATCCATCTTTGTTGAAAGTAAAGGGGAATACATGTAACTGTATAGACCAATCAGAAAACGAATAAAATGCGGATTAAACCAATAAAAACCTTCAGATATGCTTTTGATTTCCCATCCTGACGAGAACAATAAACATTTTCCCAAATGGTTAAAAATAATTTAATCGGATGTGCCAATTCCAAAATTTTTTCTATCTCAATCCTGTTGATACTTCAAAATTCGGTATCACAGTTCCAAAATTAAATGGCAATCTAGGCCCATCATGAGGATTCTAAAGGTATAGGTTCGTTTAATTACGTGCATTTAAAAAGGAGATTGCATCTTTCAAATAAATCATTGAATTTCGGCACCCACCCTTTCAGACGTCCGTAATCAAAATTCACAACCCAAACAGCATAAAAGCGACACCTATTGGACAGTACACACCGAAGCCTGATAAGAATCTACAAGTATTTATGTGAAAGTGTAACAGAATATGAAGTTTGATTAAATTCCGTGCATTTGCTTTTGAGATAGAGTTATCGCGAAAATCGTAAAAAATGCAACATAGCAGCGTCTAAAATAATCCCGAGAAAATATATCGTAGTATCCAAATAATTGTGTTGAAATATTCCAAGAACTAAATCGTAGGATTATTCAAGTACAGAAGAACGAGGACGTCAAAAGATTATAAATTATTCAAGTTTCGCATTTTGTAATATTTGAATCAAAATTTTGTCTCTTTCTAACCTATACCATGAGAGCGTCATTTAAACTCCCCGGCAGTGAGTAATATTCGTGTTTCTTCTAGAAAATTTCACGCATCACTGAGCTTCACCGCAGGCTTTTCATAGCACCACACGCCCCACTAGTGGCCGAGAGGTTCTTCTCTCGAAGCTGATTGGCGAGAGGTGCTGGGTTCGATCCCAATCGCGCCCGTCGGCCTAATCGTTCGGAGTTTTTGTGGTTTTCTTCGAACCTTGGTAATCCAAGCGTAAATATGGGTTAGGTTTCCTTAGAAAGACCCCCACGGAGGGCACTCCCACACTTTGGGGCTATATCGCTCGTGCTGCTAATTGACCGTCATAAACACAACCAACCATACCGTCACACCTACGCACTCACGTGATTTCCAACAGGTCACCTACTGGACGATTTACAGCGAAACCTAATCAGCAGGAAGGTGTTACTGAATCTGAAGTTTCATGAAAATCCGTGCATTAGTTCTTGAGATAGAGCTATTGCGGAAATCGGGAACAATGCTGCATAGCAGCGCCACCTGTTGTGATATTTACACAAAAAACTAATCAGCACAAATTTATTAATCTGAAGTTTTATTAAATTCGTGTATTAGTTTTTGAGATAGACCGCCCACAAAATTTATGTCACATACAGACAGATATTTTCTAAAAACAGTCAAATCGTGTTCAGGACCTTCTAAAACGTGTAAATCCGTCGAAAACCGGAAGTCGAATTTTTTCACGAATCCAATACTTTCTTCTTGAAAAGACAGAGTAAAGTAAAAACGCAAGAAAATTCAACATATGACTGGTGCTTTACTTTATATTTCATTTGTAATTAATGTGTCTATTATAAAACCGTTAGGCGTTCCAGAATATTTAGACGATAATCGTTTATGCTGAGTTTTTCCTTTGTAAAAGCAATTTCTTTTCTAATAACAACGAAATAAAAAATATTTTTAAGATAAATGTCATCGCCAACAACGTTTAAAATACGTATTTATATTTTCCCTCAATCAAAATCTTGTAAACATAACGCTTAATTTTATTTTCATTTTACATGAAAAGACGATAACTAGCCGAATAAGGTAATCCTAAATCAAAGCGCTTTGTCGAAAAGTTCTCTTTCCATTCATTCTTCTGTTCGCTGAATTGCTGAAATAAACTTTTCTGACCACACATGACTTATACGTCACAGCCGTTTTCTCCTGATGGTTGAATGTTACAATGATTGTGAGTATGAGGTCTACTAGTTTACAACCTAAAGTATATGTTTTCTTGGAAATCAAGGGTGTAGTCACAAAGTATAGATTATATTGTCTTTTAATATCGATTATAATGTCTTTCGTATAGATTATATTGCCTGTGGGTGCAATCTCTTTCGAAAACAGGGTTAAAGAACCCAAGGCAACAGTAACACATGAAATGACCATACCATTCCTTAGTTACCTTTTGTCCTCCCACATAAGAAACCACAGGGGCGACTCATCCCACAGTCCGCATAAATCAATGCGGTGCCTGTATGAAGAAGAATTTTTTTTCTTTTAAAGTTTGCTTTTGCTACTCACTTGTTGGATAGGTAGGTTTATATTCTTTGTCGCATATCTTATTTTGACACCCCATTCTGTATAAAATTTCAGATTCTCAAAGAAAAGAAAATTAACTTTGTTGCATGGTGCGCTAGAAATTTCATTTTATTTCCGAATTCTTTTCCAAAATCTTATAAAACTACATATATTTTTATGCAAATAAAGATTGGGTGTCACCCCTTACAGAGTGACACCCAGGGCGGACCGCCTCCTCCGCCCCCCCCCCTTGCTACGCCACTAACGTTACGAAATTTTGCAAATCGTAAATTCCAAAGTTAAAAAATAAAATAATAAAAATCTGATACTATAAAATAGATGTGATGGTTGAGTTTTTTAGCTTTTGATAATTGATCCTTATGTATTTTTTAACTCTGAACCCGAAAATTATCTTCATTTTTTATCATCACTTCAGGATTTTTCACAAATCGCAAATTTAAAAATTTTAAAAAGTCGAAATGTTGCGAAAATCCGATGCTACAAAATTGACGTAAACCTTTCTTTTTCATAATAATGTATTCTTTTTTTTGACTTACATTATGCATTTTCAAGAGCAAAACATGTAAAATATAGAGTTTTTAAAGTCTTTAAATTTTATTCCATGTATGGAGGAAGTTTCTTTGAACGGTTTTCTTTTTATATTCTCTATGAGGTTCATTTCTATGTCCTCTTTTATTTTGGTTGTTGATAAGGGTGGAAATTTGTCACAGATATCTTTAAAACCCCTTCTTTTCGTAAGGCTTTGACAAATTGTTTTCACAGATTTTCGCTATTTTTGACTTTTTAACATTGAAATTTACGATTTGCAAAAAATCTTGACGTGATGGTTAAAAAGGAAGGTCATTTTCGGATTCAATGCTAAAAAATACACAAAAAACTATTGTCAAAATAAAAAAAAATGTATAACCATGACATTCTATTTAACAGTATTAGATTTTCGCTATATTTTTCTCTTTATATCTGAAATGTACGAT
Source organism: Maratus speciosus (assembly GCA_963932465.1). Taxonomy (NCBI): domain Eukaryota; kingdom Metazoa; phylum Arthropoda; class Arachnida; order Araneae; family Salticidae; genus Maratus; species Maratus speciosus. Next base: position 173,911,803 of record OZ010794.1, on the reverse strand, counting down.
TTGAAAAAAATCCTGACGTGATGGTTTAAAATGAATGTTATTTTCGAATTTAACGATAAAAATTACATAAAAATTAATTATCAAAAGTTAAAAAACACAACAATCGCAATCTTGTGTTATTAATAAATTAAAAAGTTCGAACTTTCATTTTATGCAGAAAATAAAAATACAGTTTAAATTACTTAATTAAAAATATATTATGCACCTTGTTTATTAAAAAATGGAAAATACATGAAAAAATTGTTTGTGATTTTTGCATTTCTTTAAAAATGTTTCTTAAAATGCTGATAAGAATTAAATTTTATTAAGTTATTTAAGCTTAATTATTTCTGCATAATTTAACTCCTTAAAGGTTAATTTCGATTAAAGAATTATATATAGGGAGGCTAGTACAAGTGAGACGAAAAATATTATTTCTTATTATTATGGCGACTATTTTTATACTTCTGAAAAAAATTTGCCACATCTTTAAGCAACACAAATACTCTACACATTAATGCATAAATGGTTTTAAATAAGTTATTTATAAAAGCATAGAAGCATGATAATGGAGTATCTGAAATTGTCTCTCTGTGTATCACAAGGGGTACACAGTGAGACAATGTATATATTTTCATAAATCGTACATTTTTACTCTCTATCCATAATTTTCTTCAATAGAATAATGTTTTTGCTGCTTGAAATGGTGGTTGTCACTTGGCGTTTAACCCCTTCGGGACGGGAGCCTTTTACGAAATTTTTAATCTTTTGTCACCGTTTTTTAAAAACAGAAATTTGTGTCTTCTTGCATCGAGAAAATGCGCTGATTAAATAAGGCAAATTTTACAGTAAAATTTTACTACTGGTGAGGAAAAACAAGGATTCTGAGCACTTCATGCGGCACGTATACGTGTCGCTCGTCCCCAAGGGGTTAAGCTGACATTTTTGGGATCGAGTTGTTTTAATAGAGCTACAGTAAAAATGCAAAGGAAATTTTAATAGTTACAGGTACAGATATTATTAAGAATTCAACCACATTTTGAGCTTAACTGAACACATATGGTGGATTGTGGTATTTAAACTAGAGTTATCCCTCTTAAATAAAGACTTAAATGTATGCCTAACAATGGCAGTGTGTAACTCAACCAAAGAAATTGGAGCGTGAGGAAGGGAAACTTCCATAGACGCAATGTAAATCCCCGACCGTCAGCGAAACAGTGCAAACAGCTAAGCGGTAGAAGTAGGATAAAGGGGCGAAAGATAAAATGGGGTTTACTTGGCGCGCTTTTGCGTGATCGTCAGTAACGATAATTATCAAAATGAGGAGTAACGCTGTGTTTAGCGGTGTCCCCTGTCCGCACGAAAGCAGTGCGCTCCCCATCCCCCCCTCCTTTCGTGGATGGAGCTTCTCTCCGAGGGAGAAATCCCTTTAGTGGAAGTTAGATCAAAGATCGTACAATAAGTTCGATGAATCTGTTTGTTGTTATGTTAGATTTCGACTGAAAGTGGAACTTTCGATACGTAAAATTTATTATTTTACAGAGTGCTGCATCACTGTAAGATAAAGATTTTTCCATTGTAGTGTACGTATTCATCGGCTATCTGCCTGCAATACAGAAAATATATCATAAGAACAGAACATAAACAGATTATACTAAAAAATCTGTCACTATTGCTGTTAAGTCACAAGTCAAACTGACAAAGAAATGTCTGAGGGTGTTGGCGAGAAGGTGTTATCTTAGGTTTACTACAAAAAAATTTGGCAAATTGGTAGATGCAATGAAGAATGCCTATGATTTGATTTCCCTTTTGAGTGTGTTTCCAAGCAGAGCTATTTGCACTGTTTTGGTTAGTTACGGATTCCAAAGCCTTCCCTTCTTTTCCTCTACGTTCTTTGGCTCAACGTGCATCCAAATTTCCGAAGGAAATCAGAAAACGATGGTATCCTTATAACCTCTTTGTTTTCATAACTTGTAGTTCGGGCAGTAACAGTGAAATGTATGATTCATTAAAAAACACCGCGTATGAAACGCATTACGAAGCCTGCTACTTTCACTCTTGCGAAGATAAATCACTTCAAAATCAACAACTTCATCCTTTCTCCTTACAGATTAAGATTTTTCCTATATCGAACACATTATTTAGAAACAGCTCAAGAACATAATCGCCAAAGACAGGCTGCCATTTCTAGTTCCTGAAACTCAATTGATTCATCGTCGTCAGAAGAATCCTCTAGAACCATCTATGTATCTATATCAGATGTATCATCTGAGGACAAATCATTCTGCACTGTCTGGTGTGTTTTTGAAGACTTCGGAAATAAAGTTCGGGATTCCAACTTTCCTTTCTTCTTTTTACGGGAAGGGTTTCTGATGACTAGATCAGAATTTTAGAAATGTAAATTCAGCCAAATAACTAAGAATTTCCTCGGAAACTCTTATTTATTATGGTACGAATAAAAATATTTTCGAAGCAAAATTTTACAAAATATTTTTAAAATTTCAACTAAAAGCTCTTTTAAACATGTTTTTACATTTAATTAATTACGACAATTAATTTTATTTGTTTATAATTCTATTGTTGCCACTTTACAAACAAAAAAATCATGATATAATTCTTTTAAAATGTGTAAATATCGTCTGTGTAAATGATTTCACATAATAAGAATAAATTGTGTATTTGAAATCTTAACACTGAAAAATACTTTTGTAATAGAATGTAAATAATTGAATTTTCGCAAATTTTAATTCATTAAAAATATGCTATAATTTTCATAAAAAAGGGTATTTAAAATTTTTTATAAAAGAAATCGTGAAACTATAATATGATTAAAAGAAAAGAGCATCAAAATATGCGCCATTTTCAACCAATCTTAATAAAGTATACTATTAAAAGGTATATTTTTCTCTCAAATAACATATATTTTTAATATAAGAAAGTTTAATGTTCTTTTACGGTTTGAAGTATAAATTCTGCAGTTATTTTCAATATCTGAAATATTTCTTCTTCGCAAAATGCAGATATTTCATCAATAGGCTCCTTTCTTTATTTAAATAATTGTTTTAAAAAATGAGAAATTTTGATGCAACGATAATATTTCAGGTACTTAATCATTCATGACTTTATTTATTTTTACTGACTCAATCATTTTTATTTACTGCAAGAAACACTCAATTTCATAATTATTTACAAAAATAAATCCGTATAATGTAAAAATATATTCAACAAAATAATAAATTTTTTTTGTTAAATCATTCGATAAGAAAATAATATTGTCAGAATCTACAGATCACATTTTATTTCCATCAAGTCCAAAAATATTTCTTTCCTTAATTAAATTTATAAAACAGTTTTTGAGATATTTTGGCGGAATAATGAAAATATATTTTATTTATTTAATTAATCAGGATTCTATCTATAATTACTAACTCCATGATTTATTTTTTCTTCTGAAAATATGCGTGTTTCATTTTTTATTTGCAAAAATGCTTCCATAATGGAAAAACGTGTACAATAAATTAATTAAAATAATGAATTTTTAAAGGTTATTCTGTAAAAAAAATAATATTGTGTAAATCTACCGGTCAGAATTTATAATTATGTTTAATTTCAATTCAAAATACTGAATACTTTTTTTGTAAGGTGTACGATAAAATGTAATTTGTGTAGACTAGTAGAGGTTTCGCAATATTTCTGTTAATTTTCAAAATATTAAAAATCGGAGCCTCAGGTGCACAATTGCAGACCTTGGGCTATCTTTATGCAAATTTTCAGCCTCGTACGTTCAGTAGATTTCTCTAGCCATCGTACAAACTCACACACACAGAGAGAGAGAGCGAAACTTTCTTTTATTAGTATTACAACATATAATATTATTTTTACTTGTATCATATATGAATTTTAACAAACAAATAATTTTTTGACATCATAACCGCATTGTAACGTGTCACTGTATACCACAACTGTGTGTCTCACTGTGTACTTTTGTTACGTTGTAACAAAATGGATGCCATATCTGTTTCATCAATCTCATCGCTTTGAAAGTTTGTGCCGTTTCGTCGAAATAGTCTATCATTATAGCTAGGTTTGGCTAAGTAAATATATGCCATAATGAAGGAAATAAATTCTGAAGTAAACGTTTATGTAACTTAACCACTGTAAGATAAAGAATTATTTATTATTTTGCTGGACGAGTAACAGAAGTGCCGACAATGTCTTGCAATGAGGTGGTTATATGTGAACGTCATCTAGGAGAAAAAGTTACAACTATATGTCAAAGTGACTACTGTCTCGCTGTGTGCCACGTCTTATATATATATATATATACAGTGAATTCTCGATAAGTCGAATTCGAAGGGACCGGCAAAAATATTCGAGTTATCGTAAGTTCGACTTATCAAAAATCCTTAAATACATACAGAAAATATATGAAAAATAATTCAATCATATACATAGGAATTGCAATTATACTGTAATTATGGAGTCTGTAAAATGAGCGCTAAAGAGATATACAGCCGGACCTCGTTATCCCGACACCCGGTTTTCACGTCAGTTTTTGAAAGTCCCGATTTTCTGTATATGATTTTAATGTAAATAAACTCCGGATGTTACGTCGTTGAATAAATTTCAACTCCGGATATCCCGACGGTTTAGAAAAATTGTCCAGTTTTCATTATCCATTTCATAAGCAAGGAAATTAAGCGGTAAGAAATGTCTTAGTCAAACTTTTCACAAAAGTGTCTAAAATAACCATTGAGATAATTGAGAAATTTTACTTCAATCCTTTATCTGAATAAATAAACCCACACACTATGAATGACCCACTTAAGCTCCAGATAGACATATTAGTCTACTCGCGGTCTTTTTGCCCTAGTCAGGCATGCTTTCTTGTGGTGACACGGCGTTTTTCATCAGACTAAAGCAGAAGAATTGCATTGCATTGAAACGATCAGAAATTATCTAACAATTATTTTCGAAACGACGAATATTGATTACAATTCATTGTGTAACATTGAAAAAAGAATTGTGGGAAGCACATCTAGGGATAAGCAAACCTTAATTCATCAATATTTCATGTAACAATGAAAAAACAAGTCATCATTAGTCTCATTTTTATTCTTTTAAATTATGTTTTTGTGTTTATTTTGTTTAATAATTATTATGATTTATTGTTTATTTTGATTATTGCTTAAAACTGCAAGAACAGTTATGAACTTAAAATTATATTAAATTAATTAAAAATACAGCTTTTTATAAACATATTTTTCTCCAACCCGGTTACTGCGACACTCCGCTTATGACGACACTTTTTTCTGGTCATTAGAGTGTCAGGATAACGAGGTTCGACTGTATAATTTAATTCTACATATAAGGTACTTACAAACTCAAGTTTTCCGAAAATACTTGTTAATTATGACTGTTTGAAAAAACTTTGTCTTTTACATGTCAGAAAGTATGTAAACAAAGGAAAAGAGAATAGTCCACACCGTCTCTACTTCGGAGATATAGCAGTAGTGTCGTCGTTGTCGCATGTGCTTCTTGATTGTTTGGAGGTGAAACGCAATTTACTTCCTCATCATCATCAAACTCAGAATCGTTCTCCACCTTTTTCATTGCTTCAACTATAGCTGAAGCACTAATTTCTCCGCAAACTGCGACATTTTCGTCAATATTCAAAAACTCATTATCGTCATCTTCAGAAATAACTTGATCGTGTAGATTTTCATTCACAACACATGAGTGTGCATTGTTTGCAAAGAAGCCACATCTACTGAAGAAATTTTTGATAGTGATTAGTTTCACGTCCAGGGACTTGAAATCAGTCTAATTGCTTCAACACATCACACTTTTGATTTATACCATTTTCGTCATCTTCGATTGCCTTCCACCCTTTTCTGTAGGAATGTTTTAAACATTTAATTATTCCCTGGTCTGCTGGCTGTAGTTTAGAAGTTGTGTTAGAAGGGAGAAATTCTAACTTGATAGATTTCAAGTTCAAAAGTTGATCGTGGGCTGTACACGGATCAACGGAGATCAGCATTTTACGCTTTTTTGCATGAAGCACTACACCTAAATTTCTGATGTACTCCTCGAACAATATCAGTGTCATTCAAACCTTGTTATTGGATCTTTACTCTACCGAAAGTGACTTTTTATGTTTGAAACAGCGAGGCTTATTGTATTTAGCGATGACCAGTAACGGTATTTTTTTTGTTCCACAAGCATTTGCTCCGATATGTACATTTAAGCGTTCTTTACTTAACTTTCTACCGGAACATGATTACCCCTTAAACATCATTGTCTTTTTAATAAAACATTTGCAAAAATCTCCCATTTCATCCATATAGTAAACGTCGTCCGCGCTATAGCCTGCAAGAAGTTTGGGTAATGAAACTGTCTTCCATTCATCACACAGCGTATCAGACACATCTTTTGCTTCAGTTCTAATGTTCGAAACACAATGTTGTGTCTGGCTTTAAATTTTTCCAGTCATCCCGTGCTTGCAGGAAATCCTTCCACATTGAATAACTTTGTGAAATCCAAAGCATTCTCATGTAACATCGTACCACTTAAAGGAATTACACTCTTCTGTGTACTGCAAGATGTAAACCACTTTAGGAGGTCTGTTTCGATATCTTAGAAGGCACACGTATGGTTGGCACTTGACTTACTTCTTTTGAAAAATGCGTTCTTTATCTTTGAGTATGGTAGATAGAGTGTTGCGAGGGATACCACATTTCAGGGCTAGATCTTTTACATTAAATTAGGATTGTTTTCAATATCTTTTATCAAATTTACTTTTTGTTCTAAAGTAAGAATTTCTAATTTCTACTGCGACATTTTAAAAAACCCGACTAAAAATGTATGACGATGTGAAAGCAATAAACACTAAAATGACAAGACTCAACATTAAAACAAAGAACCCAAATAAAATTTCAATAATGGAATCAAAAGATATATATATATATATATATCAGTGGCGTGGCGTCCGGTCATCGCTGGATGCGGCGATGACCAAGCAATATTTTAAAACTCTTAATAAGCTTTTAAAACTCGACGATCCCGTTTTAGCAGAACATTTGGAGTTCATGTATAAGTGAAGGTAAGATTTAAAGTTTCTTTTTTGAACATTCAACCATTGAATTTTAGAGTTAATAATTTTTCACCACAAACTTAAATAATTGCGATGACCACCGAAAATTTTCACGCCACGCCACTGATATATATATATATATATATATAAACCTTTCATAAAAGCGTGAGAAATTTGGCAAATTAGGTTACACTAAGCCACCTGAGAGTTGAGACAAAGGAATACGCAAAGGAGAAATGAATGGGGGAGGGGGAACAATTGCCACCAAAAATTGCAAACTCGCAGACTCTTCTCACGCTCCAGGGTGGGAAGTAAAAATAGCATCCTTCAAAGGCCGCGAAGGAGTTCAGAAAAGTTTTATCTAACAGAAAGTGTTAGCATTTTTGAGCTGTGGCTGAAAAATTAAGAAATTAGTCCAATTACTGTTATTTGTCTTTCTGAAAAACAAATTCGACTTAAAAGATGTAGACTTCGACAAAACGAGAAAGTTTAACATTGATTTGTAATAAAAGGGTCGGGACTTCGTGTAAACTTCGACTTAAACGAATATTCGACTTATCAGAGTTCGACTTATCGAGAATTCACTATATATATATATATATATAGAGAGAGAGAGAGAGAGATTTAAAATGTTTGAATCTTGTCTTAAAACTTAATTTATAATTTATATACAGTCGGACCTCTATTTAACGAACCTCTATTTTGCGAACTTTTCCTTGGAACCAAGAACATTTTGCGAATGTCTTCGTAAAATAACCTCCAAATAGCGAAGTGCATTCTCCATTTAACGAACTTTTTCTTGTGATCTAATTTTTTTTTCTCCCAATTTCTCGAAATATTTCTGGACATTTCAAACTTATTCTTTCTTTAAGCACATTTTATGATGTTCAATGGCCTTGAACTGGTTTTACAAGGCGCCTTCTTTCTCAGCAGTGAGAATTCGGTAAGCGCGGAGGATGAAGACGATAATCGTTTAGAGTAACTTAAAAAAAATGTGGATACAATTGAGAAAAAAAGAAGAAATTAACCATGATGTGCTGATTGATGATTGTATTTCACTTAATTCTGAAATTGAGACCTCGGAAACACCATCCTAATTGGATATTTTCGACAGTGTGGAAAATAAAAACAATACAGCAATGAATTGCGATGAAGACGAATATGATGATGATGGAAATGATCATGATGCAGGAATTAACAAAACTTCGTATGATGAAATGCTAAAATCATTTGAAACAATCCGACTCGGATTATAGTTAGAAGAAAATACGCATGAAGGGGTTTTTGGTGCATTGCAAAGATGCGAGACGCATTATGAGAGAAAACACTTTTTAAAAGTAAAAACTCAGGCAAAATTAACAGAGTTTTTCAGAAATTAAATTTAAGGACGCATATGTATGGTTAAAATTATTTGTTATAATAATAATAAATACGATAATGTCATTAAAATTCGTTAATTTTAATGTAAAATTATTTACTTTAAACAGAAAATACAGTGTATTCCCGGAGAATGTTTTGTTTCCTTGCAGATTTTAAAGATTTAAACACATAGAAAAGATGAACTGATGATGGGTATTGGTGGGTAAAATAAATAAAACAAATTGATATAACTTATAAAAAAATACGATTAATTACTTTTAGTAAAAATATTTAGTGTTTACGAATTTAAAATCTGTTTTATGTAGTTTAAAGTATTTTAAAAGGTGAATCTCTATTTAACGAATTTTCCATATAACGAACTTTTTTCCGCGATTTAGTGACTTCGTTAAATAGAGGTTCGACTGTATTTAAAATAGATGATAATTTGTAAATGGTTACATATATATATATTATTATATAATTTCTGGGCAAATTTAGAAATAAATAGTTTTGTAACTTTATCTAAAATATTTGTATATGATCTACATGCTGAATATTTGCTTATTTTTAGTTTTTAATAATTTCTTTAAATGTATTTTCATTTAAGGGGACAGTGTATCACAAAATTGATCAAATAATCGATTTTTGTTTTTAATATTAAATGAAAGCCTGGTTAATTGTGGATATTTTGACACATTATTTTAAACCCTACGGGAATTATATGCGAGTTATTGTAAATTTTGTTAATACACTACACCCAGCGCAATTACCCACATAAATTAAAATTTAAATGGATTTTCTTCATGTTCATATTTTCTTCACTTTCTTCTTTTAAACATGCTAAGCCTTTTCTTTTTGTATTTGAGATAGAGTTTAAATTTTTTTTGTACATGTTCTTCATTATGTCTGTGATAAATCTGAACACAAAATTAGCCTTCAGGTTTTCTTTTTAAAATTAAATTATATGAAGATGTGTTAGAATCCATCGTTTTACACTATATATATCAGTCAACAAATTATATTAAATGTATTGTTAGAGGTATCTAAAAATCCATGCGTAGTCTTGTGTAATACACATTTGAAAATCTTAAAAAAATATATTAGTGTAATAATAATAAAACAATAGGCAAAAAAATAAAAAAATAAATAAAAATAAAAATAAAATAAAACATTCAATGTTAATTTTTTTTTAATTTTAATTAAATATGCAGTTATTCTTTTTCTTTTTTTCAAAATGTACTTTTAGTTGAACATTGAAATGCATTGAGTTCACCATTTGAACTATATTTTAAAAAAAATCGTTAAAAAGGTAAACTGCCCCCTTAAACCGAAGGCTAATTGTTTTTCAAAATCATTTGTACGTTGATTATATCTGACCTGATGATTCATAATTAATTTTTATTTAAATGAAGTAACATTATTCAGATTTTTGTATTAATATTTTTTTCAAAATCACAATTCTTTAAATATAAATATGCATTTTCAAAACAACTCCTGTATATTATTATGTACATTCAAAATGTCAAATTTTAGATTGATTTAAACAAATTAATTTGTTCTAAATTTCATAAAAATGAAAAGTATTGAACAAAATTAATAATAATAATAATACTTTAACATTTGAGCAAATTGTGCAACAAAATTTTAATAAATTAAAATTGCACATCCAAACTTATCTGCAGCTGAATAGTATTATTAACGGAAATTTTATACACCATTGGCACCTAAAAAAAAGAAATATTTTTTGAAATAATGAAAAAAAAAAAAAAATAAAGGCGTTAGTAACTTTAAATAAATAAAAGATCAAATAGTATATAAAGAAGATTATAATTTGTTTTATAATAAATTTATGACGAATTTTTTATACACGAGCACATCTAAATTTCAAAATTTTGAAGCATTAAAGGGATAAGATTATACGAATGTAAACAGATAATATACAAATATCACTCTGTATTTATTCTAATAAAAATACATCTAAGGATTTCGCACTAGTTTATAAGAACTGAAAATGTAAAAATATGCTACATATCAGAAAAGGTTAAATAATGAAACGATAACTGAAAACTGCATATGTTTCAAATTTCACTCAACTTTCATTTTCTTCAACAAAAATATAACTACGCAAATTTAATCCCTAAAAGGGGGCAAACCTTTACGAAATAAAATATGTACAAAAATAATGAACTTAATTTATATTAATAAAACAAAATTAATGAGCATACTATGAAATTAGACTTGCCAAGATCTCAATCATGCATCGGTGCATGAAAACGCGAGCGTTGCACTTTCACCTTCAAAAGTGATTGTGTGACAGCATACGCACGTATGCTGTTTGGGGCGATCGGAAATGTGTGCAGGGAATTACAATATGTGTTATTCTGCTTTGCCCTTAACTACCCTATCCCACATTATCGGTAAAGATATCGAACAATCGGCCTTTCTAACGCAGTTTTATTTTTTTCATATGTCATGCCGCCAATGGCATAGAGTTGGATAACTCATACAAGAGGCACCTCATTTGTCATTATCGTGTCAATTTGTCCCACTACCTCAAATTTCAGATTGGAGGTGCCTCAAAAATTTTGTCATGTTTGCTCAGTTCCAGGCGGTGAGAGCCGTTTCAGAATGAATGAAGGAATATGTATGAGTGTCATGATTGTGTGGAGTTCTCGGAATCGGAGTGAGTTGCAGTCTACGTTTGAAGAAGCTTAAGCTAAGAGGAGGGGGACTTTAGAAGTCTATGGGATAGACTGAAAGGGAAGAATGAGGGAATAATGAAATAATGTGACATTTTCTGTAAAGAAGTGTGGTGGTAGTAGTGAAAAAAAGCTGTTTTTCTATATTGCTTTTAATAAATATTGATTTAGTATTTGTCAATATGCCGTTGAGGGCTGACATTGAGTCAGTGAATGAGTGAGTGTTATTGCGATGTCGGAACCTTTCAGATGTTAAATAAAAATACAAATTCAGATTGTAATGTAATTTTAAAATTGCAGTTATTCTATATTTCTTTTTAGCTCTCATAAATACCCTTACTGTGAATTTATTCAACATTCTGCATGCAAAATTTTCTTTTTCTGCATTTTTTCGCGGACATACCCAGGTAGCACAAAGAATTCGGCCAATATCAAAATTAGATATTGGCCGATATCAAAATGTAATATTGGCCAACATTAAATGACCCCCCCCCCCCCCGTCTAAAAATATATCTACAAATATTATTTTTTGATATTTGGCAATGTTGGCCAATATTTTCCAACATCTCTGAATATCAGTTTGTGACATTAAGCGATATCTTTTTCTGTCATTGCTAAATATCATTATTTGACATTGAGTGATATATTTTTCCAATATCCAGAATAACATTTTTAAATATTAAATTATAACTTTTTAGACATTAACTTCCTTTTTAAACACAAACAACTGCGATTTGCAAATGTGGTGAAAGTATGCTTCTCACTGAGCTAGAAGTTTATGCTCAAACAGATTTTCAGTCTTATTATAGATTAAGGTAAAAAAACCTACTAAAATTGTAATAATAAGAAGCTTTCAATAAAAAGTGGTGGGAGTAGAATTTTCTATTAGTGACGAAAAAATGTCTGACAAAATTATAATTTAATTATCTCATACTTTTTCAATCACAACCGACTTTTTTTTTTTTTTTTCAATCTTTTAACATATATTTATTTAAATATCACTTTTTATAATTAAGTTTGTTAGAAATTTAAAAAGAAATTATGTTGAAAACTAATGACCTACTTTTGAAACTAAACTTGTATTATTTCTATAATAAAAAATAAAATTATTTTAAAAGTCTGAAATTCGAGAGCATTTTAAAAAGGAAAACATAGTATCCATTAAAAAATACATAAATTGATCTCTTGAAAAAGAGACCAATTGGTCTCTTTTTTATTGAAAAACTTTATGTATTAAAAAAAGCATCTTTCGTTTTTTATAAAACTAACAATTGTTATATTTTAACATCGTTATAGACACTACATTATTATTTTAAATACAAATAATTCTAGAGCAATAATTACAGATTTCCTTATTAAGTTTTTATTAGCACTATCAATAGATTTTAATATGAATTCTATTTTGCATCTATAAATTTCTATATAAATTGTACAACAGAAAATTTTCCATACTAATCTCAATCGATTTCTATGTTTTTTTGTTTGTTTTTTTCAAATATATACATATATATAAATAACTATAGATTTGTAAAGAAAATTTTTATATAACGCAAATTTCATGGCCAACGAAAAGTATAAAAATGGGCGGTCCTTTAGAACTTTGCATTCACTTTCGTCAAGATTACAAACTTCGCCAGGTATGGTAAATGTCGACAGATATCTTGAAATGTCTGAAAAATGATATTGTTTTTACGAATGTCGACAGATATCTCTGAATGTTGGAATACTAATATCATTTTTACGACATTGGCCAATGTAAATAAAACATCAAAAATATGGCATTAACATTACAAGTTTTCTAAAAATAGTAAAATAGTTAAATTTTATTGTTTAGAATACTATTAACGCATTATAATGTTATAAGTAATGCAAAAAATTCGTTTGGATGCTTTTTTTAAAAACTAATTTTAAGTTACATCTGTGGAATATCGGCAGATATTGTAAATTTGACGTCTGACATTCAGTGACTTTCGCGATATCGGCCAATATTGATTGGGACATTGGCCGATATCTGTGTGCTACCTGGGTATAAGTTTTATAATGTTATTTAATAAGTTTTATAATATTAAGTTGTATTTTATATGCAACATAAAAGCATTCATTTCTTTTTTCATAAGTAAATACAGATCAGCATATACAGGGTGATTCAGCTCGTCGGTGACAAACTTTAAGGATCGATAGAGCACACCTAGACGAACATTTTTGAATAGGGAATGTAGGGTCCCTGACGCGATGGTAAGGCGCTAGGCGCTTTCGAAAATTTGGGTGCCGAAATTCGAAACGTCATAAAAACTAGGGAAATGGTTAGATTTTCTTGCTTGTTGCGTCGAAATGATTCTGTTTGTTTAGACTTTCTTCAGTACCAATTTGATAAGCGTATCTCTTAAAACATGGATAGGGGGCGCTGCAGACTTTGGAGAGCTAGACAACAACTTTAAGCCCGTTATTTTGATAATTTAACACATGCTCGCCAAAGTTTATACTCTAACTTAAAGTTTGAACCCAAAAGTAGAGCCCTGCAAAAAGCGTAAGAGCCGGAATAAAATGTCAAAGTACAGGGTGGTCGAAACTCGAAGGCTCCTAGGAGATAAACAAACAGATTTCTTGACTTATGGCATGCATTTTCATGATTCTGTTTGCTGGGGCTCTCTGAAACTCAGTTGAACGGTACAAAAAGAAACATCGATAGGGGGCGCTTTGGGCAAAAAACATAATTCGTTGACATTTCGGACGCTAACTGGAAACGGGGCGCTACGATCAGTTAGAAACAAAACAAGAGAGTAATTTACTTATCATAAGAAGCTATTAAAACTGCAGTTTGTTTGTTTTTTTTTAACAAACATAGCTGGTTTCAATCATGCACAATGCGCGCAATAAAATTTACATAAGGTCCTTTTTGCTGATTTATGCAAAAGATATCGTACCATATCGATATGCAAAAGATACGTAATGCGTAGACGACAACGCGAGATGACGTAGTTGTATGCGCAGACACGTCTTTTGAACGTGCGGTACCTACTTAAGCTTCGGGTTACTTGTCTGCAGATCGGTAGTAGGATGGAACGGTACACAAACTCTGAATTGGCTGACATGCATTTGGCGTATGGCGCTGCTGGTTGTAATGGACGAGCCGCTCAGCGGTTGTACGCCGAGCGTTACCCCAACAGGCAAATCCCCTGCCATGCCTTCTTCGCTCGAGTACACCAGAGGTTGTCCACAACGGGATCTTTCGACGGAGGCAGGCCTGAACGGGAGCGATCAGTGAGCACCCCCGACAACGAAGAGGCTGTGCTTAACCTGGTTGAGGACAACCCAGGTCTTAGCACGAGAGATATCGCCAGACATGTTGGCATTTCGCAAGCAACTGCGTGGCGCATCTTACGTTCCCGGAATCTGCACCCCTACCACATCCAGCGGGTGCAGTTGCTCAGAGAGCAGGATTTTGGCCCTCGAGTGGAATTCTCAAGATGGTACTTGGCGATGAGATCCAGGGATCCCCGTTTTGTAAACAGCATTTTGTTTACGGACGAGTCCACCTTCAGCCGGGAGGGAATGTGGAACGCCCACAACAGTCATGTGTGGTGTGATGAAAATCCACATGAAACCAGAAGCCGAGCAGCCCAGGAGCGTTTCTCAGTAAATGTGTGGGCCGGCATTCTGGGGGATTGCCTCATTGGCCCTTATTTGTTACCTGAACGGCTGACAGGTGGAAATTACCTGATTTTCCTGGATCAAGTGCTGCCGCAGCTTCTGGATGAGGCGCACGTACCCGAAGGTTCGCGTCGCCAGATGTGGTTCCAGCACGATGGAGCTCCGGCCCATTACACGAACGACGTGCGTCTCCATCTAAACGCAAGGTATGGCCAGCGGTGGATCGGGCGTGGGGGTCCAGTTCACTGGCCTGCCCGATCACCAGACCTCACCTGCTTGGATTTCTTCCTTTGGGGTTACCTGAAGGCCGAGGTATACCATACACCTGTCAGCAGTGCTGAAGAACTTGTGGCGCGCATTGTGGCAGCTGCAGGGCAGATCAGAGATACTCCTGGCATTGTTGGAAACACACACTCCTCAATGCGACGGAGGTGCGAAGCCTGCATCATGGCCCAAGGTCGAAATTTCGAGCATCTTCTGTAGTGTTATTTTTTGTAAATAAATTTCCAGTATCATTGATGTTTTTGGTCTAAATTTATTCAGAAGTGTTGAGCAGAGGTAGAAAATGTGTTTTCATTATTACTAACTGATCGTAGCGCCCCGTTTCCAGTTAGCGTCCGAAATGTCAACGAATTATGTTTTTTGCCCAAAGCGCCCCCTATCGATGTTTCTTTTTGTACCGTTCAACTGAGTTTCAGAGAGCCCCAGCAAACAGAATCATGAAAATGCATGCCATAAGTCAAGAAATCTGTTTGTTTATCTCCTAGGAGCCTTCGAGTTTCGACCACCCTGTACTTTGACATTTTATTCCGGCTCTTACGCTTTTTGCAGGGCTCTACTTTTGGGTTCAAACTTTAAGTTAGAGTATAAACTTTGGCGAGCATGTGTTAAATTATCAAAATAACGGGCTTAAAGTTGTTGTCTAGCTCTCCAAAGTCTGCAGCGCCCCCTATCCATGTTTTAAGAGATACGCTTATCAAATTGGTACTGAAGAAAGTCTAAACAAACAGAATCATTTCGACGCAACAAGCAAGAAAATCTAACCATTTCCCTAGTTTTTATGACGTTTCGAATTTCGGCACCCAAATTTTCGAAAGCGCCTAGCGCCTTACCATCGCGTCAGGGACCCTACATTCCCTATTCAAAAATGTTCGTCTAGGTGTGCTCTATCGATCCTTAAAGTTTGTCACCGACGAGCTGAATCACCCTGTATATATTTTTTAATCCATTCATGAAAAGTAATTTATAATTATATACATAACATCTATTTTATATTAAAGAAATTTTAAGACTGTTTTTAAATCCAAACCAACTTTTTAATACACGTTTGAATTTGTTTTGTTCGCAAATGCATTTAAATTTTGAAGTGCTTTTATGCAGAAACTGTATAATCGGACAGTTTTTTCCATTTTTCGATAAAGGCAGAAGGGTTTTTAGAAAATATTGCGAAAGTTAGCGTTTTCAACTGCATTTCAACTGCAGGAAAGTAAAAATCTGACGTCTTGAGACAGCAGTCGCTAGTTATAATATTATTGATGTTTTTGCTATGGCCGATTATCTACACAAGGGATACAGGCAAACGAATACCCTCCATGTAAGGGGTGGGGGGTTCCAAGATATATTAACCCATATTTACGCCAGCTAAGCTAGATTCAAGGAAAACTCCGAATGATTATGCCGACGGGCACGACATGGATTTGGAGTCATGCCATATATGAGGGGAAGGGGGGGGGGCTTAAAGCTAAAAAAATAAAATTAATATTTATTCATTATGAAGAGAAGGATTTTTTTTCCCAACTGGATAAATAATATTCTTGGATGGAATAGCACAATTGAAGTGTGTAACTGTGCTACTCCAGTCATGAATATAATATTTATTCGTGATTATGTATGGAACTTTTATAAACTGATAAATTTAAGCATGAGTTCAAGACAGGTCACACAGCTTAAGTTTAGAGCGTAATGCTGGAATTGAAATCAAATATGCTATTTTTTCAAAATTTTGAATGCAAAAAGATTTTATTGGAATATAAACTACGTTATTACATTTTGGCTCTCAAAAGAAAATCCCCCCCCCCTCTCAACAACGCGAAACTTTCCGTTGCATTTTGAAACTTAAAGCATGGTACTTGCAAGCATGATTATTAAAGTGATTTGAAATCAAACAGTTTTTTATTTTTGGATAAATGAATTACATCTTGCGTTTAAGCGATTGTTGTCTCAAGACGGCACTTTTATCCCTTTCCTCCGCCCACATCCGGAAAATATGTAAGAGAAATGTGTAAAGTAATTGGTGTTTTTGTTACAGCTAATTACCTGCACGTAAGTACTAACATGCTTTACATAAGCTAAATTACTCTAATACCCACCCCTTTACACCCCGCACACACATACTACCTCCCTAGCATATAAAGCTTTAAAATTTTGAAAAAAATTCTTCTGCATTTCTTAATTGGTAGTACAAATGAATAACTGAAGATTTCTGCATACACTCTGCGTCACAGCAGGCAGCTAATTTAAAAAAGGCTTCTATATTTAAAAATTATTCAGCCTTTTTATTTTTTACTTATTTATTTATTTTTGTTTAAAATGTCCTGTTTATTACGTTGTTCAGAAATAAATAAATAAGCTGATCATAGCGTCATGAAAAAAGCACGGGGGGGGAGGGGGTGAAAATAATAAAAGTTTTCTTTTTCGATTGACAAAATTTTTTATCAGTTATAACAGTACTAAGTATTTTGTGAAATTAATTTTTCAGATGAATCATATCAACCAAAAATATGTTTTATAATTTGTAGTGAATAATTTTGTGAAAAAATACTAAAATTCCTCCCTAAGAATTTCCAAAGGATTGTTTCTTTCTCTATATATACATAACTTTAATTCAAGATAGGCATTCAGTTTTACATTTTTTCCAACCTAATTATATTTTCAAAAATCAATTTTATTCCTTAGTAGTACAATAGTTTATTTCTATACAATACTATTTCTGTAAAGGGACATCAAATAATCACATAAACAGCGTTCTACTGCATCCATTCACTATCACTTTTCAGTAATTCCCTTTCTCTCTTCCGAGAATTATATTTTTCAATTTACCTTCCTCACAATAACTAAAGTTCCACTCCCTAACGTCTAACCTCAGGTTGTCGGATTATTAAGCAGCATACAGCCATACACCAAGGAAGAGGGAGGAATTACATCTATCCTAACACAGTTGTAGTTCTTGCGTTTAAACCCCGCTGGCATACCAAAAGTGTTTTGGAGGTACAAGCAAAGAACTTGAGAGGAGAAGAAGGGAAACTTTCATAGACGCAATGTAAATCCCTGACCCTCAGTGAAACCGCATAAAGGGGCGAAAGATAACACGGGGTTTACTTGGCGCGCTTTTGCGTGATCGCCAGTAGCAATAATTATCAAAATGAGGAGCAACGCTGTGCTCACCGCTGACCCTGTCCGCGCGAAAGCAGTGCGCTCCCCCCCCCCTCTTTTCGTGGATGGAGCTTCTTCGGGATGAGTTCCATATCCTGTGCCGGAAGATTTTTGGCGAAAAAAAATCTCGCCAAAATGCCGTTTTGGCGACATGAAAATTTTTCCAAGATTGCAGAAAAACATCATTTTTAAATCTTTATATTAACCTTCCGTCTACCAGACGGGTCCATTGGACCCGACATGTACATTCAAAATATTTATTCAAACCAGAAATTTCTTCAAAACAAACTAAATGTATAAATCAGACAATAATAAGTTAAATAAACAAATTAAATAGTTTTAAGTAAAAATTCTGGTGTAGAATGTTTTTATAAAACTTGAGTAAAATTTCCGGTAGTTCTAGGGTTAATTATAAATCAATGATTTTGCACCATTTTTAAAGATAGAAAATGACATAAAAACATGGATTTATAAATTACACAAAGATTTAAAAACGAAGTTTTTGCGCCATCTTGGAAATTTTTTTCCGATACAATTACACAAATTTTAGCAGCATTCTAAATAAATGTCCTTTTTGAGATTAATACTTGTTATTGTCAGGAGGGTTTTGCCCCCCTGAACCCCCCGTTCTTAAAGCATTTTCGACAATAAAAAAAGAGAAAAAAACTGGTCAGAAACTTTTTATAAATTTCAACAATATTTCAAAAACTATTATTTTTAATGCAGGTAAAATCCCGCTCACAACTACCAAAAAGAAAAAAAGTATAAAAAAAATGTATAAAAATAGAAAAAATAATTTAACGAAATAATAGAAAAGATGGTACATAGAAACATAGAAAAAATGTATAAAAATAATTTAAAAACGCTTACAAAAAAAAAAAAAAAAAAAAAAAAAAACCAGTAAGAATTTAATGTTTATAAAATGATCCCATTTAGGGTCTGAAACATGATACCAACTATTCATCTGAAAAAGCACATGTTTAGATTTATTTAGAATGCTGCTAAAATTCGAGCAATTGCATCGGAAGAAATTTTCAAAGTGGCGCAAAAACTTCGTTTTTAAATCTTTATGTAATTTATAAATCCATGTTTTTACATCATTTTCTCTTTTTAAAAATGGTGTAAAATCATTGATTTATAAATAATATAAAGATTTAAAAATGATGTTTTTCCGCAATCTTGGAAAAATTAACGAGACTTTACTTACATCGACCAGCACAGAGAGTAATCCGAATGTGAGTGTCAGTGTGGCGTCGGAGCAAATTCTTATCTAACCGAATTCAAAATTTGCTGACTAACAGTTCCCGCGATACTAGTAAACCAATAAGCTTCAAGATCTCACGTCAACCAGTTGTCCGGTTTTAAAAAGGCATTTCCGAAAAAAAGCAACCCTAAAGCCGTTCCAACTATCCGAAATCCGAGGAACAAACTTAAACCAGATCGAAACATTTATCGCCAAACAAAGCGCGCCAAAAAAATCGCCAAATCTTCCGGCACAGGTTATGGGACACTTCCCGCTTCTCTCCGAGGGAGAAACCCCTTGAAGGTCAAAGATCGTAGAATACGTTAGATGAATCAGTTAGTTGTTATGTTAGATTTCGAGTGAAAGTGGAACTTTCGATACGTAAAATTTATTATTTTACAGAGTGCTGTATCACTGAAGATTTTTCCATTGTACGTATTCATCGGCTATCTGTTTGCAATACAGAAAATATGTCATAACAACAGAACATGAACAGATCATATTAAAAAATCTGTCCCAATCGCTGTTAAGTCACAAGTCAAACTGACCAATAAATGTCGTTTTGAATTCTCACGGGGCGTTGGCGCGAAGGTGTTATCTTAGGTGTACTACAAGAAAGTTTGGCGAATTGGTAGATGTAATAAAGAATGCCTATGATTGGATCTCCCCTTTGAGTATGTTTCCCAGCAGAGCTGTTTCGGTTAGTTACGGTTTCCAAAGCCTTCCCTTCTTTTCCTCTACCTTCTTTGGTACAACGCTTACTTATATCGCTTTGGTGTCACGCCGCCAAAGACAGCATGATCACATGAATTTACTTAAAACAGAATAAAATCTTGAAACATGAAATATTAAGAATAAAAATTTAATATTTTATTACATATTTATTCCGGTGTGAGTTAAACTAATTTTCTCTAGAAACCTTAAATGTAAATCGTTCTTCACAAAAGTCAAGGTTTAAGAATTTGTTTTTTATATATAAATATAAACATTTTGGAATTCACTGAGCCTTTTTTATAATAATGTACCGTATATATCCATGTATAAGCCGAAAATTTTTGGGTATTTTTTTTGCTCCAAAGTAAGGGGGTCGGCTTACTAGCCCAAGAAAATTTCCAAAGGGCATAGCTGGATAAGCATTGGAAACATGCATTTCAATCAAATTTCCTGATTTTTTCCCCAGATGTGGCTATGTATCTGACAATATATTTTCTCTATTATCACCCTATAAATATTAATATTTAATGAGATAAAAATGTTTTTTCGAATTTTTAAAAAACTCATTTTCTCAAAAACTACCGCACTGAATTCCATGCCATTAAATGAGGTTAGGTAGATACCAAAGATGCATAACTGGAAATTTTTGTATAATTTTTCTGATTATAAAAACTGAGTGGTATAGCGATAAAAAAATTACAAAAATAAAAATCATATCTTATAGTTATCCGAAAATTACCATTTTCTTGTAAAAAATTCCCATATGTGCCCGTATATTCTATATAAATGCCGAAAGTTTGCGTTGGATACAACATATAAATATTTACAAAAATGTATATTATTATTGAAATTCATTTTAAGGCGTTATTAGAGGCGGAACTACTCAACTCCGACACCCGAAGAATCTTTGAAATAAACACTCACAGAATTGCTGTATTTTAAATTTTAATGAACACATGAGCAATTCTCAACGCTGTCGAGAACCGTGTCAACACATGCTTACTGCTGCATTTGTGAAAAAAAAAAATAAACAATTAGTTGTTGTTCTTAATGAAGCGATACTGCAAACGTACATAAGACGCAATATATATATCCCTTTTGGAAATCGATGTTGTAAAACACACTTAATTAAAAATCGTTTTTATGACAGTGAACTAGAATCTATTAGAATTGTTTCTAATACATCGAAACTAAGCAAAAGCGAATTAACTAAGCTATTACAGGGAACAACTGATAAATGTACGTTAAAAAAACATTGAAAGAATTCCTAAACATCACATTGAGCTTTTCACGGGATTAAATATTGATCAAACCAAAGAGCTGCGAAAACTAATAAAAAACACAAACTAATCTAATAAAAAACATTGAAGGAATTCCTAAACATCATATTGAGCTTTTTACGGAATTAAATATTCATCAAATCAAAGAGCTGCGAAACATGATGACTTCTGTCCGGGATAATAAAAATCGTGCAGCTTTAGAAGCTATTTTTATTTTTTTAGTTAAACTTCGAACTGGTATTTCAAATAAATTGATTTCTGCTATTTTTGATTTAGAAAGGGAACAAATGGTTTCTGATTATGCAGCAAATATTATTACCGCATTTGAGAAGGATATACTTAAGTTTGGTTTTTCAATTAATAATAACTCTAGACAGGATTTAATTATCAACTATACAACGGATCTTGCAAAAAAATTATACAATGAAAATGATAAATAAATTTTGATTTGCGATGGTACATACGCGAGGCATCAAAAGAGTTCGAATAATGAATATCAGAGAAAATATATTCAGTGCAGAAGAAAGTCCCTTTATGCAAACCCTTCACTATATGCACCACAGATGGCTAAATCGTTGATATGTTAGATCCATACCTTGCAACTCATAACGACGCTATAATAATGAAAGAAGTAATTGGTTATCCTGACGGTCTTTGTCGGTTAATTAAACCGGGTGACATTTGTATTGTTATCGTGCTTTTCGTGACGTTCTACTTGAGCTAGAAAAAAAAAAAAAAAAAGGATATGATGCATTCATGCCGGCTTTAAAAGGCCAACAAAAACAACTAACTGCAAAACAAGCCAGTAAATAAATATTTGTGACAAAAATTCCGACTATTAGATCACACACTTGATAACAAAATGTTGCCAAAAGTTAAAAGGTATTACCGGATAGTTTCGTTTTTGTTAAATAAATTCGGCAAAAGGTTAATTTCCGATAAAAACATTACAGATGAAGTGATTGGTCTCATGTTATCCAAAATAAACAAAGAAAATACTTTAGTGACTGAAGTTGAACTAAATAACAGTTGCGTAGAAAACTCCCTTTTAGCAAATTATCTTCACTAGACTTACTAGATTTCCCTGAAACGACCGAAAGAGAATTGAAAATATTTTTCACCGGTTCATATCAATACAACCAGGCAATATCTTACTTAGCGGAAATGCTGAAGGAAGACTCTTCGATTGATATATATTTCGTTAAAGATGCAACAAATATTTTGAAAATACAAGTTCCATCGCGGCATATTTCAAAGAAAACTTACCGTTATTTCATGCAGTACAAACCTAATGCTACTGGCATGTCTGTAGTCCTACAACGTTATTGCGAGTGCGCAAATGGCATGAAAACAATTGGCTTCGCCCGAGGGTTCGAACTAAGCACAAGATGGAATATTTATCGTGAGCCACCCACAGAGTATGGAGATCTATTAAAATCTCCTTACTCTGTGGAGCCACCGACCTGGAGCGAACACGAAACTTAATTAAATCCATCGTAATACATCGGTATAAGATGCTTATTTTTTTTATATATCATGCCGTCAAAGACAACACGATTACACGAAAGTAGACAAAAAAATCTAAAATATTATGGTTAAGCATTTTATTATTAATTTTATTTATATATTTTATACTTTATTTTCAGCCTTTCATCCCTTTGGGGTCGATAAAGTGAGTACCAAGCTTGCTTGGGACTAAACACCGAGGGTCTCGCGTTGGGCTGACCGCCTGGTCGGGACGCATGCTGTATAGCACCTCGGGGCCCAGGGTCAAGAAAACGGAGATGTGCACTGTCGGCCCAGGTCCTTCATGGATTGTATAGCCACAGAGTTTAGTAGTATACTTTATTTATTCTGGTGTGAATAAAAATAATTTTCTGCAAAAATACTAAACGTAAATTGCTGATCACAAAAGTCAAGGTTTCAGAAATATGTCTTTCCAGTTTCATTCCAATTTCATTTTTAATAACAAAAATACCTACGCAAGTTTATTCCTTAATCCTTTCGAGGGCGGTGTATTTAAAAAGGGCATCTAATTTTTATTCCAAAACTGACAAACGGCACCAAGAATATTTAATTACAATTTTCCTTTTATAATGTGCGTGGAAATAAGCAAGTTCGTATTTTCTAGTAAATTTGTTTATAAATTCTGGTGACCGTCCATTATTTCATCAGTTTATTAACAGAATTACTCCGCGCCGGAAAGAGTTAAAAGAGAAAAAACTTTTACGAAAAAGAAAAATATATACAAAAATAATGAACTCAATTAAGATAAATTTAGATTTAACAAAACAAAATTAATGAGCTTACTATGAAAACAGATATACTTAGATTTCATCACGTACTATAATGCACTAATGCATGAAAATGCCAGCATTGCATTTTCCCTTTCAAAACAAACTTTTTGACAAGTATGCTCGTTTCGCTGATTGGGGCGATCGCACCGTATATGCTGTGAACTCCATTTCCGACTTTCCATGAAAACTACGGCGTGCTTGTTTTCCCGCACAAGTTCCTTCGATTTACGTTTAACTTGTATTCACTACCCCTTATTACAAATACGTCTCGTATTCACTGTTTCTCCATATTAAAATTGTAAGGGTAAAATTGTGTACTACTTAGTCATCTTGTCGACCAATTTCGCCCAATTATATAAATCGCCAAACCACTCGCCAAATTATACAAATTGACGTAATTTTTATTTTAAAAAACGAAACAAATAAATTAGTATAATATTAATAAAAATACAAATAAAACGTCGAAATCTTTTCGTCAGATGTACATAATTTATTTTAGTATGTAAATTTTAAAATATATGTTTTATTTATTTATTATAATATATAAATTAATAGCACTTTCCTTTATTTATAAATAGATTTCCAACAAAATTAAAGCAAACAACATTAATGAAGTGAAAATATTTATTAGCTCTATAATTGCACAAGCAATTTAATTAATGGATCGAAAAGTATGAGCAAGTAAAAAAAAAAAATTGCAAAATGTAAAAGTATTTGATTAAACTTAAATTTACTAAATAGTAAGACATATAGTATTTACAAGAGGCAAAATAATCAGAATAATAAACAAAGTTAAATCTAGTTAAATGTGTCAGTAATGGACAACCTTAAGGAGTTGCTTTAAAAATGATTTTTAATAAATAGTTATAATAATTAGATTCCAGTTTTTGCAGCATTATATTAATCTATTAACAATGTTTAACCAACATCATAGCTGCACTACCCATTGTGAATCAAAATTTCATTGTAATAACAGAATTAAATGAAAAACGCCTCAAATTCCAGTAATAGACACTCTATAGAAAGTAATTAGTTAACTGATTTTATGATTGTATTTAGAATAAGAACTTAAGGCTCCTGTCCCTGTCGTAGGTGGGATAAAATATATCCCACCGCCCCTCAAGGGGTTAAGACAGTTGCATGAAATGGACTATTATAATAATGATGACATGATATTTACAATATTTGGCGATTTATCGCCTGCTCCCGGCTAACATTAAATTACCAAATTAGCCGCTTGGCATACAAAAAGTGAAGCAGTCAACCCGGAACTGTTGATGACGGTCAAATGACTTAGGCTTTTATTATATAATCAAAACTAGCAAATCGTTATGTCAGGAGCTTTAAACGTCAATTCTGCATATTTACTTTAAAATTGTTTTATTCAATAATTAAAACATCCAACCCACAGTTTCATTTCTTTTATATTCTATTTTCATTTACTATAAGTAACATATCAAGGACTATTAGAAAATCAAATTAATGTGAAATACGATTTCAAGAAACTTTTGTGCCCCCCCCCCCCCCCCGCTCATTGTCTCAATAATTTCATAACTGTATTTCTGTGAAACTCAGTATTTGAAATCTAAAATAATTAAATTATCGATCTTGTGATAATGGCAATGATTAATTTAAACAATTAATTCGTTTCATAAATATTTTTTTAATTATTGATATCTAATTGTTTCATATTCTTAAAAAGGACTATTTTGTCTCATTAGTATGCTTTAATTAAGGCTCCTGTCCCTGCCGGCGAAGACACTCACGAGCTAATGCTAATCCTATGGGGAAGATTTTTCTAATATCTCGCTTGCATTTCGACATTTTTTTTTTTTTTTTTTTTTTTTTATGCATTGGATATCCGTGGTCCGTCTCTGCATCGCACCTTTTTTACTTTTTCGATTTTGGTCGCAGATATTTTTTTTTAAATTACTTTCTGTTTCAAAACCGGTTCTGAAAATGAAAGTGTCATTCTAAAAAATATCTGCGACCAAAATCGAAAGGGTAAAAAATGCGTGATGTAGAGACGGATCTCGGCTATTCAATGCAAGGAAAAAAAAATAATTAAAAATGTCGAAATGCAAACGAGATATTAGAAAAATCCCTCCCCATAGGATTAGCATTAGCTCGTGAGTGCCTTCGCCGGCAGGGACAGGAGCCTTAATTAAAGCATACTAATGAGACAAAATAGTCCTTTTTAAGAATATGAAACAATTAGATATCAATAATTAAAAAAATATTTATGAAACGAATTAATTGTTTAAATTAATCATTGCCATTATCACAAGATCGATAATTTAATTATTTTAGATTTCAAATACTGAGTTTCACAGAAATACAGTTATGAAATTATTGAGACAATGAGGGGGGGGGGGGCACAAAAGTTTCTTGAAATCGCATTTCACATTAATTTGATTTTCTAATAGTCCTTGATATGTTACTTATAGTAAATGAAAATAGAATATAAAAGAAATGAAACTGTGGGTTGGATGTTTTAATTATTGAATAAAACAATTTTAAAGTAAATATGCAGAATTGACGTTTAAAGCTCCTGACATAACGATTTGCTAGTTTTGATTATATAATAAAAGCCTAAGTCATTTGACCGTCATCAACAGTTCCGGGTTGACTGCTTCACTTTTTGTATGCCAAGCGGCTAATTTGGTAATTTAATGTTAGCCGGGAGCAGGCGATAAATCGCCAAATATTGTAAATATCATGTCATCAGTATTATAATAGTCCATTTCATGCAACTGTCTTAACCCCTTGAGGGGCGGTGGGATATATTTTATCCCACCTACGATTAACCCATTGAGCGTTTCACTAGATTATAAAAATGTACCTTAAAAAGGCCTTGAATAGGAAAAAAAACTTGTTCGAAAAGGTAGAAGGGGTTATGTGATTTTGTAGTTGAAAAGTGCTAAGGGATTTAGTTCTTTCCCCTTCTTTCTGACACTGAATGATTGAAACGTCTGTCCACTGTCTTTTATGAGGCGTGAATGGGCGTTTAAAACTAGTTGACTAATAGCTTTCGAAAACGATTGTCTAGTTAATCCCAGGCAACATCTGAAAGTATGTAACGAAATAGCAGTTTTCAGGAATACAGGTGTGTGTTCCGTGTTGCTTAGAATAATGTTTGCAAACTGTTAATGTAGTATAATTTGCTTTATATGCTATTAAATTTTATCTAAATTTGAAAAGAATTTATATCTTCGTAATAACAAGCATGTTTCATTTCCTCTAAATGCATTCTTTTTTTCTAAACAGTTTCTGTTACATAAACTTGTAAATTTTATTAATTTGTAATGATTTAATTACAAAATTAAACTGGAAGTAATCGATTTTTTAAATAAATTTACATTTTATAAAACGCACGCATAGCGATAGATCTCACTATACAACGAATCTCAATTAAACGTTTAGTACACTTTAGTTACACTTTTAGATAGGGTTATTCATCGTATCTCAACTTCAATTAATGCTAATATTATTTTTTTTCTTTTATAAATAATAATAATAATAATAATAATAATTTCTCATTATGCAAATTAGTGTAACATCTGCCTTCTTTGATTTTCTATGATATAAATCTGAGATAGCTGATATATTGTACATTATCCTGATGAATATACCAGTTGAAAATACATTAAAATATTCTAACACCCCCCCCCCCACACCAAAAAGAAAAGTGATTTATTATAAAGTATTTCAAATGCGCACTCAAAATAAATGGAAAAAACTTCTTCTAAATGATAATTCTTCTAACTTATTTTTTTTTTTTTTTTTTTTTTTTTTTTGTGAGCAATAAAAGAATTAAAACAAATTTTAATAAGATTATCAAAATGTGCAAATTCCTGTTTAAAAAAAGAAGAAAAAAATACAAACTGACAACCTTTTTTCCAGCCATACATAAAAAAAAAAAAAAAAACAGGCGGATTTTTGGATCTTATAATTTAGTTTCCAGATAACAAATTTGAATTTTTATTAATTCCTATTATTTTACTGATAAATGTAGAACATTAAAAGAAAAACATTTATTGATGTAATCAAAGTGGCAGTAATTATTTCAACCTTTCCTTTCGTCTCGGCAGGCAATTGTTTTAGTACAGTAAAACCAAACATGTTAAGGCGTTTCTTTTTTATAAAGTACACTATTTCTTATACTTAAATCATGTTTAGAGATAGTAAAGATATATTATTTAAGTTTTGCACAATTAATTAATCAGTAACACTGCACAGTACCACTGTATATTACAATAAAACCGGTTAATACGAGATCACTAGGTACGAAAACAAATTCTGTTTTAGACAGGTTTTACTAGGTGTAATTGTGTAATATTTTGTATTTGGGAATATAAAATTCTCCGTTTAAGGCAGGATTATTTTATACATGGATTTCATTTTTACAGGTTTTACTGTAATTAATTAGTGATCATAGTATTGCATCATTAACGAATTATAGGTGTAATACTTGTGCATCCTCCCCACTTAATCGGGTCACGGATAATCGAATACCCCGCTTATTCGAATAGAATTCTCCGGAACCGAATTTATTCCTATTGGTTCTATGTTATTTCCCCCCGCTTAAACCAAATAACTTTTACGAACCTCCCCGCTTAATCGAATAAGAACTGTGTGACCGATGTTTGAAAATAGGCGCAGAAAGCCCGTTTCAGCTAGAATTTCCTTCCACCTTTTGTCATTTCCGGTTCCTTTACGCTGAAAACAAATTTTCAGTTCTTCCTGCAATGATTTTGGTCGGCAGGTATATAATGGACAGGTCAAATGATTTCCCCACCTTGATCTCACCACCATCGCTTCTTGCTGTTAATCAGGCTTTAATGGCAATGCGTCGTCACTTCGAGACTCGAGATGGTCGTTGTGATATATTGCACTCATTCGAAAAATAACTCTATATTTACTCCTTTAAAATTTCACTTAAACAAACAACTTTAAACGATTTTTTAAAGGCAGTATAAGTAACATAAATTAGAAGTAGCAAAGTTTTGACCAAACTCAAACGAGCTGCATTAAGTGTGATGTAAACCATATAAATGAATATACTGACGTTAAATTAATAAGTATTTACTTTATATTAGCATTCGTATTTATTTTAGTTTATGTTATTCTATTAACGATTTATTATTTTGTTAATTACTAGGGGGGTCGGCCCCCTACGAGCTACGCTCGCCAACCCCCGTCCAGACACCGCAGACTCTAAATGCACGCTAATTTAATCGGCTTTAAAAAGATTTCGAAAGATTGAATTATAATTTAAAAAACAGTGGCGATCTCCCTGTAAACGGATTTCTATTCATTGCTCTTTGATTGGGGGATTTTAACGCCAAATCCGCTGCGGTACTACTTGATTATCCCGCCGACCCATTTCGCCAAATTATATAAATCGCCAAACCACTCGCCAAATTATACAAATTGACATAATTTTTTATTTTAAATAACGAAAGAACAAATAAATTAGTACAGCATTAATAAAAATACAAATAAAACGTCGAAATAAAAATAACTTGATGACGTAGACACGTGTAACAACATTTCAAAATAAGCTAATATAAAAGGAATTAAGTAAACAGAGTCTTTGTATCCTGGTATTTTTTAACAAAGCGAAAAGAAAGTTCTTTTAAATGAGACATTTTAAATTAATCGTTTTTAATCTGACGTAATTTTTACCAAGCTATTCTTTCTCTGTTAAATATTCACTTGAAAATACCAGTTGAAAAGTATCCTCTCAAAATATCAAATAAATGTCTAGCGCAATATTTAAATTTAAACCGTTTTGCGATATTATTTTGCGTTCATTTTATGTAATAACTGTAATGTGACGTAAATATGACGTAATTTCTCCTATTTAATACTTCTAACGCATGTTAATAAATTTATTATTTTACAAATTCCTTTCTCACTTAAAATTCACGTGTAATTATAGTTTTTATGACGTAATTTTTAATAAGTTCCTGCTTTTTGCACATAATTATTTAATTCTAATTCCAAATGTTTTTTTTTTCTGTTTATAATAGTCACGTGTAAATAAATTTTTAATTTATTTACACGTATAAATATTTTTTTTTTGAAGCAAACATTATTGCTTCCTCTGTTTATACAGTTGGCAACAGTTTAAATTAATATCACTTTCTGAAATCTGTAAAAAATATCTCTAGAAATGCTGAAAATTTGAATTTAAAATAGAAATAAAACCTCAAAAAATGAGTCAAAATAAAAAAATTAATGCAATCTGCACTCCGGCAAATTCTAACGCATAAAATGATCTAAAAATGATTACACTGTCAAGTATAGTTTTTGCTGCTATAAAACTTTTTTAGTGGAACGATTTTGTCCAACTTTAGCATTAAATATCTCTTAAAATAATTCTTCGATTTGAAAACTGTCTGCTTCAGCGTGTTTATCAAACATTTCTGTATAAAACCACAGATTTTTATATTTTTGTATGCATTATTTTTCTTAATATTAACGAAGAAAGACCTCCAGTCACAAAAAATTCAAAACCGGCGGCGGCGGCGGTGACAGCGGTAGTTACTTTTTTTTAGAATAGAGAGAAACATACCGTAGATGGGTATTTTCCCTTTTTATTACGCATATTACAGTTATGATTCCCCGTTTAATCAAAACCCCGCTTAATCGAATATTATTTCTGGAACCAAAAATAATCGTTTAAACGGGAACGACTGTATTACTGATGAAATGCAAGTTTTAATTTTAACAATGAAACCCTTTAAAACGAAATGATAAGGGGCAATATAATAATTTTGAATTAGAAATTTTCCAAAGAACTTTGGATTTTTTTAAGGCAAGATTCCGCTTAGTACAGGTAGTACTATGTATAAATAGGTCAATGGAGAGTCTGCATAGTAATATACAAAATAAATGTGCTTTTTGTAAGTTCCATTGTAATAAAAGTGCCCTTTTTTTTTCGGGTGTCATTTTTCTCCTTCTCACCACCTAGGAAAAATAATTACATTTAAAATTTTCCAATAACAGGAATTATTTTAGGTACCTAATATATTCTCCTATTGAAAATGAGAAAAATACAATCCATTTCAAATATCTGTGAAGAGTAATACCACCCCCCCCCCCCTCACTTTATCTCCCATAAAACTTCCAGCGTCCATCGGCCATAAAGAAATAAAAAGGATATAAACTTTACAACAATAAGTTCGCAACTCCGCGGGACACAAGTTGAACATTCTTAGACCAGATGGAAACTAAGCACTATTTTTAATAATTTCGAAATGCATTCATGTATTTTTTCTTATATTTAGTACAGTAAGACTCCGTATTTTTTCAAAAATTCTTTGGAGAAATTGAAAAAGAATATTTGTAAAAAGAAACATGAGCTAAAAATCATGTGTCTAGCATAAATTATGAAACACTTTCCAATACATTCAGAATATTGAAACAAAACTTTACAGCTTATTACGGAGAAAGGTGGTGTCTAAATAAATAAATTAGAAAACACATAACGCATTTGAAAACCCAATTTCTGCAATTGCTGTCGGTTAGTTGGAAAAATATCTATTTTTTGTGCAGCCCTGTATATGCTCTATAACTTTGTATGTATGTATGCAAAAATTTAGTTCCGCAGGAAAATTCCCATTCAGCAATTTCTGTCAATAAACGGAATTGTACTTGCGATAGTGATTCCCAGTATATGACCTATTGAATTTATAAACACCACATAATATAAAAAATAATAATAATAACAACAGTCAAATTTAAAAACGTATACCGCAACTGATAACGAACTTATAGCAATTATTGGTCATAGGCCAAATTTTTTTGTGTGTCCCTGAAAATGAAATATAAATTCTATGCACATCATATTCTACAGTAATCGCCTTGTAGTGTACAACTCCTTAGTGAAATATAAAAATTCGAATATGTTTAAAATAGTGTAATATCATTAAACTACACCATACACGATTTATCTAATTCACCGTAATGTGACGGCATTCTTTTGCGTGTCCCTGTAAACGAATCTTACATGCTACACATTTCATTTTCAATAATGAACATGCCAAATTAAACAAAAATAACATATATCAATTTTATGGCAATTGGACTAAATTTATGTGAATTAGAGCACGGACAGAAGGAAAGACAGACAAACCGAATTTATAAACGCTTTTCAACTATACTGGAAAGAGTAAAAAAAAATCAAATGACACTTTTTATCACTTTTTAAGATTTATCCTTTTTTTAAGTTTTAGGATTTGGATGAAACCAGTTTTAATTTTCCTTCTCAAGATATTTTTATTTTTTTCATTTAATTTTTAAACAAATAATATTAATAAACAAATAGTAGTAATTATTATCTCTGCGTATTTGTATGTATGGAAACTTTGAAAACTTTCTCCAGCATAAAAAATAAAAGCTCATAAAAATAAGAACGAAGAATAGATTGTGAGAATAGATTTCAAGAATAGATTGTGAAATACGTTCCAACACATTTATCTATCTATAAAACTGTACTGAAATTTTACCGGTAAATAAGGCGCAAGATATGTGGCAGGAAGATATGTGAGTAAACAGTATGGTAAACATATAACACATTTAGAAATCCAGTTTTATCAATTACCTTCTATAATAATTAAAAAAAAATAATCAATTACGCACCCAAACGGCCATGTATCTTGTTGGTTTGCGTATCCCTGTATAAATTTTTTTATGTTCCACAAACTTCTATTGGCATACAAATATAGTTCAGCGAGAAAATGCATCACACAATTAAAAGTATTCTCTAAGCAACTTCCATAGTCAGTAATACTTATATTTTTTTTTTTCTGCGTTTCAAGTAAAGCAGGTGTATCTGTTCTTTCAACGCGCTACTTTGATAGCTTATGTATAAGAACAGCGAGTTTTATATATTTATGGAATCTTTGACCAAGGATAGTCTTTGGGGTGAGAAGGAAGAGAGTGGGGGAACATAAAAAAACTTTACATACAGATATTTTAAAGGGGTTGAAATAAACATGTTGACTAACAAACGGAAATTTTATCATCTTGATCTTTACAATGTAGGAGAGGGCAGAGTTAAAGGGGTCGGGGGGTAACAAAGTATGAGTAAAAAATTCAATATTTTGCGCAAGGAAACACAATTTAGGCAATACATTGCATAAATAAAAATGTTTTACAAAGATCTTTGAAAATAAAGTTTAATATACAAAATTATTGGTTATGGTGGTCCATTAAATACATATATATATATATGTATATTACATATATATTGTCAGGGCCCGACTTATGTAGGTGCATGCGGGGAAGCTTCCCCGGGTCCCCCTTTTTAGGGGACTCCCATGAGAGTAGTCAGGATTTTTATTTAAATGGTGTCAAATGTTTAAAATTAAATAAAAGTGACCAAAATTCATACATTTTCGAACTTTTAAGAAGGAAGTGCGGTCCCCTTCCCCCCTCCGCTTTCAGTAACCTCTCCACCTACGCAAATATCATTAGAAAACTAATGATTAATATTTTATTATGACAATTTAGTGTTCTATAGTTTTCAAAAGCAATTCTTTATTAACGTTTTTCTCTTAACGTGGCAAGTTAAAACCAATACTTATAACCAATTTGGGACGTTTTCTTTTAGACATCTTATAACGTACGTAGATAAGCAAAGTAAATGTTTGCAAAGAAATACTCGTATCAAACAATCTATCATTTTTTTTCTACTATTTTCCTACAAGTATTTTTTTCTTAAAGTTTTGATTATCTTTTTGAGACACTCTGTATACAGATGTGAGCAGTACCGGATATAAAACTTATGCATATAATACAATAGTATGAAGTTTATTACTAGCTACTTCCTCATTATTCACAAAAAAATCTATAGATAGATAGATAGAGGGGGGGGGGCAGAATGACTCTTACCTTTCCCCCCATACCCTAATTCGGACCCTGCCCTGTATATGGTGGTTAATTAATGCTCTTCCGCCTGCCCTACCGCTAACTTTTGTAAATATTATTTAGATGAAAAAAAAATTGCTCGTTTAACAATAAAAACTTTGACACATTAACGAATTAATATATAAGTGTAAAAGCTTGACAAATGCAGGTATGACTATGTAAATGATTTGAGACCAAATGTTTTTTTTTTCTTTCACTTTTTCTTTTTTTCACTTTTCGACAAATAAATTACATGAGAAATACAAGCGTTTTCCCATTGTAACCTTTATCGGGCTTCCGTGTGCAGAATTTTTTTTTCAAAACGCCAACTTTAACAGAATTTTCTAAAAGACTTCCTTCCTATGTTTATCGAAAATTGAAAAAAATTGTTCGACTTTATGGTTTCTGAATAAGAGTACCTGCCAATTCCATGTGTTTATGAACAAAACTGAATTCAGGAATGTGTCACAAAAAAAAAAAATCAATTTGGAAGATTATGCAGTTTTTGTACGGGGAATTCGCCCAGAGCCCCCCAAATTTAGTGTCATAGACCTTGAAGCAATTGCAATAAGTTGGATTTATATGATGTAACAATTATCAGTCAGCATGAGCAGGAAAGAAATCAACATTAATTGTAAAATATATTTGTGATCTCTAAGTAATCTATAATTAAAAATGGATATTTAAATACGTTAAAATAAATGTGCATTATACAGTATTAGTGTAGTTTAATGCATTAAAATAAACGTTTTCTTAGTTTAATTCTCATGGTAACGAAATGAAAAGTTCAATCATCAAAATCTAGTTTAACTTCTTTTTTTTTTTCCAGTTTCAATACATTCATTTCATTATGATTGTTTTAATCATACTTATCATGTTGTATTAGCATTAATTCTGATCATATAGTATTAGTCTATATGAGATATATTTATAAAAAAATAGATTGCCATGATTTAATTTGTCATTTAACAAACATGATTGTACAAAGTAAAGTAATAATAATAATAATAACAATAAATTTAAAAAGATAATGCTTCCATTTGCATTATTGTAAGAATCTTTTAGATAATGATCTTCCCTGTCTTTAAAGACATATACTTACACTTAATCATATCTACTGCTTTAATTGCATCCATTCTATTGATATTTTTGAATAATTCTATACTTGTACTGTTCATTGGTATCTTTTAAACAATATATAGTTACACTTGAATATTTTAGGCTAATTGTGAGCTTGGTGTGCCATCGCGGAAAAAGTCTAGTACTACTTTTCCATCTGACCTTTGTAAATATTACTTGCATTGCCATGAAATCGATATATGATATGGAGGCCTGTTCACTATTGGAAATAGTGAGTGTGGCCTTTATTGTTTGTTTACATGGATGTATAAAATAATTCGAATAAACTCGAATTACGGTCTAGATCGATATCTGCTTGTAGTACTTTTTTTTATAGTAGTATATTATTGCAACCGCAATAATTGATACACATTGCTAATGTGCACTGCAGTCTGTTTCCCATAAAAATTAATAGTAATAATAATGCGCGTAGTGTTTACTGATCATTAACAGAGGAATTCCAAGACAACCGAAGAAAAGGTGCACTAAAAAAGGACGGTTTTAAAAGGGCACTTTTGTGAATATTTAAAATATTTTTTAGTAAAGGGTGGATTGCTGAAATTAAAATAATTTTAATATCTATAAAGAAAACTGTCTTATTTTGAAATTTGGTTTTCACACTCGAGTTCAAAATTTAATAAAACATTACTTTCATTATATCTTTCTTAATTTTTCAAATGGTGAAGAAAAAAAAAAGTTTTTACTTTCCAGTTCTTTGTTTTTGTTTTTGTTTTTTTTTGCGTGCGCGTAAAAAATTAGAGGAAAATCAAATGATTAAGAGGAAGAACGATAATAGTCCAATTGTGGGAAATTTTGTATGACAGTTTTATTTAATGGCTTGAACGACGTAATATCGTTTGCTTATCTTAGATAGAGGAATAAGATGAAATAGTCCTTTGACAATGTAGTTAAAGACAGGTCGATACACAGCTGAAGATCGTATATTCACAAATGTAAATTGAAATATAGCTCTGAATAAACGGTCTATGACTATCATAAATTTTCCCTTCGACCTACAGATCCCATTTTTGTAATATGTCTGTTAAATTGTATTAAGACAAGCTTAATAAAACTAGTTTCTAAATTATTTAGATTTTACAATTTTCCTTGTGTATTCAATTTTTCCATTTCTTTAAAAACTGTTATTGTATGCAGATTTTTCAACAGAAAAAATATTTTAGAAATTCTTTGAAAAATCGGGTCAAGCCGAACCGGACCCGCAA
Organism: Maratus speciosus; assembly: GCA_963932465.1. Lineage (NCBI taxonomy): Eukaryota > Metazoa > Arthropoda > Arachnida > Araneae > Salticidae > Maratus > Maratus speciosus. Next base: position 173,875,796 of record OZ010794.1, on the reverse strand, counting down.
GAGACAAAACCTAACCCGAAACAATGGATATCAACCCGATTTGCAGCAAAATTGTAGAAGTTGATCCAACCCCCGACAAAAAAAGAAAGGTTTCCCGACCCGATGCAGGACTCTACGCCATACTCAATAAATTTAGATCCTAAGTATTATTTAAATTATTTTCGAGAAAATATTTTCATTTCTGCTGTGCATTCCTTAAATTTTGTTTTCTTTGTTGAAACTTCAAAATTTTGACTCCCACTTATTGTTACCCCCCTCCATACACACACACACACACACACGTACACCCCGCTCTTAACTCTGCTCCCCTCTTACATTATAAAAATCAAGATAATGAAAAACCTTCACTTTTGAAAAAAGTACTTTTGTTTATGTTTTGACCCCTTTAAATGTATGTAAAAATTTGTTTCTTTTAATTCCATGTCCTCCCCCTTTCTCTTCACCAAAAGGCTGTCTTTGGTCAAAGTTCCCATAAATATATAAAAGTTAATAGCCTTATACATAAGCTATCCATGTACTAAATTGAGAGAATCTATAGATTGTATTTTCTGTTTACCACCCCGCCCTTTCTAGGGGCTTACTAATGAACAGCCGGCGTCTCCAGCAGAATATATTTTTTCAATACACAGCACCTATTTGTTAGTGTCCTTTAAGTGTAACGCTATGTATAATATACTTTTTTGATATCAATAATAGATATGCGGACTTACCACGGGCTTTAGTTGAATCTTAGAATTAGTTTTCTATAACTGAAAATATATGTAACTTTAATAACTAATAGATCTGAATTTTAGGTTCATCTAAGTATATATAATAATTATTATTTTTACCACTGATTTTTTTTTTGCTGAGACCTTTTCACCGTTGACCTTTTTACCTAAATTCATTTGAAATAGAGTATCTACATTAAAATATACTGCAAACAATTTTCCCGCGTAGATCATTATGTAACGGAATTCTTTTGTGCGACTCTGGAAATGAATAATAAATTCTTTGCATTTCATATTCTACAGAAAGCATGTTTTAGTGCTGCACTTGAAACGATTTTTTCCCATTGGTCGTAATTTAACGGCATACTTTTGAATGCCCCTGTAAGGGAACTGTACATGCTACATATTTCATTTTCAATGGTGATCGTGCGATAGTAAATGTCAATAACACACAAAATTTCAGGGAAATCGAATTATATTTGCGCAAGATAGAGCACTGACAGACAAACTGAAGTCATAAACCCTTTTCAACTATGTTGGGAAATGTAAAATAAATAAATTCCTCATAATTTAGAATTACAAATTGTCATTAGTGTGTGACTTAATCGGAGAAAAATTTTCTTGATTTTACGATATCGGAGGTAACATGCGCATATCAAATATCACGAATTTGATTTTTTTTTAAAGTAGACCATTGAAAGTGATTATTTAAAAGTATTTAGGTAGAATAACTAAATTACTAAATTCTTCTATAAACACGCTTGCGGAATGGGGCAGAATTTGATAACATACAGAAAATGTGCAACAAAGTTTTTATTATTAAAAATAACCATAAGTTTAATAATAACTCTTAGGCTACAATAAAGATAACTCTTCGGCTATCAGTTTTTATTTTCCGTTGGGGAGGGGGGGGGGGGGGGGAGTTATTCTAAGATTTCTGCTGTGATGTCAGAAAAGATTTTTTTTTTTAATGATGCCCTACTTTATTTTTATATCAACAATCTTTTATGTTACATTGTGCAATATTCATGATTTAATAATTATTGATTAATACTAATTTTAAAAGAACTAGTTTAAAACATAAACATTTCATAATCCTTTTATTAAATAAGCGACAATGAAAAAAATATGTAGCAAGCTACCACTATTTGGAATTTTACTGTTCCCGTGAACTGTTTTCTTTAGAAATCATCTTTACAAGGGAAGGGGTGGGGCTGTCAATCATAGTTTTCTCAAAGCTCAAAGCGTAACTTACAGGTAGTATTTCGATGTCATTCATGGGTTGCAAGAGTTTGGATTAGATAACAATGGGAGATATTTACTCTCTTTCAAACCTTACTTCAAAGAAAACTCATAGAAACTTTTAAAGTATCATTGAAATTAATTACACTGGAATATTTGGTCAACTCTGTTGTATTTAGTAGAATGATTAGGTAAAAAATAATGATAATTGTAGATATCGTTCAGGCAAGTGTAGTCTCATAAGCATTTTTCTGGCTACACCTCTGGTTCTTCTCTGTGAAACACAAATGTGAGAATAAATAAGATTTAGGGCTTTTTAATATGGCAGTTTTAATGTAAGAGTCGCTATATTGGGACTCGTTATATAAAGAAAGCACAAATAATACACAATGTTTTTAATTTTCCAAGCGGACACAGCCAGTGATATAAACATAAGAATGGTTTTTGGATTCCCCCCCCCCCCCCCTCAACTTTCAAAAGAAATCAAGTATCCAGTTATTCAAAAATATAAGTAGGTCGAATATAATGAAAACCACACATATAAATATGTGTAAAAATACACCTTTATTTATTTTTTAATGCAAGTAAAAACAAGGAAGAGTAACTTTTGTTAAGATTATCTGTCTTTAATGCATATGAATGCATTACCTATCTTAAAATGATTATTATTGTTTACTTTGCTTAATCATATTGGTGAGATGATAGGTTTTATCTCCCAACCTGAGAAGTACTGTGTAAATATCATTTTATTGATTGAAATAATTCTTTCATGGCAAATCTCTTTGTATGTAAACTGCCATATAAACAAAAGGAAAATCGAGATAAGAACAGGAAAAAAAAAAAAATATGATACGTTTGTAGAGATTTTGAAATACAGCCTTCACGGTAGAATTATCATTAACTTTGTCTCATATGATAAAGGAAAAGTTTCAAATTGAAAAATAAAATTACTTTACTTTTGCTCTAAAATATTAAAAAAGCATTGCAGATTACTGCGAGCAATTGCACTTAATAAAGCCGTCTATGATGTTTAATTGCGTGGAGTTTTTGATCTACTTCCAACAATTAATAGGCTACTTCACTCACGCGAAAGCACCCGCTCGCTAATGTTTATTTGGTGGAAGAATTTTTTTAAGATACCTCGTTTTTATTTCCATTTTTTTAAACAAATCTTTTGCATTGGCTACCTAAGATCGATCTATAGAAAGACCGTTTTTTTCTTTTTCGATTTTGTTTAAAGTTTTTTTTAAAATTTATTTAGGATACATTTACTTTCGGAACCGGTTTCGAAAGTAAAAGTATCCCCATTAAAAAACCTTGCAAATAAAATAGAAGGAGTAAAAAAGTCCTTTGTACAGATCGACTACTCAAATCAAAGAAAATCGTTTAAAAATACTGAAATGCAAGCACGCTATCTTTAAAAAATTCTTCCTTAGGAATAATATTGAATCTAGGAAAAAAGGTGACCGGAAAAAACGTGACAGAAAAAACAAGAGCGGAAAAAACGGGATAAGGAAAAAACGAGACCGGAAAAAACGTGACAAGGAAAAAAAGGTGACCGGAAAAAACGTGACAAGGAAGTGTTAAATATTGAACTTGTCGATAAATAAATGCTAAAAACTAAAGTTAAGTTTTTCCACTGTCAGTTTCTTACAGCGTAGGGGGGGGGGGGGGTGGGGGCAGAGTTAATGGGTGAGTTTGACAACTCTAAGATTTGGTCCAAGAAAATACAATTTTAACATTTCATTAAGAGAAGTTTATTATGACTTCTACAAAAGACAAGTTAGTGCTATCCACGGAGGGGGGGGGGGGGGGGGGGGTATTAAGGAAATACAATTTATTGATTCTTTCAATTCGCTATTGATAGTTTATATATGAGTAAAGATGTTTTATAAGGCGGAGGGGGAGGGAAAAAATTGCATACACAGCCTGTAAAGGGAACAAAATAAAGACGAAGAGAGGAGGCATTTTCTTTAGAGGAATTTTTTCATTATCCTGCTTTTTGCTCGCAGGCTATCAAAGCCCAAGGATTAATGTGCACGCAGGTTCTGTATGTATGTATGTATGCACTTACGTCTGTATGTACGTAACGCGATAACTCTTGACAGAAACATCCGATTTGCTTTAATTTTTTTTCCAGGTTCATTGTTTCCAAATTCAATATTTAACACTTCCTTGTCACGTTTTTTCCGGTCACCTTTTTTCCTTGTCACGTTTTTTCCGGTCACCTTTTTTTCCGTTTACCAATCTACCTATAATGAAATTTAAAACCTATCTACATCGATGCTTTTTCTGGCCCATTCAGCGTCATTATAGACAGGTTTCACGGTGCTAGTTTTAAATTATGCTAGAATTTGAATAAAATTTGCGCAACAATAATAAATAAAAATATTATTTTTGAAATGTAATGTTAAATTGGATATTTGAGATTTTTATTATTATTACACAACAAAAGTGCTGTAAGTAAAGAAAAAAAAACAGTTTAGTTATTTAGTATTATAGTTAAATGAAAAAAATGACATACATTTGGAAGTAAAAAGGAAAGAAAAGAACGTGTATATTCATTAAAAGAGCAAAATAAATAAATATTACATAATAAATAATGAACATGCAAAATAAATAAATATTATATGGCAAATGATGTAAAATAATAATTATTATAGTAATGAATTAGAATCTTATGGACAGAAATAATAAAGTAAAATAAGTAAACGATGATATTCTATAAAATTGCCTAGTATATGGTTCGAAATACAATGCCATTCTTAAGCATTAACAGAAAACGAAATCCCCTAAGGCATTCGACTTAAAATACGGTAATCCAGTTGACAAATAGTCTGCCTAACGCCTATTGTGTGCTTGGAAAGAGGGGGTGATTGATAAACGCCTTCTTTAACTCCCAGTCTCGAGAAGTGGGGGGAAGCACAAACGCGCAAACGCGTTCATAACCATCTAGAAGTAGAATATTTTGACCGCCTATACGCGCTTGTGACCATCTACAAGTACAAAAGTCTGACCGCCTATATGCGTTCACGACCACTTACAAGTACCAAAGTGCGACCGCGGATACGCGTGCGTGACCACGAAAGGGTTAATGAACATTTGTAGCAGAAAAAAATTACGAAATTTTACTTTTCAAACTTTGGTGGAAAAAAGTCGTAAAATTGCTTTTCCTTATTTTGAAATATTTTTTTTCTAATTTTCCGGTGGGAGTTCAGCATTACACAAACGCAATTGCTTGCCCCTCAAGGGGATAAACAATTTTTCACGTGGTAACTTAAAACAAAGCTTTTATGTTGAAATTAAATGTCGTGGTTTATAGTATTTTTTATTACTTTTCTTTTTTTTTTTTAAGCAATAATTGAGAGTCATCAATTTCAAATATTTCAGTTTTAAATTAAAGAATTAATTAATTAATTTTAAATAAAATGAGTGAAAGTACTAGATTTTAAATGAAATACGAAAAAATACGACGGGAACAATGTTCGGTGATTAATCAAAAAATGATCTTCATTTAAATAAGGAGGGTTTCAAATATTTTACTTTATTCTACCACATCAGTCCTCCCCAACCTTCATTCTTTCATGTACCCCTTTCTTAGGCTTCTTAGTACCCAAATTTCTCAAAAACACGCCGCCCCTTCCCCCTCAACTCAACTAGATTATGCAAACATGTTTTTTTTTTTCATTAGTAATCTTTTTATCACAACCATATAACAAATCGATACAAATTACATTGACATTTCTAACATTTTTTTTTTTTTTTTTTTTAAATCTTGCATTTTAAAGTTAATATTACTTTTTATAATATCAGGCAAACATTAAGAAATATCAATTTAGCATTAAAAGAAGTTTTAACTAGCTTACGATGATAATTGATAACAACTTTGCATCATTATATACAAATAATCAAACTGGAACAAGAAAAGAATATTGCAAAATAATTAAGGGTCTGTACATATATAATGCTATCAATGTTTTGGTAATTTTGGACCCCCCGCACGTAATGATATTGTTATCAATGTCTAAAAAAATTTTGATTTTTGGAGTTTATTTATTTTGTTTGGAGTGATATACAAAAATTGTTACATTTATTTTTCGAACCCTTTATTGATACAAATGAAGAGAATTCAATAAAATATCACTATGTATGAAATAACTTTATACTAAATACTATTTAAAAGAAATAGCTACTATTTAAAAATATTTTATAATAGCTTTTTGTTACATAATGCATTCAATAGTAATAATGTCTTCTTGCACTTGCCTCGCACGGAGGAGAGGGGCGCAGATAGAACTTCTTATCAACAAAACATGTTGCCAACATTCTTTCCCCTTCTCTTTTGTTTACTAGTAAACACAAGTGTAATTTCAAATATGCCATAGGGTTTCTCGAACATATTTTGAAATTAAAGGATTTTATAATCCTTTAATGATTTTTATAATAACCTTGAGTTTTCCTAAAAATAGATAACAGATTAAAAAAGATAACACACTATTTTGATATAAAGACCAAGTTACAAATAAAAAGAGAAAATTTTGGTTGGATCAAAAATGAAATCGATATCAAAAGACAAACCCCCTCCTCCCCCTAGAGATATCTTTCGACATTATGTGCCAGACGCCCCTCCCCCTAAAATGATAACGTTATATATGCATAGCCCCTAATTGAAGTTTTCGGGAAGATTGGGGGGGGGGGGGGGGGCGGGATATAAGTATACTCATGCAATATGCTTACCAGTGGCGGAGCTACTGGCATTGCATTATCGATGAATTATTAGGTATAGTGAGCCTTTTCCGTCATTTTGTGTGTAACTTATTTCATATACACATGAGACTAACCTTGAAATATAATATGCTTAGCAATGGGTGGAGCTACTGGCATTGCATTACCAATGAATTATTAGGTATAGTGAGCATTTCCTCTCATTTTATGTGTAACATATTGGATATAGTACACATGAGGCTAACTTTGTAATCTAAATCCATCAATTTTCTTTATGAGTTTTTACTTAAAACATTTTTGTGATTTCCGCCACTACGGATATTATTTTCACGTACCCCAGATTAGGAACCGCTGTATCAGATGAACGACAATAATGCACACAGCAGTGGGGCATTTTATGACTGCAGAAAATGAAAAAAACTGTATGTTTGAAAGGCGAACCATGTAAATAATGCAACAACATGCCAGTGGTGGAAAATTGGCGCAGAGGAGGAGCCTATTGACACCACTAAATTATTGTAGTATTCTTCACCTTAATAAAAACTCAAAAATTCTGCCATTAGATAAGACGAAAAATACTACGAAAATTTAGTGGTGTCAATAGGCTCCACCTCTGCGCCAATTTTCCACCACTGACATGCCCCAAATAGCAGAGTTAACTATCAACATTAGATGACTTCATTCTTGAGCGAAATGCCAGAGGCATAAATGGGTGGCGAGGTATTCAGCTTAGAACATAGTAAAGAAATCTGCGACTTGACTTCGTCAATTGTATTTTATGCCGTCTTAGATGACAGGCTTAGCTAGAGGTATAAAAGTTATACCATAAATATAACGACTTAGTAGTGCTACTTTAATTTATAAATTTTATCGTTTAAGAGTTCTGGTGTGAGTTGAAATTATTTTCTCGAAAGATTTTGTAGTTAAATCGCTGATCACAAAATCAAGGTTTCGAAAGTTTGTCTTTTACATATCAATATAAGCATCTTCAAATCCATTAAATATTTGAAGTTACTATTTTATTAATACAAATTGCAGGACAACTTAAGTTTTTTTTTATCCTTATCTACCTATATATACGAATTTTAATATTTCCAACTGAGCGAAAAAATGCCCAGGCTGTGAATCGAACCCAGATCCTTGGCTTACAAGGCCAATGCTTTTCCGTTTAAGCTAACTGGGCCGACAACCAGCCAGCATATTTCGCTCAGAGAAACCTTATTGGTAATAGCATCTGGTCTGTCATGTAGACAGCTCAACAGAATAAACCGCAGGTAAAGGAACTCCATATAAACGATGGATACGTAGATGAACTAATTAGTTCATCTAAGTTCATTAGTTCATCGTTCTTTCAAGTCTTATTTTCATCCGAGTTTGGAAAATACATTCCAGAAAGTGTGTCCAAGGAAGTAACAATTTTTCATAATTAACTTAAACGCTTTACAATAAAAAGATTTGATTATTTGTGGATAGTTCAGTTAGTTAAAGGACTTCAATTTGTTATTGCGAGAATTTAGGTTATTGATAATGAAATTGATATTTTAAGCATGTTTGTAATCTTAAATTCGTATTTGTGTACCTAAATAACCAGCCTTCTAAAGTACCAATTCCAGAAAAAGGGTTCCTTCTGTCAATTATGCTGTCTTTTTGTTTGTGCAGAATCAATGAACGTGTTATTTTACCTTCGGGGCTGAAGAGGTTATAGGAAAAATTTAATTATCGGCGGCCTAGGGCAGCTGTTCCCAACTGGAGTACGTGGCGGGCCCTTTCGGGGGGGGGGGGGGGGTACTTGAAAACATAATCGGTAAAGGCGGAAGTCACAAAAATGCTTTAAGTAAAAATACATTAAAAAATGGATTGTTTTAGATTACAAAGATAGTATCCTGTGTAAATCTAATATGTTACACTCAAAAGAGGGAAAAGGCTCACTATACCTAATAATTTCCTTGAAAATGGCATGTCAGTAGCTCCGCCCACTGCTAATCATAATGCATGAGTCCTCATATATTTTCCTCCATCTTCCCGTAAAACTCAATTAATCATTATGCAATACTCTTTTTTGTTCCCATTTTGATTATTTGTATATTATGATGCAAAGTTGTTGTCAATAATAATCGTAAGATAGTTAAATTTTTTAAAAATGCTACATTGATTTTTCTTAACGTTTGGCTAATATCATAAAAAGCAATATTAGCTTTAAAAAGTAAGATAAAAATATAAAATGTTAGAAATATCAATGTAATTTGCATCGATTTATTTTATGGTTGTGATAAGAAGGTTACTAATGAAAAAAACAAACAAACATGTTTGCGTAATCTAGTTGAGTGGAGGTTGAAGCGGGGCGTATTTATCAGAAATTGGGTTACTCCGAAATGAAAAGCCTGAGAAAGGGGTATGTGAAAGAAAAATAGGTTGAGAGCACTGGTTTAGCCTAATGGCTTGCAAACCCAGCCCCGAGGGCTAACAAGCTAGCCATAAATTATAAAATAATATTTTGCCCTATTTAATAATAGTGCGAAACAGTGTGTGCAGCATTAAGGGTCTTTCCAGTTGAAGACAACTTTACGTCTAGTTTATAGATTTTTAGCCTCTTCAATGTGTGCAGCAGTTAGCAGAAAAAGTAAGAAAGTAATTAAATGACTACTGTAGAAAGAAAAAGTCAATGAAAGAAAAGCACCTAATTTCCAATTAGTAGTCGAAACCAATAGGCTCCTCCTACTTGGAATACACCCGAATATAAAGTTACGATATAAGACAAATTTCTACAACTACGATTGTTAACACTAGAACCGCCGGCCAAAACATATACCTATAACCGCCAAAGCGGTCATTTTGACCTATGTGGATTACGATGCTCAAATATTGTTTACTTGCCATTTTTTACTCTTAGTATCGTTTATTACTATTATTACCATCATTGCCCATATAGTATATAATAATATATATTTCATGTTTATTTTTTATATTTTATTATGTTATAATTATATTATATTGAGATATATATATATATTATTTATATTTTTTATTTTAAGAATATTTTTATAGTAAAAAGTATTTTTTATGAGAAATTGAAATTGCTAAAAACAAGAATAAACTTGGTGAAAACAAATATTTATATTTATCCCCTGAGCAGTACAATATTCAGGGTGGCGAGATATCAGAGTAAAACGCTGTCAAAAAAATAGTGAAGTACCATTATTTTCTTCTAGAAAATACTACAAATAATATAAAGGAATTAAAGTAGGCGGATTTCTCTTTAACAAAATATTGGTATTTAACACCTTTTTTGACTGTGTTTTTCAGAATTGACACCCGCTAGATGATGAAAATTATAAAATACTTGTAGAGGTCATCGTCTAGAGCTAGCTTTTGTAGAATACTTCCGTGCCTTTTGGTCGAGCACGTCGACACCAAACTTTGTAGAATTACAGAACTTCACAGTTTTTGGTAAGTGTTTATCACCAGTTTCAAATGTAATTGATGGATGTCGGAAACTTAGAATTAAAACATATTTATTTTTCTTCCCTTTATAAAATTTCAACGTAATATCATCTTTGGCAAGAATTTGGCTACTGTACAAAGACTTTTTTTTCAGATTTTATGGCCTGTGGAATTTTGTTTTTCGTCCTCGATTGACTGTGCCAACAATGCTTGTTCTTAGCTTGTTTTCAGTTCAATGCTTTTCTGCAAGGGGCAGTGAAGTAAAGAAGTTATCTGTGGTAATGTTGTAACCTTTGTTGAAGTATGTTTGTATGAAGTATGGACTGTTGCGATATCTACTAGATAAAATGAGCATTAAAATTGACGGCGGTCATTTTGACCGTTTCGGCGGTTTTAGGTATACTACTGCAATACATCATACATTTTGGCTGACTGGAAAATTTATCACTGGCATATCATAGTTTTTCGAAATATAGGAAAAGTCACGGAAACTGAAAGTTATACTATAAATAGAAAAAAAATGGCATCGAATGAAAGTTTCGAAACGGTCAAAATGACCGCCTTGGCGGTTCTAGTGTTAAGGACCCTGTCCCTGCCCGCGAAGGCACTCATGAGCTAATGCTAATCCTATGGGGAGGGGGGGGGGATTTTTGTAATATCTCGTTTGCATTTCGACATTTTTTAATAATTTTTTTTTTGCATTGGATAGCCGAGATCCGTCTCTACATTGCACTTTTATTACTTTTAGGTAGATTTCGTATGAAATACTACCTATTGGGATCGTTCCTATGTTGGAATTTCTGCAAAATTTTTGCAGATCTACACCGATCATGACCCCTAGAACCCAAAACCACCCTCAGTAAAAAACTTTATCTATCTATCTATCTATCTATCTATCTATCTATCTATGTATCTATCTATCTATATATATCACTTTCTTCTGGACACGATAACTTTCGTAATTTTGCACCAATCTCTTCCAAACTGATACATAAAATCAAAGGGCATAAAATCTCGGTCAAGTAGGTTAATGGGCAAAATCGGACCAAGGGATGGAAATAGGGAGGAGTTTTGTGAAAACCGAAAACCCCCCCATAACTTCTTAATTTTTGTACATATCAAATCAGTTTAAAGTTTTTATTACTTCTAAAAATAGGGCCAAAATTTTATGCATCACAGATTTTTGATAAAGTTAAAAATGGGCTCAAGGGGCGCAAAAAATAGGGTTTTTGGGAGAAAAAAATTCATAACTTCGTCAATTCTCAAGATATCAATTCCAATTAATTTTATTATAAATCTCCTTAATATTATCTACAACTTTTATATTCACAAGTTTTTGATAGGACCAATTCGTACCGAAAAAAAAATTAAAAACGAAAACAAAAAGGGGGTTTGAAGAAGTAAAAAATCCATAACTCCGTCAATTCAAAACATATAAAATCCCCATGAATTTATTATATATCTTCTTAATATTGTCTACTACATCTATATAGACAAGTTTTGGATAGGATCAATTCTTTCAACAAAAACAAATTAAAAATACATAGCGGTTGAAGTAAAAAATCATCTAAGTAAGGGTGTATTCAAATCCAAACTGCGTATTTTCTGACTCATTTTACAATTAATTTTTGCTCTCAAAGGCTTCCAATTGGTACGTTTTCTTACTCAGAAACTGTATAACGTACCGTAATGGTCGATTTTTTGATAGAGGCAGAATATATTTAAAAAAATGCTGTTAAAGTGGGCATTTTGAACAGAATTTCCCGAAGCGGATTGTGTTGGAAAAATCATTCCAAAGGACGCACTCAAATCCAAACTGCTTATTTTCTGACTCATTTTTAAATTCATTTTTGCTCTCAAACGCATTTAATTGGTAGATTCGCTTATTCAGAAACTATATAATCTACCGCAATGATCGATTTTTTGATAGAGGCAGAATATATTTCAAAAAATGATGTCAAAGTGGGCATTTTGAACGGAATTTCCCGAAGCAATTGTGTTATCACTTTCTTCTGGACACGATAACTTCCGCAATTCTGCACAAATCTCTTCCAAACTGAAACATAAAATCAAGGGACATAAAATCTCGGTCAAGTTCGTTAATGGGCAAAAGCGGACAAAGGAGATGGAAATAGGGAGGGGTTTTGTGAAAACCGAAAAAACCCCATAACTTCTTAATTTTTGTACATATCAAATCAGTTTAAAGTTTTTATTACTTCTAAAAATAGCGCCAAAAATTCATGCATCACAGATTTTTGATAAAATTTAAAATAGGCTCAAGGGGCGCAAAAATAGGGTTTTTGGGAGAAAAAAATTCCTTACTTCGTCAAATCTCAAGATATCAAATCCAATAATTTTATTATACATCTCCTTAATATTATCTACAATTTTTGTATTCACAAGTTTTTGATAGGACCAATTCGTACCGCAAAAAAAATTAAAAACGAAAACAAAAAAGGGGGGGTTGAAGAAGAAAAATTTTCATAACTCCGTCAATTCACAAGATATAAAATCTCCATGAATTTATCATATATCTTCTTAATATTGTCTTCAACATTTATATCGACAAGTTTTTGATAGGGCCAATTCTTACAGCAAAAACAAATAAAAAATACATAGTGGTTGAAGAAAAAAATCATCTTATTAAGGGTGCATTCAAATCCAAACTGTCTATTTTCTTACTCATTTTTAAATTCATTTTTGCTCTCAAACACATCCAATTGCTTAGATTCTCTTATTCAGAAACTATATAATGTACAGTAATGATCGATTTTTTGATAGAGGCAGAATATATTTCAAAAAATGATGTCAAAGTGGGCATTTTGAACAGAATTTCCCGAAGCGATTGTGTTAGAAACGAAAAATATTGCCCTACTGAGAAAATAATTGTTTATTAATCAAGTTTTAATTAATTGAAAGAAAAATAAAAACACAGGTCGCTTATAAATCTTTTCAAAAATCACGTCAGCATGTTACATATTTTTTTTAAATTAAAAATGAATCTGAAAATGTGCCAGAAAATTTCGAGTTATGAGTATGGAAAAATATTTTTTTAATATCGCCTTAACATGATTCTGATAAAACCAGCTATTTTATAAAAAGGAAATAAAAACTCGTCAAAAGCAGACAGATAAAACTATTAAAGTTGATTTATATCTAATAATAATTTAGTTTTTGTTGGTGAAATTAGTATATTTAACTTCGAAATCTACCTCTGCCTGTAGGCCGGGCCGGCAGGGATTTTTTCAATTTTGGTTGCAGATATTGTTTAGAATGATACTTTTATTTTCAGAACTGGTTTTGAAAGTGAAAGTAACTTTACAAAAAATATCTCCGATCACAATCGAAAAAGTAAAAAAGGTGCGATGTAGAGTGTACGGACCTAGGCTACCCAATGCAAAAAAATTATTTAAAAATGTCGAAATGCAAACGAGATATTAGATAAATCTCACCCCATAGGATTAGCATTAGCTCGTGAGTGTCTTTGCCGGCAGAAACAGGAGTCCCAATCTAGCAATGCTCCACGTGCTCTGTGCATGATTTGGATCACAGGCATTTCAGAGTAAATCTCTTCGCAGTCTAAAACGAATTATTTGAGTAAAAAAGTATAATAAAATGAAATTTGGATTAATAATTGCAAAAAAAAGTAAAATATAAGTTCAGAACATATTTAGCTGCTGATTGGTTAGCGGTGAACTAGAAAAGGTGGCACAAAAAGCTACAGAAGTATAAACAAGACGTAAATTGTATGTCAAACGTGGCAAATGAGGTGCGTTCGTAGTATAACTAGTTTTACAAATATTCAGATCTCGGTGCAATAGCTGTTGCACTCTGATGCAATAACGCACGAATACAAAATTTATTACGATTATATATATTACACTGGTCATCAAATTTAAAGGATAATGAGAAAAAATATGCTCACTAAGTTAATGTTGCAACCAATGCCCAATGCTGCAATTATTTATGTTAATTAAATACTATTGAACTCAAAATTGTACTTCCGCGCATAAGTTGGCATCGGAAATATGCAAATTAGATGACTGACAATGTGATGCTCAAAGGACGTATGTTGGAATTCTGGTCTGAAATGTTGTTTAAAGTGAATGTGGTCTCTGAGTGTGATCTGTATTCTTTAGTTATCGCTCGAAGGCATCATTTAACTTAAGGTCAAAAGTGGCGAATAATTGGTAGAATCGAGGAAGGTAAAAAACAAATGGAGGTCGCCCAACATTTGAATATCCCTCAAAGTATCATGCCAAGAGCTTTGAGCCTCTTTTTAAGCACCGGATACGTTGATAGATAGTATGGTCAAGGGAGACCAAGAGCAACAACTGCATTCGAAGACCGTTTTTTGTCATTGAGGCTCGAAGAAACCGGGAAGCTACTACAAGAGATTTGGTTTCAGATCTTCAGGCTGCTACAAGAACTTGAATTAGCCGTTCTACTGCTGCACGAAGGCTTAACGAGGATGGACTGTATGCAAGAAAATAAAAGTTTGTGTCCCACCCACTCCAGCTTCCCAAGTGGCCCGTTTAAACTGTTGCTGTCGTCATGTTCAATGGAGCCAAGAAGACTGGGCTCGAACGGGATATTTCACGGGCAAGGGAAGGGCAAGTTGCGTCTTCCGTCATCTATTCAGATCAAAACACGTCTAGAATCAGTGTTCAGACTATATCTGGACACTTCAGTAAACAAAACTTGAGTCTATTCACGGAAGTGCAATTTTGAGTTCAATAGTATTTAATTAACATAAACAATTGCAGCATTGGGCATTGGTTGCGACATTAACTTAGTGAGTGTATTTTTTATCAATATCCTTTAATTTTGATGACCAGTGTAAATTCAGTTATACGGAAATAATAGGACTCCATCTTAAATAGGACGTCATCGGCATGGCAACCTAAAAACATTACCTACCGTGGGATATCCTTGAATTGTTATGTATGATATGATTTAAAAGAATGAAGAACACTTTTATTAATATCTTTTTAAGTTTTGATTCGATTTTCATAAAATTTTAAATGACTCGACAAAATTCTGCAACGATTATAAACATTAAATTTCAAACCACTCGGTTGGGTACTATTTACGCTATTATATGTAGACAGACGGCTGGACGAGATGACGACTATAGGTGCTACACATAATTATAATTACGAAACCTAAAAAGTAGGAAAGTTTTTTTAATAATTGCTGTAGAAAGAAAAAAGTCAATGAAAGAAAAGCCCCGATTATCCACGGAATTCGGTGGCAAGGGCACCCCTAATAATAAAAATCGCGGATAACCCGAAAAAGACTGAAAACGGGGGGGGGGGGGGATGCAAACACGAAAAAAAAAAGGAAATTCAACATAAAAACTAAGTTTTAGTGTACAAAAAACATAATAAAACGTTTAAAATACATACATATGCACAGAACATCACAAACAATTGCTTTACGCCTAAATCACTAAAATAAAGAACAGTAAACAAGAAACAATGCCATACATACTGTACAAAAAGAGCCATCATAATAGTCTTATATTATTGTTAAATATTTTAATTGCTGCGTTTACGTTTGTTTAATAAAATCAAGAAAAGACACAAAGACTTTATATCGGATATTTCAAACATGGCAACCAAATCTAGAAATATTCTTCTATTACTTTCGAATACATGAAATTTTATGTTTATATTTATTAGTAAGGCTTATTGTATATTCCTTGCTATTGGCTTGAATTAAAAAAAAAAATAATTTCGCTTCGCGGATAATCGAGGCTTTACTGTACCTGAATTCCAATTAGTCGAAACCAATAGGCTCCTCCTAGGTGGAATACACCCGAATATAAAGAGAAGTGACGATATAAGACGAATTTATACAACTATAGCTGTTAGTCTCCAGCGGTGCTCCATGTGCTATGTACGTGATTTGGATCAGAGGCATCTCAGACTAAATCTCTTTGAAGTCTAAATAAGACTAATCATTTAAGAAAAAAGTATAAGAAAATTAAATTTGGATTAATAATTGCAGAAAAGAAAAAGTTAAGTTCAGCACCTGTTTAACTACTGATTGGTTAGCGGTGAACTAGTAAAAAGGCAGTACAAAAGGCGACAGAAGTATGAGAAAAGGCACTTTTCTTTTCCACATATTTACATAATAAATTGATTTAGAAATAAGTTTTAAGAATAACAGTTTTATTCCATAAATTTCGAGGAAAGTTTAGTTACCAATATTGTTAAGATTACATACCATTTCGCTAAATAATAAGATTTTAGAAAAAAAAAACATCTTGTTTAGATGAGATTTTTTCAAGGACACCGTTAAGTTTTTCAATAATTTTGGAGAATGAGCTAATTTGCTTTAAATAAAAATTATTATTATTTTTTAACGGCTACGGCAATCATAGAGATATTCTTTGAAAATTCATGCAACTCATAAATGGTGCTGAATAGGGCGGGGGGATGGGGTAGAGGTGATTTTCCATTCGTAGGAGGAATCTGGGAGAGGACTTTTATCATTATTACCGCTGGGGGATTTTTAGCTTTTAACGCAAATTGAGTGTAATTTTTTATGAATTGGGGTTTAGTCAGGACTTTCATAATTTTTACCATTGGGAGAATTTTAGCTTTTAGCAACAGTGAGTTTTTATTCCTCCGTTAAGCTTTCCGGAAAATTCCAGCAATCCTCGAAAAATCCCGGGATTAGCAGATTAAAATATTTCGTATGTCCACGGAGTGTTAACTCAAATTTCCCGCAAAACCTAATGTAGTCTATTACTTTTGAGAGTATTTCTCAATTTCTTTGTACTTCCTCATTGTGTTTAATTACGATTAATTTATAGCTTTGTTTAACCGTGTACTTAACATTCTCTTAACCCTTTCACGGGCAATGCTTTGTCTACGAAATCAGAAAATTTTAATTACGACATGCAACAAAAGTACCAGAATTTTAATAATTTTTTTTTTAAATTTATTATGTATGTGAAATATCACTTTTTCTTATTGCAAATAAATTTGTTCGTAATTTCTGGTGTCACCCATTTATGGCAACATTTTAGCAACGGAAGTGCTTAGGCCGTGAAAGGATTAACTGTATAGTGACATTTACTTTTCCAAGCATAGCCAAGTTGACAACATTTATCAAATGTTTTTCAGAATTTTCATGTTTTTTTTAAATTTTTTATGGTAGATGACCGAAGTCTTTAATGCCACTTTTCATCCAACCGTAATGTCCTCCGAAAAGCAAACACGGGAAACAAAATAGTGCATTTCTAGTATCGAACTCTTTTCTGTTTTTCGGTTCAGGGAGAAGATTTTTCAGAAAATACTGTCAAAGTCAGTGAAGTTAAACCGAATTTCCGGACGCGACATAGCAGTAAAAAAAGAACTGCCATCCTGGCAAAACAATTGTTTATAACTCAACTTGAAATTCATTTATCGAAGCTTGAAACAAAAATGTTTGATTTCAAAGCACTTCCCAAATGCATGCCTGCAAGTATCATGCTTTTATGTTTAAAAATGAGTCAGAACATTTCGCGTTCTTGAGCGGGGAAATACTTTTGGAAAACACTTTTATTTTATTTTTTACCCCCTTTTGTATTTATTTCTTTTGTCCCCTCCACCTCCTTCATGCTCCTTTGAATACAGAATATTCCATTAAAGCCACGGGATAAAATAAAATAGGATAACACGTTTTTGTTATTTAAGTCTTTTTTTTGTAAGAAGAATATCTGTAACTGTATACGTAGATCATACATACGTTTAAGCCCTCGAGGGGCGGTGGGATATATTATATCCCGCCTAATTTTAATCAAGATTTGCGCCACAAACTTTTAATAAAAATTTACTCTTATAACTTTGCTGGAAAAAAAACTTGAAAAATTGCATTTTTCTTAACATCAAACAAAATTTTTCTAGAATTCCGTTGTGAGTTCAACATTACAGAAACGTAATTACTTGCCTCTGGAAGGGTTAAAACAATTTAAAAAAATAAACTTTCTTATTTTTATTAATTATTATTTCTAATATGCGTATTTTAAGCAATTTTTCAAACTTCCCACTTTTCACCGGGGGAGGGGGGAGCACTTTTCTAACTTTTCCGACACCCCTCACGTGATATAGCATTGCACAGCCCTTTGACAACTGTTTCATAGTATGCATCATAGCTTTACACATTTTAGTTCTACTTTTTGCCGCTAGGGGCACATACCTACCTCGGGTGCTATGGGACCGATCCCCTCGACTAATATACCTACGGATAGGCTGTAAAACAGAGTTTCGTTCGGATAGAGATTTGTTCAGAATAGTGTGCGTCCCCTGGTTGCGAAATGTCGAACTAACAGATTTTGCGAAAGGATAAAGTGTTTTGAAAGGAATATTAAACGAAAACCTCTGTGCGATCTGTGATCGCATTTACCCACTTGTTTAAATTGTCTAGTTTGTAAGTTTCTTTTTTTTTCGAAATTTTATTCAAAATTTCATTATTTGGATAGAGGATTATTTCATGTTTCGTAAAAGTCCTATTTTCACTACTGTTGACCAAAAAAAAAAAAAAAAAAAAAAAAAAAAAGCGCAAATAATAATATTTTCCACCATTATTTAATTCAAAAATATATTTACACGGCGACATTAAAATGGAAAGAAAACTTTAAAACGAATAAATTATTACGTGCGAAAGGCATTTAATGATGATGAACATTAATAGATTTTCTTATAGCATCTAAAAGATAACTTTTCTTCTAGAAGTTATTATAAAAATCCGAGAGGCAGCAATAATTTTTAAGTAACTATTTTGAACAAGCTGATTTTCAAATGAATGACAGATCTTGCACAATCAATCACGAAAACAACCGTCAGATGTCGCAACAGCAGTAAATACGGCCTTGTGAGCTTAAAAATTTCCCAGTCAACAGTAAACAGGAAATGAATGGAAATCCGATTACAGAAAATTGCCACTGGTCGAGATAATATAATTCAGTCTTTCGTAATGGGGGTATTCTGTTTTAAAACAGAGCAAATTAGCGTGTTTTTAGAGCCTTCGATATCTGGTTGGCGGTGGCGCGCGTACTCTTACAGGTGGCGGCATTCTCTACGCGTTTGTACTGGAGATCACCCTCATATAAATCCAACGCACAAGAAAACATTAACCGGTAAAAGAAAACCACATGTCACTTGACTTTACCTTTACTTTATAAAAGATTGCCAATGCTCACTCCGTCTTATCTCATCTCGATGTTCCTAAGGGTGTGATCTCCCGCACCCTACATTCAAGATTTCAAGATTCAGTCGGTAAATTTAGCGTAAATTGGTAATTAAAGTGGGAAAAATTTGGAAACCGTTAGCAACAAATTTACAGTTATTTAGTCAAACAATTTTAAGCTTGCAAAAATGTTGTGTTCGGTATATTCTTTATCAGGAGCCCCAAGTAAGATTTCTATTCAGTAATTTCAAGTTCTTTAGAGTAGAAAGTAGTTCTCTCTAGTCTTTATATATAGCTGTAGCATATTTTAATAAAAACTGAATTGTGCAGGTTATTGTTGGTTGTTTTTTAACACAAATTATCTGCGCGAAGGATAAATGCCTAATGGGTAATGTAACTGAAAGTGCAAATCGTAAAGAAATGTAAAAACATCATCAAACTTTTTGCGCCCCAAAATTTTGGAGGAAATTTCCGGTTCGGCCCCTCTCCCTCGTAAGCATGACCCTGGGGTCAGTTCTTGCCTCCAACTACCTATCTCCCACAGTGAGGCATGCGCAATGAATCATCTATAGGAATGATAAGAGCCGCAAATAAGACAGAAAATGGCCTTTTCCACCCATATGCATTCAGGACAAGCCAGAAGTGATCCATTTACCTACTTACGTTAACCCGTTCCGGCACAGTGTGCCCGGGTCGGGATACCTAATTTTAATTCCAAACTTACAAACGGCACCAAGAATATTTTAATAAAATTTTGCATTAACAATGAAAGTATAAAGTAACAAGTTTTTAATTTGTAAAAAAGTCGTAAGTGAATTCCGGTGGCAGTCGATGATTTTATCATTTTACAGCAAAATTTGTCTGTGCCGGAAAGGGTTAAGGTTTTAATTAATGCTCAAAGATAACATTCAAAATATACAGGGTTTTAAAAAAATACAGGGGGTGCTCAAGCTCTGCAGACCTTATGGACGAGCTGCGACTAAAAGGATTTTAAATTAAATCTGCACAATTGACGTTTAACCCTAGAACTACCGGAAATTTTACTCAAGTTTTATAAAAACATTCTACACCAGAATTTTTACTTAAAACTATTTAATTTCTTTATTTAACTTATTATTGTCTGATTTATACATTTAGTTTGTTTTGAAGAAATTTCTGGTTTGAATAAATATTTTGAATGTACATGTCGGGTCCAATGGACCCGTCTGGTAGACGGAAGGTTAAGGGGGCACAGGATTTTTCAGTTTGTCGAAACGATCAAAAAACATCGCCTTTTTCAAAGTACCAAAACACAAATAATATGCAATTAATATCTCTTTTTCCCTTTCTGCCTAAAGTATATATTTTTAGCTATATTATACAGAAAAATAAATGTTGTACATACAAAACTGATATTTAAACTTTAAATTTAAAAATTCCTCTCAACAATGCGTGCATTAAAATCATCAAGTGCTGCGTGCATGATAAAACTTTAAATTATGTATATAGAAAACAATTATTGAACACAATAGAATCATAACACACCTACTTCTATATTGAAACAAAAAAAAGTATATAAAAAGTTTAGTTTAAAATTTATTTTTAGCACAAAAAAAAAAAAAAAAAAAAAAAAAAAATTAAAAATTTTTTTTTCAAGTTTTTCAAGTGCAAAAAAATAATTAACCAAAATATGTGATTTTTTTTGGTTTTATCATGAAGACTATAGGCTAGTTCTATGAGTATTTGTAGTGTAAGTCACATGCTATGATTTTTGGCTACCGGTATTTTAGAACGGAAAATGTGACTATTTTATCAGATATATCTCATTAATTGAATAAGGCGATACAAACTTTTCGAAGATAACGGTGGCTAACAATCATAGCAGTTATCATCTATGTGACTTACACTACAAAAATCCATGGAATTAGCCTATAAAGAAATTCACATTTGGTTAATTTTTTAACACTAGAACGCCCGGAAATTTCACTGAAGTTTCATAAAAATATTCGACACCATAATTTTTATTTAAAATTATTTGATGGATTTATTTAACGTAAATCTGCGTGGTTGAACTTTTTTTATGAAATAATTTCTGGTTCCAGTTGACATTTAATCATATGGTCGGAGTCGGATCGACTCCATCCTGGCGTTCTAGTGTTAAAGCAGTAGCTTATATAGTTCCATAGTTGCCAACCTACCGATTTTTTTAATACCAATATTTTTATGTAGAAAAACTTGCTTTGTACAATCGCACATTTTCTCCAGTTAACCCCTTCGGGACGGGAGCATTTTACGAAATTTTTCATCTCTTGTCACCGTTTTTTAAAAACAGAAATTTGTGTCTTCGTGAATCGAGAAAATGCGCTGATTAAATAAGGCAAAATTTACAGTAAAATTTTACTGTTGAGGAAAAACAAGGATTCTGAGCGCTTCATGCGGCACGTATACGTGCCGCTCGTCCCCAAGGGGTTACATAAAGCGAACATTTTTGTAAGAATTTACTGGTATTAAAAAAATCGGGAGGTTGGAAAGTATGTAAGTTCGAAAGTAGCAGTGCACACAAACTCCAAATTTACTAATCTGAGAAGACGCATTTTAAAGTTTCAAAATCAACGGACTTACAATTGTACTCACCGTCTATAATTGATTATAACTCAAGAAATAATGCAGATATTTAAATAGTTTTTTTTGCATATTGTTGAGAATTTTTTTAAATTTCGAGTAAAACTAAGTCCAAAAACTGATTTTTTGAAAGTTTAAAGGTCCCGTGCCCCCTTAAGGGGACAAGAGACCTTAAAAACCTTAAAAATAATTTTTTTATTTTTTGTAAATTTCACTTTAAATATTATTCAAGGGTACATTAATATGCATTATGGCATGCATTTATCACAAAAAATTATTAATTTTGAGAAAAAAATGGAATTTTACTTATTTATTATAATTGTCTTAGAAATCTTCAAAATGCCCCCTGCGCGCTCCATATCAATGAAAATTAGTAATATTTTTTTTTTAAATAAAAGTTTGGTTTATATATAAAAATAAAACTGTGCATCGAATTTTATATAATTAAATATAAAGGTAAAAAAAAAATCTAAATTTTTTGAAAAATTTGAAAAAATTTGAAATTTTTTTTTTATATTTTAGATATCTTAAGAAGATTTCTAAAAAAATTTCCATTTTTACCTCAAAATAAAATTTTAAAAATTATTTTTGTGATAAATGCATACCATAATGCATATGATGAACCTTTGAGTAATATTTAAAGTCAAATTTACAAAAAAAAAAAACTGAAATTTTACGAAAAAATTTCAAAAAAATTTTGATTTTTTTTTTACCTTTATATTCAAATATACAAAATTCGATGCACGGTTTTATTTATATATATAAACCAAACTTTTATAAAAAATATTGGGGATTTTCACTGATATGGAACGCGCAGCGGGCATTTCGAAGATTTCTAAGACGACGCGTAAAATTTCATTTTTTTCTCAAAAATAGTTTTTTTGGTGATAAATGCATGCCATAATTCATATAATGTACTCTTGAATAATATTTAAAGGGAAATTTACAAAAAATAAAAAAAAAATAATTTTTAAGGTTTTTAAGGTCCCTTGTCCCCTTAAAGCTCCTGACCTAACAGCCAGTTTTGACCCAGTTTTGAAAACAGACCTAATTTGCCAGTTTCATTATTAAAATAAATGCAGCTATTCTTTTATATATAGAGATAAATAATCAAAGATTGAAAACAGAAAGTAATAGATTTTTAACACAGAGTTCGCACAATTTACCACTAAATTTTAACAGTATTTTCAAAGTATTTCACTGCAGAAAACTACTGCAAAATCTGCGAATAAAGGTGATGATTGCGACATCTGTGTTCTAAAAATTAAATGTAAATTTTCTTATCATTAATAGTGGTGTCAGAGTCCTTGGAAATTCCAAGGAGTGTGCGAACCTTGTTAACAGCTCGTTTAACTTAAAAAATGGTCTTCCTTTGAAAAAGGAGGTTAAATATTTTTCTGTATTCTACAAGATGAAGGCACATGGCCGTGTGGCATTTTATAAGGAATTATATTTTCATTTACAAATTAACTTTCTGTTTAAAAAAAGTACTAATCACTGCAAATAAAAAAAGAAAATCAGTAACTTTGGAAATCACTTTTATGAGGTGATCTATGTAAACACTACAATAACATACCCCAAATTTTAGCAACATTAGGTGACTTACATTTTTGAATCAAATGCGAGAAGCATTTTTATTAAGGTGGTAGTGTAGTGATGTATTTGGTCTGACATAATGGCAAGTCAAAACCGGCCGGACAAGTAGGGCAGACGACTCTCATCTTCCATCCTACTTTTTTAAAATTCCGATCTCTTGATTGGCACCACATTCTTGAAATAGTAAAATTCGCCTTATTTAATGACATAGTAACCCCTTAAGTGCCACAGACGTATATATCCGTCGCGCATAGTCGATGCGTTTGACGTATATATACGTCAGTCCAAAATATTGTACATTATACTACGCTGTACCAGTAAAACCACGCCCACGGCTTTGGAATTAAAAAAAAAAAGAAAAAGAAAAAAGACTTTGAAGGTGTTTTTGAAAGACTGACCTATTTCAGAGGAGAAGGGGTAGAAGGAACTACCTTCATAAAGGCTATCGCACTGAGCTAGTGACGTGAAAATACAAGCGAATTTTTTTCCATATTTGACAAGGCTCCGCCCTTTTTGTACACCACTATTATTTTAGAGAAAATATTGTTTGGTTTTCCGTTCACTTTTCGCCTTTCTATCGCATTGCTGTTTTGATGTCACTACCTCAGTCTCATAGCTTTAGCCGTGCAGTTTTTAGAATTTCGTAGGAGTATGTCGGATACTGATGATTGTGAGTTGGATGACGACTTTCCGTCATCTTCTGGATCAGAGACGTCAGAATATGATATGTCAGATGAAGAGGATTCAGATAACGACTATTCTATGAAAGATGCCAGAAACTGGGTACGATTGGATATAAAAAATTTACCTATGCTACCTTCACGGTTTCCATTTTCGGGACAACCAGGAATAAATAAAAATGTAACAGAAGTTACGAACACACTTTCATTTTTTGAATTATTTTTTGATCAGAAGCTGGTGCTTCATATTGTTATAGAAACTAACCGTTTTGTGAACCAGTATAACAACCAGCCTCCTGGAAAAGAGAAATCAAGGTCGAAGTTGTGGCGTCCAACAACTTTAGAAGAAATATATGTTTTTTAGGTATACTTATTCTGCAAGGAATACTTGTAAAATCTCACGGTGCGCTTTACTGGTCTAAAAACAAATTGATCGAAACTCCAATTTTTGGGAAATTTATGAACAAAAATCGCTTTCAACTTATCATGAAATTTCTGCACTTTTCTGATAACAGTACTTTTGATAAAAATTCACATCCAAATCCAAAGCTAAGTAAAATATGGCCTGTTTTTTCTGACATGATGAAAAAATTTTCAAGTGTCTATACACCTGAAAGGGACCTGAGCATTGATGAGAGCTTGATGCTTTTCAAAGGCAGGGACATGGGTACAATACATACCAATGAAAAGAGCTCGCTTTGGAGTAAAACTCTTTGTACTTGCTGAAGCAGTGACAGGATATATTCACAATACGATCGTGTACACAGGGCAGAGTACAATTTTTAATAAAAAGTATGAGAACTATGGAGTCGCAACAAAAGCAGTGATGACGCTTATTGAACCTTTTTTGGGAAAAGATTATTGTGTAATTGCGGATAATTTTTATCTCTCACCAGAATTAGCAGACCTTCTTATCCAAAATTCAACTGATGCATATGGAACTCTTAGTCCTAATTGACGTGATTTGCCAGAAAATTTCAACAAACTTACTTTGAAGAAAGGCGAAATAGCCGCTTTCCAAAGAGGCGAAATTACCGTGTTGAGATGGCGTGATAAAAAAGATGTTTCGCTTCTTAGTTCTATCCATACAGCAAATTGCTCTGAAACTGAAAAAATGTCATGAAGCCAGCTATTGTTATAGATTATAACTTGAAGATGGGTGGAGTTGATAGAGCGGATCAGGCATTAGTTTGTTATTCAACAACACGAAAAAGACAGAAGAGGTATTATTTAACAATATTTCGCCATCTATTAGATATGGCTATTCGGAATGCCTTCACATTACAAAAGAAACAACTCCGTAACGTTGATAATTACAACTTACGCAAGAATTTGGTGGAACGTATATTTGAGAAATTTCATATTACTCCCCACAACCTGCCAAACGACAGAAATTAGAAAGTGGCTGTCCTCTACGACTTTCTGCTAGACATTTTCCGGACTTAGTAACATCAACGTCTTCAAAGAAAAATGCATCGAGAAGATGTGCGGTTTGTTCAATGAAAACAATTCGCCGTGAATCCCGCTATCAATGCACTGAATGTGATGTTGGTTTATGTGTCCAACCATGTTTCAGGGTATATCACCCGGCCACTAAGTTCTAACATCTTTTTTATCATATTGTTACACTATAATTTTACATTTTTGGTATAATTTTTGTACATAATTTTTGTATTTTCGTTTCTTTTTATATTTTCGTGGAAGTACACAATGTTTATACTAAAAGCTTGTCTCTTATTTCCCCCAATACACCGCATAACTACGTGCACCTGTTTGGAAAACTGTGGCACGGGGAATGAATCTCGTAAGTTTTTCTCAGCAGGTAAGAGATTACAATCAGGGCCTGATTACAAACGGGGCACACTTACACCAATAAATTTTAAAAGAAATGTCCGCCTTATCTAAACACCGTATTCACGTAAAATTTCTGCCATGGATGAAGGAAATTTTTCTGTTTCTTTTTACTGGTAGGATTGTGCCCCGTTGGTAATCAGGCCCTGATTACAATAACTACCAATTGCTTAATATTTTACTTATGACAGTAATTTTTGCTCGTGTTGCAGATGTGCAGTACAAGAAAAAAATTGACGTTATACGAAAAACACATCTCTGATTTTATCATTATTTATGCAGTGCAATAAACCTTCCATTAAATCACATATCATTTTTTTGAAAAAAAAAATCAAATAATGCATAAAGACATGACATAAAGAATCCGACTAAAATGAACGCAAGAAAAACTTTTTTCGTATAGTGAAACGAATAGAACCAATATTGTTACCAACAAATTGTTGGTTCTGAAGCGTACTTATTTATCGGAAGAGAATCTATAAATCATATTCGAAAAATATGAATTATTTACCTAGGTGAATTTTTACATTAAAAGTTTTTTTTTTTCGGAAATATGGTTTTGTTCACGTAAAACTCACTCCTGACTCTTTTGTTCGAGATATATACAATAGTTTCCTATCGGTAGCTTAAGGGTACAGCTTTCAGTTATTAGTGAATCCACAAAAATTAAAAGGAACATCTTCTATCTCTCAATGATTGTTTAAAGAATTCGCACGCTCTTAAGCCACGCCCCATTTTGTAAGGCCACTAAGTTCTAACTGTGGCACTGCGGAGTGAATCTCGTAAGTTTTTCTCCGCACGTAAGAGGTTAATTAAGCCGAAAACGAGGGGGATTTTACCATTTCAAAAAAGTGGTGCCAATCAAGAAATCTCAATTCTAAGAAAGCAGCCCACTGACGCTGTCTACCTCCATCAGTATCCGCACTGTTTCTTATATCGCTAATGCCGTACTAGAAGACAGCATAATTACGAGACTAATGATGAAGATCTAAAATGGTACGATAGAGAGCCATTATTACTTTTATTTATAAGCTTTATTCTTTAATTATTCTGGTATGAGTTGAGAATAATTTTTTGAAAAGACGTTGCAGTTCAATCGCTCAACACGAAAGTCAACATTTCAAAAGTTTGTTTTTTACATATGGATATGAACATCTTGGAATTCATTAAACATTTGAATTTAGTTTTTTACTAATACAAATTGCAGCTTAAAGTTTTTTTTTTGTAATTTTCTAATAAAATTCTGCAAATTTTTGGTTAACCCTTAAGCGTCCGGCTTGTTCTTTACTGTATGTTTAATGATTCATAAAATATTACCTATGAAAACTATTTGTATGGGGATTTGTTTATGATTACTTTACATATTTAATTATCTTATGCACTGCAAAAAAATAACATTAATATCAATTTTGTATTAAATCAGCCATCAAAAATTGATTTTATAGATTACGTGACGGGTAAACCCGGGTAGGACGCTTAACCCCTTAATTCTCGCTCCCGTCATATTTACGGGCTGTGTCTTTTTTTCAGATTATTCAGATTTGTTTGATTCCCACCAGTTTTATGGAATAATGAATTGGCTTTATTATGGTATCATTTTATCTGTCATTAAACAATGTGAGCATTTCTTTAAAAAAAAAAATGGTACCAATAAGCAATTTGAATTTTTAAACCGTAATTTATTGCGACCGTTAAGGGGTTAAAGGGTTAACCTCTTGAGAGGCGGTGGGATAAAATATACCCCACCTAATTTAAACTAGATTCTCACCAGAAACTTTTAACTAAATTTTATATTTTTATCTTTGGGGGACAACTGTTGAAAAATTGCTCTTCCTTATTTAAAAATAAAAATTTTCGATTATTCCGGTGAGAAATCAATATTATAGATACATTATTGCTTGCCCCTCAAGGGGTTAAAAGAAATTATACATTAATACACTATGACGCAAAAGTTTAGACAATGACGTTATTCAGCTTTAAAATGTAGAATTATGACGTCAGGATTACAAAAACCTGTAAATATATTCAAAAACTGATTTAAAATGCTATGTACAAAAGACAGTCGTTTTGTTTGCTATAATACTAATTTTTTTCATAAAAATTCAAATGTGCTTGTGGCAAAAGTTTAGACACTATTCTAAATTTCTTTGAATATTCGCTGGCATATGCAAATTTAGAATCGATGATGTCACAAATTTGGAGTACTTAAGTTCTGCAAACGATTGCGCTTCATAGTCGACATGCCGAGAGCTAAAGAAATTCAAGTGAATGAGGTTTCAAGGATTTGGCAGTTGAAAGGTGAAGGGAAGAGCGTTTCTGAAATTTCTGCTATTATTAATAGGTCAAAAAAATCTATTTATCGAGTTTTATCGAGTGGTTCCGAATATAAAGCAAAATGTCGGTCTGGGAGGCCACGTGTGACAAATGTACGAGAGGATCGCCTGATACAAAGACTAGCGAGTACTCAACAAATGAGCGTACATGGAGTTCAAAGCTCATCGGGACTCTCTGTATCAAAGGATACGATTCGTAGACGAATTTTAGAAAAAGGAACAATCGTTTATAGCAAAATGCAGAAGAAACCAGCTCTGAAACCATATCATAAGTTACAAAGACTTATGTGGGCTCGAAAGCATATGTCATATGGAGAGAAATGGCAGTCAGTCATATTTAGCGATGAAAAAAAGTGGAATCTGGATGGTCCAGATGGTTGTTTATCGTATTGGCATGACTTGCGGAAGGAACCTCGACGTTTTTTTAGTCGCAGACAAGGAGGGGGCTCGGTGATGGTTTGGGCAGCCTTTTGCTATAATGGACAAGTATCTCTGACCTTCACCAGTGGTCGTCAAACTTCACAGCATTATACACAGACATTAGAAGAAAACCTACTGCCATTTGCTGAGCTTCTAGGGGGTCCTCAGTGGGAATTTCAGCAAGACAATGCTTCAATTCACACTGCAAAACATTCAAAATCTTGGTTTAATTCTCATAATATAAGAGTTCTCGACTGGCCAGCATGTAGCCCAGATCTTAATCCTATAGAAAACCTTTGGAGCATCATGTGTCGCAAAGTTTATAGCAACGCTAGACAATACTCTTCTGAAAAGGAACTTAAGACATCTATTGAGAATGCATGGTACGATATCGATCCACAAACTATGCAAGATTTAGTTTCTTCCATGCAATCTCGTGTATATGACGTAATACATAAGCATGGATGCGCAACCAGGTTTTAAAAATTGTTTATTTCGATTTTATTTAATTTGTGTCTAAACTTTTGAGACAGCAGTTTATTTTTGTTACCATTTAATTTATTGCAATATGCACAATTCCACTTTTCTTTGTTATAAATATTGTTTATATGTACAGCACATTAATTTCAAGCAGTGATTTGAAAATTGAATAAATATTTTTCAAAGTATGTAAGAATTTCTTCATTGTCTAAACTTTTGCGTCATAGTGTATGTTCTTTTATTTTAAAATCAGTTAGAAGTTGTCAATATACTGGGCTGCCACAGGCAACTATTTTTCTGTTCTTTGCAACACTGTTTTAAAAAGCAGATTTTATAGTATATTTCTCTTGGAAATGTTCTCGAACAGTATGTCAATAATTTTTGTTTTGAGAAAGTGGTGTGAGGTAGAATTCAAAAATAGTCGGCTGTGGCAGCGCTGTATATAAAAAAATCAAATATCTATTTCTTCATGAACAAGTATAGCTCAAATAGTTTTTATATTTTTAATAAGCAGGGATGTGTTTAGGACATGTGTAGTATGTTATTTAACTTCTATTTGAGAATAGTAATATGCGCCTTTTTCATCCATAGGGTTATCTTAATTAATAAGGCGAAGATTACTATTCTGTATTATTGATAATAAAATTCATATATTCATGTGTCCTAAATAGGGCCCAGGGTGCAATAACTATTTAACAAACGGAAGAAGAAGGATTTATTCTTTAGAGAAAAGAAAAAAGCTATTGTGTTTTAACCCTTAAATGCGCGATTTTTTTATTTTGTTTCGAAAACATTATATATGATTCTTTGGAAGGTTTATTACATAGGAAAAATAATGAAAAAAATGAAAGATATATTTTTCATATAATACGTCAATCTTTTCTTCTGTTGCACATCTGCAATACAAGTAAAAACTAATGTCGTGTGGTTGTTTTACGCTAAAATATTGAAAATTAGTAAGTATTTTACTAAGTATACCCCCAATTACCTTATTTTATATAATTATTTATTATATAAAACTAACGTTTAATCCTTTAATTCCCATGATAGAATACGTTCTAGAAATTACGTAGTTCAGAGACCAGAGTTCCTTAACACCAGAAAGTGTCAGTGGTTAATTTCGCTTTATTTAATTGCGGAATGTCTGTTTTTTAATTAAACCAAATATTGCTATTTTAATTTTCTGGTGTGAATTAGGTATATACGAATAAAAAAATTTATTAAATTCAAAACACTGTTGTTTGCATATATGCAAAGCTGCTCACTGAAGGGTTAATAATTCGATGAAAATAATCTTATGAAAATGACATTTGTACGAATCGACTATTAATAATAATATCTGCTTTTTCATGCCATGTCTAAATTATCCTTCGGGTCGGTGTTCTTGCAACTTTCATTTTTGAAATAGTAGCAGTCACTTTTGGCACTTTATTTGAGTTACTCAAAACAAATCAGCCCGGAAAAGTACATAGTTTATGCCCTTTTGTTAAGTCTTTATGGAGGTACAAGGTTTCAAACTTTATGGATGTTGATGGTTAATTTAAATCACAAACCTTTAATTATATCTTCAGAAAAAAACATGAAATTTATTTCTTCTTCTTTTTTTTAAAATGAAGTATAATAAAGGGACCAAGAAACTTATTTGATTCAAATAAAAATTCTAATCAAGAAAACTATTAACAAATTTACATTAAAAAATGTCAATTAGGACATTTGTTTTCAGCATCCCATATGCTATTCCTTTCAGGCAACAATTTAAGTGCCGTCACTAAAAGCACCTAACCATCAGTGTTGCCAGTCGACTACTTTTTTTAAAATTCAGATTTCATGATTGGCACCCGTTTTTTAAAATAGTAAAATTCGCATTATTAAATGATATATTAATTAAAGAAAAAATAAATTTTACCAATTCCAAAAAGTGGCGCGAATCATGAAATATGAATTTTAAAAAAGTAGCCCGTTGGCAACACTGCTAACCATAAGCCAGCCGTAAAATGAAGCAGGTGTACCGTTGCACGGTTAAGTTCTGATAATCTACTTCAGTTTTTTAAACTTCTAAACAGTGCACATTTTAAATTTTTACACATTCGTATGGGGAAAAAAGGTACTTTTAAATGCAACTTTTTTGAAAACTGCAAAACAATTTATTTTTAAGATATTACTTTTTTGTAGTTTTTGATGTCATTTCTTTATTGGTGGCAACTGAACTACTCCATTTCTGGAAAAAGTAAAGAGAAAGATTACTATATCTTTTTGTTGCCATTGTTTTCATAACAAGTGAAATAAAATGTAATTAAAATACTTGCTATTTTCCGAATTTTGGAAAAATATGAATGATTTCTGATAAACCATCGAGCTATTATAAACTGCATTTAATTTTTAGTATCCATATTATTGTTACAAGCAAATGAAGTCATATGAATCATTAGACACCCGATTTTTTATTTATTTATTTATTTTTGTTGAGTTTCTCGAAAGACGATATAGCTTTTTACGGTGTTAGTGTAATACTCCGCGATAGTGACATCATATGCATACTTTTCCTTAGATACTGTTTAATGCTGTTTTTATCAATATTTATCTTTTAAAAGAAATTTCCTGTTGTTTAAATTGCATCACACATATCTGAAAACAAACTGGAATTCTATTCATTCGTAGCAATAAACTCGATCATAGTGCACTCTGGTAAAAATGTACTTTTTTGGATACAGTTTTGATTGTTGATTTCTACATTATATAATTCTAGATATGGTAACTAGATAAACTTGACGCCGAAGTAACTTGAAAGTGTATTAATACTAGAACTACTGGCAACTTTACTAAAGTTTTATAAAAATGTATTTCACACCAGATTTTTATTTAAAACTATTTAACTTATTTAATTACCCTATTTTTATGCTGCTTATCTTTAACAAAGCGTTATAAGTAAGCGAACAAACTTAATGCTGGAATCAGGCGTAAATTAACACAATTGCGCCACCTTGTGGACGGAGTGATAATTCACATACGCGGGCTTTTAGTGTGGCGCGTATTTTCTAAATCTATTGTCGCTCATGGAAATGAAATTTGCTTACCACATTTATCGCAAAATAATGGCGTAGCGAGAGTGGCATCCAGATTCACTTCACACCACGAAGTTTTCTTCACCTTATCGAAGGCTATTCAGTTATTAATCAAGGTGACAAAAACTTTACAATTTTAGTGGTGTGAGTAAGAAAACAGTTAGGTAGTTCCTGTAGTTCATACTCCATCCGCTACGTGGCGCATAACCTTGATTGATGTGACCTCGCTTTTGATCTTGCGGCTATTTCTCCCATTTAAGATAGGACGCTTACTTATAACGCTTTGATCTTTAACATATCTCATGAAGAAGCTCCTGGTTCGAATCGACTATAATGAATTTCGTACGGGTCAAAATGATCTCTAATGGTGGTTCTAGTGTTAAATGTGATAGAAAGTATCCTAGACGGTAATCAAGTCTTGCGAGCTGCGATATACATGGAAACATAACCGCACCAAGTTACTATTAAAGTTACTAAGTTATGTCAAAATCTAACTGAATATAGCACAGCTTCCAACCTACCACTAATCCTCTGTAATATGTGAATTAATTTCGGCTTGGATTCCGTATATTCCCGCGGCCGACATCTTTGATGTTTTGAGATTCCTGGGCAATTTTTTGTTGGCGATGTTGTCGATTTTTTATCGATATGGCAACCCCGACGAGTGATGTGTTCTGGCAACTCCGTTTTTCGGCGAGATTGTGTTTTGAAGTGGAGATATCTATTAAGGTATGTTAATAATTTTATGCATATTTCGTTGAAATGTTTTATATTATCCATTTATGGTATATTTCTTATGCATTTCGTGCATTTTTGAGATTGCTGAGCAGCAACATACGTGCGTTTACTAACTGCCGCTTTAACGAGTTTCGTGCATTTTTCAGATTGCTGCAGAAGTAGTTTGCTGAGTCCAGTGATGTCTTTTTCGGTTTATGAACGCGTAGCGTTCATACTTACGTTTACTAATTGCTGCTTTAAGAAATTTTCTGCGTTTTTCAGGTTTATATTTTGTTATTCACATTTTATTTTCATTAAGCCTAACATACGCATAAATTGGTGCTTGGCGACATTTAATACTTGGCGGAAAAGGGGTTTTCACGCCAAGAAAAAATCCAAGATAGCGGCCGCCTGAATATATGACATCTGTTCCTTAATCTCACTAGTAATAGGTATAACGAATGATTTGACTATCGAATGAATCATTCGGACATGTAAAAAAACAGTTTCCAACCTTTGTATATATTTTTAACCAATTGTCCTCAGATAGTTTGTAAAAAGAAAATAATCAAAAGCCACCCCAGCCGTTGTAAATGTCTTATTCAATTATATGCAGAAATTTTGAGGATAAAAAGAATATATTGTTCAGGAGTTTTTAAATTGATTCTAATTAAAATAAGAAACTTCTTTCTTGATACAAAATTTCTAGTACAACTTGAAGCCCTTTGAGCTCTGATGGGTGAATTTCTTTAAAACACCCAAATGTCACATCTGTACCAATATTTTGAAAACAAAAAAATCGATTTGTTTTGTACACGAAAATGTGTACTTACTTATTTTCAAAAAATCTGGTCGAAAATTACGGTGGCACTGTGACATTTGGGTATTAACCCTCTGTCTACCAGAAGGGTCCAATGGACCCGACATGTACATTCAAAATATTTATTCAAACCAGAAATTTCTTCAAAACAAACTAAATGTATAAATCAGACAATAATAAGTTAAATAAACAAATTAAATAGTTTTAAGTAAAAATTCTGGTGTAGAATGTTTTTAAAAAACTTGAGTAAAATTTCCGGTAGTTCTAGGGTTAAAATTAAGTGGGAAGAAATTCACCCACCAGAGAAGTTTGGCCGACAGAGTTTTGCGTATGCCCGAATGATTCATGCGAATAGTAAAATCATTCAGTTTGCCCATCACTAAATTTAACCCAGATTAACCACGTTTTGAAACAGAAAAATTATTTAATGAATTTATATTTATTTAATTCCAGGGTTCTAAATAGAATTTATTTAATTTTATTTCTTAAAATAAATTCTGCTTCGAAACGTATTAAAACTGGGTCAAACTAAACCAATTGTCATCTATGTGAATATGAAACTTGATGGAAATCCGTGCATTAATCTTGAATTTGAGCGTCCATAAATTTTGTGCCATATACATACAGACAGACATTTTCAAAAATAGTCAAATCGTCAATAGGGTATCTCAAACTGTGTCATCGGAAGTCGAAAAATTTCATGATTTCAATTCTTTCTTCTTATGTACAAGGTGGCCATTAATTAAACTGACGGTACTCAGAGTGTTCTGTAGCGCGATCTAATTGCGAGAATGGCGAAAAATTTTGTAGGAAGATTAAACAAGACGGGGGACGAAGGATTCCGCGAAAAAAATAGTTCAAAAAATCCCCGCCAGGAGAATATGTGGCGCTGTGTATTCAAAAAAGTGAGTTTCAAAAAAGAAGAATCAATTCTGAAATAAAATTACCGTTTATTTAGCACATCCAACTCAGGTTCGATGTAACCGCCGTTTTTGTAGACCACATATTGAATTCTGTGCACAGCATTTACAACAGCAGAGAATAACATGTCTGCAGGAATCTCCCGTCTGCAGGAATGTAATTGGAAAACAGCGGCTAATGATTCTTTCTGTTGTGAATTTTTGTCGTAGCAGCTGCTGTACCCGCAAAGCAATATGTGGAGGGGCTCCATCTTGCATGAAAATTATTTTCTCCAGGCACTGTCTTTGCTGAAGTGCTGGAATAACAAAGTTGTTTAGCATTTGGCGATATTTGTCTCCGGTAACAGAACAAGTTATAGGCCCTGTCGGAGTAATGTTCTCATAGAAGAATGGAACTATGGTCATATCTGTTGTGAAACCACACCAAACAGTTATCTTTGGTGAATGCAAGGAATTTCTTTGAATGCTCTTGGTGACTTGTTATCCCAAATTCGGCAGTTCTGGGTAATTACAGTTCCATTCAGGTAAAAGTGGGCCTCGTCTACCCATAAGATTTTCCAGGGCCAAGCATCATCCAACTCCATTCTGGCAAGAAAAGTGAGAGCAAAACTCAATCGCTTATCATGGTCGGTGTGACGTAACTGTTGTATACGGCTGATATTGTACGGATAGAAGTGGATAACCTTTCGTAGGATTTTCCATACCGTACAATAAGGCATATCCAGATTCCGAGCTATCCCACGAGCGCTGGAAGTGGTAGCAACATTGTCTGGTGCCTTGTCGACATCGCCGTTGCCACTTCTTCGATTGTATCCTGTGTTACGGGTTTTCTTCCTCTGCCTGAGTGAACATTTAGAGAACCTGTTTTCTCAAACTTCTCAACCATTGTTTTTAACCCCTTCAGGGGCAAGCAAAAATGTCTCTACATATTGAATTCTCACTGGAATAATCGAAAAAAAAAATATTTTTAAATAAGGAAAAGCAATTTTTCAAGGATTTTCCTCCAAAGTTAAAAATATAAAATTTAATTAAAAATTTCTGGTGAGAATCTTGTTTAAATTAGGTGGGATATATTTTATTCCACCGCCCCTCAAGGGGTTAAACCATTAACTGACAAAGTACCGTTACCTTTACGCATCTTTTTGTGGTTTCTAAAAGCACGAAGAGAGGCTGGCGCATTGCACTGGTTGAGGTAAAATAATTTGACTAGTGGAGTTCGCTCGACTAAAGAAGGAGACATTATGAAAGATAAGTTTCAATGAAATTGCTTCTAACAGTAGCACATTACCCTTTCACCCACTCGCTGCGCAACCCGAGAAATACTCAGGTATGCATTTTCCCGTCTAATTAATACTATTTGGTTATTCTCACCAGTTATTTTTTAGCCAAAACTTTGTCTGATTTAATCAGAACATTTTCCCCGATTACGATAGTCAAAAATTTCTACTTTAAAGAACCGGTGATAAAAGATTAAAAATTCTGTAAAAGAAGCTCATAGCGAAGATTTACTTACGCAGCGAGAGCGTTAAAGCCGAACAAGCTGGCACTGGGACAAAAAATGTAACGTGAAATTTGAATAAACAACTTCTTCTTCTACTGTTGCTTTCTTTGGGGGCTCTGTAAGTGAAATTGCAGATAAGGAAACTTTAGCAGTGTTTATGTAAAGTTTTAGCTTTTTATTATCTGTTACTATTTTGAGCTTGGATTAAATTGCTAAATTCGTTAAATAAACGGTAATTTTATTTCAGTATTGATTCTTCCTTTTTTGAACCTCTCTTTTTCGAATACACAGCGCCACATATTCCCCTAGCGGTGATTTTTGGAACTAAATTTTTTTTCGCGGAATCCTTCGTTCTTTGTCTTTTTTAATATTTCTACAAAATTTGGCGCCATTCTCGCAATTAGATCGCGCTACGGAACACTCTGAGTACCGTCAGTTTAATTATGGCCACCTTGTATATGGGCAATTCTCCAATAAGTGGGTAATTTATGTCCCTTGGGGTTATATGTAGAGCTGCTACAGGCGACTATTTTTATATTCTATTCTCACCACTATTAAAATACAAATATTGTAATATATTTCTCTTGCAAATGTTGGCAAAGTGTATGCGAAAGATTTTTGTTATGAAAAAGTAGTGCGAGATAGAATTAAGAAATAGTCGTCTCTGGCAGCCTTGTATATGCTACATTTTATCATTTATATAATTTTCATTAGCATAAAATGTATTCTGAAATTCTTCTAAAATTTCGAAAAGAATTTTCAGGAAAATAACTGCACTTTTTACTCTAATAATATTTAAAATAGTCAAATTGTCACGCCAATCCCTTATGCCCCTTGTCATGGACAAATTTAACTGCAATTATAAACTATCTTTAAAATTTTACTATGCAAAATAAAATTTTACATTCTAAAGTATAAAATAAAGAACTTTTATTGTAAATTATAAATACAGAGTTGTCAAGTCTCCGGCTTTTTGCATACCACTGTTATTTTAGAGAGAATGTTGTTCTTTTAAACCGCCCAATTGTTCTAATTAAATAAAACAACATTTTCTGTATTAAAATACTGGTATCCAGAAAGCCGGAGACTTGGCAGCTCTGTAAATAGTTTTCTATTTATTCCGGTAAGACAAATCTTGTCACCTAATTTTTCTGTCACTACTGACGCCTTGTATGCTTAACTGCTCATGTGCCCCCTTAACTGCTCATGTGACCATCAAGAGCTCAAATAAAATTTGGAGGACAGTTACATTTAGTAGAAGCTGCCATCTTGATTGCTGAGAAAGTCACATGGTTTAATTATCTGGACTTCAAAAGCAATTACAAGCTTAACTAGTATGTTGTGGCCATCACAAAACTTTCTTCTATATAAATCACGTCAATTAAATCATTTAAATAGTACAAGAAATTACATGAATTTAGTACCAATTCATATCAAAGTATATCTGAATTTGAAGTTTGATGAAAATTCGTGCATTAGTTCTTGAGATAGAGCTACAGCGGGAATTCTGAAAAATATAGCATAGCAGCACCACCTGTTGAGCGATTTACACTAAAAATAAACAGCACTAAATGATATCAAGGTATACCTGAATCTGAAGTTTGTTGAATATCTAAGCGTTAGTTCTTGAGATAAAGCTATTGCGGAAATCGCAAAAAATACAGAATAGCAGCGCCACCTGTTGAGCGATTTACATCAAAAATTAAACAGCACTAATTTACACATCAATTCATGTCAAGGACTAACTAAATCTGAAGTTTGATGAAAATCCGTGCAATAGTTCTTGAGATACAGCTCTTGCGAAAATCGTGAAAATGCAGCACAGCAGCGCCACCTGTTGGGCGATTTACACCAAAAATTAAACAGCACTAATTTATATCAAGGACTAACGAAATCTGAAGTTTGAGGAAAATTCGTGCATTTTTTCTTGAGTTAGAGCTATTGCGATAATCATGAATAATGCAGCATAGCAGCGCCACCTGTTGGGCGATTTTCACAAAAAGTAATCAGCACCAAACTATATCCTGGACTAACTGAATCTGAAGTTTTATGAAAATCCGTGCAGTAGTTCTTGAGATATAGCTATTGCAGAAATCGTGAAAAATGCCGCATAGCAGCGCCACCTGTTGGGCGATTTTCATCAAAAACTAATCAGGTCTAGTTTATATCAAGGTATAACTAAATAATAAGTTTTCTGAAATTCTGTGCATTAGTTCTTGAGATAGAGCGCCCACAAAATCTTTGCCACATACAGACTCACAGACAGAGTGACAGAGTGACAGAGTGACAGGGTGACAGACAGACTCACAGACAGACATTTTCTAAAAACCATCAAATCGTGTTCTGGGCATTCTAAAACGTGTAAATCCGTCGAAAACCGGAAGTCGAAAATTTTCACGAATCCAATACTTTCTTCTTGTAAAGATAGAAGAAAGTAAAAATTGATAAAAAGATAAGAATATATTGATTACCTATCACTACTGTCCCATATTTAAATTTTCCTTATTATTATTACTTTCTTCTATCTTTACAAGAAGAAAGTATTGGATTCGTGAAAATTTTCGACTCCCGGTTTCCGACGGATTTACACGTTTTAGAATGCCCAGAACACGATTTGATGGTTTTTAGAAAATGTCTGTCTGTGAGTCTGTCTGTCACTCCGTCACTCTGTCACTCTGTCACTCTGTCTGTGAGTCTGTATGTGACAAACATTTTGTGGGCGCTCTATCTCAAGAACTAATGCACAGAATTTCACAAAACTTATTATTTAGTTATACCTTGATATAAACTAGACCTGATTAGTTTTTGGTGAAAATCGCCCAACAGGTGGCGCTGCTATGCGGCATTTTTCACGATTTCTGCAATAGCTATATCTTAAGAACTACTGCACGGATTTTCATAAAACTTCAGATTCAGTTAGTCCAGGATATAGTTTGGTGTTGATTACTTTTTTGTGAAAATCGCCCAACAGGTGGCGCTGCTATGCTGCATTATTCATGATTATCGCAATAGCTCTAACTCAAGAAAAAATGTACGAATTTTCATCAAACTTCAGATTTCGTTAGTCCTTGATATAAATTAGTGCTGTTTAATTTTTGGTGTAAATCGCTCAACAGGTGGCGCTGCTGTGCTGCATTTTCACGATTTTCGCAAGAGCTGTATCTCAAGAACTATTGCACGGATTTTCATCAAACTTCAGATTTAGTTAGTCCTTGACATGAATTGACGTGTAAATTAGTGCTGTTTAATTTTTGGTGTAAATCGCTCAACAGGTGGCGCTGCTATGCTGTACTTTTTGCGATTTCCGCAATAGCTTTATCTCAAGAACTAACGCTTAGATTTTCAACAAACTTCAGATTCAGGTATACCTTGATATCATTTAGTGCTGTTTATTTTTAATGTAAATCGCTCAACAGGTGGCGCTGCTATGCTACATTTTTCAGAATTCCCGCTGTAGCTCTATCTCAAGAACTAATGCACGAATTTTCATCAAACTTCAAATTCAGATATACTTTGATATGAATTGGTGCTAAATTCATGTAATTTCTTGTACTATTTAAATGATTTAATTGACGTGATTTATATAGAAGAAAGTTTTGTGATGGCCACAACATACTAGTTTATTCATGATTTCGTCATGAGATAATATATTTTTGCTTAACCCTTAAATGATCGATTTTTTATTTTGTTTCGAAAAAATATATATGATTCTCTGAAAGGTTTATTACACAGGAAAAATAATGAAAAAAAAATCAGAGATACATTTTTCATATAATACGTCAATCTTTTCTTCTGTTTCACATCTGAAATACAAGTAATAACTACTGTTGTATTGCTGTTTTACGCTAAAATATTGCAAAATAGTAAATATTTTAATTAAGTATGCCTCCAAATACCTAATTTTATATAATTATTTATTTTATAAAATTTAACCTTTAACCCTTTAATTCCCATGATAGAATACGTTCTAGAAGTTACATAGTTCAGATAATTTGATTTTACAACAGAAAGTTTCAATGTTTAATTTAATACGGAATGTCTGTTATTATTTAAAGCAAATCTTGCTATTTTAATTTTCTGGTGTGAATTAGATATATATGAATAAAAAAATCGATTAAATTCAGAAACTTGTTGTTTGAATATATGCAAAGTTGCGCACTAAAGGGTTAAGTCAAAATATCAATTTGCAGTCTTACTAAGATTAACTTACGATGAGCACAGAAGCAATTTTCTTAATTTGGTCACTACTGTCCTTGTCTCTCTTGTCCCCTTTCAATGAAATTACTTCAGCGCACTTCCCTGTTGAAATTTTACTCAACCTTGATTAAAAACATACGCACTAGAAATTTTATTTAAAACTATTCAACACATTTATTGAACTTAGTTCTATGTACCTTTTATTTAAATAACTTTATCTAGAATTTCTGTTTCGAATCGAATGCAATAAATTATAGAAACGGGTCGATCAGGGGCAAGTAGGCTAACCCTTTCAGGAGCAAAGTTCTTCTGTTAATAACACATTGCATGCTGGAAATTTTTCGAAAATGAGCTCTAAATTTACGTTCACAAATGCTACTGTAAATTAAAACCTGCTCACAACCAATAAGAAGCAAGCATTCTTGGATTACACCATTTTTACTTTCTTCTATCTTGACAAGAAGAAAGTATTGGTTTCATGAAAATTTTCGAATTCCAGTTTTCGACGGATTTATACGTTTTAGGGGTCAGAGATTCCAAAAAACATGTTTTTACAAAATGTCTGTCTGTGAGTCTGTCTGTCTGTCCGTCTGTCCGTCCGTCTGTCTGTCTGTATGTGACACAAATTTTGTGGGCGCTCTATATCAAGAACTAATGCACGGAATTTAATAAAAAATTATATTCAGGTAGTCCCTGGTATATATTGGTTCTGATTAGTTTTTGGTGTAAATCGCCCTGCAGGTGGCGCTGCTATGTAGCATTTTTCAGGATTTCCGCAAAAGCTCTATCTCAAGAACTAATGCACGGATCTTTATAAAACTTCAGATTCCGTTAATCCTTGACATGAATTGGTGCTGGTAACGTTTTGGTGCAAATCGCCCAACAGATGGCGCTGCTATTCTGCATTTTGAAGCATTTACACGATTTTCGTACCATCTCAATCTCAAGAAATAATGCACGGATTTTCATCAAACTTCAGATTCAGTTAGTGCTTGACATGAATTGACGTTTTGCCTCTTGTGGTGTAAATCGCTCAACAGGTGGCGCTGCTATGCTGCATTTTTTTATATTTCCGCAATAGCTCTATCTCAAGAACTAATACTTGGGTTTTCAACAAACTTCAGATTCAGGTATACCTGGATATGAATTAGTGCTGTTTATGTTTTGGTGTAAATCGCTCAACAGGTGGCGCTGCTATGCAGCATTTTTCATGATTTCCACAAAAGCTCAATGTCCAGAACTAATGCACGGATTTTCATCAAACTTTAGATTCAGTTAGTCCTTGACATGAAATGATGTTTTGTACCTTTTCGTTTAAATCGCTCAACAGGTGGCGCTGCTGTGCTGCATTTTTTGTGATTTCCACAATAGCTCTAGCTCCAGAACTAATGCACCGATTTTCATCAAACTTCAGATCCCGGTATACCTTAATATGAATTAGTGCTGTTTGTGTTTTGGTGCAAATCGCCCAACAGGTGGCGCTGCTATGCTGAATTTTTCAGAATTTCCCCTACAGCTCTATCTGAATAACTAATGCACGAATTTTCATGAAACTTCGAATTCAGGTATACTTTGATACGAATTGGTTCTAAATTGATGTAATTTCTTATACTATTTGAATGATTTAATTGACGTGATTTTTATAGAAGAAAGTTTTGTGATAGCCACAACATACTAGTTTTTCGTCCGTACAAAATTTCCGGTACCAGTAATAATTTTGTCCCCAACCCACAAAAACGTACTAGTAACGTATCCCGCATACAATGTGTTAAAATGGTAAAATGATTGAATGACACCGGAATTTATGAACAAATTTATATAAAAGTAAGTAAAAGCTCTTCTTCGCGTGCATTATACAAAGCAAAATTTAATTACTAAATTCTGGTGCCAGTGTGGCATTTGGGAATTAAAATTAACCGGTATTTGCAATTTAAAGGGGTTAAAGAAAAATACTGTTTAACCCTTTCAGGGGCGTTGGTCTGGTTATGTAACCACTAAATTTTAATTCTCAAACATCACAATGGCACCAGAATTTTGATAAAATTTTTCCCATTTAATGTGAAAGTGAAATCTAGCCTTTTTTTTTTTTTTCATTTCCAATAAAATTTGTTGGTAAATTCGGGTGCCACTCATTTATTTGAACATTTTAGCATTAAAAATGCTTTGCCGCTGAAAGGGTTAAAGTTTATGCCGAAATATTGTACATTACACACTATCTTATGTGTTATCTATTTCTAAAAGAAATGTTTAGAATGTAACATTTATTTTTCATTAAATCACTGAGCGAAATTACCCACTTATAGCAGAATCGTACATATATAAAAAAAGTAAAAGAAAGAAACAGTCAAATGAAGAACTGGAAAAAGAACAACATTTAATGTTATTAGTTCATGCCACTGTATATGATTTTAAAGTATTTTTTTTTTTATCATTAACATAATTGAATTATTTAGAAAAAGAGTTTCTTTCAGCATCAGTTTATTCAATCAGATTTAATTTGTGTAAAATTTTTTAAAGTCATTTTACTCAACTACAAAACTAATACAATCTCCATTACTTTCTTTTTTTTTTATCAGTATAACACAAAGTTTATTTTACGATGCTTTTAGAATATTACTCCCATAATTAATTTGATGTTGCCTGTAATTTCAGCTGTATTTAGAAAAGCTTAGCTCAAAACCTTTAAAACACTTACCAAATTAAAAAAGGGTTATTAAAAAAAATCTAGTA
Organism: Maratus speciosus; assembly: GCA_963932465.1. Taxonomy (NCBI): domain Eukaryota; kingdom Metazoa; phylum Arthropoda; class Arachnida; order Araneae; family Salticidae; genus Maratus; species Maratus speciosus. The sequence continues at coordinate 173,832,590 of OZ010794.1, read as the reverse complement.
ATGTGAAAGTGGATTAATTATTAAAGAAAATCGAAAGCTGTAAAAATACAGTATTCTAATAAGATAAGAAGAATTAGAATTGACAGAAACAATTACACAGGGAGTGCTATCTAAGTTATTTATGCTGTTCTCTTGAAGTAGAAGAAATTATAATTATCATTAACCCTAGAACTACCGAAAATTTTACTCAAGTTTTATAAAAATATTACACATCAGAATTCTTATTTAAAACTATTGAACTTATTTACTTAACTCATTATTGTCTGGTTTAGATATTTAGTTTATTTTAAAGAAATTTCTGGTTAGAATAAATATTTCGAATGTACCCATCGGGCCCATTGAACCCGTCTGGTAGACGGAGGGTTAATGGAATCATCTAAGAAAAAATAACTCCTTCTAAATAAGCGTCTAAATATTTTCGTTTTCAAGTTTATTCTGGTGCATGTATGCGAAATTATGTCGAAACGTTTTTTGTAGTTTTTATAATAGAGGAAATACAATAATTTATTACTCCTATTATTTATTAAAAATATATATATTTATTTATTTTTTATTTTTAAATAGTAATTTAAAAAGCAGATAACTAAGTGGTTTTGGAATTTAAATTGCATTGTACAATTCTTGTAGTTTTTCCTTTGATATCTTAATTTATTTTTAAAATTTATGTGTATACCCCCAACATATTTTATTCTATAACTTTATGGATATTTAAAAAATATGTATATGAATAGTATATTCTCGGGCTGATTTGGTCAAAGGAACTCAAATATGATATCAAAAGTGGGTGTTACCATTTGAAAAATCAAAGTTCATGTAAATTTCAGTATGTCGACCGCTTATAAATCATAATTTATGGATAGCATTAAAAAGTAGATAAATTTATGGACCGATGCGGCTCATGATTGGCTGTATTTGGGGCACTTAATACATTTCAGCCGTATTTATTCTTTAACCTTCAGACTACCAAAAAAAAAGTATATGCAAGAACTATCATTCGGGTCCATTGGACCCATATGTAAAATATATAGGATTTCAAAATATACAAAACACCCATTTATCTACAATGAATATATTTGTTATTAATGCACCTTATACAATATATAAAAGTGATATATATAGTAATAGAGTAAGAAAGTAACACATACAGTAAGAAAGTAATATATATAGTATATTATAATGACTACAAAACGTTTTTCATCATAATATAATTATTCTGTACATGAAGTACAAATAACGACGGAATGTTTTCCGCAAACATTTTTCGTACACTTCTTGCATAATGTTCGTGTTTTTCGATCTTTTTTAGAGGGACAAATATGACATCTTGATTTTTTTTCGTGGCGGTTCAAAACTATTTGCGTAAAGTTGTTCTGAAGTAGATGTTGAGACGGCGATACCTCCTTCACCTACTAATTCTTCTGCAAGTTGAATAATGAAATTCCGCCTTTTTTTCATTTTCGGATCACATTCAGCATTCAGTGACAACCATATTATGTATGCATTCATCGCACTTATATCGATCATATTATAAAATACAATCAAAGGCCACCGACGTGTCATGCGTTTCACACTATATGCTCTTACCATTTTGTCCATCGTATCTACTCCGCCTTTGGTTTTATTATAATCTAGGATTATTTGTGGCTTTTTTTCTAAGCTGTTGTCAATATCATAAGTGTTATGCATTGTGCTTAGCAAAGTAACAATTCTACCTTTTCTGGGACAGTAAGAGATGATGGTCGCCTTCTCTTGAAACCCAAATAAAGTAGAATATACAGAACGATGTTTTGGATTTGTGAACACAGCGGGTAATTCAGGTTTATTTTTTCGAATTGTTCCAATAAGAGATATTTTTTTTGAAGTAAGATGTGTTGCTAATGCATATGACGTAAAAAAGTTATCACATGTAATATTACGACCAGAATTTTCAATTTCCTTCGTCAATCTTTTAACTACATTTTCTCCCTGATGAGATTCTCTTACTTCATTTTTGCCTGTATATAGTTCCAGTTTCCAAGCATACGATGTTACGCTGTCACAAATAACCCAGGCCCCACCAGTGGCTGAGAGGCTCTGCTCTCCAAGCTGGTAGACGGGAGGTGCTGGGTTCGAACCCAACCGCGCCCGTCGGCCTAACTGTTTCGGAGTTTTCGTGGTTTTCTTCGAAACCTTGGATTTCCATGCGTAAATACGGGTTAGGTTCCCTTAGAAAGACCCCCACGAAGGGCACTCCCCCTAGGGCCTATATCCCAAGAGTAGATAATCGGCCGTCAAAAATCAACCAATCAACCAACCACAAATAACCCAGAACTTCAATCCATACCTTCCAGGTTTAGATGGCATATACTGACGGAAAGGACATTTTCCACGAAAAGAAACTAATTGCTCATCGACAGTCATAGACCAATTAGGAATATTAGGGTCTTGTAAATAGCTATTCCACAATTCAAAGCATTCTCTTATTGGCTCTAATTTATCAGTTGATCTTCTTTTACGCCTCTCAGCAGCATCATCAAATCTTATGACACGTAATATACTTGTGAATCTATTGCGACTCATAATGTCCCGAAATATTGTCTTCCATTTTTTATGCTCCAAAGTTCGCTTACTGTTTCATTTTTCGATTTATATACTCCAATAAGTAATAAAAGTCCGATGAATTTTTTAAGTTCTATAATATCTATAGGTTTCCACTCTTTATCGAATACTCTATTGCCTTCCGCGTTTGGCCATTTTACTATAATTTCCAAAAGTCTTTTTCGGAAATAGATAAGAAATGAGGATGATATGGAATCCACTTCACGATTTGCAAATCTTGAAGGTCCAGATTTTTCACGTAAAATATTGATTTCAGTACGTCTTCCTTGTGGTCTGGCAACTTCATTCTTATACCAGATCTGTGAATTATTTTTGGAAACAAAAGTAGAATTTGAAGTACTTGTGGTTGCTACATTTACTTCATTGGAATCATTATCAGATTCTGAGTAGGAATCAGAAATTTCATTATGTATTTCAACATAATCTACTTCACCTTCATCAGACGACAGATTTTCATCATCGGTGTCGAATTCTATATCGTCCGGATTTTCCATAATTTTTTGAATTTCCTCTTGAGTCAATACTTTTTTTCTGTTCATCTTCAATTCAGTTTTTAACAAAAAATAAGTTAGGAAATAAGAAAATGATGAATATTTGTAAAATAACAAAGCACGTACAAACTACACTTATTACTTGTCTTCAAATATCAAGTCCTATTTTCAATGAAAAGACTCAAAAACATCAATAGACACCATTCGCTCACTAACTGTGTCTGTTGATAAATGACTCTCTGAACCAGAAGTAACCTTTTATATATAGAGCACGAAGTTTACTAGATCAGTCTAGAATGTTCTCAAAACTTCATTATAAAGTCGCCAAATTTGGCGAGATTGGCGCTAAAAATCCATCGCCAAATGGGCGATAAACAGCCAATTATGGTAACCCTGTTCCTCCTCATGATTTATGGCAACCCTAGAAAAAGAAAGCAACAGTATATTACGTTTGTTTTAATGTTGGGTCCAATGGACCCGCGTGGTAAACAATGAAACAAATTAAAAATAGGTAAAAAATTTCGAACAAAATTTTAATCGCAATTGCATATACATAAAGGAGACAATTGCAGGAAAAGTCATGTAATCGCGAAACTTTGAATGCTATTTTTCATGAGAAAAATTTACATTAAATATTGCTGTCGGGTCCAATGGACCCGTCTGGTAGACGGAAGGTTAATTACCACTATTATTTTTAAAGAAATCTATGCCTTTAGCAGAACGTTGGGACTTTTTTTTAAACAACAGAAAGATTTCTCTTAGAAAATGATAGCAACATTAAAATGAAAATTTCAACTATGCATTTAGTGCTCCCCTAAAAGCCAGTCACGAGCCGCCACTTTTTAATGGATATACCCCCAATATATTTTATTTCATAACTTTATGAAGATTTAACAAGTTGGAAATTGCTCGTCAAACGTGGCAAATGAGGTGCGTTCGTACTATAACGAGTTTTATAATTATTTTTTGCACCCCATATTGTACTGAATGTATAATTTTTTGCACTTCATAAAGCGCATAGTCTGATACATCATTAAAATGCACTTCCAATAATTTTTTCCCATTCCCCGTAATGTAACGGAACACTTTTGACTGTCCCTGTAATTAAACTATACATCCGATTTTCCTAAAATTTGAAATAGCTCAACAAAATTTTGCAACAATTATATCTTTAAAATTTCAGACCATTCGGAAGGCTGTAATATCATTAAATTGCACTTGCAATGATATTTCCCATTGGCCGTAATGTAAAGAAAAACTTTTGTCTGTCCCTGTAATTAAACTATACATCCGATTTTCCTAAAATTTGAAATAGCTCGACAAAATTTTGCAACAATTATATCTTGAAAATTTCAGACCATTCGGAAGGCTGTAATATCATTAAAATGCACTTGCAATAATTTTTCCCATTGGCCGTAATGTAAAGAAAAACTTTTGACTGTCCCTGTAATTAAACTATACATCCGATTTTCCTAAAATCTGAAATAGCTCGACAAAATTTTGCAACAATTATATCTTTAAAATTTCAGACCATTCGGAAGGCTGTAATATCATTAAAATGCACTTGCAATAATTTTTCCCATTGGCCGTAATGTAAAGAAAAACTTTTGACTGTCCCTGTAATTAAACTATGCATACGATTTTCATAAAATTTGAAATGGCTCGACAAAATTTTGCAACAATCATATATTTGAAATTTCAGGCCATTCGGTTGGGTAGTTTTTGCTCTGTTACATGCGGACAGACAGACGGACGGACAGACGGACGGACAGACGGACAGACGGACAGACGGACGGACTGAACGATGACTATAGGTGCTACGTATTTATAAAATTACGAACGCACCTAAAAAAGTACATAAAGTATAACTGTTCTGGTCTAATTTAATCGAAGGAAATCAAATGTGGTGTCAAAAGTGTGGATAATGCCATTTGAAAAATCAAAGTTGGTGTAATTTTTAGAATGTAGACGGCCTACGAATCGTAATTTACAAATAGCATTAAAAAGTAGATGTATTATTCACTGTGGATTAGTATTCGTATCATTTTATACGATCATTTAAAGCATAATAAATAGGAGTGATAATTTTTTTTGCAGTGGCAGTACATAAAAGTTTCAAAGAGCTGTAGCCAAGGTGAAGGTCCAAATACCACTAATTTCGTCCAGTTTTATTCTATATTTTGAACACGTTGAGGCCACGGTGACTGACACTGAAGTTGAAAAATCTACAGTGTTTTAAGTAATTTTTAAGAAAGTATAATCCTGCTATAAATAAAATGTTAGTAAATTTTAAATAAATTTTCAGTAATTACTTAAAACAATATATATATATTTAGTTTTATATGATATTTTAGACCGTCAGTCATCGATGAATGGCACGTTCTAAACGGAAAGTTCAGTTTCAGTCATCGGTGACTGACGTGGCGCTTAACGTGTTAATACAGGCATGAGATTTTCGACTTTTTGCATACCAGTATAATCTTAGAAAAAATGTTGTTCTCTTAAATCGCACAAATATTCCGATTAAATAAAATAACATTTTCTCTAAAATTATACTGGTATTCAAAAAGTCGGAAATCTCATCCCTGTTAACCCCTTGAGGGGCAAGCAAAAATATCTCTAAATACTGAATTGTCACGGGAATAATCGAGAAGTTTTACTTTTAAATTAGGAAAAGCAATTTTTCAACGACTTTCCTCAAAAGTTAAAAATATAAAATTTAGTTAAAATTTTCTGGTGAGAATCTTGTTTAAATTAGGTGGGGTATATTTTATCCCACCGCCCCTCAAGGGGTTAAGGGGACCTTCTACATTAGAAGAAAAAAAAACGTTTTTAATGATTTTTTTTGTAAGAAAACTGCATGACGGATATTTTTGAAATTTTAACAGTTTATTGTACATATCTTAAGGTATACACAAGATTTTTTTTTATTTGATTCTGTTGCTTCTACTCTAAGTTATAAACAAATATGTTCAACCACATTTTTTGATACGGTGGGCAAGATTAAGAAAAACTACTCAATGGATCATCTTGATTTTTTTAAAATTAAAGCTTAATTAATTGCCTTCGATATGAATTAAAGCTTTTACTAAAATTATAAAAAAAAAATTATTAACAAATAAAAACGAATTTTTTTAAACATTTTTTTTTTCTTTTTTTTTTTTTAATCAGCCATTACATAACTTTTTAAAAATAAATTTATGGGTTCCTTTAATTTAACAAGAAGCTATACTCACGAAGTTTACGAAAAAAAATTATTTTTGTGTTTCAGATAATTCTACAAGGCGCTATCATGCCCACCGTCCAGACGAAATTGTCCAAAGCAGTTGAACATATTTGCTTATAACTTAGAGTAGAAGCAACAAAATCTAATAAAAAAATTCTTGTGTATACCTTAAGATATGTACAATACACTGTTAAAATTGCAAAAAGATCCATCATGCAGTTTTCTTATGAGAAAAAAATCATAAAAAGTGCTTTTTTTTGGTCTCCTAATGTAGAAGGTCCCGTAATAGCAGAAGTATCCGCTATTAGATAAGTCGAAGAATATTACTTTAATATAGTGGTATCCACAGCATCTGAAGCCCTCACTCACTCGGGCTATGGCACTTGCTTCAATTTAGTGCTTATTTCCAATTTCGGTGATAGGTTGGAATTAGATAATAGATATTTCAACGAAATTCAATTGTTTTTTAACCCTTTCAGCGCAAGGTACTCGTATTCGTAAAATATTGAAATAATTAAGCGACACCAGTATTTACAAGAAAATTTATTTGTAAACAAGTAAAAGTGTATTTTCGCGTACTTAATAAAAGTGAAATGTTCATAAAAAAATTCGGGTACCAATGTGGCAATTTGGGATTAAAATTATGTGATGCCATAGCGGTATCACAGCCCTTCAAGGGGTTAACTAACCCCTTAAGCGTCACGCCCGATAAGTGTAGAGGCTACTTTAAAAAAAAGATTCAGATTGTTTGATTGCCATCACTTTTTTGAGGTAGAAATATTCACCTTATTGAGTGGCAGATAAAATGATGCTATAACAAAGCCAATTCTACTATTTTAAAGAACTGGTGGGAATCAAACAATCTTAATAATAAAAGTAGCCTACAATGCACGTGAAAGCCACGGGAGCGAGAATTAAAGGGTTAAGTACGCGAAGAAAAGTTTTTTACCTATTTTACAGTAAAATAGTTTTAAATTCTTGTCTGTTTCAATTTAGGCGAAAATTTTATTCAAAAAATGCGATAGAACTGAACACATCCAGTTTACAGTACTGCCAAAATAACCCCTTAAAAAAAAAGAAAAAAAAAAAGAAAACTACCATCAGAATGGCTGTCATTATATTAAACAAAAATTACTATGCAGAAATTTTGCTTAGTTAAAAGTAATAAAAATAAAAAATGGAACTAAATTGGCCACACTGCCAATTTATCACACTTTTAACCCTTTCAGGGGCAAGTTACTTCTATTCGTAAAATGCTGAAATGAGTGAACGACACCGGAATTTACAAACAAATTTATTTCAAAATAGGCAAAAACTTTTGTTCACGTACTTAATGAAAATTTTCATTCCAATATTCTGGTGACATTTAGGAATTAAAATTAAGTGGTCCAAAAATGAACAACCGCCCTCGAAGGGATTAAAGCAGGTTTTCTTGTCGAAAATTGAAAAATTTTATCGTCATATTATACAAAAAATTTTATCGACCGACTAAGAAACCTTCTATAAAGTACAGTCGACCAAAAATAACCGCTTTAATTCTACCGCGAATGATCTTATATAAAAAAAGTGACTGATCTACTGGCAAATAACGTGTAGCAGTTAATGTTATACATAAATTTTTCTTAGGGGGCCATAATAGTTAACCCTGTGCTGTTGAAACACTCCTCCCAGGTACAGGCATTTCTTACAAGAATCGAAGAGACTCAAATGCGGTGTCAAAAGTGAGTAATGCTATTTGAAAAATCAAAGTTAGTGTAATTTTTAGAATGTAGACGGCCCACGAATCATAATTTACAAATAGCATTAAAAAGTAAGTATATTATTCACTGTGGATAGTATTCGTATCATTTTATACGATCATTTAAAGTACAATAAATATAAGTGATTTTTTTTTTCAATCACTTTTTTGTTGGCATCACTTTTTTTAGATAACAGTTTTACTTGCTCTGACAAAATGTGCAAGAGAAATTTACTAAAGAATGTATTTTTAATATATAGTGGTGCAAATGGAATATAAAAATAAAATCATGTATATATAGCTTGGGTGGATATTTGCCGACATTCGGCTACAAAGTGGTAAATTTATACTTAAATTTATACCTAGGCTACATAAAGAAACTGTACTAAATTAAAAAAAATTCTATATTAACCTAATACCGACATCGTACTTGGATTCTTCGTTAAATTTTACTTTTGAATAGGAAAAGGGAAATCGTTCGGACGTTTAGTAATTATGCAAGTTTAAAGTTTGGAACTTTTAATGTTAAATTTCATTTTAACCCCTTGATGAATGGTGTCATATATTATATCTTACCCAATTTTAATCAAAATTTACACCAGAAAATTTTAACTGAATTTGATTTTTATAATTTTAATGCAAAAACGCTGAAATATTGCCTTTTCTTGTTTTGGAAAAAAACTTTTCGAAAATTCCGGTATCGATTCAAAATTACAGAGGCACAATTACTCTCCCCTGAAAGGGTTAATCATTGCAAGAGAGATTGCTCAAAAGGTTCTTAGCAAAATAAGCTGTAGTTTTGGATTTGCATATTTCAGTGGTGGAAAATTGGCGCAGAGGTGGAACCTATTGACACCACTAAATTATAGTAGTATTTTGCCTCTTATCTAATGATCAAATTTCTGAGTTTTTATTAAACTGAATAATACCATAACAATTTAGTGGTGTCAATAGGCTCCACCTCTGCGCCAATTTTCCACCACTGATATTTGAAACCTCTAGAAATCGATTTATGTTAAAAAACATTGCAGATTACAGTTCACATTATTTTCGAAAATTAATTTCAAAAGCACCTATTTTTTGACATATAATAAAAAATTGTGCATATCATAATTTCTAACCTCCCGATTTTTTTTATACCATTGTGTTTATATAGCTATATATATCTTGTATAATCGCAGAATTTTTATGATTAATAAAGTGAACTTTTGTATATAAAATCAGTGATATAATAAATAGGTTGTCAGCCCGTTACTGTTTTTTTTTTTTTTGTACAGAATGCTTGATTGCTACCACTTTTTTGAAATAGCAGTATTCGCCTTATTTAATTACAGATTAACACTGGTGAAAACAAGTCGAATTATACTATATAAAAAAAAAAGTGGTAGCCATCAAGCGATCTGAATAATAATAATAAAAATTAGCAGAATGGCAACACAGTTCAAAAGACGGGAGGTTGGCGAATGTGCATATATAATGGCTCGCACTCTTCCTAAATTTTTATACATTTCCTATCACTATTCAAAATCAAAAATATTCTCTGTGGATTCCTTTAATATCTACAACAGAAGTCTACAATAAAGATTATTGTTTTAAAATGGTGTTAGTAGTACCGTAAGAAAATTTTAGGAATGCTACGAGCCCTGATGTATGTATACGATTATCAAAACACTTTGCCGACATTTCGTATTCGATACCACACACTATCGTTAAAGGTAATATGTTTTCTTGAACGAAATCAGGACATAATTTTGCGAGCGATGCCATCTACTTTTTTATTTATTTATTTATTTTTTTTTTTTTATAAATCTATCGTCTTATATTTCTGGTAGAAAATAAAATAATTTCCCTGAAAAAATTTTAGATGCCTCTAAAATAACCCTTAAATACATAGTGATGCATATCTACATCACTTTTTATTTAATTCTTATGAACCAGTATATTTATATAGAAGTATTAATCCTGTAAAAATTACATAAAAATATGCTACTCTATTAAATTAAAAATCTGTCTTAAAATTTCTGGTGTCTCATCTTTAATATAAGAGTAAAAACATATTTCTAAAAAAATAATTCATGCATTTAAGGGTTAAGTTTTACAGAATAAAAAAATATATGAAATAAGGTATTTAGATTCATACTTATTAAAATATTTACTAATTTGCAATATTTTAGTTTTTACTTGTATTGCAGATGTGCAACATAAGAAGAGGTTGACATATTATACGAAAAATATATCTCGGATTCTTTTTCATTATTTTTCTTTGTTATAAACATTTCAGAGAATCACATGCATTTTTTTTCGGAACGAGATAAAAAAACAAACAAAAAAAAACATGCATTTAAGGGTTTAAGTTAGTAGACTTAACAAGAAAGGTCTCCTTAAAGCGCATAGTACTCAAACTTTTTTAAAAACGTGCTAAATAAATTACTTATGTACGCAATAACAAATCAGTTGATTTTACCTACGGAATCATAGTTAAAATTTTGTAAAAATAAATAAATAAATAAATAAATAAATACTGTCAAGTACTCGTCGTGAAAGAATAGAGTGAAAGAAATAAAGAGGAGGAGACATATAGTGTATTTCCTACCAGTTCACAAGTTGGCGGCTGTTTTTTTTTTTTAACTCCTTAACGGTCGCATTAAATTACGGTTTAACCTCTTGGGGACGAGCGGCACGTATACATGCCGCATGGAATGCTCAGAATCCTTGCTATTTCTCACCAGTAAAATTTTACTGTAAAATTTGCCTTATTTAATCAGCGCATTTTCGCGATTCAAGAAGACACAAATTTCTGGTTTTAAAAAACGGTGACAAAAGATTAAAACTTTCGTAAAAGGCTCCCGTCCCGAAGGGGTTAAAAATTCATACTGCTCATTGCCACTATTTTTTTAAAAAAGAAATAGTCAGCTTATTTAATGCCAGGTAAAATTATACCATAATAAAGCCATTGAGACTATTTCATAAAACTGGTGGGTATCAAATAATTTTAATATTTTATTCAGATTGACACAGCCCGTGAATATCACGGGAGCGAGAAATAAGGGGTTAAAATCCGATCAACATTTTTTGATTACCACCGGGGCATACTTTCACCAATAAATTATAAAGAAAATTACATCTTATTTAATTTCCTTATTTACAGAAAATTTCTCTCACAAATATATTAAACATTACTATTTGATTTTACTGGAGGCAGCTTGGCCAGGTATTATAATCTTTCTCTTTGACTCTGACAGGAGTTTGACATGGTTGTCACAACATGGCGGAAACGCAGGGTCTAACTATTTTAACCAGTAAAAATAAATATCTGTTTTTGGCCATGCTTAATGACTGAACTTCTGCATTAATAAAACATTTAAAGAAAATTTTTATTCAAATTTACTGCTGGAAGTTTTCCCAGGCGGTAATCAACACCTGCGAAAGCGGTTACAGCTAAAACTTCACAACAATATGTCAGGTCCTCTTTATTTACCCTTTCAGCACTGCTGGGTGAATTTCTTCCCTCTTAATTTTAATCTCCAAATATCACTATTGCACCGGAATACTCAACCAAATTTATTTGAAAATAGATTAATGCATTTTTTCGCGCAAATTGTAAGCCGAATCTTTTGTTTACAAAACAGTGGTACCAATGTGACATTTGAGCATTTTGAAGAAATTCACCCCCAGAGCTCAAAGGGTTAACCCTTTCACGGGCAAAGTACTTGTATTCTTAAAATGTTGAAATAATTTTGTTACACCAGTATTTACAATAGAATTTATTTGTAAACAAGTAAAAGTATATTTTCGCGTATTTAATAAATGTGAAATTTTTATTATAAAATTCCGGTGACAATGTGGCAATTAGGGATTAAAATTATGTGATGCCGTGACGGCATCACCGACCTTCAAGGGGTTAATAGTTCCATTGTGAAAAGGCGGAACGCATACACAGCTTGGAGAGCAGCACATTTCCTTGCCAAGTTTAAACGATTTTAAGGGGACTGGGAAAGCCCTATTTCGGCCATGTTAAATTCACCAACTTTAAGTACCTTTTTCTCAGAAATGGTGAAATATAGAGGTCTAGATGTTTTAGAGTAGTTAAAATAACATGATTTACGTATTTTAACAGACCAATTTCTTTCTAAGTGAAACTCAAAATTAATTATTAACTATTTATTGAAAGTCATTTTTGAATTAGCATTTTTGGTAAGATTTCACTGCCTAAAATAAATAATTCTCAACAAATCATTAAATCCCCGTGTTAAAGTATACAATATAACATAAGTATTAAAAAAATCTGAGTTCTTAAGTTTAATAGATATTGAAAAAAAAGGAACATAAACATGAAAAATCCAAGTTTTGAGAAAAAGTCAATTAACACTAGAACCGCTGTAGCGGTCATTTTGACCGGTGCCAAATAAAAATACTTCGATGCGAACCAAAAATTTCTTTCTAAAATAAGTTAAATATGTACCATGGAGAAATAAGTTAAATAAATAAGTTAGACAGTTTTTAATAAAAATTATGGTGTAAAAAATTTTTGTAACACTTGAGTAAAATTTCCAGCGGTCCTATGTTAAAGATTTAAATGGCCATTAAACTGTGAAGTACACTTAGAAAGAATGAATAATTTCAACACTTATTTTTGTTATATATAAACATATGGGGCACATCGTTCGAAAGATAACAGTTTAAACAATTTAACCTTTTAATTCTCGCTTCCGTCATATTCACGAGCTGTGTCTTTTTTAAAGATTTATTCGGATTTGTTTGATTCCCACCAGATTTATAAAATAGTGTAATTAGCTGTATTACGGTATCATTTTACCTGTCATTAAATAAGGAAAATATTTCTTTTTTCAAAAAAGTGGCTTCAATAAACAATTTGAATTTTGAAACCGTACTTTAATGCGACCGTTAAGGGCTTAGTGATATAAAAAAGTAAAAATCGATTTTTTGGTTGAATTTTGCTTTCACGGTCCGCTTGCATTTAGAAATTCCTTGTTAAATGAGATGAATTTAAGTTTAAACGGAGAAATAGTTTATTTAAATTTACACAATTTCACCGGCTGGATAAATGTTAAGTGTATTTTAAAGGTAAAGGAGCGGTTGAGAACGCTGTCATTATGCATTTTGTTATAAAAGTAGTTATAGTTTCCATGGCAGCAACATTTTTGTCTTTTTGTATCCGAGACGAATAATATCGATGTCAAATAGATAGTGCTGATAATCGGACTTAAAGTTTCACTTTGAAATAATTTTTATCAATTTAAATTTTGTTCTAAACCGTATAATACGAAAGTTAAATTATATTATATTTATTTATTATAATATATATGATATAATAGAGATAAGATTAGACAGATAGATATGATATATTTTATTATAATATAAAAACCTATAGTTATATAGTTACAAACCTATAGTTATATAAATATATCTATTTAACCCTTCACTGAACGACTTTTTTTTAATTTTATATGAAAAAAAAAATATTTGAAATCTATATATCGGTCTAATAAAGGGAAAAATAGTAAAAAAAAAATAAATTTCAAATTTTCAGCTAAAATTTGACATTTTATGTTATGTACCATATGTGCACAATTAGGGTTTTAAAAAATTGTATTGCTATATATATATATTTTGCAACTAAATGATCTTAAATTAATTAACTTTATATCTTAACACTGTGCAACTTTTTTTATATTAATATTTTTCAGTATTCAGTATAATGAAAGTACATTTTACCTTAATTGCTTGGTCGATTTTTTTTTTTCCGAAGAACAAATTATAATTTTTTTTGTCTAATATTGACCACTGACATGGGCAAAATAAGTGTTATTCCATTCTTTGGATTGTTTTTGGTCAGTTACAGTGATCACATTAGCAAAATGGCACATAATGAAAATAATAATTTTTTTAGGTATGTGCCAGATATGGCACGTGGTACAGTGAAGGGTTAACCTCTTAACTGTTTCATTTTTTAACACCATAAATTAAAAATAGAAGTCAAAAACCACATTTTCCTTTCTAAAATATTTGTTTAATGCAATTGAAAAAATTCTGAAATTAATAAAGAGAAATTTACAGTTACAAATTAGTGGTATCAAAAAGCTTTTAGTATCTAAAGTCTTCTTGCCGAACCCAAGTCGTGCAAAACAGTTAAGTGGTTAAGTTAATTTTACTTAAACTAGTTTAGAATGAAGAATAGAAATTTTTTTCCTTAACACTAGAACCGCTGTAAATAAAAATATTTCGAATATCACCAGAAAGTTCTTTCTAAAATAAGTTTAAAATGTACCACGCAGAAATAAGTTAAATAGATAAGTTAAGCAGTTTCAATTAAAATTTCCGGTGTGAAATATTTTTACAACACTTCAGTAAAATTTCCGGCGCTTCTAGTGTTAAAGAGTACTTATCATAAAAACGCATTTTTTAAAATATCACTGTCTCATTAAACGACAATAAATCGCCAAAAAATAAAGTTCATTTATTTTTTACGGATGATATATAGAGATTCCGCAGGAGATATTTTTATAAACATAGAATGTTCCCATGAGAAAAATATTCCGCAATTGTTTCATAAATTTTTGAACATACGCTTATTGAGGCATTTCTTGTAAGTGCCGTATCACAAAAAAATCGATATGTATGGTATTTAATTTTTCTTTTTATGCGAATATAATTTTCTGAAAATTCATTAAAAATGAAGTTCAAGCGTATACCCAACATATTTTTAAAGCTATCCTGATTCAACTTCATTTATAGAGTGCAGGAAAAAAGGCTATAATCCCCTACTAATTCATATGTTAATAACGTTTTAAAAAATATATAAGAAACAAACGGCTGAATACAATATCTCTATTGAATATTACACATAAATTATACTTCGGACCTCATCGACATACTGAAAATAGCATCAAATCAAAAATCAGCAAAATTCCATGTAACTATTAATAAAGTAGAACTGACATATCCATAAAATCGCGGAGCTTCAAATGTAACCGTTTTCACAGGGTTTGATTACCGTTGGGTTAAACTTCCACCAGTAAATTTGAATAGACATTTTCTCCTTATTTAAGCGCCTTGTAGATGCATAATGTAAGTCATAAAGAAAGGCAGAAACAGATATTAATTTTTACTCGTGAAGATTTATTTTGGTGGTAGTCAGGACCTGTGTTTCTGCCATATTGTGACAAACTAGTTAATCCCCAGTCAGAGTCTGTGTAATTATAATACCTAGGCAAACTGACACCAGTAAAAACAAATAGAAATTTTTGGAATATTTGTTAGAAATTATTTCTACAATTAAGGTGCTTTAAAAAGACAAAATTTTCTATTAAAATTTACTGGTGGGAAGTTTGCCCGGAGGTAATCAAAAATTGTTGATACGATGTAAAAAATCGGTCGCCATCTTGTGACAATCGCCTCAGTTACTTCACTCGCAACTAATAGACAGTGCACTACATGTCTCCTCCTCTTTATTCACAACTCCATTCAAAATTCAGACATTGTAAAGATTAATTGTGAGTTGTACAGAAAAAAAGAAACATGAATTTTTACAGAAGCTTTTACTTTATTATTTCAAAAAACAAAGAAAGTAAGAAAAAATAACGGTAAAAAAGAATGTTAGCTATAATTTCCGTTCTAATTAATTCAAGAATAAAAGAAAAGAGATGTTTTAAATCGTAAAAGGTTCTTAATAGTTCTATGCGGTTATTTCATCATAAGAAAACTTTTAGGCACTGTTTTTATAGTTCTCTTTTTAAAAAATGAGGCGAAACATTCGTGTTTTATTCAGTCTTGCCGCATCTGGCGGATTTTTTATTTACAAATATTGACTCACACCGGAAAATTTTGAATATCAATTTTCTTTTAATTTATTTATAGAGAATACATCATCTTAACCCTCCGTCTACCAGACGGGTCCAATGGACCCGATGGGTACATTCGAAATATTTATTCTAACCAGAAATTTCTTTAAAATGAACTAAATATCTAAACCAGACAATAACGAGTTAAGTAAATAAGTTCAATAGTTTTAAATAAGAATTCTGATGTGTAATATTTTTATAAAACTTGAGTAAAATTTTCGGTAGTTCTAGGGTTAATATAGCGTGTGTGTAAGCTCCGGTTCTGATTGCTTTTTCGCTCTGATCTTATATGGATATCGCTGACTGATGGCTGCAAATGATGGGGCTGGCGGCTCCTCTAAGCAAAGCGATATAAGTAAGCGTCCTATCTTAACCCTTTGAGCTCCGAGTTATTAAAATTTTAAAAATATGCTAGAAAAACACTTAAAATGTGATTAGGGGACTGTCTGAAATTGAACCATGTGATTAAAATTTTTTTTAAATACTCCCTTTAGGCTGAGGGACGTGGGAAGTTTTTCCACCATCAGAGCTCTACAGCATTCATTTCAACACGCAAATACAAGAAATGACACCTCAAAGTTATTCTAAAATTACTATAATTGCTGAAATTTCAACATATTTTAAGCAGTTACATGGTTTAAACAAATTCTAAGACTATTAAAATATTTTAAAAATTTATTAAATGAGAAAATTCAAAATTTAAAATTTTTTAAATCATAATATAAAAATATAAACTAATCAAATTTATAGATGAAACAGATTTTAAAAATATTTAATTTTTGTTTAGAAATATTTAAAACATAATAAACTCGTCAATCTGCTGAATTAAACACAAATTTAAATTCCTTGGAATTAAATTATAAGCATCTAAATTTTGGTTCTGAAACGCTCTCTGGTATGTAATTTTAGTGCTGCCATCTAGTGACAAAGCACATTTTTGTAGTCCTTGGAGATCTGCTGGTAGAAAATTCTACCATTACTTATTTCTATCCCCTGTAATTATTTAAATTTTCAGTTTTGTGATTTGCATGTAATTATTATTAAATGTTTGATGTGTCCAAGAGAAAAAAATGTTATCTGCTTTGAAAAATATTTCTTTATAATGCTTGAAAAATACAAAATTTCTAAACCTTCAAAATTGGAGTGTTTTTGAGGTCGCATTAAAAACCTACTAGATATTTGCAGAGAATAGTGCTGCCATCTAGATTTTAAGTTGACAAGTAAAATCTACAAAACCCAGTTTTTGCAATTAAAATGGAAACTTTTTGAAGGAAATTAAAAGATTTTGATTTTATATGGGTGAAAATTCACCCGGCAGAGCTCAAAGGGTTAAATGGGAGAAGTAACCGCAAGATTAAAAGCGAGGTCACATCAATCAAGGTCACGCGCCACGTAGCGGATGGAGTGTGAACTACAGGTAGATACCTAACTGTTTTCTTACTCACACCACTAAAATTGTAAAGTTTTTTTCACCTTGATTAATAACTGAAATGTCACTGATAAGGCGAAAAAAGTTTCGTGGTGTCAAGTGCATTTGGATGCCCCTCTCAGTACGCCATTATTTTGCAATAAATGTGGCAACGAAAGATCATTTCCATGAGTGAATACACATTTAGAAAATATACGCCGCACTGAAAGCCCGCTTATGTGGATTGTCACTCCGTCCACAAGATGGCGCAACTGTGTTAATTTACGCCCGATTCCAGCATTAAGTTTGCACGCTTACTTATACCACTTTGCCTCTAAGCGCCCGAGTAATGGTATGGGTCGTTCTCCTTCCATTTCTTCTATTGCTTCCATTAACTCCCATAGGAGCTTAATTAATAGCGAAACTATCTCTAATATTGGCTTCAGTAATGTTCTTAAAGCTCTTAACTCAACTCAGAATGAAATTTAAAATTTTAATGTCTTTACTGAAAGTAATGTAACTAGTGACCAAAAAGACATTGATGAGGGCTTTACCTCCGTTAACTCAAAATCCAAAAAAAGTAAAAGTAAAAAAACGAGTAGAGTTGCTGATAAACCTGCAAAAACCCGTAAAATCACCCCTGAAAATGTTAACGACGACGTCGAATTTCAATCTGATAATGACTCGGATATCGCTACCTCAAGCGAACATGAAGAAAATGTTCCTGAAACACCAAAGAAAAAAACCTAAGCCTATTATGGTGACTGAAGTCCCTAATATTATACAATTTTTCAATGAACTGTCCTCCATGGACAAATTTAAATTTAGCGCCAAACTTGCTGGTGAATTCATTAGAATTTCACCTGATACCATCCGTGACAAGCTAATGCTGCATGAGCATTTCAAACAAAATAATATTCAACATTATATTATCCCAGACAGGGAAATTCCTCTTAAAGCTGTAATTCGTGGACTTCCTAGAAATATTGAAATTGAAGCTGTCAGAGAAACCCTCGCTTGTCGCGTCGAGGATTTACCATCACTAAATTTTCGCAAATGAAAAGTAAAAGAGACGGGAATCCTCTCCCTCTCTACTTGATTGAACTTCCTAAAAATCCCACAAGTTTTGAAATTTTCAATGTACACTCTGTGTACAATCTTAGAGTTGAAATAGAAAGATTTCGACCGGCTAAAAAAGCCACACAATGTTACAAATGCCAAAAGTTTTTCCATATAAGTGCCAACTGCCATATTAATCCCAAATGCGTAGGATGCGGAGTCCTGCACCAACTACAAACTGCCAAAATAAAAAACCTAAGGACTCTGATGTTCCTAAACCACCACCGAAATGTGCTAACTGCTCACTGGAGCACACTTCATCTTATAAGGGTTTCTCATTATTTCCAATCAAACCCCAATTTCGAAAAACATATGCCAATGTAACTGCTAACGCAAAAAATCCTATTTCTGCAAACGAAGGGAAAAGAAAGAAAAAAAAAACAGCGATTTTACAGCTTCTAAGACAAACCCACTTTTCGTCCAATCAAATTCTTCCAGTAATACGACGTCACGATCACCTCAGCAACTCTACGAGTTACACGAATTTTCTGGAGCTATCCCTGCGATAACAGAGATCGTTAGTAAAATTAAAGAAGAACTTAATGTCAGTTCTTTCTCGGAAATTCCCCACAAACTCAACAATGTCCTAAAAAATATACAAAGTAAAGGAGACTCTCTCTCTAAATTACTTGCCTACTCTGAAATGTTGGCAAATTCCGCTAAAAATCCTAGTAGCGAGTCGTAAGTTTTCGGCTCCTAACCTTTATTCTAAATTTCTTTATCATTTACTTGTTATTTTAAATGTATGGTTACGATAAGTGTCTTTTTTGGTAAAGGTTTAGGCTCTGCTTCTAGTTTCGACTGTTTTGAACATGTGAACCTTTCTTTTTCATCTGTTCTTACACTCTCCAACATTTTTTCTCTTCTGCGTGCTTCACTTGTTGAAGCCACGCCCTCCTACTTTCCTGATTTTCGGATTGGTTGTCGGCTCAGCCACTTACGTAAATAGACTTTCTCGTTCTTCCTCTCCTCATTTCGTCTCTGATTGCCACACTTACAAGGAGAGGGCCAACCTTGTTAATCACAGATTTTGATTATTTTAATATATGTTGTAGGGTAGAGGCCCCTTAGTGTCAGGTTCAACGGATTTTATCCAATGCTCCTTAGTTCTTGAGAAACCGGGGGGGTCTAATATTAGTGCACAACTTAAATACTTACTTTGCTACAACAATGATGGGTCAGTCGTAGCTCAGTTGGTATGGTGTTAACCGGCTGATTGGCGGGCCCGGGTTCGATACATGAATGCGCTACATTTGTTTTTCTCATTTTTTTGTTTTATAAATTTACTTGTAAGTATAACTTAATAATATCACTGTCAATTAAAATTTTATTATTGTATATCAATTATAATTTTAACCTATTTAATTTTTTACTTTTAACTGAATAGTTGTAATAAAACATCATAAAACTGTTATTTTTTTTAAAAAATCACTTTTAAAATGTATTTCATATATTCTTTATCGTTGCAATGATATTTAGCAATTGTGTCAATTCGTGATTTTAAAGAAACATCATTTACGCATTGCTTTAACAAAGGAAGTCAATGAGATAATACTATTATTCTGTTTTTAAAGTAACAAGCATAATCATATTAAAAATTAGCATCAGAATTAAATTACAACCGGTTATTTGCATATTAAAGATTTTTTAATTTGTAATAAGTATGCTTGCGCTTTCAATTATTTTGCTTTCCCCTTTATCTTTTTTCTGCTTTAATTTTATTTGAAGATTCCTTTTTTTTTATCATAACTAGATGGCACCACAACAGAATTTGTCACGATTTTGGAATTTTTATCATTCAATAATAGATCCAATTTCTTTTTAAACCTCTTTAATGGATGAGAAATGATAGTTTACAAATAAGAAATGATAAATTTAAGTTTGTTAACATTATAATTAATGTTTGGTGTTAAAATTTTTAATTGAAATTATTAAATTATAATTATAACTATATTTATAAAACAAAAAATGAGAAAAACAAATGTAGCACATTCAGGTTTCGAACCCGTGCCCTCGGATCAGCCGGCAAACGCCATGCCAACTGAGCTACGACTAACCTGTCATTTTTGCTGCGAAGTAAGTATTTAAGTTGTCTACTAATATTAGACCCCCCTGGTTTTTCAAGAACTAAGGGGCTTTGGATAAAATCCGTTGAACCTGACACTAAGGGGTGTCTACCCTACAACATATATTAAAATAATCAAAATCTGTGATTAACAAGGTTGGCCCTCTCCTTGTTAGACTAACAATTCCTGTCTTTTCTTAGGATGTAATCATACTATTTACTCATATAAAGGGCGTGGAGTTGCTTCGTAATTGGGTAGCCCCAGGAACTGCTACGCTGTTCACTGTTCACTGTTTATTATCTTATAAACAAAAAGCAACTATTAAAACTTATCGGTGAGAATTCGGAATGATTAACCCTTAACCGGAAACATTAAAAACCCGTGCACAAACGGAAACGCGCAGTCTCTGAGACTGCTAAATAAAAAAAAATTGCTATAAAATTTTAAAAGGAAAAATGCTCTTAATAATTTACCAAATAGTGAACTTAAACACTTAATATTTAATAGTAATGCATTAACAGGACCAATTTTTTAATGTGGCAGCATAAAAATAAGTTTTGAATGTCGGAGACAGAAAATATTTTTAAATTACACACTATAGTTCAAAATATAAAATTTTCGTCATAATAATTAAATAAATGCTAATATTTTTATATATTTCTGTACGATATGAATTAGAAAAAAAAATTAAGCAGCAAAAGTAAAAAAAACATTTAATAGTAAATATTGCAGCATGTTCTGCATATCTGCATTTTTGACAAGGTTGAGTCACTTTCGTGTTCGGAATTTATATATTCATCATCTGAAATACTTTCAACATCGCTTATGTCACTTATTACTTCATCAAACAATCTCAAAACAGTTCCTTCAGTCTTTTTTATCACCGTATCGTACCCGCTTTGACGGCTCCTCCATATCAATACTCCAGAGCAAAAGATTATATAAACAGAAACATGCCGTCTCACAGGCTGCGTTGAAAATAAAATAATTTTTCTTTCAATAACTAAAAATGCGCAGGCATTGCAAATGGTTGGGGGAGGCAGAGGACCAGTAGCGTAAGGATTAGATTCTGGGATAAGATTGGGGATGCATTCATTTTTGTGTAAAGGGTAGATATGTAGACACAACCATCTCACAGACGGCATGTTTCCAGTTAAGGGTTAAATAAACTAGTCGGATATGCTAATCATAAAACTTTCTTCTATCTCATGCATTTTAATACTTCAAAATTCTCTAGTACAGCACCAAAATTAAATGGCAATCTATGCCCATCATGAGGATTCTAAAGATATGAAATTCCGTGCGTTAGTTCTTGAGATAGGACTATCGCTAAAATCGTGTAAATCATGCAAAATGCAGCATATCAACACCACCGGTTAGGTGATTTACACCAAAATCTAATCAACAACTTAGGTTAACTTTTAACTGAATCTGAAGTTTTATGAAAATCTGTGCATTAGTTTGTAAGATAGAGCTATTTCGGAAATCGTAAAAAATTCCACATAGCAGCGCCACCTGTTGAGAGATTTTCACCAAACACTAATTAGGACCAATTTATACTAGGGACTAACTGAATCTGAAGCTTAATGAAAATTTATGCATTAGTTCTTGAGATACAGTTATTAAGGAAATCGTAAAAAATGCAGTCTAGCAGCGCCGCCTGTTGGGCGATTTACACCAAAAACTAAACAGCATTAATTTATATCAGGGACTAACAGAATCTGAAGTTTGATGAAAATTCGTGCATTAGTTCTTGAGATAAAGCTATTGCGATAATCGTGAATAATGCAGCATACCAGCGCCACCTGCTGGAAGATTTTCACCAAAAAGTAATCAGCACCGAATTATATCAATGACTAACTGAATCCAAAGTTTTCTGCAACTCTGTGCATTAATTCTTGAGCTATAGTTATTGCGGAAATCGTAAAAAATACAGCTTAGCAGCGCTTCCTGTTGGACGAGTTACAACAAAAAGTAATCAGAACCAGTTTATATCAAGGTCTAACTGAATCTAAAGTTTTGTAAAATTCAGTGCATTAGTTTTTAGGATAGAGCGCCCACAAAATTTTTGTCACATACAGACTCACAGAGTGACAGAGTGACAGACAGACATTTTCTAAAAACCATCAAATCGTGTTCAGGACCTTCTAAAACGTATAAATCCATCGAAAACCGGACGTCGAAAATTTTCACGAATCCAATACTTTCTTCTTGTAAAGGTAGAAGAAAGTAAAAACTAGCAGGATGAGGAAACACTGGTTTTATTTGAACTTTAATGTCCAAGATATAAGCTCAAATGCCTGTTCGTTGGTCAAGGTGAAATGCGCTAAAACAGGGGTCGTACGCTTCTGGGAATTTTTCAGGACAATTATTAGTACTATTTTATAGAAAAATAAATCTAGGTTAAACGCGCAAAGTTTCGCCTTGTTTAACCCCTTAACGGTCGCATTAAATTACGGTTTAAAAATTCAATTTGCTTATTGGCACCATTTTTTTGAAACAGAAATAGTCATCTTATTTAATGACGGGTAAAATGCTACCATAATAAAACTAATTACACTAGTTTATAAAACTGGTGGGAATCAAGCAAATCTGAATAAATCTAAAAAAAGATACAGCCCGTGAATATGACGGGAGCGAGAATTAAGGGGTTAAGATTTTCTATATTGATTGAGATTTTCTATAAGAAAATACTGGTACCGAAGAATATTCGGATCTTGAAATTTCAAGACAAGTACGACCCCTGGCAAAACATATGCTTAAAAAAGTATGGCCATAATCACAGCTTTTTCCCCACCTACGAAAATTTCGAACACTATTTTCAAAAAGTAATTTTCGTTGCATTTCTGATGGAAATTCTGTTTTTAAGTAAGGCACAAGTTACTTTTTAAACATATTCGAGAAATTTTGCCTAGGTTGTATCTATATTCTGGTCAAGATAATGGACAAAATTTAACAGAACATCAATCTATTAACCCTCTAGCTGCGTAATTGTTTTATCAAAATAGCTTCAAAAATTGTGTATTTAAGAATTTTTATTCTTTTTTCACCGGTTTTTCAAAACAAAAATTTTTGTCTAATTTAATCGGGAAAATGTTCCGATTAAATAAGGCAAATTTTACACACACACACACACACAAAAAAAAAACAAAACTGGTGGGAATAATCAAGGAGGATTAATTAAACGGAAAAATGCATCCCCGAGAAAATCTCGGGTTTCGCAGCGAGAGGGTTAACCCTTTCCGACGCAGTGTGCCCAGGTTAGGATACCTAATTTTAATTCCAAAGTTACGAACGGCACCAAGAATATTTTAGTAAAATTTTGCTTTTAAAATGAACATTTAAAGTAACATGTTTTTAATTCCTAAAAAAGTCGTTTGTAAATTCCGGTATCAGTCAATCACTTCATCATTTTACAACAAAAATTGTATGTGCCGGAAAGGGCAACTCTCACAATGTTTCAAATATAAGGGTTTGCAAATACAAAATTGTGTCAGTAGGTCTTTATAGTTTGATAAATAAGAAACAAAAAATTGGATTATTATTATTTGGTACCCTTTAAAACAGGGTTGTCAAAGTGTGTCCCGATACCACTAATTTTTTAAAGAAATAGTTTACTTCTTGAATTGCAGAGATTTGTTGATTAGATAAGGCAATGATTACTATAAAATTTTAGTGGTATTCTGCGCAGTGTGGATGAATGGGCTGTTTCTTTTCATCCAGCTTACTTGGCACCACTTTTTTAAATGGTAAAATTCGCGGCATTTAATGAAATATTAAATAAGGTGAAAACAAGGGGAATTTCATCATTTCATAAAAGAGGTGCCAATCAAGAAACCTGAATTAAATAAAAGTAGCCAACTGGCAACACTGATCCGGCGGACCACAGTTTGACACTCCTGCTTTAAAAACTCCTGATTTTACAACGTAATTTCACAGAGTCAGGATTTTCTTTTTCATGTGAGTGAATGTACAAAGCCTGATTACCATACGACACAAAGCCTGATTACCACACGACACAAGAAGCAGCAGCACATTCATTAACCCTTTAGTTACTGACGGTACTTATAAGTACCATTAAAATAACTTGTTATAAAATTCATTTAATAAGTCGATTACTTGTAATACAGTTTAGAATGAGTTATAGATAAATTACTTTATCATGGTTCGTACGCCTTCTTGAATTTTGCAGACCATAAAATTTTTCGACACCAGTATTATATTATAGAAAATCTCTTCTTAAAAGAAGGCGAAATTTTGCGCGTTTATCCTAGATTTCTTTTTCTATAAAAATATACTGGTAGTTCTCCTGGAGAAATAACGGTATCCGTACGAACCATGTTTATCTTGTTCCAAAAGCATTATTGGTTACACAAAACAAAAATATTTTTAAAAGGATGATTTCTTTTGCCTTTGCATCTTTTCAGTTTTCTTGGCGTTGGGAGGGGAGGTATATTTGAATTCGGAAATATTTCTATATATCTATATTATAAGAACATTATATTTGTACATTTCCCAATTCTACAAAATACTATAATTTAATTCTTTAGAAGTTACATTTTTCATGAACTCATAATCCAGTAGTTAAAGCGTTAAATACTAGTATTTCCCGTTAGTGATATTAGTAGTATTCTGAGAAATACATGTAATTTGATGGCAAAATGATATTCCCAATCTAACTCTCTTCTGAATGGTCGTTGCGCGTCTTCGTCAATAAGAGATTTTGCTTTGCTATATGGAAGTTATTTTACACGCAATTAAATTCGTTAAACAGAAGTTCATTAAATAGAGGTTCTATTGTAGTTTCTGAACTACCGACTTTTCAACTACTGAATAGAAACATTTGCTTTATATGCTTGCAGAATTTCTATTATTAGGTGAACTTTTCTATGCAAAAATTGTGGTATACAAAAACAGTGTTGCCAACCGTTTCTTTTTCAGAATTTTGATTACTTGATTGCCGTCATTTTTTGAAATAGTAATATTCGCCGTATCTAATGAAACATTAACCCCGGAGGACGCGCGCCGGACCTGATAGACCGGAAGTGCATACGGTTTTTACAATTGTCATCACTAACTTTTTAAAAGTAATCTTCAATTTCTTTTATCGCAAAATTGTTTCCGATTATTATTTGTATTTATTGGTGACAAATTAAAAACAATCCATACCCTGGGTACGCTCATTCTCCGGGGTTAAAACAAGTCGAGCTAAACTATTTCCAAAAAGAAGTAACAGTTTGACAACAGTGTTAAAAGAAGAGAGGTTCAGCAACTACCATATACGAAACACTATTATACGGTATAGTAAGCAGCAATTCAAAGCGATATTATTTCTTGGACACACTGCCGTTTAAAACAGCGGTCATTTCTAGATTGAGGATGGTTACTTATTGTTGCGGTATCAACTGTTTTTTTATTTATTATTTAACAAACCTATCGTTTTATTTTTCTGGTATAAGTAAGATAATTTTTTAAATGTTTATGTCTTATTAAGGGGTCTCAGGTCTCTTAACCCTTTATCTCGCCCCCGTGATATTCACGGGCTGTGTCTTTTATTCAGATTGTTTGAAACAGGTTGTGTTCAAAACACCTAAAACCCCGATTTTAGCGGTCGACTCGTAGGTTTACCATTGCGTTTTCTTACACCCAAAGGCCTGAAAACATGGCGGACTGGGAGCAGGAACACACAATGGTAAACCTACGAGTCAACCGGTAAAATCGGGTTTTTAGGTGTTTTCCACCAAGATACGACTTGACCGATTGCGTTTTAATATGTGAATCGAGTTTTAGCTAATTCTGGAATTTGAGCCTCCAACTCGATGGGGTGATTGTCTCATGGTTCGTACACCTCCTTGAATTTTGTAGACCAGAAAATTATCTTATAGAAAATCTCTTCTTAAAAGAAGGCGAAATTTTGTGCGTTTAACAAACACATTGGAGTTTAGTTTCTGGAGAGAACGGACGTGTTTTCTCTGCGGTGAATGTTGATTTCAAGAGGTTGTATGAGCAGTTTCGAATTTTGTGAACTTGTGTGATCTCTTGCAGTTAATACATAATGTGTTTTGGTGCTGACAGATTTCATCTAGGAGTATCTAGTTCGTACGAATAAGAGACTTTTTATGAACATTTGTCGCATCATAGTAGTGAACAAAAGAGGGTTCACCGACGTCTATTATGGGTACAGAGGACCCCTTTAATTTCTCTGACAATGCAAACCGGATCACCAATGATGATGAAAAATCTGATTTGGCAGCCTCCTGGATGGAGTACCCGGGGGTAACTGACGATGTACAGTGCTCTATTGTGCAACAATTCCTGCAAGATTGTGATACATACATCACTGAACTTATGAGCTTACCGGATTATTCTACAGATCTTCAACATAAGAATTCTGTGAGTAATCTGCTTTCAAATCTTATGTTTTTATTTAATGAGCCATTTGATCCCCGTAAACTTAGTCAACTTAGAGAATTTAAATCATTTATTTGTAATCATGACTATGACTTAATCGATATTCTTACAAAACTAAAGGCAATTGTGGTGGACACAGATGACGGTTTCACCCCCGCAAATTCTTCAAAACGAAAAATAAATACTTTAAATTCTTCAATTTCACTTAAGAACAAATATGCAGCTATAGCTTTATTTAAAGAATGATGATAATAATATGGAATTAGTTAACCTCCTCGAGGGCGATTCAGCCAGTGGCTCCGCTACTGATTCGAATCCCCCCAAAAAAAATAAAAATTCATCCATTCTATATAGAATTTAAAGGTAAATGGACTGAACTTGATAGCGAAATCAAAAAACTAAATGAAAATAATCCTATGATTAAATTAGATGGTGAATTACTTAAAGTACACTGTAAATCGGATGTAGACTTTCGGAAAACCCAAGCCTATTTAGATTAAAAAACAATTCCGTATACAACCCTGAGCTCAGCGGAACAGCGCCCACGTAAAGTCGTCATTAGGGAAATTCCTCCATACACTGACCCCCAGGTAATAATTGATGCGCTCAAAGAGCACAATTTCGCAGCCAACAGGGCATCAATTATGAAAAGTAGAAAGATTGGTCGGCCAATGCCTCTATACGTCGTTAATATCCTGCCACGCGACAAATTCGAGGAGATTTATCAGATCCATGAAATATGTTATATTAGAGTTAATGTCGAACGATTTAAACATAGTTAAGTAATGTTACCTTTGCCAAAAATTTGGCCACTCCAGCGAGATTGGTCACCTGCCGCCAAAGTGCGCCAAATGTTCTGATGAACGCTTAATCCCAAACTGTGACAAAATTCGCAAGATCATCCCTAAATGTTCTAATTGTTATGGTGACCATGTGGCAACATATCGCAGCTGCCCCAAAACCCCACAGTTTTATAAAAAACAGCTAGACTAAAAAAAATAACAGGAAAGATAATACTAAAATTATCACTAATGCTATGGCTGAATTAGTATCTACTTACAATTATGTCCGTAAGCCAGAGACTAAAAAACCAGATATTACTGTTAAAGAATCTACTGAAGCCCCGGATCCGCTCCCGTCTCCCACCCAAAACCCAAACTCTGAAAATAACACAGAAAATAAGCCAACTGTCACAAAACCTGCAGCAACTGAAAAACCCACTAACTCTAATTACACTACAGACTTCATAGAAATTTTTAAGACATTTCAGGAGAGGAAAGAGCTCCTGAAATTCAATAAATTTATTCAATGCTTTAAAAATATTGCCAAACTCACCAAAAACTGTTCAGACTCTATGGAGAAAACGCTTATCATCATGAGCGCTTTTGAAACATTAGCCACGGAATTTAACACAACTGATAATGAGTAATTCCTCCTCTACCTTTTCTTCACTAATTTTTCTCTCCTGGAACTGCAACTCCTTGCAGAATAAACTTAACGAACTTAAACTCTTTATTAACGAACATCCTCAAATTGATGTAATTTTCCTACAAGAAACTTTCAGCCCTACTTTCAATATTAACATCTATGGGTATAGGCTCTTTCAAAGGCACGCACAGAGGAGGCACCGCAATCTACATTAAAAACAACATTCCACACTATCAAACACATAATAATACCTTTAACGACTTGGAATACACAAGTATAAATTTACAGCTTCCACACTTAAACATTAAATTAGCCTCTATTTATGTTCAACCCACTGGTAACTTACCTGATAATAGTATTACACAGCTTTTTTCGCAACACCAACACTGCTTTTTTTTAGGCGATTACAATGCATAAAGCAGACGCTGGAATTGCCACGGCAACTCTCGGCGGGATGCCGCTCTTCACAATCTAGTCCAACACTTAAATTTAAATCTACATGCACCATCCAGACTAACACACATTAGCATTGCGCCTAATGCCCGTAACTCTATTATTGATCTTGCTCTTTCCAAAATTCTTCCTTACACTATTTCTTCAACTGTAATTAACGATCTTTCCTCTGACCACTTACCAGTTTGCTTTAAAATCGATATTATCAATTCTCTATCCCCCCCCCCCCTTCCGTGGCATAGGTGCCAAGCTCCGACTAATCTTCCATAGTATGAGAACTATTTTGACCCTGGTTAACCAAGTTTCAAGCCGGAAAATTTATTTGATGAATATTTATTTAGTTACATTTATAGTTCTCCGTGGAATTTATTTAATTGCATTTCTTGAAAAAATTTCTGGTTCGAAAAGTATTAACCCCTTCGGGACGGGAGCCTTTTACGAAATTTTTAATCTTTTTTCACCGTTTTTTAAAAACAGGAATTTGTGTCTTGTTGAATCGGGAAAATGCACTGATTAAATAAGGCAAATTTTACTGGTGAGGAAAAACAAGGATTCTGAACGCTTCATGCGGCACGTATACGTGTCGCTCGTCTCCAAGGGGTTAAAACAGGCGGAGACAAGTCGAACTAAATTATTTACAAAAAAATGTTATTATTGTATTGTACTATTTTCAAAAAAGTGTTGGGAATTACCAATTTGCACAAACAAAAGAACTGGCTGACAACAGTGTTAAAAAAAGAGGCGTTCAGCAACTACCAAATACGGACAATTATCATAGGGTAGAGCAGGGGTGGCCTACTGTGGCACGCACCACACCACTAAAATTTTACAGTAATCATTGCCTTATCTAATCATCGAATCTCTGCGATTCAAGAAGTAGAATTTTTCTGTAAAATTTTAGCGGTATGAGGCGTGCCACTGTTGGCCATCCCTGGGGTAGAGAAAGGCAACAATTAAAAACGATATTATATCTCAGATTCTCACTGCTGTTAAGTACAGCGGTGATTTCTTGAGCCAAGGATTTACATGGAAAGTATACACGGTAGTTGCATTTTTGTTTATTATTTAAAAGACTTGTCGCTTTATTTTTCTGGTATCTGTAAAATAATAATAAAAAAAATGTTTTATGTCTTTATAATTATTAGAATTGGTAAACGTAGTATCCTACCAAAAAATTGATACATTACATATCAATTCATGTGTACATAATGTACAGTCGTGCAAAAAAAAGTAAACATCCCTACTAACTCCTCAACAAATTATCGTAGAAGAAAGTTACTGGTACCGAAAGATTGTAAATAAAGTCTACTTTTAAATGATGGATATAAAATTTGCTTAGGGGGCCAGCTACATATTAAAACGAACCCAAATTTAATTTTTTTCAATACCAAAACCCAATTTTAACAGGATATTTCAAAACTTCGGTTCAAACTATGCCTACACACCAAATTTCAAGTCATTTGAATGAAAAGGTTTTGAATTATAAACATTCAAAATTTAGTGCTTCTAATGTTAAATTGCATTTTCATATTTTTATTAATATCTCCTGAAATTATACTCCAATGTGCTAATTTTTGTGTAGCAATAACACTAATATACCCAAACATAAATACGTTGAATTTGCAATTTTTATAATTTTATGATATGAATTGGGAATTATGAAATTAATATTCGAAAAAATTATGAATTGCAACCTACAATTTTTTATATGGATTTAGATTTATTAATTCCCGCTTTATGGAAATCCAAAATTTCACATTTTTCTTCCAAGTAGTTTTCAAATTATGCTTAAAAAACGGCAAAATGATGACTTAACCCCCTTCGGGACGGGAGCCTTTTACGAAATTTTTAATTTTTAGCCACCGTTTTTTAAAAACAGGTATTTCTGTTTTCTTGAATCGAGAAAATGTGCAGACTAAATAAGGTAAATTTTACAGTAAAATTTAACTGGTGAGGAAAAACAAGGATTCTGAGTGCTTCATGCGGCACGTATACGTGCCACTCGTCCCCAAGGGGTTAATGATGTCTATGATAGTAGTGACTAGATATATTGAAATTTCTTATGCACTCTTGTAATCTAGTAGTATTCAATGTCTGCTTGAATGGTGCTTAAGATGTCGAGGGCTGTCTCGGTCAACAATCGAGTATCGAACTTCCATTTGGATACAGCCCCTAAAATACGCACGTTTTAAAATAATTAATTTCTCGGAAACTTATCGTACGAATTGCATGAATTTTTTTTTTAGGCTAATTGAAGGGTGTAGAGTTCATTTATGCTGTCAGAAAAGTGTACTGCTATTGAAAAAAAAACAAAGTTATGGTTAGTTTTAATGAGTAGATGGCCCCCTAAGCAAATTTTATATAAATCATTTAAAAGTAGACTTTATTATCAATCGTGTGGTACTAGTAACTTTTCTCAACGATTATTTTTTGCAGAGTTAATAAGGGGTGTTTACTTTTTTTTCCACGACTGTACATACATAGATGTCAATACATGGCTGCCAACATCCTACGCTTTTTTGTACCACAAAAATTTTATAGTAAATTTTTCCTATTTAAATCGCCGAAATCTGTTGATTGAATACGGCAAAAATTTCTATTAAATATTTGTGGTACAAAAAAGCGGAAGAGTTGGCAGCTATGCCATCATCTCTTAATTATTTCGGAGTCTGATATAAGACGAACACGCTTTGAGCCGGAAACTTTATTTAGTGAAACATTTTAAAATGAAATCTAATAAGCATCTGATAGAGAGCAAGCACATATTCTAATATACATTTTCTGGTGTTAAACATGTTTGTCTTGGATCAGGCTCCGGAATAATTAAGAGATATTGGCATCTATGTACTGTACAGTCGTGGAAAAAAAAGTAAACACCCCCTACAAATTCCTCAACAAATTATTGTAGAAGAAAGTTACTGGTACCGAACGATTGGAAATAAAGTCTACTTTTAAATGATGTATATAAAATTTGCTTAGGGGGCCATGTACATATTAAAACAAACCATAACTTTGTTTTTTTCAATAGCAGTACACAATTCTGACAGCATAAATGAACTCTACACCCTTCAATTAGTCTAAAAACAAATTCTTATGCAATTCGTACCATAATTTTCCGAGAAATTAATTATTTTTTAACGAACGTATTTTAAGGGCTGTATCCAAATTGAAGTTCGGTCCTCGATTGTTAACCCAGAGAGCTCCCTTCTTGATAAAGGCACCTAAGCAGTCAATTAAGCCTGTTAGATTACAGGATAGCATAAGTAATTTCAAAATATTTAGTCACTTCTATCATAGACGGCCCCTTAAACAATCATTTTGCCGTTTTTTAAGCATAATTTAAAAACTACTTGGAAGAAAAATGTGAAATTTTGGATTTCCATAAAGGAGGACTTAATAAATCTGAATGCATAAAAAAATTGTAGGTTGCTATTCATAATTTTTTCGAATATTAATTTCATAATTCATAATTCATATCAGAAAATTATAAAAATTGCAAATTCAACGTATTTATGTTTGGGTATATTAGTATTATTGCTACACAAAAAATTAGAACATTAGGATCATAATTTCAGAAATTATAAATAAAAATATGAAAATGTAATTTAACATTAGAAGCACTAAATTTTGAATGTTTATAATTCAAAAACCTATCATTCAAATGACTTGAAATTTGGTGTCTAGGCGTAGTTTGAATGAAAGAATTTAAATATCTCGTTAAAATTTGGTATCGCCATTGAATAAAATGAAGTTTGGTTTTGTTTAAATATGTAGATGGCCTCCTAAACAAATTTTATATAGCTCATTTAAAAGTAGACTTTATTTCCAATCGTTCGGTAAAAGTAACTTTCTTCTACGATAATTTGTTGTAGAGTTAGTAGGGGGTGTTTATTTTTTTTTCCACGACTGTATATATCAGTATTTTTTCTTTGTTTTAACGCGACTTTAACTTTTTGGATGCTCACTAAAAAAGAAGATCCATCACATGCTTAAAGTACTTTGAGAAGAGTACTGATGAAAAGTTTTTTATTTAAATTATAGAAACCTGGTAAAATAAAATTATAATCCTTTAGTAATTCTTTTTAAAATAAAGGTTTAACCCTTTCCGGCGCGGAGTAATTCTGCTTATAAACTGATGAAATAATAAACTGACACCAGAATTAATAAACGAAGTTATTAGAAAGTACGAATACTTATTTTCATGTACATTATAAAAGAAAAATTTTAATTGTACATTCTTGGTGCGGATTGTCAGTTTTGGAATTAAAATTAGGTGTCCTTTTTTAAGGGCACCGCCCTCGAAATGGTTAAAAATATTTGGGAACCAATTTACTGGGAATAATATGTTATATAAAATGTTATGCCGAACGTATTATCCAGGGATAATCGGCATTTTGAAAATTGATTTACATTATAAATTAAAATTCGGACAATGTAAATTAAATTTGCTTTTAAAACAAAAAAAGAAACACGATATTCTTTTATGGAAACTTTAATTTTATTACTGAAAAAAATTGAACATTATCTAGGATTTCAGTATTAATTCATGCAACAGTAAATGAAAAAAAAAGTTTTAATTCGTAAAAAATAATTTATAGTTCAATGTAGTCTATGCATTCATTAAGAAAAATTTTAAACACTAATGTCATAGTTCTTTTTTTTAAATAAAGGGTATAATTTTTGTGTATTACTTTACTTATAATGTCTGGGGTACACTGATTTCAACTGCATATATTTTTTGGCATACAAGCAAAAATTATGTATATAATAGTTTCCAACCTCCGGAGTTTTTTAACTCCAGTATAGAATTTTTCGATTTATATATTTTCTATTATTAAATAAAGTGAACTATTCTATGTGACATTACATGTATTCAAAAACAGTGTTGGATCTCAATGTTAATGAACCACAGTCCATTGCTTCTTTAAAATTCAGACTGTTTATTGCCACTACTCTTTTGAAATAGTATTACTAGTCTTTATTTATTGACAGATTGAAACACGTCCAATTATACTATTTGAAAAAAGTTGTGGAAATCTTCAACCTGAATAATAAAAAATAAAGTAGAGGAGTGTCTTCACTGTTTAAAAGTCGAAAGGTTTGCTACTATGCGTATATATAAACAGGGTATTTTATAAAATATGAGAAAAACTTTAAGAGGTGATAGTACATATCTAAACAAACGACTTTCATTCAAGAATACACGGTCGGTATTCACCCTCTCGCTGCGTAATTGTTTTATTAAAATAGCTTCAAAATAATTAAATAACTTCTTTTGCCACCGGTTTTTCTAAACGAAACTTTTTGTCTAATTTAATCGGGAAAATGCTCCGATTGAATAAGGCAAAATTTACAAAAAAAAGTAACTGGTGGGAATAATCAAGGAGGATTAATTAGACGGAAAAATGCATGCCCGAGAAAATCTCGGGTTGCGCAGCGAGAGGGTTAAAGCCCAAAGATACTAGAGGACGATGAAGGTGATGTTGTTATCCGAGGCAAAAACACACAAAGAACGATTAAGTGACAAAAGCAAGTTTAATGACAAGTGCTTGGCTCAGCCACCATATCCAGAATGGTTTCTTCCACAACTAACGTTCCGTGTCTTTGCATGAGCTGCATCCAACCGGGAAGCGAGATATGAATCTCACATAACTGTCGGTGCAAGCGCTTAAATGTTGCATGGTCCGTCATTCGCCTGTTGCGGAACCGCTCTCCGTACAATCGTTGAGCCTCTGAGTCATTTCCATTTGCAGTTCCTTAGATAAAATACATATAAGCCTTTCCCCTATTAGTGAACATGATACGTACGGATACCGTTATTTCTCCAGGAAAACTACCAGTATCTTTTTATAGAAAAAGAAATCTAGGTTAAACGTGCACAATCACGTGAGCAATGTTGTGTTTTCTCGCTTGTTTCGCAATGATAGGTAATAATAACACATTTTTAAAAAAATGATACACATTTATGAAAAACTATGTATGTAATGAATAAATTGAAAATGTAATTTAAGGATAAATTAAAATTTGACCACAAAACTTCAGGATATGATATTTTGTTTTGTAAAAACTCTTTCATTATTTAATATTATTTATTTAATTTTATTCATTATTTAATATTTTATTTTTGTCGTCAAATTTGGCGGTATTTCGCCAAACTTGGCGATATTTTGTCATGTTAGTCAAAATGTGGCGCTATTGTAGTAACCCTGTATTAGTATTTTTCAACAATTACTCATTGTTGAAGCTAATACCAATTTCTCCAGTACGAGGCCAAACATGGCCGCGATTAACCCCTTGGGAACGAGCGTCTTTTGCAGAATTTTTAATCTTTAATCACCGGTTTTTTAAAACAGAAATTTTTGCCTAATTGAATTGGGAAAATGCTCGAATTAAATATGGCAAAATATACAATAAAAATTTACTGGTGAGAATAATCCCAGACTCTGAGCACCTTACGCGGCACGAATACCGGTCGCCCCCCCAAAGGGTTAATGAGATGATCCAACCGAAATTGTGAGGGACACTCAGAGACTTGGATTTCACATAAATGGATACGTTACTATCGTTACTGACAGTTTCACACTCGGATCAGCAGCTTTTATGTATTAATTGAGGCGAAATTTTGCATACTCGTTTTCCTTCTTGCCATATCACATTTGCATACTATCAGTGTCACTCTTCTCCCGATATCTCTCAACAGGAATGGAGCTTCAACATTTGAATGGACTGTTTCCGAATGCGTTAGCACCTTTGCGTTTTATTTTCGACCATGCATTCTTTGGTGAAAGTTATTTGTTTTAACCCTTTCAGGGTCAAGGTACTTTTATTCGTAAAACCTTGAAATAATTTATTGACACCAGTATTTACAAAAGAATTTATTTATAAACAAGTAAAAGTGTATTTTTGCGTACTTAATAAAGGTGAAATTTTCATTATAAAATTCCTGTGCCAATTTTGCAATTAGGGATTAAAATTATGTGATACCGTGATGGCATCACCGCCCTTTAAGGAGTTAATACGTACTATCACCCCTTAAAGTTTTGCCCATCTTTTATGAAACACCCTGTATATGTACAGCCATGGAAATCAAAAGTAAACAACCTCTACTGACTTTTGCAATAAATTATAGTAGAAGAAAGTTACTGATACCAAACGATTGGAAATAAAGTCTACTTTTAAATGATGTATATAAAATTTGCTTAGGGGAATATCTACAAATCAAAACCAGCCCAAGCTTTGTTTTTTTCAATGACAATACCCAATTTTGATGATATATTTTAAATCTTAGGTTCAAACTGCGCCCAGATACTAAATTTCAAGTCCTTTGGATTATAAGTTTTAGAATTATAAACGTTCAAAATTTAGAACTTCTAATGTTAAATTACATTTTCATATTTTTATTAATATCTCCTGAAATTATAATCCTAATGAGCTAAATTTTTGTATGGTTATAATAATAAAAACCCAAACACAAATACATTGAAATTGTAATTTTTTAAATTTTATAATACGAATTATGAAATTTATATTCGAAATAATTATGAATATTAACCTACAATTTTTTTGATGGATTTATATTTATTATGTCCTGCTTATAGGAATACAAAATTTAAAATTTTTCTTCCCGAGTAGTTTTAAAATCATGTTTAAAATACATCAAGTTCCTGATTTAAGGGGCCGTATACAATATGAAGAAAAGCATAATGTGAAGAAAAAAAATATATTTTACTTACTTTATTGAAACATTTGGGCTGGCAATAGTTGAAACATGTTAAGTGAGAAAAACGGTCATATTTGCAAGAAATGCATTAACAGAAGTGACTTAGGTATTCTGTCACATTTACACAATCGAGTACCGAACTTCAATTTGGATACAGCTCCTAAAATATGCTCATTTTAAAATAATTAATTATTTTGAAACTAATCGCACTAATTTAAGGAAAATTTGTATTTACACTCTAAAATTGGGAGGAGTGAAAAGTTCACTCTTTGAAAGAATGACAGGCATTTTCACTCTTTTTGGAGTGACTTTTTAAAAATACACTCCTTAAAGAGTGGAATTTTCCACTCCCTAGAAAGGAGTGATACATATTACTTCATTGTCGAGAGTGAAAAATGTCACTCCGTTCTCGAGAGTGAAATATCTCACTCCGCTGACGAGAGTGAAATCCTGGCACTATACACATAAAAAAAATTCCGTTCAAGTTTAAACCAATATATGGAGTAAAATAATAAAAAGCACTAAATTATGTCACTTCTTAATTTTCAAAAACTACATTTCGTAACCTTGGAAAGTAAGCTGATTTGTCACTGCAAC
Organism: Maratus speciosus; assembly: GCA_963932465.1. Classification (NCBI taxonomy): domain Eukaryota; kingdom Metazoa; phylum Arthropoda; class Arachnida; order Araneae; family Salticidae; genus Maratus; species Maratus speciosus. The sequence goes on along the minus strand of OZ010794.1, from coordinate 173,795,473 downwards.
GCCCTCCTTTTCAAGAATGAACAGTCACTTCACTGAAATAATGACTATTCACTCTAAGCAAAAGTGAGCATTGTATGGGTATTACTCATCAGCCAATCAGAGCAGTCTTGTCTACGACGCTTTTTAGGTGCGTTCGTAATTATATAAATACGTAGCACCTATAGTCGTCGTTCAGTCCGTCTGTCAGTCTGTCTGTCTATCTGTCCGCATATAACAGAGCAAAAACTACCCAACCGAATGGTCTGAAATTTTAAATATATGATTGTTGCAAAATTTTGTCGACCCATTTAAAATTTTATGAAAATCGGATATATAGTTTAATTACAGGGACAGTCAAAAGTTTTTCTTTACATTACGGTCAATGGGAAAAATTATTTCAACTGCTTTTTAATGGTGTTACAGCCTTCCGAATGTTCTGAAATTTTAAATACATAATTGTTGTAATATTTTGTAGAGCCATTTCAAATTTTATGAAAATCGGATGTATAGCTTAATTACAGGGACAGTCAAAAGTGTTCCGTTACATTACGATCAATGGGAAAAAATTATTGCAAGTGCATTTTAATGATGTTAAAGCCTTCCGAATGGTCTAAAATTTTAAATATATAATTGTTGCAAAATTTTGTCGAACCATTTCAAATTTTATGAAAATCGGATGTATAGTTTAATTACAGGGACAGTCAAAAGTGTTCTGTTACATTATGGGAATGGGAAAAAAATTATTGCAAGTGCATTTTAATGATGTTACAGACTATGCATTTATGAAGTGCAAAAACTATACATATAGTACAATATGGGGTGCAAAATATAATTATAAAACTAGTTATAGTACGAACGCACCTCATTTGCCACGTTTGACGAGCAATTTCCAAGTTGTTTATGATAAGAGAAAGACATCGGCCATTAGAATTATATATACGGATATTATTAAAGTGATTATTTATGGAACTTTTTATTTTCATATAAAACAAAATGTAATTAATTCATAAAGGAAATGGTAGAACTATCTTAAATAGCATTCGAAACAAAACTCTTCTGCGGTTTTAACTATTACTGTTAAGTTTGCAGTTTTTAACGAGTGCGAGAATATCTTCATACATGCATTGCTTGCTTTATAATTTTCTCTCCCGTCTTGCTTGCTGCCATGACTGATAATCCCTCGCAGTGAAGTTCATAGCAATAAATAAAGAGAGACCCATTTGAGACGATACAGATCAAATCAACGGCTAATGTAAAAAATTTCCGTAGGAAGAAACGAGATATCTGGAATATAAATAGTTTTGATCCGGTCAAATTTTTGGCAGCATTTTCGACGAAAACGAATCGGCGAAACTCAGATTTTGGATTGAAAACGAAACCTAATTTTGGTCGATCTCTAATTGTATGTATTGGTATTACTCATCAGCTATAATCAGAACATCAAATCTACGACGCTTTTTTTAAGATAAGAGAAAGGCGTCCGCAATTTAGGATTAACATATACGGATATCATTAAAGTGATTATTTATGGAATTTAAATGTAAGTCTTATTTAATTTTAATATTTTATTCCTTTAGACTTTGTACGTTACGATTATGAGTTAAATAGTTTTATGTTATATAGAAAAAGATTGATCAGTCATTGTTTTCTTTTGAGATTCGTTGAAAATGTTGAGATACTGTGCTGTTGGATTTTTTCGGTTTTCTATTGTTTTCTGATTATAAACACTTACAGTATTTTCCGTTATTATTGTTGTTGTTTAACAGTACAATTATAAAATACTATTTATTATTTTTATTATTTTTCATATTGGCATATTTATGTTTTAAAATTATATGTAAGCATTTTTCTGCTGTTTCTGATTTTAATCAAAACATTTAATTATAGACATTCTGAATCAGTTATTAATTTTTTTTTTCTATTGTAAACTCATTTTCTGCATTTATTATACAAGTAATTATTGGCCATAAAAAATAAAACATGATTTTTAAGCATTGAAGTAAAGTGTTTTTTATGCCTGATATGAAGTTTATAGATAAAACTACTTTAGCATATTTTTTTTAAAATGTTCATAGTATCACCTATATAATATAAGATTGAATGTATTTTAATTATATAAATAACTACTTTTTACATTAAAAGTGTTTTTCATGCAATAAGATCAGTACATATGCAGTCATTTCTTTTTATATTTCCTTCTTTCTTCTATTTCTTAGACCAATCTTTTCCTATAAAACATACGAAATCTATTTAGCTCATATTCCCAAAATACAATATATACAAGAATAAAAATTTTAAATTAAATATGCTTATCATATGTCGTTCCATAATTACGCATGAAAAAGAAAAAGAACATAATTAACATACAACACGGGAATTATTAAAACACTAAATGAGTATCTGAAAAGAAAAAAAAAACATTAACTCATTAAGATTTCGGTTAATTACTTGCCCTTATGGGCACAATAAAATTATGTTTATAGGGCATGCAAGGAAAGCAAACACAAGAGGTAAGATTGTAATAAAATACTTTAAGTTTTTCTGTCAGTAATCTATTTTAATTCATGTGTAACTTTAACTGAACTTTTCCTTAAAAGTTCAATTAGTGTTACAAACTATGAATTAAATAAATATTGTTAACAAAGTATTTTATTCCAATCTTTACCACGCTTGTGTCTATTTTCATTGCATGCTGTAAAACATGTGATTCTTTTAAAATGCCCATAAAAGCAAAATAAAAAAATAATTGATTCCATAAAAAATGAACGTTCACTCCTATGAAAGAGTGACTATTCACTCCTACCAGGGGTTAAAAAACGTACTCCTTTAGCAAAAGTAGTCACTCCTCCGAAAGAGTGATTATCCACACTGTTTAGAGTGAATATTCACTTCCTAGGAATGACTATTCACTCTTTCAGAGTGTCAAAAATTTCACTTTTGCTCAGCGTGAATAGTCACTCTAAAGAGGTTGGGCATATTTTGACTTTGCGATAGAGTGTAGGCTAATTGAAAGATGTAAAATTTATTCATTGTCTCAAACTTGGGCATTGATATTGCAAAAACAACGTTTGGGTTTGTTTTGATATGTAGATGACCCCCTAAGCAAATTTTATGTATATAATTTAAAAGTAGACTTATTTCCAATCTTTCGGTACCAGTAACATTCTTTTACCATAATTTGTTGCCGAGTTAGTATTGAGTGTTTACTACTTTTTTCCCTCGACAGTACGTATATGGCAGGTATGTAAATTTATATGACATAGTATATACCATGGGTGTCAAACTGTGGCCCGCCGGATACCACTAAAATTTTAAAGAAATAGTCGACAAGTTGAATCGCAGCAATTCGACGATTAGATAAGGCAAAGATAATTGTAAAATTTTAGTGGTATCCGGCGGGCCACAGTTTGACATCCCTGGTATATACATTCATTAACATACAGTTGGGAAAGTAGCAACCGGCATAACTTTAACACTAGAAAGACGGGAATTTTTACTCAAGTTTTATAAAAATATTTAATGCCAGAATTTTTATTTAAAACTATTTAAGTTATTTAATCAATCATTTCTTCCTTTGTATCTTTTAACCCTTTCCGGTACAGATAAATTTTATTGTAAAATGATGAAATCATCGAATGACACTGGAATTTACATACGACTTTTTTAGAAATTAAGAACTGGTTACTTTATACTTTTTTTTTTTTTTTTTTTTTTTTTTTTTTTTTTTTTTTTTTTTGTTAATGCAAAATTTTAGTAAAATATTCTTGGTGCCGTTTGTAAGTTTGGAATTAAAACTAAGTATCCCGACCCCGGAACACTGCGTCGGAAAGGGTTTTAAACTTATTTCATACGGAAATTTGTGGTTCGAACCGAGATTTAATCACTTGGTAGGCGTCAGAATGTCCCCTCACCGTCATTCCAGCGTTAATATCTCACACCAAAGCAATATAGGTAAGCGTCTTATCTTAAATGGGAGAGGTAACCGCAAGATTAAAGGCGAGGTCACATCAAGCAAGGTCGCACGCCACGTAGCGGACGGAGTGAACAACAGAAAGATGCCTAACTGTTTTCTTCTTTATGGATAATCTATTAATTGCACATCTATGAAATAACTGCGCAAGCACCAACATCGTGTTTTCATTTTTTTGTAGCATTTATATTCTGACAGTAATATAATGTTCTATTAATTTTTATTCGTGTTTTTTGACTTATTTATTATAGTTAATTATTTAAATAAAAACAGTTCTTTTTTAGAACTAATATTATTTGTTAAAATGGCAAAATGTTGGCAATCGAATAACTGTAGTTTTCGAAATTGTAAGAAAATTCTTTTTTTTTTTTATAGAATTCATATGTCCTTTTCCAAAGAGCAAAACAAGTTAGTTACGTATTTTAACTTTAATTTATTAGAAAAATAAAATATTATTTGATATATATTATAAAATGTTGTTGATTTAAATACGCTCAATTTTAATTATTTTCTTTTAATGAAATAAAAAATGACGCATAAAAATTAGTAAGTAGTTAATGTGTAAAGATTGAATTTTGTAGTCTTATTTTTTACTAAATTCTTGATGTGCTAAAGTTATAAAAATGATACACACGGTTCTATTCCAGATGAAAATAGAATGTTTATCAAGGTTTAGAATATGTATAGAATTTAATAATAAATAAAATATTGAATTTTAAGTCTTTTTCTTCGTTTATCAAGCGCAGACGATACATCGAAAACTTATTCCAATATTCTTTTAATCGTATTGTATTCATGTTATTTAAATTACAAATAGTTCATTTATTTAATTTAAAATTCATTTTTTTTATATTCAGAATCTCTTTAATTTAAAATGCATGCATTAAATGTTGTAATATTAAACGAGCAAGTATTGTTAATTTAGTATTTGTTTAAATATTTTGCGAGTCCAGACAATAACTGCAAAATTTTTCCTAAAATAGCCTGATTAGATTTTTTTCCCCTTGAAGCAAGCAAAGCCATTTAGAGAATCCCTGTTAAAAATTCTATTACGAATTTCAAATTGTTACTTACTCACAGGAGATGAATCTTCTTTGCCAGATATATTGCAAAATATTTTTGTTACAGCTTGTTTTGATAAAAATATGTGTATTTTAAAAAAAAGTCGCAATGTCATTTTAGTTTAAGGGCTAAAGGCAGTAATGCTTTCGAAGCAATAGTGTTTTTCTCCCGAAATTGAAATGATATTGCGATTATTTTTTTTAAATGTGCATAATTTTATCAAAAGAAACTGTAATAAAAATATTTTGCAATAAAACTGGGAAACAAGATTCATCTTCCATAAGTGAGTAAAGAATCAAAATATGCGCAGATAGTAGATATTCTGTCATATATGACGTCATACTGAAAACCCGCGTATTTGCATTATTCACTCCGTCCACTAGATGGCGCAGCTGTGTCAATATACTCCAGATTCCAGTATTGACATTGTACGCTTACTTACGCCTGATTTAATCGGGAATTTGTTCCAAATTTTGCCGAATTTCCGTATGCTGTTGACCATTCTATTTAGGAAAATTCTAGAAAGTTAAATTGTCATTGAAACAAAAATAAGTCATTGGTACTATACGTGTCGAATTTTGCAGTAGGATGCTTAACCCTTTAACTATTTCATTTATTTGACACTAGAAATGAAAAATAATGGCTGAACAGCACTTTTTCCGTAATAAAATATTGTCCTTTTATAATCGAAGATTTTCTGATAATTAACAAAGAGAAATTTACAGTTCAAATTAGTGGCATCAAAAAGCATTTTAGTAGCGAATCAAGCATTGGCCGAACCCAGTTCGGGCAAAACAGTTAAGTGCTTAACCCTCTTGCTGCGTAATTGTTTTATCAAAATAGCTTGAAAAATTGCGCATTTAATTCCTTCGCGACGAGCGCCTTTTAAGAATTTTTATTCTTTTGTCCCCGGTTTTTCAAAACAAAAATTTTCGTCTGATTTAATCGGGAAAATGCTCCGATTAGATAAGGCAAAATTTACAATAAAACGTAATTGGTGGGAATGATCAAGGAGGGTTAATTAGACGGAAAAAATGCAAACCGATGAAATCTCGGGTTGCGCAAATTTTGCTACTTTTACGCTGTCCGAGAAGCTCTCGTGTTCCGCCGCGAGAGGGTTAAAACTTACTGTTGAGAATTCGGAAAGCTTAAATAAAAAATCAGCCAGACGTGGCAACGCTGTTTGTAGTAGCAGATTTTTCTGATTAAATTCGGGGCAAAATTTCTTTAAAAAAAATCAGTGAAGGGAGAATGTCTGGACGGTAAATCTAAGCATAAGGGATACCTCAAGATAGTTTTTAATTATTTCTACAAAGAGTATTCGAAATAAGCATTCTTAATCCCTTGAGTTGCAAATGATTGTGTTCCTGTAATGTTGAACTCGCACCAGAATCTTTGAAAAATTCTATTTCAAAATAAGTAAAAGCAATTTTACGGCTTTTTTACACCAAAGTTAGAAAAGTAAAATTTAATAAAATTTTTCTGGTGTAAAATTCATTAATCGTAGGTGGTATATAATATATACCGGTGCCCCTCAAAGGGTTAAAAAATCGAAAATTCTTTACATACCCGTTAAATCGTCCATAAATAAAATAACAGGAAATCGCTATTCAAAATTTTGTGGCGTGAATTCAATATTTCAAAATCAAAAATGCGCCAGATGCGGCAACACTGTTCTTGAGATCCAATAGTCTCTGCCACCAATCAACATATAAAAATATGACTGGTTCCAAATGACTAGTAATAATATGTACTAATCATTGCGAGATTCTCAAAAGGTGGGATCTTTAAACGTTAACTATATGTAATTTTTAAAATTTTCAAATTTAAGGCCAATTTTTTTTAATAGTATAGTATTTTGTCTATAAATATAATATATAAATATTTTTAATAGTATGTCTACAAAATTATACACAAACATTAAAAGACAGAAACTATTCTGGAAAATTAATGATTAAAGCGTTTAATTAGCAGTTGTGTACGTTACAAATTTTGGACATTTTTTTCGCACGTACGTTACAGATTTTGGACGTTGCTCTTAGTATTTAAAAAATTCTTAAGACTAAGAATGTAGTAAATGTATCTGTATACATATATATATGTATAATTAACTTTTTGTTATCTAGTAATAATAATAATAAAATCAAATGCTTTGTTACCTACGTTACTTTCGGACATAACAAAATACAGAAAAATTCTTTATAGAAAAGTCCTTCTATCTTCAAAAAAGCAATAAATCAGCCTGTCACTTCTTAACGAAATTATCAAAAAATCACCCGTTTCCTTTATGCATTCGTTGTTTACCATTAGAACCACCTGGGAAAAAGTTAAAACTCTTTTTCTTGGTGGTACATTGGAGCAGTTAACGTTATGAATGTCCGAAATAGGCCTCTTTAGCATAAAATAATAAAATTTTAAGATATTTATACAAAGCTTTTACATTAAATTATGTCATTTTCTGCCTCTGAATAGAATTAAAAACTCAGTGTAAAAAAATAAAAATAAAGTCAATGATAATTAAAGTTATGTTTGAAAGGCTTAAATTTATGCGTGTGTCCAGTGCCCACCTTTTGAGAATCACCCCATTGTTATATTTAACAAATTAAAGACAAGTGTCTTTTTACACTTATTTTAATCCTTCGACTCCAGTTTTTCCATATTGTAATTTTGAATTATTTAATCACACAAAATTTGAGATTAGATAATGTGAAAATTTCCATACTAAAATATTGGTGTTAAAATTTAAAACATTTGCTCGTCTTAAATGGCAAGTTTTTTTGCCATCCGGCTTTAATGAGTTAAAAATTTTCTTTTAGTAAATCGCTTGCATGTAAAAACTGTAACAAATTTTTAAATTTTCATTATTAACGCAAAATATCGACATCATCTTTGCAGTCTTCAGTAAATTTGACCTTCGAATACGAAATTGAAAGTCATTAAGTCGTTTCGGAACTATGCAGGTTTAAAATTTGAAACTTCTAATGTTAAAATAGATTTCAATCATTGCAAAAGGGTAGTTTTTTAAGCATAATTGTAAAACTAATTTGCCAAATAAGCAGTAGCTTTAGATTCTCATATTTCAAGCATATTTATTTTCGTTTTAAATAATAAAAGGTTAAAATTCATATATTTTTCCGAAATGTCAAATATATATACAGGGTGGTCATAAAAAAACTTTGCCGATATATGGAACTCTTGCGGCCGGTCCGTTTAACCGATCGAGATGAGATTTCAGATATAGTTATTCAGAGATATGAGCTCGAGATTTTGTGAACGGCATCAAATTGGCGCTCACGGTTACGGTTACGGTTATAGGTACAGAAACTCGAAATTTTCAAATGGCAACGCCCATTTTTTTCCGTCGCAAAATGCAAAGCGCATGCAAAAACCCTAAATAGCGTTGGAACGGTACATGTATAACAATAAACGGACGCGTTATGCACGCACAAAAAACAGCTCTGCGAACGCCCCCCCCCCCCAAAAAAAAAAAAAAAAAAACACCAGCGGGGTGCACGGAGGAAATTTGCATATGACAGAGGCAAGACACCAATCACAGAACGCCGTTCGCCAGATAGTCAGCGTAAAAAACGGATTCTTGCCTCTGTCATATGCAAATTTCCTCCGTGCGCCCCAGTGGTGTTATTTTTGGCCGTTCGCAGAACTGTCTTTTGTGCGTGCATAACGCGTTCGTTTATTGCGATACACGTACCGTTCCAGCGCTATTTAGGGTTTTCGCATGCTCTGAGCATTTTGCGATGAAAAAAAATGGGCGTTGCCATTCGAAAATTTCGATTTTCTGTACCTATAACAGTAACCGTGAGCGCCAATTTGTTACCGTTCACAGAATCCTGAGCTCATACCTCTGAATAACTATATCTGAAATCTCATCTCGATCGGTTAAACAGTCCGGCCGCTAGACTTCCATATATCGGCAAAGTTTCTTTATGACCACCCTGTATATTTTTTTTTACATACGCTCAAAAATGATGGTATAAAAAATTCCAGAGACTTTTCTAATACCACTATTGTTATATAGAAATAAATATTCACTTTGGCATAGAAAAATGTTGTTAGACTGATACATTTCTTTTAGTCAGATAATATTGATTGATACCAATTTTTAATATTTACGCTGTTTAACGAAATATTAAAAGAGGAAGAATAAAATAATCTGATTTATACTATTTCCAAAAAGTTGTGGCAATCAAGCAGTCTGAATAAAATTGCATAAACCAGACTGGCAACACTGTTCAAAAATTTAGAGGTAGGCTGCTAAGTGCGTTTATGCGTACAGATAAAATGACAAGTGGGTAAGAATTTTTATTATTGCACTGTTTTCGATACACATACATATGAGGACGTGAGTTTCAAAACTCGCCTTATCCCAAATTAAAAAAATCGAGTTTTCTCTATCAATCTATTCCATGTTAATCTGTATATATGACTGTATATATTTTCCTGTCATATATGACGTCACACTAAAAGCCATCCACAAGATATACATACAGTGTTAATTTACGCCCGATTCCAGTATTAACACTAGAATGCCCGAAAGGAGTCGATCCGACTCCGACCATATGATTAAATGTCAACTGGAACCAGAAATTCTTTGATAAAATAAGGTAAATTTAAACCTCGCAGATTTACGTCAAATAAATCAGTCGAATAATTTTAAATAAAAATTCTGATGTCAAATATTTTATGAAACTTGAGTAAAATTTCCGGGCGTTCTAGTGTTAAATTTGTACGCTTACTTACATCGTTTTGGACAAGACGAGTTTTGAAACCCATGGCCTCAAACACATATATTTTTTTATGACACACAGTATCGCCAAACACAGTGTGATTTCTGGAAGTACGAGAAGTACGAAATCCTATTTCAACGCTCAGCATTTGGCGTTTTTTATTTTCAAATCAATAATCTATATATTTCTGGTATAAAGTGAAATAATTTTTCTGAAAAATATTTGACGACTTTAAATTAAAATTTGCGAACGGAAGTATGCTATCATAAATCTGAAAATGCATAAAAGAATTTTTCTAAAATGTGAATTTAACCTTTTTATTCACTAAAAAGGAAGGCCAAGCGCGTACTCAAAATATTTTGAAAAGTATCCTGATGAAAATATCCTCACCTGAAAAGTCCGGGTGCTAAAAAAGGCTATAATTAGCCCTGTAAATTCAGTGTTTGATAGCTAAGTAATTCATAATGAGCTGAAATTTTCAGAATTAGCTCTTTATGACAAGTAAAAAAAAAAAAAAAAACTTAAAAGTCTCAGAAGTTCTCATGTGTGCTTCTATCCAAAATTGCCGATAAAAGATGGCCGCTAAGACCTTTTTGCATCGTCCACTGTTTTTTTTTCCATTTCTAAGTCATATATCAATATTTTTTTACTTCGGAAAAATTCTGTGACCTCTACTTACATCCTGTTTTAATGTATACATAGGACCTGAAAATGCCTGTATGGGAAAATGTAGGTGAAAACTCCAAAGGAAAAAACAATTTTTATTTTTTAAAATAATTTCAGTTTAAATAAATCGTATTACTGTACATTTATAATTTATTTATTTTATAAACCTAAGCTCATATTCAAATTAGCATACTTGCTTACTGCATTGGTTTCCTTAGAAGCGAAAAATATTCACTTTTGACGTAAATATGCTGAAAAACATCAAACAAGGCGCAATTATTTGGCGACCACAGTTGATCCGCCATTTTGGATGGAAGCCGACATCGAATTTTTTTAGACTTTTCAGGATCCATTCTATACATATCCAGGAGCTAATCCTCAAATTTTTAGCTCATTATGAATTTCTTAGCTATCGACCCCCTTTTTGGTCTAAATTTACTGGACTAAATCCCCTACTAATTCACCTGCAAACACTGCTTGAACTCTTTCAAGCGCAGATTAATTTTGTTTGTAAAATGGTGAAATGTTTACTGACAAGAATTTAGAAATGAATTTTTTAAGAGATAAAAACTTGTTTTTCTTGAAGTAAATTATAAAATCAAATATTTATTAAAACATTTTGGATGCCATTTAGATGCTTGGAATAAGAATAAAGTTGTCGCTTTTGCTACGACTACCCATAACCCCTTAAGGATCACTTAATATTTATAAAAACTATAAAAAAGAACCCATTTTTTATTGCAGAAATTGAGTAGTTACAAGATTTCTAAATAAAATATGCAATTAGTTGCATGTTTGAGGCAAAAAAAGAAAAAAAAGAAAAAAAAAATAGATGTTATACAGCAGATTTACATTTGCCGAAAAGCCGTCATGCGGGAATTTAGCACCTTAATGTTTGTTTTACATCATACAAATTAATGCGAATATGATCCTCATTATTATTACCGTAATTTCCGGCGTACAGTCCGCGGATCAAACAATTTTGTTTCTACCCAGAAATTTTATTTAGTTATTGAAATCAAATATTTGCTGCGATTTAAGAAGTTACATTTTATTCTAAACATTTTCTGGTTCAAAAAATGATTGTTTGATCTGCGGATTATACGCCGGAAATTACTGTATTATTTTTTTAATTTTTACTACTTTATAAATATTTACAAATAATATTTAAAGTAAGATATTTCCATAAAATGTTGACCATCAATTAACCATCCAGACGCGGGCAGCGCACATATCGCGTTTCACATATTCTTTACAATTTCGCGAGGCACGCTATTTTCGCGTTTCTTTAGGCTACTTCTTTAAATTTCAGATTGCTTGATTTCCACCGCTTTTTTTTAAAAGAGTATAGTTCGGCTTATTCTCGCATTTCTTAATCTCTAATCAGACAAAGTGACTATTTCTACCTCAAAAAAGTGGTGGGAATCAAACAATCTGAATTTAAAAAAGTTAAAATATGCCACGGTTATATATATATATATATATATATATATATAAAGAAAATGAAAAATTCGCCCGCGGCTGGAGGATTAAAATCAAATTTTCATTAGACAAGCTTGGTTCATCAGAATCCATAATTTACTAAAACGCAATGTTACCAGTGGGCTACTTTTTTAAATTAATATTTCTTGATCGACACCCCTTTTTTGAAAAGGCAAAATTCCCCCTGTTTTCGCCTTTATTAACCCATTAACCGCCAAAACTATAAGGGGTTAAAAAATTTTTATACAAATGATATTGGTTATTCATTTGAACATATATAACATTAATTTATAGTGGAAATAACAAAATATGTGTTAGCTTACGAAAAATGGAGTGTTGCGTTGACGCAACGTCAGCGGAATAAGAGTACTGATGTTTATTGAGCTCAATTGAGCATCAGTAGGGTTTTCTTGCATATATGGGCACTGTAAGATTTTTTTTACCTTTGTTACAATTTAGACAGCAAGCAATCACTTTAATGTAATTAATTTATTATTAAAATTTAATTTTTTTTTTCAAATTACTGATGATATCCAGAAAACAACTTCAAGTATCAAAATATTCGCTACACTCATGATGTAAATCAACATCACAAATGTACTGAAGCGATAAGCATTCTGGCTATGGCATTGTTTACAATGCAGTCTTCCGCTGTCATCGGACTTGACAATTAACCCTTTCAGGGGCAGTAGTATGTTTATGAAGCCAATTAATTTTATTTCCCAAATGCCACAATGGCACCAGAATTATGGTAAAGTAATTGTCCTTTATTATGTAATTGTTCGTAAATACCGGTGTCATTCATTGATTTCAACATTTTAGAAATTTAATTGCATTGCCCCGGAAAGGGTTAAATTTCCGCGTTCTGTCTGTAATGGCTTTTGCATGGAGAACTTACTATGCCTTCTTTTGGCTGATTTGTTTACGGCTAACTCTTTACTTTCAAATGGTGTTTGCAAAAGGTACAATGCAACTTCATGTCTGAAATCTAAGTGACAGTATTTATTTTCGAACATAATCTTTATACCTTCTCGCATTGGTCAAGGTTTTATTTTTTCTTCATTTTTTGGCTGAGTCATAATCAACTTTTCTACATTTATCCTCTCCAAATCTCCAGTTTTTTTAAATTTGTATGTGTGACTTGCACTACTTTTAGAGGGTACAAACTTCTTTTTCACGCACACTTTAATTTCGCCAACAGTATCGAAAGGTAAAATATCATTATCTCTTTTTGATATATTATTATTTCCTTCTTCATCAATAATTTCTGCTATTTCTGATCAAATAACGATAATATTTGTTTCGTTCCCGTCATAATTATATGAATCTTTATTAAAAATTCTTTGAAGACCTTCGAAGAACGTAAGATATGTATTTGAAGCATTTCTGCGAGCACAGAATAAGAAAAAAATCCACAGAGTCGAACGATACGAATGAGTACTGGAACTACCTCTTTCCCGCTGACGTTGCGTAAACGCAACAGCTATTGTCTCTTCCTCCCCCATTGAAACAAAAGCAACTGATTCGTTGAATGTTCTGATGTACTTTGACCTTGTCTAATAATAGATTTACTCTAAAGCTTACGTTTGTCTAACTATATTTCTTCTGCGAAAAAGACAACGTGAAAGTTTTCGTTTAAAAATGCTTTAAGTTTCGAATCTGTTTTTAAATAGAAAAAAAAATGTTGAAAGAAAATATTTTTCTATTGAATTAGTAACCAGAAAGTTCCCTACTCAAAAATTACTAATAATATAAAATTTATTTGATAGCTAATTTTTTATACGCATTTGTTTTGACTGTTGCGTGAACGCAACACCAGCGGTTAATGGGTTAATATATTATTAAATTAGCGAATTTTACCATTTCAAATAAGTGGTGTCAGTCAAAAAAAAAGGAAATTAAAAAAAGTAGTCCACTGGCAACACTGCTCAAACGTAGATCGTACAAACTAAACACACGAAGTATTTGTCAAAGATTTCATATGGAAATGTCAGTTAAATTTTCTGGTTTCAAAGTTTTTTCCGGTGTTAAATCTTCAACCTGGCAATATCGCGTGTGCGAGAAATAGACAACGATACCCCAGCCCTTCATACAGTGCGCAGCAAAAATTTAGACAATGATCGATTGTGCTTCTGTACTGAGAAGTATGAAACGAATTGTTGTAACTCAACTGTCATATATTAATGGGGACTTTTATTACTGTTGAAGTTTCCCTATTTTAACCTTTTAATGCGTAGCTTTGCATATAAGAAAACAGCAGTGTTTTAAATTTAATAGATTTTTATTTATTCGTATACACCGTAATTTCCGGCGTATAATCCGCTGATCAAACAATCATTTTTTTTACCGAGAAAATTTTTAGAATAAAATGTAATTTCTTAAATCGCAGTAAATATTTGACTTCAATAACTAAATAAAATTTCTGGGGCCAAACAGAATTGTTTGATCCGCGGATTATACGCCGGAAATTACGGTACCTAATTCGCACCAGAAAATTAAAATAGCAATATTTGCTTTAATTAATAACAGACATTCCGCATTTAAATAAAGCGAAATTAACCATTGAAACTTTCTGGTGGTAAAGTCAGATTCTCTGAGCTACGTAATTTTTAGAATGTATTATATCAAGGGAATTAAAGGGTTAAAGGTTAAGTTTTATAAAATAAATAATTATATAAAATAAGGTATTTGGAGACGTACTTAATAAAATATTTACTAATTTGCAATATTTTAGCGTAAAACAGCCACACGACAGTAGTTTTTACTTGTATTGCAGATGTGAAGCAGAAGTCATAGGTGCCAACTCTTCCGCTTTTTTGTACCACAAAAAATCAATAGAAATTTTAGTCTTATTTAATTGGCAGATTACGACAGTTCAAAAAGGTAAAATTTACTATAAAATTTTTGTGGTGCAAAAAAGCGTAAGATGTTCGCAGCTATGACAGAAGAAAAGATTAACGTATTTTATGAAAAATGTATCTCTGATTTTTTTCATTATTTTTCCTGCGTAATAAACCTTTCAGAGAATCATATATAATTTTTTCGAAACAAAATAAAAAATCCCGCATTTAAGTGTTAAGGATATGTCAGTTCCTCTTTATTAACACTAGAACGCCGGAAGGAGTCGATTCGACTCCGACCATATGAGTAAGTGTCAATTGGAACCAGAAATTAATTCGTAAATTAAATTAAATTTAAACCACAGAAATTTACATTAACTAATTCAGTTAAATAATTTTAGATGAAAATTCTGGTTTCAAATATTTTTATGAAACTTGAGTAAAATTTCTGGGCGTTCAAGCGTTAACAAATTGAGGACGGGTCATTCAAAGCGATATAAGTAGGCGTCCTATCTTAAATGGGAGAAGTAACCGCAAGATTAAAAGCGAGGTCACATCAATCAAGGTCATGCGCCACGTAGCGGATGGAGTGTGAACTGCAGGTAGATACCTAACTATTTTTTTATTGACACCACTAAAATTGTAAAGTTTTTTTCAGCTTGATTAACCCTAGAACTACCGGAAATTTTACTCAAGTTTTATAAAAACATTCTACACCAGAATTTTTACTTAAAACTATTTAATTTGTTTATTTAACTTATTATTGTCTGATTTATACATTTAGTTTGTTTTGAAGAAATTTCTGGTTTGAATAAATATTTTGAATGTACATGTCGGGTCCATTGGACCCTTCTGGTAGACAGAGGGTTAATAACTGAAGTGCTTCTGATAAGGTGCAGAAAGCTTCGTGGTGTCAAGTACGTCTGGATGCACCCCTCGCTACGCTATTATTGTGCAATAAATGTGGAAAACAAAACTCGTTTCCATGAGTGACTAAAGATTTAGAAAATACGCGCCACACTAAAAGCCCGCGTATGTGAATTATCACTCCGTCCACAAGGTGGCGCAACTGTGTTAATTTACGCCTGATTCCAGCATTAAGTTTGTACGCTTAGTTATACCGCTTTGGGTCATTTTTCAAAAACGAGCATGAAATTTACGTTTAGAAACGTCGTCAGAAATTAAAACCTGACACAACCGATCAGAAATAAGCATGCCTGGATTATAGCTCCTTTACTCATTCTTACAAAATTTCCGGGACCATTAATATTTTCTTCCATCCATTCCCGAAAACGTCAATTCACGTGACCCGTCCTCAATTTGTTAATGCTTCTGTGATCTAAATACCATTTACTTGTAAACCGTAGAGTATAGTGGGGATAAGGAGCTCTGTCTTAGAAATTAATCCTGAAAAGGGTTCAAACCAAAAACTATGGGAAACACTGGCATAGAGAATTTTAAAATATTAAAAAAATACTAATATATAGTTTTAAAATTTTTAGTAAGCTGACTTTCAATTTTTTTTCAAATTCATGATGTAGAGCTTTACTTTGATGAATGTTTTGTCGAACGAATAACATAAATAATGAACAAATAATTTTTGAAATCTTGCATCCCAGTACATGTGACAATAAAATGGAAGAATCGAGAATATAAAACTTTATACGTAATCGAGATATTTTTTGTCTGACACAATTAATTTTGAAATCATCATTAGAAATTAAATTACTTAGAACATGCTAATGAATTATTCATCGCTTGTGACACACCCAAAATTGTTTTAAGGTATTCGGGGCCTTTTATGTCAAATTGTCTTTCGTTTTTATAGCCATTTCAATCGAGAAAAAAAGGTGGTTAAGCGCACTTACATTTTTTCATTCATTTTATTCTTATCTTATATGTTACCTTTTAACAGAATAGGTACTATTGTGAATAATTGAACAAATAGTGTATCATGTTGAAAGGAAATGCGAATTTCTTTATAAATCATTAACACTAGAACCAAGATAAAGGATAATTTTGACCCTATCAATTAAACATAATGTTGATTCGAACCAGAACTTTGAAAATAAAATAAGTTAAACAGATACTACACAAAAATAAATAAATATGTTAAATTGTTTTTAATGAAAATTCAGAGGGGAAACATTTTTGTAAAACTTGCGTAAAATTTCCTTCGGTTCTTATGCTAAAAAATAAATATTATCCGGGCTTGATTAATACTGGATAAATTTGAGCAAAAATTTTGAGCTGATACCAGAATTTATAAACAGATTTATTTTAATTCTAGTGAAAGCTTAATTCGCGCTTTCAGAAGAAGAAAATTTTCCTTTCTAAGACTGGTGCCAGTGTGGCATTTTGGGATTAAATTTAAGTGGTCCAAAAATGAACCACCGCCCTTCAAGGTGTTAATACGCTGACTGCCATGACACACAAATACATCTACAGGCAATATTTCCCGGAAGCCATACCGCACCAATAAGTGTGCATTAATATTTGAATGGAAAACAAATTATCACAATGAAACATAATGTAACAATTGATAATTTATTACCACGTTAAAACCTTATCCGGAAACGTGAAAATCCCGGGCACAAACAGAACAAATAGTGAACTTAAACATTTAATCTTTAATAGTAATGTATTAACAGGACAAATTTTTTAATATAACAGCATAAAAATAAGTTTGTTGTGAATGTCTGAGAGAGAAAATATTAAGGGTAGATATGAAGACGCAACCATTTCACAGACGGTACGTTTCCGGTTAAGGGTTGCTGGACAGATAATTACACTTATTTATCTCCTATCTAATTTCCACCAAAAACTGTTATTTAAGCCAAATCATCCACGCTCCTCATAGAACTTGGTCTATAATTTTATATACCTTAAAATTTTATCCAAAACAAATAAGTGATCGCAAATAATATAAATTCTAGTAGAAGAGCAACGCGAATAATTATCTTAAAATTAAATTA
Source organism: Maratus speciosus (assembly GCA_963932465.1). Lineage (NCBI taxonomy): Eukaryota > Metazoa > Arthropoda > Arachnida > Araneae > Salticidae > Maratus > Maratus speciosus. The sequence goes on along the minus strand of OZ010794.1, from coordinate 173,777,754 downwards.
AAATTCGCGTAAAATTGTAATTCTCAAAATTAATTAATTACAAATTATAACTTAAAAGTTTGCGTTTTGAAATTTTTATGTGATCTCTTCCACCTATGAATTAAGCTCTAAATAAACTGCAAATAAAATGACACACATTAATTTTTATCACTGAAATAATTACAGAGATTTTAACTCCTGATTAAATATTTTTATTTACATCAAACAAGATTATATACATGTACATATTAATTATTCAAAAAAAAAAAAAAAAAATAGAAACAAAACTTTAGTTTGCTTATCATTGTTACATGAAAATTTAATCTCAAACAAATGATTTTAATTACTTTTATTCTTATATTTTCTTTATCAAGAGAAATAATTTTCTTTTATTTTAAATACCTTATTTAAATTTAATTATTGGTTTGTTGGATCTCAGATGACCATTATACCGTAAAATATCATAAAGGGATATTTATAATTATAGTATAACTTATGTGGTGAAAGAAAGATTAAAGTAGTACCTTGAATTTTGTACGGGTCGGTGACCTTCCTTCATCGGACTTCAGAACCGGCGCGGTACTCGGGATACTTTTCGATAATCATACAAATTCATTTCATCACACGGGCGGCAAGATCGGCATGACTGGAAGCGTAGCTCCGGGACGCTGTAGGCAGGATCCATTTTATCTTTGATATTCGCTTTTAATCAGACTGGATCATGTGGCATACATCCTTGGCCTTTCCCTCTCTTTACCAGGGCTGTCAGGAACGCTTAGGCATTACCTGGGCTTACAGGACCAAGTAGACATCACCAGGGCTGTCAGGCTCGCTCTTGCATCACTAGGGCTGTCAGGCTCGCTCTTGCATCACCAGGGTTGTCAGGCTCGCTCTTGCATCACCAGAGCTGTCAGGCTCGCTTTGGCATTCTCAGGGCTATCAGATCCGCACTTACATCTTTGGAATATTTTTTTAGACTGCTTCTTCAAACTTTTTTCTTGCACACCATCCCTTGGTAGTGAGCGGAACAATTTGTTGTAGCCTTACCTTATTGGTTGTGAGAAAACTTAATAGTATGCTTGGCTAGACCCATTAGCTGCCAGTCCTCCAAAGCCCCTCACATATACTTTAATTTTATTACATGCCATAAACTTTGGGTGGGCTATAGACATATATCTCCTCCGACATTTTTATTATTTTACGATTCCCTATTATAAACAGCTTTTCTTTTGAGTGTCCTGAAACGACGTCAGAACGACTAGCTATGATTCTGCTATTGTTGTTTTCTGAGATCCAAACTATACACTCGACATTATACATGTATTTTCATCTATATCAATTTTTAAAAATATCTATTTAATATTTATAATAAAATTAATATAACTCAACATATAAACATATCAACACTCAAACATATAATTATTATAATTTTAAACTCATAAGTATATTTTATAAAATTATATTTGTACAACAGAAATAAGAAATTACGCAACTGTACTTTGACTTAACCAAAATGTTGCGGGAACATATTATTGTTATATGTTTTCCAGCATCTCTCTGGGTCGTCAGAAAAAAAAACTTGTTGCTAGTTTTATTTTTTTTTGTAAAATATGAAAGAATCCATATGACGGTGTATCTACACTGTTTTGAGCACAGCCTACAATATTCAATTTTCAATAGTTACGGTATATTTTAGAAAAGTTCTTCTATTTGTAATAACAGAAAGTTCTAACGATGATTGTTCATAATTGTCTGTTGACACTTTCATTCATAGTAGACATCTGTACTGAAAATCTGACATCTTCCTCGAAGAATTTTTCTTTACCACACACATGTTTAATAATTTTGTAAATTTACAGTTTAAGTGCCCAAAAATACTTTGAAAGCTATAATTTTGTATGAAACTAATATGCCGAAATAAATCTAAATACAGGAAAAATAATGGCATACAGATTTGACATATAATTTCATCACATATAACCTTATGACACAGTCTCTCATTTAAAACACATTTTATAATCAATAAAAGTAAATACAATACTTGTAATGTGACATTTTATATTTTCATATAATTAATCTGATGTATTCAAATCATACTCTGAAAATATTCTATACAATCTTGCGATCTTATTTTATTTATTTATTTGTTTCCTTTCTTTTTGTATGATACATCAAAGTATACAATGCCAGAGGTGCCAAGCTCGCACTAATCTTTCGTAATGCGGGGATTAATTTAACCCAGTTTAACGAAGTTTCGAACCAGAAAAATTATTTGATGAATCTTTATTTATTTAATTCCAGTTTCCTACGTGGAACATATTTAATTTCATCTCTGAAAAAAAATTCCGGTACGAAATGTATTAAACCAGGGTTAAATTAACCCACATATTACGGAGGATTAGTCGCAACTTGGCACCTATGCAATGCTATTCTATCTCCTTTAATATATTATTACGTAACACTCTCTCTCACAAGAGATGATAGTGAAAACAAACCGTAATGTATCGAAAGCAGGGAAGAAAAAGAAGGAAAAAAAGAAAAAACAGTTCTTGACCCCCACACGGTCCTCAGAGAACCAGGGGCAACCTCGCTCTTAATCTCTTTCTCGTGGACATGATTAGAGCTCTGACGATAATTTGCGAATTCCAAAGGTACATACTTAAAACAATTTAATGCTTGTAATGACCTTACTAATTCGTATAATTTCTTGACATACTTTCTTCTTAACTATTTGTGCATGCCTGTATGTAATTTTTAACATAATCTATGTATAAATAGTGTATGTTTTTGTGTCATATCTAACGTAAACCTACTGCTTTTTTTTATTTGCAGGGGAAAAATGGCGCGATGTAGCATTTGAATTCTCCCGCTCCGTACTAACCGTAGCGATTGCTCATCTATGCCGACAGGTTTAACTCTAACCCAAAATTACTTTTCAGGATTTAAAATTGCCTATAATTTTCCCTTAACTGAGTACATTGTGTATATTTAGACATTTCTAACAAACATTGATTTTGATTCATGATATTGTTTACTATTATAATGTAAACAACACGGACATATGACTTCTACTGCCTCTCAAAATGCAAAATATGCATTATGCTGACATTAAAAATGCACCTGAATTTAAGACTATTAAATTGTGCTGTCAGAAAATGCAATTGGCGAAGAGGAGAACAATTTTTTTCTTTAATTATTATTTATTTAGCCAAACAAACCTCTTTTAAAAGATTGTTAGATTTTTATATTTATTTATTTTTTTATTAAATGACATAAAATTTATTTATTCAAAATTTTATTTATCATTAACATTCCGCGTGTGAATTCTACTGTCTAAATATTAATTACATGTTTTAAATACAAGATAAGAAATTATTATTATTAATCAGACATTAATAATTATTATTTAATTATATAAAAAAATGTTACTAATATACTTGTAAAATTTAAAAAAAATACTATCTTATGAAATATAATTTATACAACTGAATGCAGTAATTCACGAGTATTCAGCGCTGAATCAAAGACTTTCAGCAGAAAAGAATCTTTGTATACTCATAAATATCCACACCCAATCTCTACAGATCAAGTTTTTTAAAATAATAACTGTATGTACTATATATATATATAAAATAAGTAAATTAATTTATTAAGTCATACTACATATTTTAATAAAAATAAGGCCAATATATATAAATATATTTATTTATATATTTTATTTCTTTATGTTAAATTGGCAAAATTATAGAATTTTTTTTTTTATGAAATCACACACTTAAATTTCCAATACAATGCGTATTTATATGTGTTAAATTTAGAATTGCATTTAATTGTAAGGGAAAAAAATGCTTAAATTCTAAAATAACTTCAATTTATAAAATATATTATTTAAAAATTTTTTTAAATTCTAATTTCTAGCTGATTTCAGCAAGACGTCATTTAATATTTATATTAATTAATTTTTCTAAAATATTTTATTAATTATGAAATTTGAATATTTATATATATATATATACTAAAACATAATATTCTCTTACATAATTTTTTTTACACCACCAACTGCTAATAATTAATTTAACTTGGTTGTTGTAAGCCTACTTTAATTCTAATTGAAGACAATTAATAAAAGTAAATTAGCTTAACAAGTTAAATATACTATAAAATATGTTTGATTCATATTAATTTTGCTTAACTTCCATACATTCTCTTTACACTGAGCTAGACACTCCATAAATGTGTAAAACTTTAAAATCAAAATTTTTCTAAATAAAACTAAAAATGCTGCTTTTTAATATATAATATTACTAATTTCATAGTGTAAGAGCATAACATCTTGTAATTATACCATACTTAAATTTTTTTTTCGATTCCTTTTTCAGTCAAGAGCCTGGAAATGATACTTACCTTCTACCCATATTAATTGACTCCTGTCTTTAAAAAAAGCCTGTTGGTGTTGGTGCACACCCAGCCGTTGGCCAAAATTGCACCCCACACCGAAGGCCTTTGGTGAGAAAATTTTTAATTTTACTTCAATTATTTATTTATGTATTTGTTTACTATAATTTTGCATAATAATGTGTGTAATCATATTGAAATAACTTGCCTTGTCCATTGTCATATATATGCATACGTTTTTAAAAACCAATGTGCTACACCAAAATCCTTAATGTTAATTATTCACTGTTAGAATAATTTATTTTTGCTTATTCAATTTTTTTATATATATACTAGGGGACTCTGCCCCCTGCAAGTTACGCTCGCCAACCCCCGTTCAGACACCGCAGAATCTAAAAATCTAAAAATCTAATGGGTTTTAAAAATATTAGAGAAGATTAAATTATACTGAAAAAGGTGTGCAGATCTCCCTGTAAACGGGTTTCCATTCAACTCCCGTTGATTGCAAAAATTTAACGGAGAATCAGTTGCTGTTAAGACATCCAATGGTTGTTTTCGTTTTTGATTAAAGAGGATCAGTTAAACATTTGAAAAGAAGCTAAAATAAAATGAATTAAGTATTCAGAGTCTTTGTCAACCGATATTTTAAAACAATCTCTATAACAATAGCCTAAATCATGTGACTATCATCAACAGTTCCGGGCGGAACACTTTGCTTTTTATACTCTAGGTGCCATTTTGATACTTTAATGTTATCCAGGCACAGGTGATAAGTCGCGAAATATTATTCTATCCCCATCATTTCATCTATATTATAATAGTTCAAGTCATCAAATGCCATAAACAAATACGGTCTGATCCCTTCGCCTTTCATATGAAGGTTTGATACAAATGTCATATCCATATTGGCGCGATTTTTTTTTCCAACGCCAATTTGGGGAACGCATCAACAGCATAAACAACAACATCCGGCTTACCATATCAAGCAAAATTACGATACTTTGGCGCCAGATAAGTACCCGTTGCGTATATGACATTGGCGTCAGAAAAAAATCGCGCCAATATGGGGCCGTATGTGACATCTGTGCCGAAAGAAAAAAAAGCCGGGTGCATATCTCGCCAATATCTTTTTTTCAATTCGCCAGTTAGCATTTTTTTACTGTTTGAGTGGTAAACAGGGATGAGATTTCCGCTTTTTTGCACACCAGTATTTTATTAGAGAAAATGCTATTTTAATTAATCGGAACATTTTTGCGATTTAAAAGAACAACATTTTCTCTAAGTAAATATTGGTACGAAAAAAAGCGGAAATCTCATCCCTGGTGGTAAATTAAAACATTGATTTGAAGTTGAAATTAAATGTCATGGTTTGTTACATAATTTAATATTTCGGCAGATGTCATTAAAATGTTTGGCATGATTTTTTTTTTTTTTTTTCACGAAAATTTGACGAAAACCTCGTTTTCGAATATCAGTTACATATGGTACAGGTATCTACTGTACATACTGACGTAAGTCTGATGACAATGAAGTATTATGATTTTCATTGCTTACCATTTATACTTATTTTACAGAATAACACAAAAAAATTCGGTTTTAACAAGCTTAAGTAAAAGTTTAAGATTAGATAACACAACCCTGCGATGGTTGTGCTTTTAACTTTTAAAATTGATTTTTATGTATTTTTTAGCGCTGAATCCGAAAATTACCTTCCTTTTTAACCATCATGTCAGGATTTTTCGCAAATCGTAAATTTCAAAGTTAAAAAATAGTAAAAATTTGATGCTATAAGATAGAGGAGATGGTTGTGTTTTTTAACTTTCGATAATTGATTTTTATGTACTTTTAGCGCTGAATCCGAAAATGACCTTTTAAACCATCACGTTAGACATTTTCGGAAATCGTAAATTTCAAAGTTTAAAAATAGAGAAAATCTGATATTATACAATTATGTATAAAACTTCTTTTATTAAATTTAATTTTATTTAATTCAATAATTTATTGATTTTTTTTTTTTTTTTACTTACTGAGATTCTTACAGGTACTACTTAGTTATCCCGTCGACAAAAAATCTATCACCAAACTATAAGATTAAATGCCAATAATGGTTGATGTTTAATGTCACATTCACTTGACTTTTAGCAAGTTACACGTGTTTACGTCATCAAATGATTTTTATTTCGACGTTTTATTTTTATATTTATTAATGCTATACTAATTTATTTGTACTTTCGTTATTTAAAATAAAAAATTTGTCAATCTGTACAATTTGGCGAGTGGTTTGGCGATTTATATAATTTGCGAAATTGGGTGACGGAATAACTACTACATTGTACCGTATTTTTTAATTATTTTCTATTATTTCCAAAAGGAAATAGCAAAAAAAAAATTATTACTATAGAACAAAATAATTTATATAAATTTAAAAAAGAAATAAAAGTAAATATACATTTATTATTAAATAAACAACAATAGCCGGGTTACCATGTCTATCAAAATAATGCCATTTGTGCGCCAATTAGGTACCCCGGTGCGTATATGACATCTCTGCCTAAAATTTTTCTTTTCGTTTTTTTTTTTTTTTTTTTTAAAGAAGTGAAAGCCATCAATTTAAATGTTTCATTTTTAAATGAAAGTTTTGTATTTAATAAAATGATAACGAAATACAAAAAAAGCATTGTTCTGAGCATAGATTTAAAGGAGGCCAAACTGTCGCCAAATTAATTTAAAATAGTAACCTTTTCTGAATTATGAAAAAAAAAATTCTATTATGATTAAAATTTGAGTTGCCATCATTAGAAAAAATGTATTTAAAGTTAGAAAAAATTAATATTTCGAAAACTAATTCGAATTTAAAAAATCTAATACCAGTTTTGAGATCTGTGGATCAACACGGATTTTTGGTGTTAATTTCATCGCAAAGTATTCCATATTTTAGGAGAAATCGCCGTGAAACAAAGTCAGTTGTTTAATCAGTCGATTCAAAGAATCGATACATTTCAGGCGTTTCATATATTCGTTTCGTAAATTCGTTTCATTAGGATTTTTTATATATATATGGTAGATAACACTGCTGTTCATAAAACTTATCCCTGCTGCCTAAATCCCAGACTTTAGCATATAAGTTATTATTGAACCACTTGAATAAATCTTAGCTATCTGTCTGTATATTTTATTATATTTAGGCTTATAGCTAACCGCTATCCTAATACAGAGTGCACTAATAATTTATTCCTTGTCATCCATATATATATTATAATAAGAAAAATGAATATATGAGTAACATGTTATAAAGCTGTTCTAACTACCCTGGACCTTTAGCTTACACCTACTCATTTTAAGGAGTAATTCTGAAATTCTGTCATCTAAATTGTAAGGTTATTAGCAAAGGCTGCCCTTATAGAAAACAGAAAAAAAAATCTTTCTTTTTGAAATTACTCCAAATTTATTTACTGTTAAATTGATTAACTTTTAATGTTATTTGGCTTTGTTAAGATTTTATATTTTCTAATTCATATTCGAAAAAAAAAAAAAAAAAAAAAACAACAACGTATAAATTTTGCCTGGAGAGAAATATTTAACTGCTCCAGTGGAATTTTGTGATGCACATGTCATAATTTTATGAATATGTTTTCGGATGCACCCTGCACATTTGCTCAAATTGTAACCCAGAGACAAATTAGCGTACCCATCTTCCTATCCTTTCTTATTATTATTTTGGATTCTATAAGGCAAGTTATTAATTTTATTTTATAGTATATTTACATAAGAGAGAAAAGGGAAAAAAAAAATATTTTTAAATTTTGGAATTGATTAAACATTTATTTTATTTTATTTATTTATTTCTAAATGAAAATAATTTTAATATTTTTAATGGGGTTCAGACCACAACTTTATCTTGAAACTATTTTACACGTAAAGTACCTGCTTAATACAGTCTCTTATCTAATTTAAAGGTTTTTTTTTTTTTTTTTTTTTTTTAAAATAACAATTCATATCCCCTAGATATTTCTGGGGAAGGGGTAATGATATTGCCAAACCTCCCCGTATAAATTTTGATATGGTGTATAACCATATAACGACATATCTGTGCGATAATAGTCTTTTTGATAATTAAAATATGGGTCTACATTCTCAAAATACTTATTTTTTTTATAATACTTTTTAGTATCTTTGTTAACTTTTTGACTTGTATCGCTAGAATTTGATTCAAACCAACATTGTTTAGTCGATTACGATTTTCTCTGACAAATGCCACATTTATTTCTGTAATTTTTCTCATCATTAATTTTTTTCTGACACCCCTGTAAATTCGTAATTTCCGCCTCTGTATGACCTGTTGCATATTTAGGAGCATATAATTGATCCATATGTCGTTTGATCGGCTCTATTGATTTATCTGGAATATATTGCAATAAATAATTAAAGTTTCTAAACTTTTTAGTAACTTCGTAGGGCCCTTGAAATTTTGGCTCTAATGCACCTGGTTTTCCAATGCATTTTAAATATACAGTTTGACCCAATTTTAAATCCTTTACGTTTTCGTATGCCGCTTCATCTATATATTCTTGCATTATTTTCTCTTGGTTTGCAAGAGATTGAATTTTGATTTCCTTCATATGCTGTATTCTGCTTTTAAAATAAGAGTGGGTATATATTTCCTCGGAAGGAATATGAGCTGTGAAAGGATTTCTAATCTCTCTTTCGAAAAATAGCAGTGAGGGACTATATCCCGTGGCGCGGTGTTTCGAGGAATTATACGCCAATTAAAAAAAATCCAGTCTAATATCCCATTCCGTAGTGCGTTTCGACATAGCTACAATTGATGTTTTTAATATTTTATTGGTGACTTCACAAAGTCCATTTCCTTGTGCACGGTATACACTTACAAATTTCCTTTGTATGTTTAGAGATTCCATGTATTCTTTCATAACTTCGCTTCTTAGATATGTCGCATTATCAAATATTGTTTCTTTACAAATTCCATAATTCGCAAAATACTTATTTAGTACGTTTAGAATCGTTTGCGATTCTACGTTCCGTAGGGGGACAGCTTCCAGGAATCTCGATGTCGAATCAATAATAATTAATATGTACAGTCGTGGAAAAAAAAGTAAACACCCCTTACTAACTCCTCAACAAATTATCGTAGAAGAAAGTTACCGGTACCGAACGATTGAAAATAAAGTCTACTTTTAAATGGTGTATATAAAATTTGCTTAGGGGGCCATCTACATATTAAAACAAACCATAAATTCATTTTTTTCAATGGCAATACCCAATTCTGACAGCATAACTGAACTCTACACCTTTCAATTAGCCTAAAAACCAATTTTTATGCAATTCGTACCATAAATTTCCGAGAAATTAATTATTATAAAACGTGCGTATTTTAAGGGCTGTATCCAAATTGAAGTTCCGTAGTCGATTGTTAACCGAGAGAGCCTCCTTCTTGATCAAGGCACCTTAAGCAGTCAATGAAGCCTGTTAGACAACGGGACAGCAGAAGAAATTTCAAAATATCTACTCACTTCTATCATAGACGGCCCCTTAAACCATCATTTTGCCGTTTTTTAAGCATAATTTGAAAACTATTTGGAAGAAAAATGTGAAATTTCGGATTTTCATAAAGCAGGACTTAATAAATCTAAATCCATCAAAAAAAATTGTAGGTTGCAATTCATAATTTTTTCGAATATTAATTTCATAATTCATAATTCATATCATAAAATTATAAAAATCACAAATTCAGCGTATTTATGTTTGGGCACATTAGTATTATTGCTACACAAAAAATTAGCACTTTTAGGAGCATAATTTCAGGAGATATAAATAAATATATGAAAATGTAATTTATCATTAGAAGCACTAAATTTTGAATGTTTATAATTCAAAAACTTATCATTCAAATGACTTGAAATTTGGTGTCTGGGCATAGTTTGAACCAAAGATTTGAAATATCTTGTTAAAATTGGGTATTGCCATTGAAAAAAAATGAGGTTTGGGTTCGTTTTAATATGTAGATGGCCCCCTAAGCAAATTTTATATACAACATTTAAAAGGAGACTTTATTTCCAATCATTCGGTACCAGTAACTTCCGTCTACGATGATTTGTCGAAGAGTTAGTAGGGGGTGTTTACTTTTTTTTTTCCACGACTGTACCTATTTTTCCTTAACGTGAGGTTTAAAGGTCCAATGACGTCAGCCTGCAGGACCGTACCGACCTCGTGATCTTTCACCATTTTTTTTATCGGTACTTTAATTGTAGTATGTTGTTTAGATGTGAGGCACTGTACACAATTTGTACAATATGTTTTAATGTCTTCATGCCATCTGTACATTCCGTGCCAAAAAAGCCTTGTTTTCACATTATCATATGTTTTTTGAAATCCGAAATGCGCTTTATGAGCTTCTTCTATGGCTGCAATTTTTAGCGAGTCCGGGGTGATTAAAAGCTCCTTTTTATCTGAACCAGGTTTTAAAATTAATAATTTATTTTGGTTTAAAGTAAATCTCTTCGTGCTTCTATTATTTTTGTCTTTTTCGATTTTATTTATTATAATTTTTAATTTTTCGTCTGCGTATTGCTCCGATTTAATATTTTCGTCTGTAAGTGCTCTGTTACTTGCAAACAAATTATTTTGGAATTCTCTGCCTGTTGTAATATTATTTAAATTCCTACTTAAATAGTCTGCTGGATTGTTAATTCCTTCCACATTTTTATTATTTTACGATTCCCTATTATAAGAAAAGGAAAGTAGTCTGGGCTTTCATTCAACTAAATTTTAATATTTCATATAAAAATACACAGAAACAACAACATAGCCACAAATATATAAATGCATAAAGCCGTTGTAAAACTGTTTTAGAAGCAAATTTTATTTATGCGCTAAAGTGACTGATATATACACTATATTGCCATTAATGACCTACAATTTTCAATTTTAGACATTTTGTCAAATATTTAGAAATATACTTGTCAGACTCTTCTGAAATTTCAGGATTAAAAAGAACCTCATATTCAGCGATGTCGATTTGATAAGGGGGACAATTAGGGGGCCAACAAAAAATCAAAGAAAAAAAATAATACTTGGGATCACCCTGTAAAATAAAATGCACGAAATGATCTATCGCTACTGAATATAAATAAACAGACATTGTGCAACACGTGTATTCTTTTGTGTGAGAATAGCACGTATATTAATAGAGATATAGCGATTTATTTTAAAAAATTAAAAAAATTCTTGCATGTTTTTTGCTTATAACATACAGGGTTTTCAACTAAATTTAACGCCGATTTCAGAAAAATTGACAAAATATAGTAGAAATAATATAGTGCAATTGGAATATAAATATATTAAATAGTTTAGGAAATATGAGCAGTTGTATGAAATAATTTTTATCTGCGCATGCGTGAACGATATCAAGGATCATTTTACATAATTTAATAGTCAACTCTATGGAGCAACTTATTAAAAAAATTTAGTGAAATATCGTAAAAATTCAGAAAGATATTGGCGATAAAGTGAGCAAATTTTTAGTTTTTCTCTAAAAGCAGCTGAATGATAAGGGATTTTACACAAATTGTCATTTTTTATTAACTGACTTTCAGAAAAAAGTTAGTATTTAGTGACTATCAACGAGTAGATTTGGGAAAAAATGCTTCGAATTTGATACATCTTTTGATCATAATATAGGCTTGTTCTGCTGGTTATCAGAGAAGAACTAAAGCATCAATAAAAAATGAAAATTAAAAAAGAATTAAAATTAAAAATGACAATTTGTGGAAAATCCCTTATCATTCAGCTGCTTTTAAAGAACGACTAAAAATTTGCTCACTCTAACGCCGATATCTTTCTGAATTTTGACGATATTTGACTATTTTTTTTAATAAGTTGCTCCATAGAGTTGGCTATTAAATTATGTAAAATTATCCTTGTTATCGTTCGCGCATGCGCAGATAAAAATTATTTCATACAACGGCTCACATTTCCTAAAATATTTAATATATTTATATTCCATTTGCACTATATTGTTTCTACTATATTTTGTCACTTTTTCTGAGATCGGCGTTAAATTTGGTTGAAAACACTGTATGTTATAAGCAAAAAACATGTAAGAATTTTTTAAATTTTTTTTAAATAAATCGCTATATCTCTATTAATATTCGTGCTATTCTTACACAAAAGAATACACATATTGCACAATGTCTGTTTATTTATATTCGGTAGCGATAGATCATTTCGTGCATTTTATTTTACAGGGTGATCCCAAGTATTATTTTTTCATTGATTTTTTGTTGCCCCCCCTAATTGTCCCCCTTATCAAATCGACATTCCTAAATATGAGGTTATACCTATTCTTTTTAATCCTGAAATTCCAGAAGAATCTGACAAGTATATTTCTAAATATTCGACAAAATGTCTAAAATTGAAAATTGCCGGTCATTAATGGCATTATAGTGTATATATATAAATTAACAATTCTTGAGAACTAAAAGTTTTTTAAAAATTATATCTAAGCATTCTGGCACGTTATTTAATTCTGCAGATATGGCAGATTTTATTCTTATTTATTAAAGGTTCAGACATTTTATTAATATTTCAAATTATATTTTTTATTGTATTATTATCATTAGAACCGCCAGAAATTTTACCCAAGTGTTATAAAAGTATTTTACACCAGAATTTTTATGTAAAACAATTTAATTTTTCTCTGTGGTACATATTTAACCTATTTTAGAAAGAAATTTCTGATTCGAATCAAAGTATTTTTATTTGGTACCGGTCAAAATAACCACTATGGCGGTTCTAGTGTTAAATGCCTGTAAACCTATGTGCGAGGATTTCAAACTGCAATGCTTTTTTATTTATTTTCAATTAACTGCAATTTTAATTTGAGCAATGCATTTTTATGTAATTTGAGCATGCTATTTCAAAAGCTTGATATTGATGCTTGATTTGTATGTGCACAGAACATGGAGTGTTAACATGAAAAATAGTATAAATAATATATTTTCACTACCAGATGATTCGAATACATGGCTGGGTAAATTAATTTTGAATTAAAGACAGTGGTTGATTCAAATAAGTGAAAATTTAATTAAAAATACATTAGAAGAAATGAGTAATTTAACTAACCAACTGTTTGTTCACCGCCCCCTAAATACTAGGCCTAAGCGCTGACTCAAAAATGGCGGCTGCCGAATGTGAAATTTTTTTTAACGTAGGTACGGTCCCTCAAATGTAGACACCAGTATTTTATTTCTCTGATCTCGTTTAATGTCAGAAAAATAAAGCGGATGAACTTAAAAAAAAAAAAAAAAAATTTGGTATGAATATTTAAGGGACCATACACACACTGAAAATAATCCGCCTTGGCCGCCCTTTTTATGTCAGCGCTCATGCCTAGTATTCAGGGGGCGGTGGATTGTTTTTTAACAGCAATTACAATGCCTTAACCCCTTAACCTACGATTTACTTTTAACAGCTCCACGGTTTGGAAAATCTATAGCTACCACTAAAATTTAATAGAGATTTTTGCCTTATTTAATTATGTAATTTGGACGATTAAATTAAACTATATTTACTGTGAAATTTTAGTGGTAAGAAGAATTTATGTTTGGCTCGATTATCATACGCGGGCTATGCCCGTCATTGTAGGTTAAGGGGTTAATCGATCGCAATAAAACGGAAACAATTTTATTATTTTGTGGAAGGGGTGAGGGAGGTGGAACTTCTATTGAATTGATCACAAACTTAAAATATGTATAGTGCAGCCATCCCAAATCTTTCTTCAATATCATTGTAAAATATTAATTTTAACAATCTGATTACCATGGTATAATACGCTCTAAAATTTCCGTAACTAAGATAATCTGAATTCATACCAGAAAATTTCAATAATAAATTTCGCTTTATTTAATGACGGAATATTTGTTATTAAGTCAAGAAAATATTGCTATTTTAAATTTTTGGTGTGAATTTCGAACATCTGAATAAAAAAAATCCACAAAATTGGAAACACTGATGGTGGCTTGGATGCTACCATGGACATTAGAGGATCAATGACAAATAATAAGCAGTAATGCACTAACAGTTAAGGATATGAAAATATAGAGTATTTCTTTTCTATTTGTATAGCAAAAATTTGAATTTTTAATTATATTTTCAAATATAAAAATTTGTGCATTTCTGTACAATAGAAACTCAGAGATAGTTATACTGTTCATCGCAAAATGCATATCAAAGCAGAGCGCCCTGTTGCGGAATCAACGCCAAAGACATTAAAATTTTTTATTGAGGATTTGCCTAAAGAAAGTAAATCCGTCAAAGAATGGAAGTCTATAATATTTATCAAATGATTTTCTTTTTATAATGTAGAGCATAGTTGCCAACATTTACGCTTTTTCCTACCATTGTTTTTCAAAAGAAAAATTTACCTTATTTTACGTTAATGGAACAATGGAACAATGTAGTCATTTTCTGGATTTTCTAGTATTTTACGATATGTTTTCTAAGATTAAATAAGAAAAAATGTCTCTGTTTAAAAATAGTGGTAGGAAAAAAGTTTAAAACTTGACAGCTCTGATGTAGAGGGAAGAAAAAAAAATCTAATTGAGCTAAAGAAAACCAAACATTTAAATTTGGAAAATTTCTAACATCGCAGTGAACTATCATTTTTAGTAGCAGTGCTTTTTCAAAAAGCGAAAATAAAATTTATTTTATCGTTAAAAAATAATTAAAACTATCACAAAATCATAGTTGCCAACCTCCCGATTTTTTGGATACCAGTAAAATCTTACAAAAACGTTCGCTTTATTTAATTGCATAAATAGTGCGATTGTATAAAGCAAGTATTTTAGAATAAAAATATTGGTATGAAAAAAATCGGGCGGTTGGCAACTATGCAAAATCTAAACCACAATGTTTGCGATCGGTAAATTAATACACAGAAAGGTTTTTTAACCACTTCGGGACCGGGAATTTTAGACAGATTTTTATCGGTTGTCACCACCTTTTTTTTTAAAAGTTTCCTTTACTTAATCAATCACGAAAATGCTCTAATTAAGGAAACTACAGTCGAACCTCTATTTAACGAACCTCTATTTTGCGAATTTCTCTATTTTACGAACTTTTCCTTGGGACCAAGAACATTTCACGAATTTCTTCGTAAAATAACCTCCAAATAGCGAAGTGCATTCTCTATTTAACGAACTTTTTCTTGGAATCTAAAATTTTTTTCTCCCTATTTGTCAAAATATTACTGGACATTTCAAACTTATTCTTTCTTTTAACACATTTTATGATGATCAATGACCATGGACAGGTCTTACCAGCACCTAACTCACCGAGAGCAGTAAAATCGCTGTGATTATTTGCTTTTCATCCAAAAAGTGTCTGATCATTCAGTCGTGCTGGTAATTTCGGTTCTTTTAGCTCGAATATGTCAAAGAGAAAGTGCTTGGCATAAAAGAAAAAAAAATCTTGATGTGGTGGATAAAAACCTGAAGAAAAAGAATATTGCTTTAAAATTTGGTATTCCTCAAAACAGCTTATCGACCATAATAAAAAATCGTGATTGTAATGTAAAATTATTTTTTTAACTGAAAATACAATGTATTTTCAGACAATGTTTTGTTTCATTCTTATTTCCCTTGCAAGTTTCTTTTTGAAGGGTAAAATATATAAAACAAATAGATATAATTTATACAAAAAGTGTGATTAATTACTTTTTGAAAATTATATTTAGTGTTTAAGGGTTTAAAATATGTTTTATGTAGTTTAAAGTATTTTAAAAGGGGACTCTCTATTTAACGAATTTTCCATTTAACGAACTTTTTTACGGATTTAGCGACATCGTTAAATAGAGGTCCGACTGTAAATGTTACTTTTCTTTTTCACTGGGGCCTACAGCAAATTCTATATGTTCTTTTTGAAGGTGCATATATGCACCCTTGGTCCCGAATCGGTTAATGTTTATTTTTTAGTAAATTGTTAAAAACATTTATGTAACCTGAATAAAAATTTATAGATTCTGTAATTTTTCTTTTCATGTCTTTAACACGTTCACGCCGGCGCGGTGGATCACACTCGATTGTCTCAGAGCTGCCAAGGTCTCCGGATTTGTGGATACCAGTATTTTAATAAAAAAAATGTTGTTTTATTTAATTAGAACAATTAGGCGATTAGGCAAAGCAATTCCATTGCTAAAGAGTTGAAATTAATGAATGACATCGGAATCTGAAAACAAATTTGTTTGTAAATATGAAAAATACAATATTTCACATACATAATAAACCGATAATTTTTTTTACCAAAATTCTGGTGCCTTTGTGGCATTTGGGAATTAGAATTAAGTGGTTTCATAAACATACCGCCGCACAGTGGAGTATTTGACCCGAAATCGTGTCCAAAAATATTTTACTATGTAAATATAGACCGATTGCCTTAAAATTCTTAGATGTTATTGGATATCACTGTGGCATGTTTGGTATTGTAAATGAAGCCTATAGCATTTATAATTCACTTACAGAAACACTCAAAAGAATTCCCTTACATTATGGTACATATGAAAAAATGGTTTGCTCTGTATTTTAATGATATTACACAATTTTAAACGTACTGAAATTTATATACATCACTGAGGTGTGCTAAGACACTCACGCTCGTATTCACGAATAACTTCGACCGAGAGT
Source organism: Maratus speciosus (assembly GCA_963932465.1). NCBI lineage: Eukaryota > Metazoa > Arthropoda > Arachnida > Araneae > Salticidae > Maratus > Maratus speciosus. The sequence continues at coordinate 173,760,682 of OZ010794.1, read as the reverse complement.
TAAACCGCGGGTCCAGTAACCCCAGGTTGGTATTTTCAACCGAGAGTCGAAAACTCGTATTCACCGTTTACTTCGGATGAAAAGTTACCCAACTCAGAGTTCTTCGACCCCGGTTGAATAAAGTGTGCTTATTGGCTTAAAAAAGTCACATGTCTTGTTCTGTTTCGCGTCGAGACATAGTTTGTTTTTATTTTGGAAGAAAAGCGGCGAAAAAAAAGGTAGAAAAGAAAAGAAAGATTCAAATGTAGTGTGGATTCCCCCTCCCCCTCTTCCCCCCACAAAATGTATGGACAAAATAAAAACCTATAATCACTAAATATGGATCAACTCAATTTAATTTCTTGAAAGTTTTAATATTTTTTAAACAATTGATTAAACTTTTTTTTTTTTTTGTTGTAAATGAGTTAGGTCAATGATATGAAACAAGTTAACTGCTAAAATAAATGTTAGAACATTCTTTTCAAAATAAATTTTCGCATAGTTGCTAAAAAAATGGAGCTTACTTTGGACCAAAACTAAAGCATAGTTGCCAACCTCCCGATTTTTTGGATACCAGTAAAATCTTACAAAAGCGTTCGCTTTATTTAACCTTCCGTCTACCAGACGGGTCCATTGGACCCGACATGTACATTCAAAATATTTATTCAAACCAGAAATTTCTTCAAAACAAACTAAATGTATAAATCAGACAATAATTAGTTAAATAAACAAATTAAATAGTTTTAAGTAAAAATTCTGGTGTAGAATGTTTTTATAAAACTTGAGTAAAATTTCCGGTAGTTCTAGGGTTAATTGCATAAATTGTGCGGTTGTATAAAGCAAGTATTTTAGAATAAAAATATTGGTATGAAAAAAATCAGGAGGTTGGCAACAATGCTAATGAAACTTGATTTGAATAAAAACTAAAATTTTATTTCAACTGCAATTATGTTGATTTCCATTATTAATAGCTCCAATTAGTAGCTAATTAAGCAATTTCTGATAAGCAAAATATTAAAATGGAAAGAAAAAAAGAAAAAAAAATGAAGAAATTAGCCTGTTTTTCTTTATATATACTTTTCTTTTATTAGTAAATATGGTATCCAGATGTATTAATTTTATCGTTTGGGTTTTCAGTGAGCTAATTAAAATGATTAATTCAGATTGAATTAGAGAGTAATTAATATTTCAGGTTGACTAGAAAAAGTAGTGAAATAATATACTGAAATAATACTGAAGAAAAAGTGGAGCAGGTGATTTTGGCGGTGTCCCGGCACCAGGCACAAAACCTCAGAGGCGCTCCATGGGCACATCTAATTATCACTTCCAATCGATTGATAAACATTTTTCATTTATCTAGTCGCCAAATAAAATTCCACACTTTAAGTTTAAACTGTGTACAAAAGGGATATTTTATAAGACGTCATTTTAAGGCACACAAACATTTTAAATCTTTTAAGACTACTAGTGTATGAATTTCTATTCAACACATAGAATCGAATAAGACCTTTTCTAAATCATAAATGAATTCTGAACACTATCTGTACAAATAAATGTGAAATATTACAGAAAGTTGACATTTTCATTGACCAGCTTTTAGGACCCCCCCGCTTCCAGCACTTTGGATGTGAATTTTTCCATTATCAGATTTACAAGATCAAAGCTAATCACTTGATTATCTTTGACTATTTTTTGATAAATTAGCCTAGTAATTACGAAACATTATTACATGTTTTTGGATACAGTGTTCCATGAAAGAATGTATTTATTTAGAAAAGGATATTTTATTTTCTATATTTTTTCTAGCTTCTTAATTTTATATTTTTTACTCATTTAGATATCACTTCATTAGATGTAATAAGAATTTTATTTAGAATAGAAATAAAAAGTGAGATTTTTTTTTTTAATGATTGATTAATACAGTCGACGCTCGTTTTTACGAACTCGTAGGGAACACCCAAATAGTTCGTAAAATAGAAAATTCGTAAAATAGAAAAACACAAAAAATGATATGAATACGTACATTATTTATGTCTATTTTTATCAAACTACCCCCTCTTCATGGATGAAGCAGTATTTCAAGATTATTTATTATTTAATAAAGTTATACGTGTATTCTTAAATATACAAGAAATAAAAGCAAATGCACAAAAAATAATTTTAGTACACAGAAACATACGTTTCCATGCTTTGAAAATATTACACATGAAAACGCAGACTGTATTAGTACTGAGTAGATGAAAATTCATAGATGAAAACATACATAAAAAATTAGGAATGGAAATAATCATCTTTTTTAAAAAAATCACATTTTGAAAAATATATGTTTCTATTTTATCTATGGAAACCTTTACTACCTTTACCTTTCACAGTTATTGTTTCCTTCAAAAAAGTGCCTTAGTCCTGACAACCACTACTTGAAATTGTTGCTATGCCCCCTCCCTACGAAAGAGATTGGGGAAAATCAACACATTCTTGGACTGTACCTAATGTCTCATTGTACCTGTATAGAGTTTAACTGACGTTGGCACTTCATTCTGATACTTAAAAAAAAAAAAAAATAATAATAATCAGAAGTACGAAAACTGAGTTCGCAAAAAAGAGGTTTTCATAATATGTAGTTCGTAAATGGGAGCGAAAAATTACATTGATTCTATGGGAGCGTATTCGGGACCACTCTATAGTTCGTAAAATCGCAAGTGTTCGTGAAAAAGAGGTTCGTAAAAACGAGAGTCTACTGTAATAGATTTCTGGACTAGATAGGCAGAGTAATGATAGTTAGTAATATAACAAAACAGCTCGAATTCATTATTGATAATTTCATGTAATTTTACATTATCTAGTAAATAAAATAGCTGTCTTTTGTTTGTGAATCAGTTGAGAAGAACAATTTGCACCACCCTACTCCTTCCCTCATTTTTTTTTTGTTTTTTTTTTAAGTGCCATTTGTTAATTAAAACTTTATTCTAGATGCTGTGTAAGATATAGAAATAAAAAGAAAGTTTAAAGTACTTATTACCAAAAATAGAAGAATGCAATCTCATATATATATATTATCTGTAAATTTTTTAACTGGTTTGTTTATATTTATACACATATCCCCTACATTATATGTTGAATTATTTGCTTTCATAAATATTCATGATAATAATAATTCATAATCATAAATATTCATAAAAATTTGCCTTTAAAAATAGTCATCATTATTGAAAGGGCTGACAAAAGTATTTTTGGTGTGGGGCTATTTTTAAAAAGAAAAGTTTTTTATCAACGTATTTCAACCTTTTAGTAATTTATTTTTATTTAGCTATCAATTAAGAAGCAAAAAATAAGTAATCTCTAAAAAAAACTTCACAATTTCAGAAGGTAACATTAAGAAGTGATTCATTTTTATTTAAAAACTTTGAGGCTCCTGTTTTAAGTAGTCAAAAAGGATTTATTATTACTATTATTATTTTAGTATAAAATAGTACTAATGCAATATTTTATATTATATAATACTTTTGAAATTAAAATACAGTTGAAAAATAAAAAAAATTAAAGTAAATATTTCAAATTTCATAAAAATTGGGAAACATAACATACTGGTAAACCAGGGGTGTCAAACTGTGGCCCGCCGGATACCACTAAAATTTTATAGTTATCTTAGTGTTATCTAATCGTCGAATTTCAGCGATTCAACTTGTCGACAATTTCTTTAAAATTTTAGTGGTAGACGGCGGGCCACAGTTTGACACCCCTGTGGTAAACAATAACAACAATGCTATCGTGTTAATCAATGATCGAGGTATTTAATATAATGAGATTCATAATTTTAAAAAGAAGAACAAACCTCCTAAAAGATTACAATAAAGTAATAAAACTCAAATGAATTGTCTAAATTTTAAGTTCAAATATCTAATTTATAGATCTGATATATATTTACCTAAGTTTGCACGTAAACAATAATATATCTTTCACACAATATACCCAAACTTTAATTTTCAAACATTCTAATAAGTACGGATAAAAATTCTACAGAGAATCTATGGATATTCAAAGCTAATTTGTGTATTTCTTTACTTAAACAAAAATGCTAATTAGCCTGCTGTCTCACATTTTAATTAGAACTTATGAAAGTATACGACATTTATTTCGGTACTGTTAAAATACATTTGTGATTTTTTTTTACATCAAAATTGCAAAAAATAAATGACAATTGCAAAAAATAAATGACCTTAAACGCAACACTTGTTACTTTAGTAGCAATTTATCGTCCTTAAATGGCCGCTAAATGTTAATAAGGCCGGTAATGTTGCCTATTTTTAAGGCAAATAAATTTTTCGCAACCATGCGTATTTATGTAAACAAACAATTCAACATATAATATATAGATGATACATACATAAATATAAACAAATCAAATAAAAATATTGAAGATAATATATATATATATGAGATTAATTCCTTTACATAATGTTCTTTTGTTTTATTTAATAGTAAAACTTCTATATTTTACAGAGCACTTCATTCAGTAACGCCGCCATTGTAAAATTTCCGTCCTCTCCCTCTCACGGCTTGTTTTTCGTTAAGTACGCATGCTCGGTTGAGATATTCCGACTTGAACCTGGCGTAGACCAGAGTTGAGTTACTGAACCCGGCGTTAGATTTCAACCTCGAACCGGTTCTGTGAGGTAGTCGGTGAATACAATTTGAGTTTTCGACCCGGGTTTTAGGCATAACTCCGGGTCGAAGTTATTCGCGAATACGAGCGTTATAGTAGAATATGGTGTGCATATTATATATCGTTCATTTACAGGGACACACAAAAGAATTTGGCTGAAGAATAAATTTAATTATTGAAGTCTATGACCAATAATTGCTGGAAGTGCGTTTGTAGTTGTGATATGCGTTTTTAAATTGAACTTTTTTTAATAAATAATAATTGGTGTGGATACATTCTATAGATCATATACAGGGCTGCACAAAAGTTCTCAAGTACATTTCCATTTATTCACGGAAATGGCTGAATGGAAATTTTTAAATGTGCTATGCGTTTCACTAAACTATCTGTTAGCATACTATGTACTATACATACAAATCCATAGCTTATTTTAATATTTTATATCTTAAAAGCTGACGAAGTGCAAGTAAGATTGTAGCACTTCACATAATAGAAGAGACATCATTTAAGAACAGCATTTAGAAAAAAGAATTTAAAATATTAATTTACTAAGTAGATATTTTAAAAATACGAATACATCACATGCCCAAGACTTAACATTACCAAAAGGAGTTTAGAAGTTGAGTGACTAGCAGCCTTAAATGTTTACTGATTATAAGGGAAAAGTAATTGTTTATAGATTGTTTTAATTACTAGTAATGATTAATTAAATGCATTTAATTTTACTATATGTAAAATTTATTATTTACATTTAATTTACTGTAATAATAATTATTACTTTTATATTACATTTAATAAAGATTATTCACATTCGATAAAGTTACATTTAATAATACATTTAGTAAAGCGGAGTCTCTACGGTATAGAGATGCTGGTTTTACGAGTATTTAATAGGTTACCAGTTTCAATCTGATCTTCAGTTTTTCAAAGTCACTCTGTTCTTGGCCTTTATCAGGACTACCATCAGACTTAGCTGAAAGAAGAATTTGCAGGGTCTCGCTACTGTATGGCTTACTCTTTTCCCTTGGTCTTTGTCTAAAGCAGCTTATAAAAGAATCACTGCTTAAAAGAAGCCAATATCTGTTGCAAACTTCTCTATTGCACTTTCGTGAGTACTTTACACGGTACTGTCTAAAGTAAAAATAGCAAATAAAGCCTTTGTGCAAAAACATTAAAAAGCAGAAAAACAACGTTTAAAAATGCACAAATAATACATGAAAAGCAGCAAACAGCTGTTTCGAATCTACTTGTTAGATTCTTCTTCAGTGCAAGATAGGGAAAAAGGAATAGCGTGCTAGAAAAAGCAAGGCTGAGCAAAATGATAGACAGAGACGCGTTGGCTTATACACCCTATGCGGGTAGCTAAAGCGCCAAAATCAATCAATGAGAGAGAAGCAGTGGAAATGACTGGGTGGACAAGTAGCGACATCTACCGGAGAAAGAGAGAAAAAGAAACCAAAAAGGGGAAATTAAATTAATGCTTTCCAAATACTTGGAAAATCAGGAGTACTAGCTAAGTCATTGACTAAAGAGTGAGAAATTTTAATGATGTGGTAAGCTTCCCAAAAATCAAGATCAAGGTTAGAAGAACATTTTTGTATAACGATGGCTAAGGAAAAATCGAACCTATGTTGAGAAGATCAAGAATGTTGAGCAATAGAAGAACGCTTGAGCTCCTGATTTTGAACATAACCTTCATGCTCTTTTAAACGAAATCTAAGAGCAGCTTTAGTCTAGCCAATATAAGAAAAGCCACGATGGTAAGGGATTTGGTAAATACCCCAGTTATCTAAGCAATCAACGGGGTGTTTGAGATTTGAAAAAGTGATTTTATTAACAGGAGAAAAAATAACATTAAAATCAAACCTTCTTAAGATTTTAGCAACTTGCTGACTGATTTTAGGAAAAAATGGTAACACAACTGAAGTATTAGAGTTGGAATTAGAATGCTTTTCAGAATGTACGGATTTCATCAATTTCCTATAAATAGAATCAATAATATTAGAGGAATAACCACGATCAACAGCAATAGTTTTGAGGTAATTAAGTTCAGCACAAAGTAACTGAGGAGTGGCACAAATATTGGTAGGCCGAAAAACAAAAGTATTGAAAGTTGCGAATTTCTGGTTAGGGGGATGAGAAGAATACCTGTGAGGTGGGAGACTGACAGCAAAAGGTTTACGAAAGACGGTAGTCTGAAAGTCATTTTCACAACGAATGACTAGTACATCCAGGAAAGAAAGACAGTTATTGGTCTCAATTTCAGAGGTAAATTGAATGCAGGGAACAATGGAATTCACAATACAGAGAATATGACTAATATCCGAATTCATTTCAACCAGGACATAAACATCATCAACATAACGAACATAGAACTGAAATTTTAAAATTTCAAAAGTTTTGACCTCAAAATAGTGCATATAAATATCGCATAAAATTGAACTAAGAGGATTACACATAGCCAAACTGTCAATCATACGGAAGAAATTACCATTGAAAACAAAAGTATTTTGCGACAAGCAAGCGCGAGTTAGAAGGATAAGCTCCTCGATTTCAAAATAAGAGAAATGGAATTCACAAAGCCTTTTCTTGAGGCAATCTAAAGCCCCCTCAACCGGAACATTTGTAAATAATGATTTAATATCAAAAGAAACCATCATGTGACCCTGCGGTTTAAAATTATGAAGTTTTTTAACAAAATCAAAAGAATTCTAAACAGTGAAACAGTTCTGCTCAAAAGTGGGGAAAAAACAGAAACTAAATATTTGGCAAGCTTATAAGAAGCTTTACCGATACTTTTTCTCTCCTTCTCCGGTGGATGTCGCTACTTGTCCACCCAGTCGTTTCCACTGCTTCTCTCTGATTGGTTGTTTTTGGCGCTTTCGCTACCCGCATAGGGTATATAAGCTAACGCGTCTCTGTCTATCATTTTGCTCAGTCTTGCTTTTTCTAGTACGCTGTTCCTTTTTCTCTATCTTGTACTGAAGAAGAATCTCGCTAGTAGATTCCAAACAGCTGTTTGCTGCTTTTCATGTATTATTTGTGCACTTTTAAACGTTGTTTTTTCTGATTTTTAATACTGTCTAAAGTGTTTGTTTCTGCCATCGGCGGCTTCTTCTGATCCATGCGTTTGCCAGCGGGTACGACTGCTTTCTTAATTACAGTGGTGCCAGGAATCAAAACCTTGTGCATTGTTGGAATCATAGGATGCCAACTGTAAACATACATACAGCAGGGATGTCAAACTGTGGCCCGCCGGATACCACTAAAATTTTATAGTTATCTTAGTCTTATCTAATCTAATCGTCGAATTTCAGCGATTCAACTTGTCGACAATTTCTTTAATAGTGGTAGACGGCGGGCCACAGTTTGACACCCCTGACATACAGTCTTCCTGTTTCATCAGCACATGTTTGGAACTTTTTTCGTCAATGCGATGCCCACTTGTTATGACTTCCAATATTACTTACAACCTATTAATCATTTCTGCGTTTACTCCAGACATCTTTAATTCCCTCCTTTCTTTCCTGATTTTTCACCTATGAGCCCCCGAAACTAATTAGGAAAACTTTTTTCAGCAAATAAGTATTTATAATTTGAAGCCGATCTGATATTTCTATCAAGAGATATGGAGTGTACGTATGTACGTACCTACATGCGTACGTACATACATACATACAGAATCTGTAGGGGCAAAAGCTCTCAGGTAATATCCTGTAAGCTAAAAACCTGCAATACGACAGTAAAAATATAGTTTTTAGCTCTTCGATTCGGTTGCTGCAAAAAATGGGATTTAAGTAGTCCTCCTGAAAAAAAAAATATAAAAAATGGCAGCAATATGCGGTAGATTTTTTTTTTGCAGAAATTGGCACTCAAGACTATAACTAATACAATTATAATTCAAACATGTTTCGGCAAAGCCCGGAACACATTTAAAAAACTTTCGATATGTTTAAATTAGAGCCAAAAACGCTTTAAAAATAACCCCTTTTCACATTTAATTTTTTTTATTACATTAAAAACTAAACTATTTAAATTAACACATAGTTTAACACTAAACTCTGACCTTTGTAAACATGTAAGCCCTGTTTAGTTTCAATTCAACAATTCATTGAGCCACAAAAAATTATATTTAAACATAAAAACAATGCCAAAAAGCAACCCAAAACCACGTTTTCTCACAAAGCAACTTCCTCTTCAACTGAGGTCCGGAGCCACCGGATATAATTCAGGTTCCTAAAATAGACATAGAACGACGCACCAATTAGCTAGCTATTTAAAAATATGATTTTTACAACTGTTGACAAAATTTTAATTTTTGCATTGTTGGCCAGATTTTTGGGTCAAATACTCCACTGTGCGCCGCCTCTCAAGGCGTTAAATGCATAGTGATGCATATCTACATCACTTTTCATTTAAGTCTAAATTAGCGGTATATTTATATAAAAATATTAATGCTATAAAAATTACAAAAAAAGTATAAACTTGAAAATCTGTCTTAAAATTTATGGTTCATAATCTCGAATATCAGAGTAAAAAAACATAATTCTAAAAAAAAAAAAATAATTTATGCATTTATGGGTTAAGTTTTACCAAAAAAAAAAATAAATAAAAAAAAAATATATATATGTATATAAAATAAGGTATTTAGATTCGTATTTATTAAAATATGTACTAATTTGCTATATTTTAGTTTTTACTTGTATTGCAGATGTGCAACATAAGAAAAGGTTGTCATATTTTACGAAAAATGTATCTCTGATTTTTTTTCATTATTTTTCCTGAGTTATAATCCTTTCAGAGAATCATATATAACTTTTTCGAAACAAAATAAAAAAGCATGCATTTAAGGGTTAAGTAATTCGCTCCTTTGTACTACAAACGAGTCAATTACTTGTATAAAATATAATCGCGTGTAACCAGAAAAAATATTTAGATACAAGAAAACAAATGATTTCACCAAACAGGGACTAATCTCCTGAAATTATTCATTCAGAAAATCATTCAAATGCAGCAGTATTGAATGATTTTCCGAAAACGAGTAAAAATCGCCAAAAATAATTTAATCAGAAACTTATTTAAATACTGAAATAATGAATGTTTTTACCCTAACGAGTACAAATCTCCTAAAATAACTCAACCAGAAAATGAATATTAAAGCAGTAATGAATGATTTTACCTAAATTACTGTAATAATAATGGAGCTACGAACTAAAAATGAGGAGACATACACTGTTAAAAATATCGTGAAAAATTACCTTTGTTTTTAAAGGTTTTAAGTTTTCTAATTTCCTGACCAATGAGAACGCTCTATAGACGTTTAAGTGGCGTTCTCATTGGTCAGAAAATAAATAGCGTTTATAAACAGAGGTAATTTTTCATGATATTTTTAACAGTGTATGTCTCCTCTTTTTTAGTTCATAGCTCCATTATTATTACAGTAATTTAGGTAAAATCATTCATTACTGCTTTAATATTCATTTTCTGATTGAGTTATTTTAGGAGATTTGTACTCATTAGGGTTAAAACATTCATTATTCCAGTCATCATTATAGTCCATGTGTAGAGTCTACCAGTTGCGAGTGAAGTTACCGAGGATGTTGTCTCAAAATGGCGACTGATTTTTTAAAATCGATTCAACGGTTTTTCATTACCGTCGAAGCAAACTTTCAACTGTAAATTTTGAATAGAAAGTTTCGGCTTGTTTTAGCGGCCTATTTATGCAAAATTTCTCTGAAAGATATTGTTAAGATTTCCATTCGTACTAGGGACAGTTGGCTCGGGTATTATAATCTCTTTTACTTACACTGGCAAGAGGTTGTCTCGGTTCTCATAATACGGGTGAAATGCAGGGCCTGTCTACCACCAAAGTAAATTTCCACCAGTAAAAATAATTATCTGTTTTTGGACGAAATTATGACTGAAATTCTACATTATAAAGGCGTTTAAATAAGGATTCAAATTTAGTGGTGGAATTTTGACCCAGCGAAATGCGCTACTGTGAAACCGGTCACAGCTGAAGCTTCACCATTTTGAGGATATGTCAATTCCTCTTTATTCAGAGTTCCATGATAATAATCATCTGAAAAAACTCGGGCATGCGCAAAGGAATGCAGATACAGACTATAAATAGAAGAAAAATACCGCGCACTGAGCTGCCGAGCAAGTGAAAGTTCTGATTCCGACTGGCGAGTCACGTCACCCGATGCGCTTCTGGAGCGTGGGGTACAAAGCATGGCACGCCATTGGCCAAAAGGTTCTCTCCTCTCTCAGGTGAGAACAATGCAGAAAATAACTTATCCGTCCAGTGATCGGGAGTCCTAACAAAAGGAATAGATGAAAGACTGCCTGCAATTTATGTCGATTTCTAAAAAAAAAAAAAAAAAAAAAAAAAAAAAAAAAAAAAAAAAAACGGCGTGCAATGCAAAATTTATCATTCGAAGTTTCGGTCGCACATTGATTGTAACATCGAAAAATTTATCAGCTAAATCTGTAAAATATTAAATCTCTTTGTTTTAACTCATTATAGCGAAAGAACAGTTTATCAATTTTGGAAAAGCGGGAAATTTGTGAATATGAAGAAAGAAATGTGAATGCATCGCAGCAACACATCTCGAATAATTTTTCTACACTCAAAATAGCCTGTTAGCAAGCACTGCATCGGAGACATTTTGATGAATACAGAAAAATCGATTAACACCAACGATCTGCAGTCATTTGTAAAAAGACTGAAAACAGCGAAACATTAGGACTTAGCACCCTTTGCACACGGATACAACAAATCAGTTCTAAAAATGCTACCATAAACAGAAACATCATCAAAGAGCAGGCAAAAGTCATTGGTCATCAAATGAATATCACATATTTCGAATACAGTAGTGGCTGGTTGAAGAGATTTAAAAAGTGACGAGGTACATACGAAGTGGTGAGACTGCAGGTGTTGACGAAGATATTGTGTTAAATGGTGGTAAAAACTGAGTGCACTGATTTTAGAATATAAACCAGAGGAAATTTACTATATGGATGAAAGTGGCCTTTTTTACCGCTTGCAGCCAGATAAATCAAATTTGAGTGCGCCTGCTAAAGGATGAAAAAAAATGATCGTTGGTCTCTTGTGTTCTGTATGAATAGTGATGGATATGATAAAAGAATTATGACAGTTATAGGAAAATCAGCTAAGCCAAGATGATTTAAAATTTTTAATTCTGCTCTTTATGTAGATTATGAGAATAACAAGAAAGCTTGGATGACTGCAGCATTATTTAAAAAATGGTTTGTGGATTTCAGCTTAGAAATGAAAAGACGCAAACTCCATATTTAAATGATTTTGGATAATGTCCCTTATCACATAGCATATCCAATGAGCAATGTCCGCGTTGAATTTATACCTCCTTACTGTAGTGGATTTTTACAACCTTTGGATATGGGTATAATAAACTCATTCAAAGCTCATTATCGAAAGTATTATTGCCATCATATCATTGAAAAAATCAGTAAAGATGATTTTTCTCCAACCCTTTTACATGATGATATTCGCATGATAAAATAAAGCATGGGATGAAATTTCATCAGAAACTATTACTAACTGCTGGAAACATACTGGATTGGTTAAATCTGAAGGATCTACTAAAAAACAAAGCAGTACAGAACTTCAAGAACCACAAGATGAAATACACAAATTAACAGATATTGAGCATCCTCTATCAGCAATTGAATACATTAATGTAGACAGAAGTGTTTCAACACTTGAAGATTTGAAAATCGAAAAAAAATTACCAATCAAAATACAAATTCATCTGACAGCGAATCTGAAGAAGCTTAAACTCTGCATATTACCTCTGATTAAGTTAAAAATTGCATTGGGAAAACAAGAATTTTTGTAGAAAAACATGCAACAGATAAAAAAAAATTATGAACAATCTTTCAGTCGTACAAAAGGACATTGAAAAAATTAATATTGAAAAGAATACTCAAACTAGCATTTTAGATTATTTCCCTGTGAAAGATAATTAACGTAAAATAAATTCAGTGTGAGATTTAATGTATGTGTTTGTCTGTTATGTGCATAATTATCTACTTTATCTAAAATTGATTATATTAAGAGGTGATTGCATGTTAATTTTATACATTAATTGGATAATTTTGAATCATGCATTATTAATTATATATACTATATACAATTTGATAATTTAATAAAAAGGCATTATGATATTTATTTTTATAATAATAATAATATTAGTATAATAGTATCAAAATTAATTTTTATTGTATTCTAATTCAATATACCGCCAAACTCGTTATAACGAGTAATGGCGGTATAACAGGGTTTGACTGTATAATTTTTTTAACAATTGAATACGCACAATACTTAGCAAAAAAAAATTATCAAAAATTCATTAGTTTGGCAATGTGAATAAAAAAATGAGTGTAAATATTTTATTCTTCCCTTGCAATGCTGTGTTGCAAAATTTTGCCTACGATCAAAACAAAAAAAGTTTTATCTCTTTCGTTTCAAAGGTTGTCTGACTCAGAAGAGAAGATGTCTGGATTCTTTCATTCGTAGCAGACACATTCGAAAACATTAATTCGCCGTTAGATGAGATTTTTTTTTTTTTTTTTTTGCTTTATTACTGTTTTCGGATTATATGCAGTTAAGAGTATTTATTATTGTTTCGGAGTTAAATATGATATTTGATGTTTATGATATTACGAAAAGGTTGGTATAGTGAAACCTCTCTGTGCGACCAACTCTATTAGGCGACCACCTCCCTGAACGACCATTTTTTCATGGAACGAAATTTATACCCATAGGCTCAATACTAATATTACCTCCAATCAGAGACCATTCCAGTTGAACTCCCTCCATGAGAGACCGATTTCTTTGAAGAAAATGAAACAAATTCTGTTTTTTCCTGGTCGCTTCAAGAAGGTTTTATTAAAAAATAATTCCGGAGAGTGCATTATTCATCAAACTTCTAAACTAAGTTTAGATTTTTTTAAAAATCCCGGTAACTTTTAAGTGTTTAAACCCCTTTGTGCCTTTTTAGGCAATGAATTTAACTCTGATTAAGAATGACGGTCTATAAACTTCTCTGTTCTATTCCGTCGGAAAACTCTCAAAGAAATAGATAAAGTAATGAAATCGTCATTATTTGTTCTCATGCACAAAAAATGCATTTATTTTTTTAATTTCGAAAGGACTTGGGAATAAAAGTTATAAATGATAAAACTGTAAATTTAAACCAAATCGCAATGTATTCATTTTTAAAACTCTGCACTAATTAACTTATGTAACTAACTTTTAATTTGATACTTAAATTTTTATATTTTTTCCTAATGTGGAAAATAAATTTTAGTAACATTGTTACCATTTTTCAACAATTAAAATCTAGATTTAAACATGACCCCCATTAATAGACCACCTCTCGGAGTGACCCATTTTTATTGGAACGGTACGTGGTCGCTTTAGGGAGGTTTTACTGAATATTATTTTTTTAAAATTGTATGTAAACATTTTTCTGCGGGTTATGATTTTAAAATTTCGAGACTGAGTAATATAAAAAAATTAATTATAGATATTCTTCATCAGTTATTAAATTTCCTTCTATTATAAAAAACATTTTCTACGTTTTTGATACACGTAATTTTTGGCGCTAAACAATAAAACAGGACATTTAAGCACTGGAATAAAATATTTTTATGCCTGTTTTGAAGTTCATGGATAAGACTGCTTTAGTGTATTTTTTAAAATGTTCATATTTACTTACATAATACAGGACTGAATATGTGTTTAAATAGATTAATAACTACATTTTTACATTAAAATGTTTTTCAAACAATAAGAATATTTCTAATGCAGTCATTTACTTTATTTTTAAGTTTCCTTTTTTTCTATTTCCGAGGTCAATCTTTTCCTATAAAACATATAAAATCTATTTTGCTCATAGTTACAAAATACAATATCTACGCGAATAAAAAAATTAAATTAAATATGGCTTATCGTGTCGTTTCATTAATAAGTACTGTATTAATTCTATTTTTCAGCAATAACGGGCGAAAATTAGAAATCATGATTAAGTTAAGGAATATGTTTAAAAGAAAAATATATACATATTCCTGAGAACTTAAAATTTAGACTCCATGTTCATCTATACTACTATTATAAAGAGGTAAAAATTGTTTATTTGTAGGAGGTAAGCTCTGGAACTACCGAAGCGATTCTAAAAGTTATGGTATCAAAATGATGGTGTTTGTCCAACTTAGAACATAGGCTATATCTTATGACCGTGCCATTGGTCAAAAGGGGGTGCAGGAGGAAAAACGTTCTAAAAATGCGATTTTTGTATTACTGAAGGGCCTAAAACATGAAATTTGGAATGGTAATTACTTATAAGATACTAATATTCTCTAAGGACATTTCTTAAAAAAATCGAAATTAAAAAGGGGTGAAAATGCGCAAAAAGCGTTCTAAAAACGTTCTAAAGGGCGATTTTTACGCAATCTCAAGAAGTACCAAACCGATATAAAAAATAATGATGGCAAAATGATGGTGACAACCCTTGCTCCAAAATAGGCCACATTTTATGTCGGTGCCAATAACCCAAAAGGAGGTGCAGGAACAAAAAACGTTCGAAATTGCGATTTTTGTGTTACTGAAGTGCCCAGATACATGAAATTTGGAAGGGTAGTTACTTATTACGTATAAATGATTTCCAAGAACATTTCTTAAAAAATTCGAAATTTAAAAGGGGTGAAAATGAGCAAAAAGCGTTTTAAAAACGTTCTAAATGGGGATTTTTACGCAATCAAGAGAAGTACCAAACTAATTTAAAAAATAATGGTGTCAAAATGATGGTGACCACCATTTCTCCAACATAGGCTACATTTTATGTCGGTGCCACTACCCCTAAAGGGGGTGCAAGAGCTAAAAAACGTTCGAAATTGCGATTTTTGTGTTACTGAAGCTCCCACATACATGGAATTTGGCATAGTAGTTACTTATTAGATAAATTATATCTAAGAACATTTCTTAAAAAATTCGAAATTAAAAAGGTGTGAAAATGCGCAAAAAGCGTTCTAAAATTCTTCTAAATGGCGATTTTTACGCAATCTCAAGAAGTACCAAACCGATATAAAAAATAATGGTGTCAAAATTATGGTGATAACCCTTACTCCAACACAGGTTACATTTTATGTCAGTGCCACTAAGGGCCAAAAGGGGCTGCAGGAGCAAAAAATCGTTCGAAATTGCGATTTTTGTGTTACTGAAAGACCCAGATACATGGAATTTGGTATGGTAGTTTCTTATTAGCTATAAATTATTTCCAAGAACATTTCTTAAAAAAATTCAAAATTTAAAAGGGGATGAAAATGAGCCGAAAGCGTTCTAAAAAATGTTCTAAATGCCGATTTTTACGCAATCTAGAAAAGTACCTGACCTATTTCAAAAATAATGGTGACAATCCTTGCTCCAACATAGGCTATGCTTCATGTCGGTGTCATTGCCCCTAAAGGGGGCGCAGGAGCAAAAAACGTTCGAGAATTCGATTTTTGTGTTACTGAAGGGCCTAGAAACATGAAATTTGGAATGGTAGTTACTTATAAGATACAAATGATCTCTTAAAAAATTCGAAATTTAAAAGCGGTGAAAATGCGCTAAAAGAGTTCTAAAAACTTTCTAAATGGCTATTTTTACGCAATCTCAGAAAGTAACCAACATATTTCAAAAGTAATGGTAGGAAATGGATGACAGCCCTTGCTCCAACATAGGCTTTATTTCATGTCGGTGTCACTACCACCTAGGGGTTGCAGAAGCAAAAAGCGTTCTAAATTGCGATTTTTGTGTTGCTGAAGGGCATAGAATCCTGAAATTAGACAGGACAGTTATTTATAAGATACAAATAATCTCTAAGGACATTTCCTAAAAAATCGAAATTTTAACCCCCTAACGCTTGAATTAAATTACGGTTGAAAAATTGAAATTGCTTATTGGCACCACTTTTATGAAAAAGAAATATTCACCTTATTTAATGACAGGAAAAATGATACTAAAATATAGCCAATTTCACTATTTTATGAAACTGGTCGGAATAAAAGAATTTGAGTAAAAGACACAGCCCGAGAATATGACGGGAGCGAGAATTAAGGGGTTAAAGGGGTGAAAATGAGCGAAAAGCGTTCTAAAAAACTTTCTAAATTGCGATTTCTACGGAATATCAGCAAGTACCGAACCGATTTAAAAAATAATGGTGTGAAAACGAAGGTGGCAGCCCTCGCTCCAACATAGGCTGTATTTCATGTCGGTGCCACTACACCAAAGGGGGTGAAGGAGCAAAAAACGATCTAAATTGTGTTTTTTGTAATACTGCAGGAGCTAGCAACTTGAAACGAGGAATGGTAGTTACTTATAAGATATAAATGATCTCTAAGAACATTTCCTAAATAATTCGAAATTTAAAAGGGGTGAAAAGGGACGAAAAACGTTCTAAATTGCGATTTCTATGCAGTCTCAGAAAGTACCCAACCGATTTCAAAAGTAATGGTTGGAAATTGATGATAACATACTGCTACAGTATAGGATCTATCTCATGTCGGCGTCACTACCACCTTGCGGTTGCTTTTTAAAAAACGTTCTAAATTGTGATTTTTAGGATACTGAAGGGCTAGCAACTTGAAATTTGGCATGGTAATTACTTGTGAGATGTAAATGCTGTCTGAGAAGAGTTCCTTGAAAATTTGAAATTTAAAAGGGGTGAAAATGAACGAAAAGCGTTCTAAAAACGTTCTAAATAGCGATTTCTACGCAGTCTCAGGCAACATAAACCGATTTCAAAAGTAATGGTTTCAAATTGATGGTGACAGTCCCCGCTCCAACGTAGCCTATATTTTACGTTGTTGTCACTACCACCTGGGGGTTACAGGAGCAAAAAATCTTCTAAATTGCATTTTTTGTCTTACTGGGGGGGGGGGGGGGTCTAACATATTAAATTTGGAATGGTAATTACTTCAAAGATGCAAATGCTTTCTAAGAACTGTCGAAAGAAAATTCCAAATTTAAAAGGATGAAGTAAGCGAAAAGCGTTCTATAAGCGTTCTAAATTACGATTTTTAGGCAATCGTAAGAAATACGAAACCGACTTCAAACATAATGGTTGCAAATTGATGGTGATAGAACCTGCTCAAACATAAGCTATATTTTATGTCGGTGACACAACCCCTCGAGGGTTGCAGGAGCAAAAAATTTTCTAAATTGCGATTTCTGCGGTACTGAAGAGGCTAGAAACTTTAAATATAGCATGGTAGTTACTTATAAAATATAAATGTCCTCTAAGAGTAGCCGAAAATGCATTTGAAATTAAAAAGGTGTGAAGCGAAGGGAAGGAGCAAAAAGCATTCTAAAAGAGTCCTAAATTACGATTTCTGTGGAATCTCTGGAAATAATAAACCGATTACAAAAGTTACTGGTTGCGAATCAAGAGTGATAGTCCCTGATTCTATACGGGCTATATTTATGCCGGTTTTACTACCATCTGGTTGGCAGGAACAACAAGAAAGCCTTTAAAACATCTAAATTCCGTTTTCTATAGAATGTTTGGAAATACCAAGCGATTTCAAGGTTAATGTTGGCGAATTAATGGTGACAGTCTCTGTTTCAACATTTTTCGAGACATTCTATTGCAACTCTATTTCGGCATTTTATGTTGGTGCCACTAACACCAGATAGGTGGTAGACTGTTAGACAAGAAGTTTGAAATTTGACATGATGGTTAATTTTAAGATGTAAATGTATTAAGATGGTTTCTAAAAAATTCAAAACTTCAAATGAATACTGAAATGAGCGTATGAAATGAGCAAAAAAGACTCAAAATATTTTCTAAATTATCATTTATTTGGAATTAGTTTTAGTTCTTCTTATTAATTAAAATCTCATTTCTGTCTATTGCACTTTTATAATAAAGTTTATTCAAACTGTGGCTTAATTTTTAATTTTTTAATTATTTCAAAAAGTGTTCTTCTAATAAAAAATAGTCATGCAAATATCACTTGGCATATTTCAACTATTACGCGAGCAAAGCCGCGGGGTTTGCTAGTATTAACTAAAACAAAAGAAATCACAGCGGATAAAAAAAAAAAATACACATTCTTAATATTTAAATCATGCTTAGAACTTACTTAAAAAAGAAGTGAGTTTATAAGCATTGCTTATAAGAGGAAAAATTAACAATATTTTAGATCAATAGGACTTTGCAAAAACAGCAATAATTTCAGGAAAAAGTACGGTTTTACATTTAAAACAAAAATTAAAATCAAATCAAACATTGTTAAATATACAACATCCACCTATTAAAAAGTTATTAATGAAACTTTAAAAGTAATATCTTTATAGGGCATGCAATAAAAACAAACACAAAGGATAAGATTGGAATAAAATATTTTAGATTATTTCTGTCAGTAATCTAATTTAAATTCGTATTGAACTTTAAATGAATTTATCCTTAAAAGTTCAATTAGTGTTACAAACTATGAATTAAATAAATATTGCTAATAAAGTATTTTATACCAAGCTTTACCACGCTTGTATCTATTTTCATTGCATGCTGTAAAAGATGTGATTCTTTTAAAATGACCATAAAAGCAAAATAAAAAAAAGAACCCACTACATAAAAAATGAACATTCACTCCTAGGAAAGAGCGACTATTCACTCCTACCAGGGGTGAACAACCGCACTCAGCAAGAGTGAATAGTCACTCCTCCGAAAGAGTGATTATCCACCCCTGTTTAAAGTGAATATTCACTTTCCAGGAGTGACTATTCACTCTTTCAGAGAGTCATTTCCCTTTTGCTCAGAGTGAATAGTCACTCTAAAGAGGTTGGACATATTTTGACTCTGAGATAAAGTGACTATTCACTCCTCTGGAGTGAATAGTCACTCTTTTTTATTTAGAGTGTAAAGACAGACATTCGGATTGTAATTTTTTTAAATAAAAAGAGTACTAAATTGGTAATACTGCAACAAGGAGCGAGCGTCTCTATCACAGTTTTTTTTATAAAAATTTTCGCACAGAGAAATATTACAAATTCTGTTTAAATAAATAAGTTACAAACGTTGCAATTTAAATATTAAATAAATATTTCTTATCTGAAACAGTTGTGTAATTTTACATGTAAATTCTAAGGCGTGTACATGCTTTGGATAAATCCACAGCGTAGTGTTAGCTGCCGCTTGTGCACTATTTTCTAATGTTAAGGCAAAAAAATCTACATTGTTAGCAGTAAAAAACTAAAATAATAAGCAGAAGACTTTTTTGAGGGCTTTATATTTAGTGTAAATATTTATTCAAAACTTCATTTACTTCTTATGAAATGAAAAGTGATAATATTATAATATATGTAAAAGAATTTTCGATTTTTAAAGAATGTTTTTTTTTTATATTATTCGAAAAAGAAATAAAAATCTACATTAAGAATGCATCACTATCTTCGTACTATAGTCATTGATTTTCAGGGATTGAAGAAAGAAAATGTTACTATTCGGAAAAGTGGTGACTAAAAATTAAAAGAAGGGGTCAAGGAGTTAAGTACTTTTAACACATTTCCGACGGGCAATTTTTATCAAATCTGAATTTTAAAACAGTAGAAACCATTCCCTGTTCTGAAAGACTTCTGTAAATTGGTGTTCTAGACAGGTTTCCTAAGTTTATGCATCGGTAAATATCTTTCGATGTACGAATTTAATATAAAATGTCTTACAATCTAAAAAGAAATATGGACAGCAAGATATAAATGCATTTTCTGTAAGGCCACGCCCTTAGTCAATGATGGTTTTACAGGGTGGCGAGTGGTCAGGGAAAAACAGAGTAAAAAAAGTGGTCACTACCAGTATTTTCTTCTAGAAAATACTTGGAGTAATATAAAGAGATATTAAAGAAGGCGAATTTCTCTTTAACAAAATACTGGTACTTAACACCTTTTTTGACTGTGTTTTTCCCTGACCACTCTATACCCTGTTTTTGAATGAAATGTGTTATCTCTTTCAGATGCAATAATTTACGTTTCTGTATTGTTGAATTCACAACGCAATTTGCGAAAAATTTCGTTTCAAAATCAGAAAAAATAATTCTTCATCTTTCCCCCCCCCCCCCCACTAAAGTTAGAAAATTAAACTTTGTTTAATTTTTCTGGTGGAAATCTTGATTAAAATTAAGTGGAATATAATACTTGTATATCCCAATATCTTTGTCTTATCTAACAGACCGGGAGCCGGCAGCCCAGACAATCCCCTCATCGAGTTCACAGCTAAAATTCCAGAATTAGTTAAAACTCGATACGAATATTTAAACGCAATCGGTCTGCCAAGTCATATCTTGATGGAAAATGTCTGAAAACCCGATTTCAGCGTTTGACTCGTACATTTACTATTGAGTTTTCAAGCTTCCAGTCCTCCATGTTTTCATACTTTTGGGTGCCGGAAAACACACTGGTAAACCTACGAGTCGACATCTAAAATCAAGCTTTCAGGTGTTTTCCACCAAGATATGACTAGTCAGACCGATTGCGTTTTAATATGCTAATCGAGTTTTAAATAATTCTGGAATTTCAGCCGTGAACACGATGAGGTGATTGTCTGTGCTGCCGGTTCCGGGTCTATAACGTCAGAATTATCTACGAATAAAGATGACGGAATAAACTGTACAAGATTAGTGGTTTCCAGAGCATTTTGATCCATGATTTACGCGGGACATTTGGCAACACTATGTGTAGTCAAAATAAAGTTGGGAACCACGGTTTTAAAGCATGCCAAAAATAATGTTTCATTTTTTGGATCATTATTGATCAAGCTGCAGATATCCGCTGAGAGAAATTTTGTACTCGAAAAGCCTTAAATTTTTGACATTATTGGTGTTAAACTCGGTCGAGGCTATGGTTGAGATCAGAGCATGATTACCAACTAAACAAAATCACGCCTCTAGTTTAGTAGAATAATATTCGTCTCATTTAAATACAGAATTGATATCATAAATAGAGTTAAAATTACTTTTAAAAAATAATGGTGGAAGTTTGCTTAGGTCATTGTAAAGCTTTGAAAACGACGATACTTTTTAAAAGTATATGCTAAGCGGATCTAACCTTGACCACCGAAAAAGTACACCGGTATGCACACTGGACACTACAAGTGAAGCAATGAATGAAGTGAAGAAAAAAGATTTGAAGTTTATTTAAAAAATATATATATATAAAATTAGCGTCTAAAATTTGTCTTATGCCAATATAAATTACATGCAATTATAAAGTATCTTTTACGAATTAAAACTGTTCTTTTCCGTTCTTTTTGCATTAATTAGTAGGCTGTGGGCCTTGAACTCAAAATGTACTTAAATTGCAAGTTCCGTTTCACCTTTTTGGGGGCAATTTGAAATTGCTACTAATTCATTCTTTGCCATATGACGAACAAAATTTACCAATGTTCTGGAAAAAATCTTTGCACATTATTTTACAATCGTGGTTTTAATGCGTAAAAAAAAAAAAAAATTTCTGTATTTTACATCTGGCATATTTAATACATAAATTAGTAAATTTTTATAATTTCATAATCTATGTTCTTTTATCACACTTTTGAGCATGCTGTACTTTTCCATTATAGGGGGCTTGGTGGTATTTTAAAAGCTTGGAGCAATTCAAGTTTTAGAAAGTGAAATTTTAAATCTCACTTTCTAAAGTTTGATAAACGATATAAAAACAAACCTGATGGACTTTTTAGGCTTGTTTATGAATATATTTAAACAAATAAACATTTATTTATGTATATACTATTTTTTGTACACAAATTACTTCTGTTTGTACAGCAGACTCCCTCAAATCTGCAAACGCCTATAATCCGCACATCACCACAGATGTAAACAATTAAACTTTCAGTTAAAATATAGAGAAAAAATTACAGAATTTTTGTTTTATATCATTCCGTGTGTATTTTAATATGTAATTCATGATAATATGTCTGAAGTCGTGGTTTTTCATGAAGAAAGTATAAATTTATTTCTGAAAAAAATATTGCTGATATCACTGGTAATCAAAATCTTTTTACCAAATCTATTTATGTATTAATCAAGCTTTTTTGGTTATTATCAAATCTATTCATGAACTAATTCGTTTTCACATACTTTTAACACTAAACCATTAATTTTTTTAATCTAAATTATTTTTTTAAAGAAGCATCCAATCACACAAAATGTACAGTACAAATATATTTCAGTATTATATTAAATTTCTGGATTTATTTGGTTTAATCAAACATTCTTGTTATTGAATGTAAAATATAGTGACTGTTAAAAGTGAAGGTTTTACATGATTTTAATAATAATAATAATAAAACAATAAATAGAAATTTCACTTTTTTCTTTTCTTTCTTTTTTTTTTTTTTTTGTTGACAAAAATGGGCTTTAAAAAATAAAATCTGAATTGACACCTGAAATTAACATGGCTTTCAAATTGTAGGAATATAAATATACACCACAAAAAAATATAGTACTGTACAAGATCTTTAGAACACAAACTTAAAAACGCAAGGTTTTGCGTTCATTAGAATTCTGTGTTATATAGATCATTTCACACATCATCAAAGCTCAAAACTTGGCTTGTAAACATGGCAAAATATGTGAGAAACATGTCAATATACAGTCGAAGATCTTATTATATTACTTGAGACTAGACGTTTGCATATTTTAAATTTTTGAATAATATAAGATCATTTCACATACATTAAATTTTACTTCTTAAACACGATCCAAATAAGCTTATACAAAATCATTATACTACTTATTTTTTTAAAAAATATTACAATAAAAGCTATTTTTCTTATTAAAAAGCTCTAAATTAAAGCAAGATGAAATGATTATTAAATTTGGCCTAGGAAAATATACTATTTAGAAAATTCATCATCATCAGAATCCGATACTGGCTGCACATCGATTTGGTCGCAAATGTAACAAAAACATAGTTCAGTGCAATGTAAATTAGATGCACGACAAGTACACAATAGTTTTTCACAAGATGTTTTCTTGCATTTGCAATGAATTTGTTGCAGAAGAGATCTTGGAACTGGTTCCTTTGCCATTCAATCAATTTCGATCCTTCAGCTACTACGCCTGACTCAATAAAAATATCACTCAATCCAGCATCAGAAAATCTTTTTCCAATTACAGCCAAAAATGCTATTGCTGTATGAAATTCACCTAATCTGATAACTAACCGTTGTTTAAATATTTCGTTTTGCCACCTTATTTGTTGCGCTTTCGAATAAGTTGCTTGATCCATAACAAGAACAATGCTATTAATCGCCAGGTTGTCAGCAATTTGTATACTACGTTTTAATATAGCATTTACAGTCGACATATTTGTAGGATTAGCATCCAAAACAGGTAAATAACCTATTTTTGTTTTTTGATAATTCTGCTTCTCTACATTTTCAAGCATAGTATTAAACCCGCACCAGCCAGGTAATTGTTGACCTTCACTACCAAAAATTTTGCACAACTAAAAAAAATGATCAGTCTTTCGCAAGATATCTTGGAAATTTATATATTTATTATCCATAGTAGAAGGCAGATCATCATAGCGAGGAGGGCAATGTTTCTTAATTCCAGTAAAAACTTCAACAGTAGGAATATTTGTATCCAAAGTTCGTTTTCTTCCTTTTTTCATTGGTGAAGTTGTCGTTTCATTTTCATGGGGTGTTTCGTTTCAATTAAAGTTAAAGGATGACTGCTCCATTGAATGATAATACCGTTTGTATTATGGGTTGTCCCAGACCCACTAAGCGTTTCCTCACCAAAATCGTTGTTGTCCCAGACAAGAGTAGTAAAAGTCTTTTTAGAAAAACCATGAGGTACTAAATTGTTTTTATTTAACTGCTGTATAGCTAAAGCTGTATCATGTTGCAGAACAGTACTATGAGATACGCAGTGTCCAAAACCATTTAAAATTCCAATCAAGGAAGCAGATCCTGTTAAATGACGTATTGTCATGCCCAAAGCCAAATGTTTTGGTGTTTGTTGCTTTCCATTTGATAATAAGTACATCAAGTCTTGAGATACTGATAAAATATTTCTTTTCATATCTTCATTTATAGAAACATAATAATCTTCTGCTACTTCTTCTGAAGCTCCTACAAACCATGCTATAAAATAAAACAAGTGTTTAGGAACATAATTTGATGCTGCCTCTATTGTTAGATCATCATCTTTCGGAGGCCACACAGTTATAAATCCAGGAGTGCCGAGCATTATATTTTTTAACATTTTCGTAGCAAAATACAAATTTCTAATTTCACTCTGATTAACCTTTGATTTGCTTGGTGGTTCTTCTTGCTCTGCTGCATCTGAATCTTCATTTTCTGTTTCAGTTGAACTGTTCTGTTCCATAACAGAACAGTGACACACATTTCTTGAAACGGAGTCACATAATACAAGTTCGTACTGATTAGAACGTGGACGCTTGACAAAACTAATCTGTGGATAATTTTTTTGAATACGCCGCTTAAGTAAACAATTTCTGTATCCAGATATATCAATGTTTTCCTTTTCAAGCGCAATTTGAACAAACATATCTACAAGTTTGTTCATCTTCATTATTATTTTTTTTTGCTTGATGATTAAATCTTCTATTACATCAGTGCAGAATACTTTAAATGATATGGAATATTGTGTGTCAACAGGTTGTGCGCTTTTGTCAATGGTTAAAAACTTAGTATAATTTTTGTAACAAGATCTATGATACTGCATTTCGATTGCTACCAAGTCCTTATCACGAATTTGTATCAGTAAATGCTCATCCTTCTTTGCGATTGCAGCTTCGAGCAATAAATTGTTGTTTGTTTCACATTCAGCCAATTTTTCTTTTTTTCTTTTACCTGTAGGTCTGTCAACAATATATTTTTCTGTTTTGCAAACAACACATACGGCGGGCAACACGCATTTTTTGTTTACACCCTGCGAAAATATAGAATCACTTAGCATAATTCGTTTAGAAATCATGTTTTCGGAAAGTGCTACATCATAAAATTGTTTTGCTTTTGAAGTTGATCCTTTAGAATTTTTTTTTTCAGCAGCAGCAATTCGGGTTTTATCCGTAAACTCATTATAGCATTTACGATGAAAGCATTGTTTTTATCATCAGGTAATTCTTCTTGTTCATTTACGGGCAACAATAACAATTCAGAAGCTATTTTACCTTCAGTCGTATCAAAATCTTTCCATTTCAAACAGCACTGTTTAACTTTTGCCAACTGACGGTGGAAAAGTTTAATATTTTTATGTCTGCATCATTGACAAGATGCAAACAACATTTCATGAGATCAGACATTGTATTAATATCGGCATTAGTATCATTCATACGCGGAATCAACTTTGTAAACAAGGCGAATTCTAGGATGTAAACATACGATGGTGATAACGCTAGATAGCGCGTTTGCGATTCGGCGATGTTCATTGGATCATAATTTCAGTCAAAAAAAAAATGGCGGCTTGTGATTGGAGGATTCAGTTGGATATTCGGCTACTTTTACATACCAACATATAAACAGGACCGCAGAAATTGAAAAAATTAAGAATTTATATAATTGATTATGAAAAAATGTGCACTTTATGATACCAGAACATTATGAATTCTTTATCTATACAATATTATTTAAATTTTAAGATTAACTCAAAATTGCCCCTCGATGATTGAAACGAACTTGCATGATATTCACATACGGCCCACGGCCTATAGAGCGGAAATATAGCTAACATTCGGATTTTTTTTTTCATTTTTTTTACAATAAAAGCTGCGATAAAAGAAAATCATGTGTCTTTTTCCTGTTTATGGAACATTTAATTTTTACATTGACTGTATTTTGAATTTATAATATTCATATATAAAAAAAACTTTATTTATGCTACATTTATATTATTATCAGGCATGTGATTTCCGCGTTTTTGGACACCGGCATTTTGTTATAGAAAATGTCATTTTATTTAATCGGAACATTTTTGCGATTTAAGAGAACAATATTTTCTCTAAGAATATATTGGCGTGCAAAAAAGCGGAAATCATATGCCTGTATTATATAATATATAATCTCAACTCCCGCATCATTAACCCCTTAACCTACGATTTACTTTTAACAGCTCCACGGTTTGGCAAATCCACAGCTACCACTAAAATTTAATAGAGATTTTCGCCTTGTTTAATCAAAGAATTGCGACGATTAAATTAAACTATATTTACTGTAAAATTTTAGTGGTACGAAGAATTTACATTTGGCTCGATCATCGTACGCGGGCTGTGCCTGTCATTGTAGGTTAAGGGTTTAACGCCCAAAATTTTCTCACCTTTAATACCTTAAAAAATAACAATTCCCTCATCCCACCACCGTACCTCATAAAACAGCGTAACTGGCTCAGTCGACTTTTTCAAAATTCTAAAGATCCCTCCTTTAAACTTCTTATTAATAAGCTTAACAACAAAATAAAAAATAGTTTGTACAAAGAAAAACAAAAAAACTGGTACAACTTCCTTAAAACTCTAGCTTGGGAGGATAATTCTTCCTAACTTTTAAAACGTAAACTTAACAAAAAATTTTCTCCTATACCCCCACTTACTGCTAACAACTCCACTGCTTAGACAGACCAAGATAAAGCAAATATGTTGGCCAACACATATACATGGGTGCCGACTTGTAAGAATTTTTCTTACCACTAAAATTTTATAGACATTTTTGATTTATTTAATAGTTGAAAATCGTTAGATTTCGGTAATTAAATAAGGCAAAATTTTCTATTCAGTTTTAGTGGTATGAAAAAACCGTATAAGTTGGCAGCTATGCTTATGCAACTCAATTTTCTCCTAACCCGACCCTTGCAAGTCAGACCCATCTCAGTGATGTCAGCGAAACTGTTCGCAATTTCCTGGCAATCCCTCCTGATGATCCCCCCTCCATCCAACCCATAGTTAGTCACAATATTATCAAAAAACTTAAAAACGCAAGACCCCTGGTTATGACAAAATTACTAACACAGCTCTTAACCCTTTCCGGCACAGTGTGCCCGGGCCGGGATACCTAATTTTAATCCCAAACTTACGAACGGCACCAATAATATTTAAGTAAAATTTTGCTTCTACAATGAACATTTAAAGTAAAATATTTTTAATTTCTAAAAAAGGCCTTTTAAAATTCCAGTGTCAGTCAATCATTTTATCATTTTACAACAAAAATTGCCTGTGCCGGAAAGGGTTAACCCATAAAGGACAAGCCTCTTTTACACTTCTTTTAATTCTTCGACACCAGTTTTTTCCACTTGCAAATTTGAATTATTTAATCGCTGAAAATTTGAGATTAGATAATATGAAAATTTCCAAACTAAAATACTTGTATTCACATTTAAAAGTTTTGTTCGCCTTTCATGGCAAGTTTTCTTGCCAACCGGCTTTAATGAGTTAAAATCCTTCCTCCCAACTGTATTATTTATATTACTGACCTCACTAACGATATCTTTAAATGTAACTATTTCCCTAAACCATGGAAAACTTCCATAATCTCACCTATCCCTAAACCAGGAACTAACCTCTCTATTCCCACCAACTAAGGATCCATTTCTCTTTTACCTTCTATCAGTAAAGTTGCAAAACGCGTCATTCGTATCCAGTTACAGGACTTTATACAGCAAAATAACATTCTTATGCCTGATCAGTTCGGCTTTCGCCGAAAACACTCAACACAACATTGCTACTTAGAGATGTTGAATTTCTCAGTGAGAAATTCCACGCGAAGATTCCTACAGCTGCTATATTTCCTGATGCCGCAAATGCATTTGACAAAGTCTGGCATGAGGGCCTCCTCATATGTAAATTAATTAAGCTCGGATTTCATCCCGGACTAATACACTTAATATTCTAATACCTTTGTGACCGTATTTTTCGCGCCCGCATACACAACATTCTTTCTATTATTCTTTTCATCCTAGCGGGCTTACTTCAGGAGAGCGTGTTGCGACCAATATTGTTTAACATCTTCTTCAACGACATCCCACACTCTTTGAACGCATATCACACTCTTTATGCGGACAACAACTGCATTTACTCCTCAGCTCACCCCCGTACAGTCTTTACAGGTACCTGCAGACTAACATTGACGATTTCGTGAACTGGTGCATTTTATGGCGCGTCCCAATAAGTGAAAATAAAACTTCAGCAGCATACTTCTCTCGCAAACTAACATACCCTAACAGAATAATAATTAATAACACTGTCATCCCTTGGTCAGACGATGCTAAATATCTTGGGTCATCCTTGATCGCCGACTAACATGGAGCAAGCACATTCATTCTATCAGGGGGAAAGTTGCTGGAGCTTTCAACTCACTTAAACCTCTTCTTAACAGCAAAACACTTTCTGTTCATAATAAACGTATTCTCTATAACTCGTGTATCCTCACAATCATAAACTATGCTAGTCCAGTCTGGGGCTTCACCTGCACCACTTCAATGGACAACTTAAGTCCTCTGCATAACAGGCACCTGCGTATCGTACGTAACGCTTCTCATTACTTGCGAAATACCACAGTCTGCAAGGATCTCAATACCATCACTTTACGTAAGCGCATCAATGATCTTGCCAAAAACTTCTACAGCAAAATTTATGGTCTTCTCAATGAAATTGTAGTTGAGCTACCTGTTTATGACGCCTTTGAGTCCCACCACCGTAAACGACCCAGATACTCCATAATTATGGATCACACACCAGGTGAACCCTGGTTACACCACTCTAAGATTGCTTTATGTCTATTTTTCTTTTATTTAAAACTTTTTTATATCTTCCTATAACAAAATCACGTCTTCTCTATTTTGAAATATATAGGTTAAAAAAGTATGACCCTGATTAGTGCCTTTTTCGTCAAAGAGGCTTTTGCTGCCTCGTTTTCAGCTTTTCCTGCCCAAGCTTGGTGAGCGTAACTGAACAGTGCTAACTTTTTTTACTTTTTCATCCTTTACTTTTATAAAGTAGTTTTTTAGCTACAGCTAGACCATTTATTAAGATTTTTATCAATTTTCTTACTTGACTTAACCCTCCGTCTACCAGACGGGTCCATTGGACCCGACAGGTACATACCAAATATTCATTCAAACCAGAAATTTCTTTAAAATAAACTAAGTATATAAACCAGACAAAAATAAGGTAAATAAATAAGTTAAATAGTTTTAAATAAAAATTCTGGTGTAGAACGTTTTATTAAAACTTGAATAAAATTCCCGGTAGATCTAGGGTTAAGCATTAACTTAATTTTTATGTTTAATACTTAATTATATTTTAACTTTATTTTTTCTTTAATATTCTTAATTTTTTCTTTTAAGTAGTTTTAAACTAGAGTTTTACTTATCCCAATGGCTCATCCCAAACATAATTCATTTTCAAGACTGGGTATTAAGCTGATTTCAGCTAGGAAACCCCCCAATGCTGCTCACATCTTCAGCACCTGTTCGCAATTCTTTTAATCTTCTTTTTATTTGGAGAAATTTGAAGACAAAAGGAATTTTTATAGACTTCTTAAGAGGGCCGGGAAAGCAAAATTCAACTAAAAAATCGATTTTTACTTTTTTATATCCATAAATAGTTTAACCCCTTGAGGGGCGGTGGGATAAAATATATCCCACCTAATTTAAACAAGGTTCTCACCAGAAAATTTTAACTAAATTTTATATTTTTAACTTTGGAGGAAAATCGATGAAAAATTCCTTTTCCTTATTTAAAAATAAAATTTTTCGATTATTCCGGTGAGAATTCAATATTTAGAGACATTTTTGCTTGCCCCTCAGGGGGTTAAACTTTTATCTTTCCAACGATGTGTCAGACATGTTTATATATACAGAGGTGCCAAGTTCGCACTAATCTTCCGTAATGCGTGGATTAGTTTAGCCCAGTTTAACAACGTTTCGAACCAGAAAAATTATTTGATGAACCTTTATTTACTTAATTCCAGTTTTCTACGTGTAACTTATTTAATTTCATAACTGAAAAAAAAATTCTGGTGCGAAATGTATTAAACCAGGGTTAAATTAACCCACATATTACGGAGGATTAGTGGCAACTTGGCACCTATGTATATATAAAAAATTAAGTGTTGAAATTAATCATTCTTTCTAAGAGTACTTCACAGCTTAATGGCCATTTAAATCTTTGACTTTTTCTGAAAACTTGGATTTTTCATGTTTATGTTCCTTTTTTTCAATATCTATTAAACTTAAGATCTCAGATTTTTATTTAATACTTATATTATGATATATTATATACAGTGCGTGTAAAAACTTTAAGGACAGCAAAAATTTGTAAAAATTTCGATAAATTTAAAATGCGACAAGTGATATGGTAATTTAATGTTGATCATAAAGTGGAAATACTAATATAAAAGTGAACAAAATGTATCTGTGTCCTTTTTATTACGAAAAAATAATAATTATGCATAAAAACGCTATTTTGACTGTGTAAAAATTTTAAGGACACCAGTATTTTTTTAAAGAAATAATATACATCACTGTTATTAAGGATCGACCGAAACAGGTTTGGCGAAACCCAAACCGAGACTGAATTTCGGTGATCTTCCTATTTTTGTCCGAAAACGAAAACGGAAGTGTCCAAAAAATTTTTAAAGTAATTAAATTGTATGTATTAAAGTAATTAATAGATGCATAAATATACATAATTATTATACGTATTTATTAAATATGCATAATTATTAAATAATTATGCGTATTTATTAAATATACATCATTTAATTAATTGTACGTGTGGCCTAAATTGGCTCTCTGTGCCTTAGACCCAAAACGTATTTTTTTCATATAAAATAAAACGTAATTAATACATCAACGATAGAGAAAGATTTTCTAACTATACGAATTTCATTTAATTAAAAATATTTCAGTTTTATGTATACACACCTCGATTTATATTTTTTAATGATTTCTGTAAATGATCATCTGTCATACTAAAACTTTCTCAAAGAGCATTTGAAACACTTCTGCGGTTTCAAACTGAAAATTTTCTATTACTGTTATGTCTGCAGGTTTTAATTAGCATGTGGAAAAGTTTAGTTATGCATGCATTGTTTGCTTTATAATTTGCATTCACGTCTTGAGTCATTCATAACTGATAATTATAAACAGCGAAGTTCGTAGCAATAAATAGTCTCATTTAAGCCGATAAAGCTGAGTAACGTTGAAAATTTCCATAGGAAGAAACGGGATTTTTGGAATACTGTAGTTTCTGTCGAGTTTCGGCCCGACCAAATTTTCAGCCGCATTTTCGCCGAAAACGAATTTTCGGCGAAACTCAGATTTTGGGCTGAATACGAAAACGAAGCCGAATTTTCGGTCGACCTGTAATTATTATTCCATTGCCTATTAAAAACTCTTCTGTATAGTGCTTTTTCTGACGTTTTCTATTAACCCTCTCGCGGCCCAGCCCCAGTTATCTCGGGCATACATTTTCCCGCCAAATTAATACTAATTGGTTATCCCCACCGGTTATTTTTTAGCGAAAACTTTGTCTGGTTTAATCAGGATATTTTGCCTGATTACGATAGTCAAAATTTTCTGCTTTAAAGAACCGGTGATAAACGATTAAAAATTCTGTAAAAGACGCTCATCGCGAAGAATTACTTACACAGCGAGAGGGTTCAGACTTTTGTTAATTCTATAATAATGGAGCCAAAAGCAAGTAAACTGACTGAATATGAAAAAGGTGCTGTTGAATCTTTTGCTTTGCCAGGAATGAGTTGTAGGTCTATTGCAAAAAAGATAGGAAAATCTAAAATCGTCATCAACATTTTTTAAAGTTTAAAAGACGAGTATGGGGAAAAAACGGCTGAAGGCAGACCAAAAAGCATTGTAATGCAGAGATTAAAAGAGAGTTTTAAAGTTAGCATCAACTGGAAAATACTCATGTAAAGAAATTTTACAAACGACTAGGCCCAAAGTGTGAATGAAAACAATCTTCAATACAATCAATTGAGTTGGGAATTTCCAATGCACGGCAAAATTGTGTTAACTCTTTTTATTGACGAACCACCAAACACAGCGTTTACAGTTTGCAAGGCAAGTGATAACTTGGGACGACAAATGGCTGCAGGTTATTTTCTCCAACGAAAATAAATGAAACTTAGATGGTCCTCATGGCTGGAAATATTATTGACATTATTTGAGAAAACAAAAAGAAATTTTCTCAAGACGTCTGTTAGGTGGAGCATTGATTATGACATGAGGTTGCTTTTCGCTCAATGTCGTGGGGTTACTTTCATTTCTTTCAGGAAGAGTTAATTCAAAGCATATCTAAAAACTTTTTCTGACCATTTTTCACTTGTTTCAACACTTCTAGCAGGAGAAAAATGGATTTATCAGCAAGACAATTCGCCTATCTACACAAGCCGTGAGACAAAACTCTGGCTCCAGAAGAAAAATATTGAAGTTTTGCAATGGTCAGGCAGAAGTCCTGATCTAAACCCTATCGAGAACTTATGGGGAGATATAGCAAGACGAGTTTATAAAAATGGAAGACATTTCTCCTCAGCTCAGAACTCAGATCTACAATTGAAGATGAATGGTACAAAACCATGCCCGAACTGTTCCAAAAATTAATAATGTCCATGAAAGATAGAATATTTGCAGTCATTAAACGCAACGGTGGGTGCACAATATATTAAGTATTTGCTTCTTCATTGCTGTATTGTTTTTATTTTGCTATCCTTAAAGTTTTACAAATCAGAAAGAATGTTTTTTGTACAATTACTTTATATTCGTAATGAAATACTTCCAGATGAATTTTGTTAACTTTTTTATTAGCTTTTCAAATTTATGATACACATTATAATAAACTTTTTTTCATCTGATTTGAAATTTAGCAAAAAATAAAAAAAAAAATAAAAAAAAATAAATAAAAAAAAAAAAAAAAAAAAAAAAAAAAAAAATAAATAAATAAATTAATAAAAAAAATAATAATAATATTTTTGGCTGTCCTTAAAGTTTTTACACGCACTGTACTTTAACACAGAGATTTAATGATTTCTTGAGAATTATTTATTTTAGGCAGTAAAATCCTACCAAAAATGCTAATTTAAAAATGACTTTCAATAAATAATTAATAATTAATTTTGAGTTTCACTCAGAAAGAAAATGATCTGTTAAAATACGTAAATCATGTTATTTTAACTACTCTAAAAAATCTAGACCTCTATCTTTCACCATTTCCGAGAAACAGGTACATAAAGTTGGTGAATTTTAACATGGTGGAGATAGAGCTTACCCCCTTAGCACTAGAACGTCCTGAAATTTTACCCAATTTTAATAAACACACACGAATTTTTATTTAAAACAATTTCACTTATAGTCCAGTCAAATTGTCAGAAAATAGGGCCGATAGATGCAAAAATTCTGCTAGAAGATTTTATGTTTTTAAAGTGTTTATGGGGATGCTAATAACAGGAATTAATTGTTTTCCAACAAAATATCTCGAGGCTAAACTTTGTAGAGCCAAAAACACACTAAATTTTCGGATGTCTTTCAGGTTTTGGCCTATAACTCGAAAATTATAAAATTTTTGTGTACCATACGTAATAACAAACAGAAAGAGCATTACATTCTCTACAAATTTCGTAATACAAACGTTTTTTTATACCCAGTACTAAGTGCGCTACGGCTTTTTGAAAACAACACTTTTTTTTAACTTCACAGAAAATGACATATTTTTCGCCTCCTATCCCCCAAAAAATTCTTTTCATCACTAATTCTGGAAATGACATGGAAATGATATGTACCTATTGACGAGTAAGGAGTGACGAGATAATTGAGGAGGGAAATTTTCAAGAAGGGTGGGTAGAAGGTAGGGTTGTCAAATTGTACGTTTTTCTCGTAAATTGTACGATTTTTAGTGCTTTTTATGCATTAGGTGTACGTTTAAATGTGTCCGTATGATGATTTCTTCAGTTTTTCTACCACATCTTACTTTTGATAGTTTAAAAAGAAATATTTTCTAGTTTGCTTTAAAATTTCACCTTTTGCCAAAAATAAGTTATAACATTCGCATCAAATGTAAAAACGGCTTGTCTCAGATCGGTAATACAAAAATCTTGGGAAAGTTGTGTAATATTAACGGCGCATTTGCTGTAGCATTAGATCATGTGAGATTGACCTTATTATAGATTATAAATATACACATCATAAAATTTTTAATTTAGTATAACTGTATCTTAAGTTTAGATATTTTGTTTGATGTATTATCACCCTTTATGCTTAACCCCTAATCATCGAGCCCAGGGCTATTTCTCTGTGAATGTATCGGGCGCGACGATCACAGGGTGGTCAAATAAAAATATTTATTTTTGTAGTGTGTCCATTGCTAAAATTTCCATGATCATCATTGAATTGTAGGATGGTGTGATTTATCTTTATTCTTACAATTCAATTAATTTTTCACTCATAATATGATATGACTGCAAAATTAGTTAAAAAATGTTAACAGAATAATGTAATATAAATATACTTTGATTAAATCGATTAATTAATAGTAACAACATTTAAAAAAATTCATTAATGAAAACATTACTGACATATTCAACATAGTTTAGCATAGTACAAAAAAAGACGATAGCACAATAAAACAGAAACTAGTGTCAATCAAAATCTTCCATCACGACAAATTTCTAGCCAAAGAAAGAAACAGGAATCGCTTCATTTCACTTCTTAAAACAGAGTTTCAAAATAACAGAATTCCAGCTGACCTGGCAGAAGAAGACGCTGATGTCCTCATAGTTACCTCAGCCATTTCAAGAGCCGAAGCCTTTGAAAGTGTAGTGTTGTCGGAGAAGACATTGGTTTTCTCGTGATCATAACGAGCTTGGGATATCAACACAAAAATATCTTTTTCCAAAATCCAGGCAGAGGTAACATCGAAACCAAGTGGTTTTCAATCATGTCACACAAATACAATTACAACAATGTTCTTTTCACTCATGCAATCAGAGGATGCGATACAATATCAGGGTTCGTACGGGTACTGATATTTTCAAGGCCATATACAAATATTTGTTTATAGAAAAATAGATCTAGTTTAAACACGCGAAATTTCGCCTTATTTAAGGATGTATTTTCTATAAGAAAATACTGGTACCGAAGATTTTTTTATTCTGAAAATTTAAGGACCCGTACGAACCCTGTGCTCTTTTTGGGCAAAGAAAGTCAAAGTTTTGTAACACTTTGAAAAAACATGATCAGCTTAACCCCTTCGGGACGGGAGCCTTTTACGAAACTTTTAATCTTTTGTCACCGTTTTTTAAAAACAGAAATTTGTGTCTTGTTGAATCGAGAAAATGCGCTGATTAAATAAGGCAAATTCTACAGTAAAATTTTACTGGTGAGAAAAAACAAGGATCCTGAGCGCTTCATGCGGCACGTATACGTGTCGCTCGTCCCCACGGTGTTAAGGAAATAGCCTGTGTGTTCAATATACCAGAGCCAACCCGTCAAAAAATCATCAAGGCTGGAGAAAAATTCAATACTACACTATACATCAGATGCATAGACACCACACAGGCATTGAACACCTTGATGTTCCCGTTATTTGCTAAATTTGCCACTAAAAGCAAACTTCATCTTGCAAGGCTACCACCAACAGAAGATTCTGAGCAGCATCATTTCTTCTGATGATATCGCGAAAAGCTCAAAGACGATAAAAGTTGTTGAAACACAAGAGAAACTTCTCGTTTTCTCCTCAAACTGCGATTGACGGACCAAACCCATCAACCCGCAAGCACTACATACAGAAGTTACTAACATTAAAAATATTACCCTAACTCTAACTTACATTCATGTAAATACCTACTATTAATGTTCTCCACTTAAGTTCTAAATACCAAAAAAAAAAAAAAAAAAAATACAATATAGTAATTTTTTTACAATGTTACTAATGTGATTAACCGTTATTGCTATCATGCAAAAACCTGTAATATAAACTAGGACTTCCCTCAGAGGGATTAGTCTGAGCGATATTGCTGAGAACATAGATTTAATAATAACATGTGGAAGCAAAGAAAATGAGATGTTATCTTTAATTGTCCATATACTGCGATAAATTGAAATGATGAAAATAAACGAATGGTAGAATTACAAAATTTTATATATAAATTCGTATACACTGTTTAAAAAAATGGGAAATCAAACCATGCAAGACAGCCATGCATGGATATAAAATTGAAAGTACGCAATATATTAAAAGTAAAATAGAAAATGAAACACTAAATTATCTTATATCGGAATTTTAACTGTATAAAATGATGTCAAGAGCATAATCAGACGCTCCGCACCAATTTGAATAACTTTAAATGACAAATATATAATGTTTATAAAGAATGGACTATACTTTATACGGCAACATAAAGTATGACACAAGATCTGAATATATCGTCTGCATAACTTTTGAGCTGTCAAAGTGTCATTTGAAGTAATTTACAAATCCATACATATTTATTCAGCAAATTATGCAAGCTAACATACGCCAATATGAACCCGATTATGAAATTTCACCAGAATAAATTAATATATAAAAAATCTACTAATGATAATTGAGAATATGACCTTATGATAAAATGTCTAGAAAAATGAATCATATAAAAAATTCATATCACATTTAAAACGGAATTTCCCTCTGTTAGTGGCCTTGGAGGGAGAGAGAAAAGTCTAGAGAAGGAACACTTTAACAAGTACTTTCCGGCAACCTACTCACTGTTTCATACAGGTCTTTATTCAATATTTACACAATTTATTTAATGCTAGGTGGGTATCTATCAGTTTTGTTGCATTTAAATTGCAAGTTTTGCGGAGGAAATGCAGCATTATGAAATATTTAGAGTTGCTATACCTAAAAATTCCAAATTAATGGTAATTGAGATCCCTTTCCGTTAATTTCATCTTTTTAAATTTTAAATTTTTTAGAATCCATTCATAGGGACAATTGTATATTTTAAAAGTAACCCGAAGCAAAATTTCAAGATTTTGGGCTCAGCAGTAACACAGAAATAGAAAATTTTTCGAAAGTTTTTTGTTTCTGCACTGCTTTATATAGCGACATTTTCAGAAATTGTTCTATTGTGAGAATTTACGTCATGATAAATACAGCCATGTAAATTTTCATGTTTACATTCCTAACAATTCCATGTACTTCTTTACTTAGATCATCTTTAGAACTTTTTGCGCTTTGTATAGTCTTTCGATTTTTTAGAGTTCGTTCTACAAAGAGCATTTATATCTTATAAATTTCTACCATGCCAAAGTTCTAGTTTCTAACCCCAACAGTATCCCAAAAATTTCAGTATTCCAAATAAATCATAGTTTAGAACCTTTCTAGAAATTTTTACGTTTATCCGTCAAATTGAACCTTTTAGAGAGCGTTCATTACGAGTATTTACATCTTAAAAGTAACTACCACACCAAATTTAAAGTTTCTAACCCAATCAATATCGCAGAAATCGCAATTTTAGAACTTTTTTGCTCCTGCAGCGATGTAGGTTCTTGCACTGACATAAAATACAGTCTTTTTTTCGGAGCAAAGATGGCCACCAACATTTTTTAAATGTTGGCTATGTAATTTCAGGGATAACACCTCGCAAACGTACAATCATTAATAATATTATACACTTTATAGTATTAGCATTAGATGTACAGATACAAAAGCCATTTATCTGTTACAAACTAAAGTGCCCGGCGTTGCCCAGAATTTGAAGGATGTTTGTTCTGAAAAATCAATTTCAAAATTTAACATACAACACAAAACAAACATTGAAAAAAGCAGTCGAAATGTTGTATGAATGAATCATATGAAAACGCTACATAAAAATGTATACATGCATATAACAGACGCAAAAGAATACAGCTATAAATGAACTTATTTCAATTTATAATTGGAGCAATAATGTTAAAATACGCCAGTATTTCCCTAATCCAGGGGCCTCGGTAAGGCGGGGGGACGGGGGGGAGCCTCCCCTTAAACATTTGCGAATGTTATTACACTTGGCGAATTTACAAACTTAGTTGGCAAATTTGTTTAAAATTTTCATAAAAACTATAATATATTTTCTATTTCTGATAGACTTGGCAAAAATTACAAAACTAATTGGGAATATTATTAAACTTTTAACAAATAAGAACTATATTACATTTTCTGACTGTGGTAAGTTGGTAAAATTATAAAACGAGTTGGCAAATGCTGAAATTTGACTTGGCAATTTAAGGTTCTCTGCCCCACCAATAAAAAGTCTTAGCGATGGCACTGCCCTAATCGGGTTTTTATCATGCTTCAATACATTTTTCACACTCATATGACGTTATACTATATCCACCACGTCCTTTATATTTCCAATTTGACGTAATATTTTCCTCTTTCACGTGGAAACCTTGAAATAGAAAAGTTAGGAAGTTATATTCACTTTTTTTTTTTAAATTCGGCAAACTATTTATTTCATTTTCATTTTTCACGTGGAAATCTTGCAGTAGAAAATTAATTGTTGTAGTAATAATTTTATTGTGTATTTTAATTGTTGGCAACTGCTATAACGAAAAATGTTTAAATTTGATAAGAAATTGCTGTTAAATTGGTGGTTTTTTTTATTAATTAAAAATTAACTATAAATTATTTCGATTCTGGAATACTTTAGTTGACTCGGCTATGTTTTAATACACATGTACGTGTCTTTTCACAATTTTGGCTTCCAAATTGTGGATTTTTATAGAATTACAAACAGACAGATAGACAAGTTTTCATTTTTATATATCTCTCTATTCTAAAAAAAGTAACTAACGCTGTCACCGTCGCTGCCGGTTTTGAATTTTTTGTGACCGGAGGTCTTTCTTCGTTAATATTAAGAAAACTTTTGCATACAAAAATATGAAAATCGGTGGTATTATAGAGAAATGTTTGATCAACACGCTGATGTATACAGTTTTCAAAAAGAAGAATTATGTTAAGATATATTTAATGCTAAATTTGGACAAAATCGTTCCATTAAAAAAAGTTTTATAGGAGCAAAAACTATACATGGGAATTTAATCATTTTTATATCATTTTATTCAATAGAAGATCCCGGTGTGCAGATACCATTATTATTATTTTTTTTAATTTGACTCATTTTTTGAGGTTTTATTTCTATTTTAAATTCAAATATTCAGCATTTCGACAGATATTTTTTTACATATTTTACAAAATGGTATTAATTTAAACTGTTGCCAACTGTATAAACAGCGCAAACAATAATGTTTGCATCAAATAAAAAAAAATATTTACACGTTACTATTATAAACAGAAAAAACCTTCAAATTAGAATTAAATAATTAGGTATAAAAAGCAGGCACTTATTGGAAATTACGCCATAAAAACTATATTTACATGTTAATTTTAAAAGAGAAAATATATTGTAAAATAAATTCATTAACATGTGTTAGAAGTCTTAAATAGAAGAAATTACGTCACATTACACTTATTATCAAAACGAACAAAAAATAATACTGCAAAACAGTTTAAATTTAAAAACTGCGCTAGACAAAATATTAGAGGTTAAATATTAGACTTTTTCAAAATTTTATTATTTGTTGTTTCATGTGAGGTGGGAAGTATGATAAGTATGCAAAATTTCACGTCTCCATATTAATTAGGGGCTGAGTTAGAAAAATTGCTTAAAATAGGCAAGTTAGAGCCCAGAGGGTTAAATATTAGACCTTTTTCAAAATTTTATTATTTGCCGCTTGATGTGAGGTGTTCAGATATAAGTATGCAAAATTTCGTGTCTCCAACTTAATTAGGGGCTGAGTTAGAAAAAAATGCTTAAAATACAGAAGTTAGAGACCGGAGGTTTAAATATGACTTTTTCAAAATTTTATGATTTATCGTGTTATCGCAAGTGTTCAGCTATAAGTATGCAAACTTTCATGTCTCCAACTTATTTAGGGACTGAGTTAGAAAAATTGCTTAAATTACACAAGTTAGAGCCCAGAGGGTTAAATAATAGACATTTTCAAAATTTATTATTTTTCGTTTGATGTGATGCGTTCAGCTATAAGTATGCAAAATTTCATGTCTCCAACTTAATTAGGTGCTGAGTTAGAAAAATTGCTTAAAATACAGAAGTTCGAGACTGGAGGGTTAAATATGACTTTTTCAAAATTTTATGATTTATCGTGTTATCGCAAGTGTTCAGCTATAAGTATGCAAAATTTCATGTCTCGAACTTAATTAGGGGCTGAGTTAGAATAATTGTTTAAAATACACAAGTTAGAACCCAGAGGGTTAAATATTAGACCTTTTTCAAAATTTTATTATTTGTCATTTGATGTTAAGTGTTCAGCTATAAGTATGCAAAATTTCATGTCTCGAACTTAATTAGGGGCTGAGTTAGAATAATTGTTTAAAATACACAAGTTAGAACCCAGAGGGTTAAATATTAGACCTTTTTCAAAATTTTATTATTTGTCATTTGATGTTAAGTGTTCAGCTATAAGTATGCAAAATTTCATGTCTCGAACTTAATTAGGGGCTGAGTTAGAATAATTGTTTAAAATACACAAGTTAGAACCCAGAGGGTTAAATATTAGACCTTTTTCAAAATTTTATTATTTGTCATTTGATGTGAGGTGTTCAGCTATAAGTATGCAAAATTTCATGTCTCCAACTTAATTAGGGTATGAGTTAGAAAAACTGCTTAAAATATACAAGTTAGAGCCCAGAGGGTTAAATATTAGACTTTTTCAAAATTTTATTATTTGCCGTTTGATGTGTGGTGTTCAGCTATAAGCATGCAAATTTTCAAGTCTCCGACATATATAGTTTCTGAGAACGGGCTCTGTGACAGAATTACAGACAAAGGAGTGAGACAGGTAGTGTTTCGTTAGATGAACGAAACTCTGAAAACATGCTGCGGATGACTGTAACAACATCCTAAAATTACTTTACCATCAGCGATCTACCAATCCCGAATTTAGTTTATATTCGTTTCATATATTCTTATTCTTTTGTGCGGCCCTGTAAAATAACTATCAATAATATATGCATACAGTAAAACCTCTGAATAGCGGACACCTCGAGAATGCAGAATTTGTCCTCTATTTGGAGGTGTCCGCTATTGA
The DNA here is from genome assembly GCA_963932465.1 of Maratus speciosus. Taxonomy (NCBI): domain Eukaryota; kingdom Metazoa; phylum Arthropoda; class Arachnida; order Araneae; family Salticidae; genus Maratus; species Maratus speciosus. Next base: position 173,718,852 of record OZ010794.1, on the reverse strand, counting down.
GAGTAAAACATGTACAGTTATTTAAGTGTTGGTAATCGGAAAAATGTCCGCTAAATAGAGGTATCCGCTAATCGGGTGTGTCCGTTATGGAGGTTTTACCAGTAAAACCTCTGAATAGCGAACGCCTCGGGAGGGCAGAATTTGTCCTCTATTTGGAGGTGTCGGCTACTGAGATTAAAAAATGTACAGTTATTTAAGGGTTGGTAATCGAAAATAATGCCCGCTAAATAGAGGTGTCCACTAATCGGGTGTGTCCGTTATGGAGGTTTTACTGCATAATAATATCATCCTTTACAAGAAAATTGAATGCCGTATGATAAACAGACAGGCATCCAGAGAAAGATAACCTCCCGGAGCAATAAACACTCATGTCATTTGTTTTAATCATCCACAATCGTTTCTAAATTTCGTTATACGCGTATTAAAAAAATCTGTTAATTTCCAGTCGATAGACTGACAACTAACTTTTAACCTGAGTTTTTAGCCGGATTTAGCCCGTACTGTATTATTAATTGTTTGCCCACCAAAACTGGTTGCCACGGGTTGTTGTAAGGTTTGTGATTACGTGGTTGAAACTGATCTATTCAATATTACTGCGTGCATATTTTTTTTTTATTTGCTCCATGTGTTCAAACCAGTTGTCTACGAAAACATCCGCCGGTGAAAGTGACGCACACCAAATTTCTGTGACGTATCTTGTGCTTTTTTATCAGTTTTTTTAATATAATTTTTAAAAGGTTTGGAACATATTTTTCATAGTAGGTGCATTCAGTAGGCGACCCTCATAAGTACCTTCTGGTGCAATCAGAAAAGAAATCCGACAAATATTTTTTGAGTTATGCTTGACGAAAGGTTTTTATTAGGCTTTTTTTAAGTAGGACATGGTGTTAATATCCATCGTAGTAGTAATGTGTCCGGACAGTAATATTTCGCTGAGTATTAGCCTTCGCTTCGCTCAGACAACAAGTTACATTAAAGAGGTTAAAATGAATAAAAAATGATGTAAAATGTTGGTTTTTGAGATTTTCCACAAAGTTAAAAATAGGGTATTTTTCAGAAAGCCGTCGCTCGCTTAGTAAGGAGTTTAGAAAAACGTTTTTATTATGAAATTTGTGGAGAATTTAATGCTCTCTCTTTTTGTGATCAAGTATGGTACACAAAAAAATTTATAATTTTCAAGTTATAGGCAAATAAACGGTCAAGTGCGATCATTACTCGCGTACAGATTGTTCCGTAGAATAAATATATGAATTTGTAATTGTATTATAAAAAAAAAAAAAAGTTGCTAAAAGAATATTAAGACTTTTTAAAAAACTATATAACGTATTGTTGGGTATAACTGTATACATTAGAAAAGTGTAATCGGGTATACCATGAAAGTTCAAAGAGATATATGGAATAATATCAAATATAGCTATTCGTATAACTTTTTTTTTACTAAAACAAAACCTTTGTTCAAAGTTTAAATTTGACATTGTGCTAAGCGCGCTTCGAATTGAGGTCTCAAAGTTGCAACGCCGCCTTGGTCAGTGCCGCGTTTTTCCAGATAGGTGTTTAATTAACTTTTAAAGTCACTCGAGGCGTATTGAGAGATACAATCAATGCAAACTATCGTGAATCTCACAGTATTTATGCGATTCATTCTAATTAAATATTTTGAGGGCGATGCCCTTAAAAAACGGACACCTAATTTTAATTCCAAAACAGACAAAATGGCACCAAGAATATTTAATTAAAATTTTCTTTTTATCATGTACGTGAAAATAAACAAGTTCGCATTTTCTAATAAATTCGTTTATAAATTTTGGTGTCCGTTCATTATTACATAATGAATTTTCATAAGAATCATATTTCATAATGAATCCATTTCCGTGCTAGAAAGGATTAAGTGGTCGCAGGACTCTTAAAGCTTCAAAATTTAAGAAATTTTAATTTTTTTAGATGTTAAACTCCTATCTTTTCGGAATATTTTGATATAATTGTTTCCTTGAAATTCCCATTAGAACAGAAGTTTTGGCTTTTAGAATTATACCCGCTCAATAGCTGAAGCGGCGTTTCCGAAACTTTAAAGTCATTATTTTCCAAATGGAGTTTTTGGGTATAACGTGCAGGATACCTCAAAAACTTCTGAATATTTTTTCATGAAATTTTCAAAACATATATTCCATGTTATTCTGTATAAACTGAACCTAAATTTTCCTTTTTATTGTTAAAAAAAATATATTTTTAGGTGATTTTACTGTTGAAATTTTCAAAATTTTGTACTAGCTAAATGCAGCATTGCATTAAAAATATAAAAATGCTTTAAATACAAATTTATTTAAGTTCAGGGAAATTATTACAATCTGAAGTATAAATTAGCACAAAAATTTTCAATCTAGTTCCAATATTTATTTTGTAATCCTGCGCGTAAACTGTTATGCCAATTTTTTGTTCGACAAATGTCTAACAGTTTCGAGCCCCCTATAAATACTAATTCTGTATCTTGCAATTTTTTAAATACATGAAACGAAAGAACATACTTATATCTTTCATTCCAATTAAAATTGTGTTTTAAAATCATATACATTTTAAGACATTAAATGTTGAAAATGGTCTTTTTTTCATTTTTTCCACTTTTTAGAGTCCCGAGACCCCTTAAATTAGTATGTTTTTAACAATTTGACGTTTATTGCTTTTATACTGTTACTGGACATTACATTACACATATATATCATTAAAAGTCGTTAACTAGGCATAGAGTACGCCGCCCTGTGCTTGTGTATGTCCAAACTGACCGTACATTTAAGGGTTAATATCTCAGCTAATTACCGATGATTTTTTTGGAAAATCATTATCAACAATGCTTTTATTCTTCTGCAACGATAGGTATATGCAGCGATGCTCAACAATATTTCTGAATGTCCATAAATCGAAATTTGTGTATAACATAAAAATGCTAATTACTCAAAAACTATGTGACCTAGGATAATCGCTATAATTTTCCGGCAAGGTTTATATTAACGTCTACTACCTCTAATTTTTTCATAATTTTAGTTTCAGTAGATTCGGAATTAGATGGGGGAACATATTTTTGCGCTACATTTTCAACAATATCTTTGAAAATATGATACCTAAAATTAAAAGGAATGTATTTTTGAGTTCAGCGTTATAAAAGCTTTCACAGGATACCCCACATGATATACAAAGAAAAGATTTTTTTTTCAAGTAGCATAATTAGCCCCTGTACTTTTTTACTAAATATATTTATGAATGTTTATTAATCTGAAAATATGTGGGTCAATGGTCTTTATTACTTCCCCGAATTTGAACTTTCCACGTTCCATAGTTTACGATTAAAATGGCTGTAACAGACAGACAGACAGACAGACAGACAGACAGACAGACGGACAGACACAGTACGAACCCTAAAAACTGAAAAAAGTCCGCAAATTTTGCGGTTTTTTGGCTCTACAAATTTTAGCCTCGAGATATTTTGTTGGAAAACAATTAATTTCTGTTATTAGCATTCCCATAAACACTTTAAAAACATAAAATCTTCTAGCAGAATTTTTGCATCTATTTTTGACAATTTGACTGGACTATTGCTCATTAAACAGAGTTTTCTCTAGTTAAAATTTAAATAATTTTACGAAAGCATTTGTGGTTCGAATCAAAATTTTGTCATTTGATCGGTGTCAAATTGTCAGCAGTTGGACGTTCTCGCCTTAAATTAATTGTAAATAAAATAAGAAATTTCTTTTTCGATACAAAATTTCTGGTAGAAATTAATAAAAAAAAAAGTTTGGCAGCTGCGTTTTTGCACATGCCCGAATCAGAGTTGTCAGTTTGGCCTCCGTTTTCATTTAGAAAATACGAATCCACGCCAGAAATTAAAAATAGTATTTTTTGGTGTATTTAATGACGGACATTTCATGGTTAGTTAAAGTAAAAATTCTTCTTCGAAGTTTCCGGTGTGAATTTGATTCATTCGAAAAATAAAATCATTCACTCCATTCATCACTATGATCAAGAATACTTTTCTTGCACGTACGGTGTACCGAAAAAAATAAAGGGTTAAAGACGGGAAAAAAATGAAGAATCGATAATATGAAATTTTATGATACATAATCTACATATTTTATCTCTGACAGAAATAATTTTGAAGTCTTCATCAGAAGTTAAATTACTTATAACCTGCTTATCAATTATTCATTGCTCGTGACACACCCAAAGCTGTTTTAAGATTTTCTTTTCCTAGGCCTTTCATGTCAACTTGTCTTTCATTTTTATAAATCATTTCTTTAAAGAAAAAAAATGGCTAAGTGGCCTTATATATTTTAATTTTATTTTTTTTTCTTCTGTCGGAAGATTTTTTTTCTTTGTACTAGAATAGGTTCTTTTATGAATAATTGAACAAAAGATCTATCATCTTCAAAGCAAAACTGCACTAAAAAAATAAATTTGTGAAAAGAAATATTAATTATAGTTCGACAGAATTTCTTTCCTGAATTTAGAAAATAACTTGTGTGATGGACAGAAATACCAAGACAAAATTAAGACTTGTAATTTTATCTAGAAGCAGAGTGAATTTCTTACAGATTTTAAATTAAACTGAAGAAATTACATGTAAATAGATAATACATAGCTGCTTACTCTTATGCTTCGTTATACTAGAAAAATTTAATAGAAATATTTGCCTTATTTAATTGGCAATTTATTGTTATTTTTATGTGGCACAAAAAATCGTAAGATGTTGGCAGCTATGACAATATAATAATGTTGTGCGATATTAGTTTAGATGCATTATTGTTAGACCGAAATATCAAGAAAATAAATACTTCTAATTTTATCTAGAAGCAAAGTGCATTTCTAACAGATTTCAAATTGTTGGTTTAGATACATTATTGTTAGACAGAAATATCAAGACAAAGTAAAGACTTGCAGTTTTATCTAAAAGCAAAGTGTATTTCTTACAGATTTTAAATTAAACTGTAAGAAACTACATCTAAATAATATATTAAAGTTGTGCAATATTAGTTCAGATGCATTATTGTTAGGCAGATGTACCAAGACAAAATAAAGGCTTGCAATTTTATCTAGAAGAAAAGTGTACTTTTTGCAGATTTTAAATTAAACTGCAAAAAAAACTACACATAAATAGATAATATAATAATGTTGTGCGATATTTGTTTAGATGCATTTTTCTTAGAAAGTATGGGTTACAGCTTGATATCAAAATTTTTAAAAAGATTTAAGAAATTTTCTTGAATTTTCATTATCATAATTTTAATATCATAATTTAATCATATCAGATTTTAAATTAAACTGTAAGAAACTACATCTAAATAATATATTAAAGTTGTGCAATATTGGTTCCGATGCATTATTGTTAGGCAGATGTACCAAGACACAATAAAGGCTTGCAATTTTATCTAGAAGAAAAGTGTACTTTTTGCAGATTTTAAATTAAAATGTAAAAAAAAAAAAAAAAAAAAAAAAAAAAACTACACATAAATAGATAATATAATAATGTTGTGCGATATTGGTTTAGATGCGTTTTTCTTAGAAAGTATGGATTACAGCTTCATATCAAAATTTTTAAAAAGATATAAGAAATTTTCTTGAATTTACATTATCATAACTGTGTCAATTAATTTAATAACCGCCATTCAAAAGCATTAAAAAGTCGATATTAAGTTTTATTTGTGAATTACTCAGGGGTTGCAGCATATAAGGAAATTTTTATTGTTCTTACCAGTATCCCAAATCAATATTCTCCAGAATATATTATTTAACATATATAATAGAAACATATTCAGAAGGTTTTTTCTTTCAAAATAGTCGTAATTAAAATAAAATTCTCCGTATACGCTGCGAGGCCTGATTACTAAAACTTTTTAGTCTAATTATGTTAGCTTACTTACTATTGGGTTAATTATTAAAAATTTACGCAATTTGATTTTAAACTTACTGTAGTACAATTTGATTACCTAAAAATTATATATATATTAACCATGGTACAATAAATAAAGAGGAATTAACATATACTCAAAATAGTGAAGAGTCAACTGTAACCAGCTTCGCACTGGTTCATTCAGGGTTGCCAGTTTGGACTTTTTTTAATCCAAAAAATTTTAATTCATACCGGTAATTCCGAAAAAAGAATTTTTACTTTAGGCAATCACGAAATAGTTGTCATTAAATAAAGAAAAGAATGTTGTAGGGAATTTCTAGTGTAAATTAAATTTTCGGAATGAAAAAAAGGCCAAACTGGCAACCCTGGGCCTGTTACCCGCCTCTGGTACAGGCGGCGGGGAAAACTTCCATCAGTAAATTTGAATAGAAATTTTCTCCTGCAAACTTCCACCAGTAAAAACGAGAGGAAAGTTTTGTATTGACATTTATGCTGCATTAATAAGGCTTTTAACAAACGCGAAAATTATTATTCAAATTTACTGGTGGAAGCACATACACACATGGAGGTAATGAATTTCACTCATATTGAAAGGGGGATTTTTAGGTTGGCACAATACGGCGCAACCGCAGGGCCTGACCGCCACCAGTAAAAATAAACAGATATTTTTACTGTTATTATGATAGAAAATTTGCATGAATAAGACGTTTTAATACGGACGAAATTTCTATTCAAATTTACTAGTGGCAGTTTACATTGGTGTTAATCAGACCCTTCTGAAACGGTTGCAGTTGAATATTCGCCATTTAAAGGATATGTCAATTTCTTTTTATTCACAATCAATGGTATATACATGGAAGAAATTTCGCAAGTTGAAAACAGCACCCTCTGGATTGTTTTTTTGCATAATGGAAAAAAAAATAATTAAACTAGAAAACAGGAATTCTGCTTTTTCAGAATTTAGTGTCGCTCCCGAAGAAAAAAAATTTATGTATATATAAATAGTACAAAACATATTTCAATTTAAGACTTAAAGCACAGGCTTTTATTTTATGTAAAATTACGTCATTCGAATCCGCTTAAGAATTCCACATACACGATCCACACTTAAACATATACAGTAAAACATGCATAGGATGTCACTATCGCAAAATAATACACAAATGCAGCAAAAAGATGCCGTCGTTAAAGAAACTCGACAAAAAAGGCTATCTAATGATTCATACACTCTTAAAACGAAAGAGCCAAAATAACTCAAGTTGAGCCGAAATCCACTCATCTCATGATTTGAAAGTCAGCTTCTCATAAAGAGTTGAAACAACTCGAGTGAATGAGTTGTTTTTAGGCAACTCATGATTGAGTGGTCTCTATTTTACTCATACTTGAGTGAAATCAAATCGATGAAGGTAAAATCCAGTAGTACTTGAGTGATTTGTAACCAACTCATACTTGAGTGAAATTGAGTCATTTAAGACTAAATCCAGTAGCACTTGAGCTATTTGTAACCAAGTCATACTTGAGTGAAATGAAATAATTTAAGCCTAAATCCAGTACCCCTTGAGCGATTTGTAATCAATTCAAACTTGAGTGAAATGAGGTCATTTCAGATTTAATCCAGTAGTTCTTGAGCGATTTGTAACAATTCATACATGGATTAAATCAACTCATTTAAGAGTTCATCCAAAATCCCTTGAGTGATTTCTAATAAACTCATTCATAAGAGAACTCGCCAAAATTACCAAAAAAACCCTTGAATGATTTCTAATTAACTGATTAAATAAAATCATGTCATTTTAAATGAAATTCAGTAACCTGTGATTGATTTTTATCAACGTAATTCAAAATAACACAGAATTCTTGCCACATTTTCAAATTAAAATAACTAATTTTATACTCCTTCATATTGGTTTATATAACTGTAATTCTTATTTAATAGTAAATGACTATTTTTTGATTGAAAAAATAACTGTGATTTATAATTAAATAAAAATTACAACTAAAAAAAAACAAAACTTGAAATCACCAAGGGAAGGAAAAATCCCAATGACAACTTTTAAAAGATAACTGCTCCCCTTAAGGGTGTTCTCAAATCCAAAAGGGCAACTTTCTGACATAAGCTTGAATTTATTTTTGATCGAAAATGCATGAAACCAGCTGGTGTTGTTGTTCTAAAACTATGTAATCGAGCTGCTTTTTCCATTTTTTTTTTTAAAACACAATAGATTTTTCAGAAAATAGTGTCAAAGTAGAAGTTTTGAACTGAATTTTCACGCGAAAGGAGAAAAAACAAACCAGAGCGGGGGGAAAACGTTTGTCACATAATCAAAATCGCTTATAACTCAACAGATAACTTATTGATCAAAAAATGGAAAATGCAGTTCAATTCCAAATTGCTTCCATAACAAGGCTTTCCAATTTTATATCTTTCCGTTAAAAAAATTAATTTATAAATGCATCAAAACGCTTTGTGCTTGTTGAGCAGACCAGTTAAGAACAGCCTTAAGATCCTACACTAGTCGCTAAAAAAGATCTGAATGCTTGTGTTAATCTTATGGAGAAGTTATTTTCAAATACATTGTTTGGATTAAAAAAAAAATATGTATATATATATATATATTGGAGGGGAGGGGGGGAGGGATATAGGATCTTTATGCAGGCTAATTTTTAATTTTGGTTAGTTTCTCTTATACAGTAGACGTCCAATTTTACGAACTGATGTTACTCCCATTTACGAACACATTATATGAATCCCACTGAGTTCGTAAAATCGAGCGTCTACTGTATTAAGATATAAATTTTAGAATCGGTTCCAAAAATGAAAGTATTTACAATAAAATATAAAACCTAAATTAAAAAAGTAAAGACTAGCCACAATACATATTGTCTTCAGCTACCATATGCAAAAAGAATCATATACAAATATTAAAAATCCAAGCAAGATATTTGAAAATAACTTCCCCATGGAATTAACATTATCACAGGTCTTGTCACATGGCTAGTGTTAGGCCTTAATAAGTAAAATTGAAAATATTTCAAAAAAGATAAACACCCACCTATTATATACTTTGTTGTAACTATCCCTTGATTTAATTCACACTACTTTTTAATAGACTAACTTTTAAAGAAATATTTATTGTTAAGCCTTTTTTTATGCTAATTAGCACTCAGTGATAAATGTCAATTTAATGCAGTTGATACATTTACAAATAAATTATGCACCAAAATAACTGTAGAATATTGAAAAATAAGGTTTGGGTTCACTATTTAACATTTGAAAAGATCTTTTAATGCAAATGAAAATCTAAAATGGCCTTTTACCGACCAATAGACTTACAAATCTGTCTCGATATGCAAATGTTAGGAATTTTATCCATTTTTCATGCACTATGTGTACTTTCATTTGATTTGGATTCAAGTATCCTAAAACTTATAGCTAGAATTTTGGTCATGATACTATTTTTTTTTTTTTTTGTATATGAAGAACCTTCCACTAAATATTGTAGTATAAAAGTCAAATGCATAAATAACTGAAAATTGAGCTTATTGACTCAAACAACGTGCAACTTAATTCTTTATATCATTTGTTGAAACTAAATTACGTTTAATAATAATTTTTAGAATTTAGCTTCTGGATTAGAAGGAACAATGTCTTGAATGGATAAACACCAACCCATTAGGTACTCTCTTGCAGTTATTCCTTCTTAATCTTGTTGTGAAATATAAAACTTTAAAATGGTGTAAGATTGTAGCTTTTTATGTCAAAAGCAGGAGCCAAATGTGCAATTCAAAATATTGTGGGGGAAAAAACAACAACATTATTTACTAACAATTTTATTTAACAAAAAGAAAAAACAAACTTAGCAATGATAGCAATTTTAACAACAGATGCAGTGCATTGATAGCAACTTTAACAACAGATGCAGTGTTTTCATTAAAAATTTTCTCGTCAAGACAAGAAAATATGTATTCTTCTCTGCTGAAGATCCTTCAGAGATTCGATAGGGCTGTTGAATTACATTCCTCGCAGTGGAATTGCATTTCTCCATGACGTCACTATTCTCCTGTGTTAAAAGAAAATATTGAAATTAAGTTAAATAGCAAAAATTGTAATGTAAAGGAGTGATTATGAACCTTTTAAAACATTTTAGTTTTTAGATTAAAGTAAATATAAATAAATTCTTAAAGTCTAAAAAGCAAGTTCTTAAAATATTGTTGAAAATTCACCTTTGTTACCATTTTCAAAATGTATACAAACATATCTTTTTAAACAATAATTTAAATTTGGGGGAAAAAATGAAACTACATTTCATATTAAATTTATTCTAAATATGAAAATACATATACAGGGGTCATTCCAAGAAAAATTTAGGGCCCTTCACAAAAATCTATTTAATAAAAAAAGCCCCTTCACAAAAATAAATTTAATAAAATGGGCCCCTTCGTAACATTCTTTTTCATACAAACTGTTTTAAAATGTGTAAATTGTAAATAAAACCAGCTCACTGAAAACAAACTTTAGCAAGGGGATTTAAAGGAGTTTTGTCAAATTCTTCATTTAAGTTTGAGTAACTGGATTTCAACTTTCGCTACAAAATATTATTTTTCACAAAAATAACTTGTACTTTTCACAAAATCAGCCCCAAGAATAAAAACAAACAAACAAAACACACACAAACAATCGCCTCCCCATGCATATTCTGAAAGAAAAGAAAAGAAAAAATGAAATAAAAAACCATACACTAAAACTTTTAGCTTTATATAAAAAGTTACACCACTGAAAATTCAGCCAATTGTGAATAAAATGGAAAATGAATAAATGAAACCCTCTGTGCGATCACTGGGGTTCGTTGATATATATCAATCGATATATATCTTGATATATATCCAATATTTATTTTCAAAATATCAAGATTTTTGATATTTTCATATTACCTGATATTTATTTTCAAAATATCAAGATGCATGATATTTTCAATATTTTTCTATGTTTGATATTTATTTTCAAAATATCACTGTGTAAGATGTTTTTGATATTTTCAGTCAAAACAAGTGCAAATGAAATTTCCAACTGTTATGGACTGTGTTGTTCTGTAAATAAGGAATTTATGTCTCTGATAGTTACTTTTTTAGCCGAAGAAAACAAATATCTTTTTCAAACTTTATGTTTGAATTTTTTACTTTTAACTGTAGATTATTATGAGGGACATAATTCAGAACAGACACTGAAACATAAACTGTCTAATTTAGATACTCAGTTATATATACAGCTTCACTATAAAAGAATCTGATGTAAGCGTATAAAGCAAATTGTTTCTGTTTTCAATTAGTTGATTTTAAATTTTGTTCTAAGTGTAAAAAAAAAAAGAAAGAAAAAGAAAACTGTACTTTTAATGTATTGTTTAAGTTTTCATGTTAAGTGGAATATGTTTTAGTTTCTAATTTATATATTATGCTTGAATATATTTATTATCAGCAATAAGGTGACTATTTTGAAAATATCGGATATATATCAAAAATATCAGATATATATCAAAATATCGGATATTTTTGATACTTTCGAAAATATCATTTAAATTTGGGGGAGGGGGGAGAAACTACATTTAAATTCATTCTAAATATGAAATGTTTTATTACAACAATGATGTTTAACCTTACCCCATAAAATCTAACTAAGCAGTCAAACGGCAGTTTTCTTCCAACAGTCAAATGCATGTGTCTGAGACATACATGTCTAATTTAATACAGTATAACCTCGAAAATCAAGACTAAGAGTAGATTTATAAAAATTCTAGATTTCACAAAGATAATCGAAACTTTCAATGTTCTTAACGGTACCTTTAATCATAATTTAATTAATAACAAAGTGATAATTATGTAAGAAAAAGGAAAAAATAATATCGAAAGGCTTACTTTCATTGAAATTTGTTAAAACTTTTTCAATAAACAGTGAATTTTGAAAATCCAATTGCAATTTGCTTCCTTTTTTTTTTTTTGGAACTATTTTTAACAAAAATGTTTTTCATATTAAATACATGTTAGGAATATCTATTTCAGAAATACAGACTTGTTTTTCTAAACTCCATAATGTTATGACAAAATTAAATTTTATATGCTATTTCTATACCGCCAACATTACTCTCTTCTATTTTAAAAATTACCTATCATTAAAAAGAAAAACTTCCAAATCTAACACATGTCACGGATTTCTATCTAATCTTGGAAGAAAATGTGCATTATTGGGCAAATGTATCTGATTGATAGATGATACTAAATAAATGAACTGAAACTGGATAGCACTGCATTCTAAACACACAGGAAAGATACACTATATGGCCATTAATGACCGGCAATTTTCAATTTTAGACATTTTGTCGAATATTTAGAAATATACTTGACAGATTCTTCTGAAATTTCAGTATTAAAAAACAGGTAGGTATGATCTTATATTTAACAATGTCGATTTGTTAACGGGGGGGGGGGGCAATTAGGGGCCAACAAAAAAATCAAAGAAAAAAATAATACTTGGGATCACCCTGTAAAATGCACGAAATTATCTACCACTACCGAATATAAATAAACAGACATTGTGCAATATGTGTAATTTTTTGTGTAAGACTAGCACGTATATTAATAGAAATATAGCGATTTATTTAAAAAAATAAAATTCTTGCATATTTTTTGCTTATAACATGCAGGGTTTTCAACCCAATTTAACGCCAGTTTCAGAAAAATTGACAATATAATAGAAACAATATAGTGCAATTGGAATATAGCTATATTAAATATTTTAGGAAATATGAGCAGTTGTATGAAATAATTTTTATCTGTGCATGCGCAAACGATAACAAGGGTCATTTTACATAATTTAATATTCTATAGAGCAACTTATTAAAAAAAATCTACTAGTCAAATATCGTAAAAATTCAGAAGGATATCGGCATTAAAGTGAGCAAATTTTTAGTTTTTCTCTAAAAGTAACTGAATGGTAAGGGATTTTCCACAAATTGTCAATTTTTATTAACTGACTTTCAGAAAAAAGTATTTAGTAAGTATCAACGAGTAGATTTGGAAAAAATGCTTCAATTTTTATACTTCTTTTGATCATGGTATAGGCTCGTTCTGGTGGTTATCCAATAACTAAAGCATCAATAAAAAATGGAAATAAAAAAAAAAAAATTAAAAATGACAATTTGTGGAAAATCTCTTATCATTCAGCTGCTTTTAAAGAACAACTAAAAATTTGCTCACTTTAACGCCGATATCTTTCTGAATTTTTATGACATTTGACTAGATTTTTTAAAAATAAGTTGCTCCATAGAGTTGACTATTAAATTATGTAAAATGATCCTTGTTATCGTTCACGCATGCACAGATAAAAATTATTTCATACAACTGCTCATATTACCTAAAATATTTAATATATTTATATTCCAATTGCACTATATTGTTTCTATTATATTTTGTCAATTTTTCTGAAACCGGCGTTAAATTGGCTTGAAAATTCTGCGTGTTATAAGCAAAAATCATGCAAGAATTTAATTTTTTAAAATAAATCGCTATATCTCTATTAATATACGTGCTAGTCTTACACAAAAATACACATATTGCACAATGTCTATTTATATTCGGTAGCGGTAGATCATTTCGTGCATTTTATTTTACAGGGTGATCCCAAGTATATATATTTTTTCTTTGATTTTTTGTTGCCCCCCTAATTGATCCCCTTATTAAATCGACATTGTTAAATATGAGATCATACCTGTTCATTTCAATCCTGAAATTCCAGATGAATATGTCAAGCATATTTCTAAATATTTGACAAAATGTCTAAAATTGAAAGTTGCCGATCATTAATGGCAATATAGTGTAAGATGCTAGGTATGAAGTTTACTAATATGAAAACAATTTTTTTTTTCACATATGTATCTGTAAGGTCACAAAACAATTACAAAACACACACACACAAAAAAAAGAAATTCCAATGACAAAAAACTTAAAAAATATATTTAAGATTAATATGTAAATTTATACCCTGTCTTCTATTTCTTGCTAATAATACACCTCCTCAGGATTATCACGTGCCTCTTTGATAGTCATCTTTGTTGGTACTTCTTTTGGGATGGTGTTAAATTTAACTTCATTGTTTTAAACCTCCATTCAACCATACCAGCTTGAGCGATAGGATCAAAGTATTGTTCCTAAAATGAAAATGTGCAAAAACAATGTTATTGATTTAAAATGTTTCAATGGTTTTAACTTAAAATTTCAAAACACAGACGTAATGATGAGTTTATACGAAAGTGCCTGAAACATACAAAAAAGGAAATTCATTTCCCTCCAATTTACCCAAGCAATAAATTGGACCGATGGGACTGTTGCATAATTAAAAATATATACAGTATAAAGTAAATTATCTGGAATTGTTGGGTTCACGTGTTTTTGGATAACTGGCTACTCACTGCATTAAGCTATCCCTTTGTTGCAATTAAAATTTATTAGAATAATCAGATTAAAGCTTCTTCTCAGAGATAAGTTGCTTTTTCACTTTCCTGTGTTATTCAATGGCCTTTGAAATGCCCCACAATTCTTGGAATATCTCATCACAAAATTCATATTTATAATTAATTTCTTTTTTATTAGATGCTTAGAAGAATTGTTTTCTCAAACTGTCAAAAAATTTAGATTTTGTTTTAAATAAAAAAAAGGTTATTTTTGAAAAATCTAAATCACTACCTATATATGCACATATTGTTATGAATTGGTATCAATTCTGCCTTATACCAAAATTTAAATTTCTACCCTTTCAGATTTGACAAAAAATCTGAAATTGTAATCTGAAAAAATCGTACTGAAGCTCAAAAATCATTCAAAATAGACTAAACTAACAACTGGCACTGTTGTGGTATTTGTAATTGACTGAATTTAATTTTGAGAAATTATAACCAATCCACGCCTCCTCTAAAAAATATGTATACAGTAGAGCACCTAATTCACTGACCTATAATTCATGATAAATTTTTTGAATGTAAACAAAGATTTTTTTTTTTTAATGTTTGAATGACAACGAAATTTTGAAAACTAATTCAATCAATTTTAATAAAGGACGAAGTTATTTATAGAATACAAGATAAATTTAATAAACCAAAGACAACAATTGATGCCATGTTTAAAAATAAACTAGATGGAATCCGCCAAAACTTGACGGCAACAATTTGAAAGCACCACAGAAAAAAAAAAGTATTTTACAGCTAAAGAAATTTTTAAAGGCTAATTTTTAGGAAAACTTTCAATAATTGAAAAAAAAAAACCCTGCATTTTATATCCAGGCAAATGACCCATTATTGCCAGAGTTACATTCACCCAGACACAGTCAAAAGTATTTTTTTACATTACACCCAATGGGAAAATAGTTACTTATTACTTTCTCAGGAAGAGTTGGACAGTTCATGCTTAATCAATGCTTAACACATGATTTCTTCATTTTAAAGACTACTGTAGAACACAGTACAGGACTTTAATTTCAAGGCGGGATTCATCACCAAAATTTTGAAATCCCACCCAAAAACACATCATGAGCAGGAGGCTTCCATCTAAAAAATTTGTTTTCAAAAAAGTGTTTCATTTTAAAACAAATCCTGCGAACCTTGTGATATTTTCGGACGACAGGTTGATACATTTTGCGGCGAAAGATTGTTGAAATTCATATTTTGGTCCTGCAACCGAGAGACAAATTTTGAGATCCCCCCCCCCCGGAGATTGAATGACAAGTTTCTCGTTAATTTCTGTGACTGGTTGCAAATTGAGGGGCGATTCTGTTCCAAAAATTATGAAAAATCATTCATCAGTCTGGAAATTTGGACATAAAAAAATATGTCTCATATTTCGAGAAATTGTCACCGAAAAAATCAATTTCGTCAAACGTTAGCTAAAATAAAAACACCAATTTTGTTAAAAGTAGGGATGCCAAAACCTGTGGCCTGCAATGAATTTCGTCAATTTGCCACAAAAAAATTTGAAAATTTCATCAGTCAGTTTATGAATCGTGAATTTCATTGATCGGGCATGGAAAAATTGTGCGTTTTGTCGATTGTGTACAGGAACATTGAGAATTTCGTTATGGTAAAATAGCGAATTTTCTCGATGCACGAAGAAATTGAGAATTCTGTTGATCGACTGCAGAACCAATCATGATTTTCATCAGTTTATAGAGAGAAAAAGAAATCTCAAATTTGTCAATTTATTGCCTGAAATTTTTTTTAAATTTCATCAGAGATAATGCAGAATCATGAATTTCATGATCAGTCAGAAAAATTGCAAATTTTGTTGATTGATAATCACTAATTCCGTTGGTCAGACACGAAAATATGTTATTTTGTCCATAATGCATGGAAAATAGCGAATTGTCGATCAGTCTCAGAAAAATCAAGAATTTCATTGGTCTGAAATGAAAATATCACAATTTTTATCGATAATGTGCAGAAAAATCAAATTTCGTCGATCGGCTACTCGAAATAGAATTCTCTCACGTGTGGGCCTCGACAAAACAGACTTTTTCTAAAAAGCCCTTATCTTAAAAAAGTTGTGCACCCGTAATTAAAAAGATCACGAATAAAATAAGTTTTGTCTAAGGATTGCAAATAAAATGAAAATTTCGTCAAAGGATGGGGAACAAATGCATGTATCGTTAAAAGATAGCAGGGAAAAGAAAATGGCAACTCCTTCAAAGGATTACGAAAAAAAAAAAAAGCATATTTTGTAAAAGAATCCGGAAAGAAAATGCACGTTTCGTCAAAAGATAGCAGAAAAAACGTTTTGACAAGGGACCCCCCACCCACAAAAAAAAAAATAAATAAATTTCGCCAATGGATCACGCGAAAAATGTGGAATTAGTCATAATGTCGCAGGACCCCCCCCCCCCCTCCCCCTTGCGAAATTCACCAAAAGGTCGCTGAAATAAATAAATAAATTTTGCTAAAGCGTTGCAGAAAAAAAAAATTGCCAAAGGGTTGCAAAAAAATAAAATAAATTTTGCCAAAGTGTTGCAGACACAGTTGTATAATATAGACGCATGTGCGGAAAATTTTCCAAAAATTCGGAACTTTGCGGAAAAATTTTTTAGAAAAAAAAAAAAAACTTAATTTTTGTCCTTGTAAATTTTTTTTTTTCAAATACCGAAAAATTAAAAATATTCTCCAATTTTATGTACGATTTATTTGCCAGACAGGTTATTATTCAGGGGTCGATGCAGGTTTTTATTGTTGGGGCCCATTTTGCGAAAAGTAGAAGTTATTTTTATTAATTTTATTATATTTTTGTGAAAAATAACATTTTTTTAACGAAAGTTGAAATCCAGTTACTCAAATTTGAACCAAGAATTTATGAACAAAATCATTTTTTACATCCCCTTGCTAAAGTTTCGTAACCTAGTTTTATTTACAAATTACACATTTTAAAGCAGTTTTTATGAAAAAGAATTTTACGTAGGGGGCCTTATTTTATTAAAAGGAATTTTGTGAAGGGGCCTGTTTTATTAAGTTCATTTTTGTGAAGGGGCCCATTTTATTAAATTTATTTTTATGAAGGGGCCTATTTTATTAAATGGAATTTTGTGAAAGGGCCCTAAATAGGCCCCAAATTTTGTCTGCATTGACCCCTGTTATTGTTTGACAGACGTGATTCTGTTCCAAATTTTCAGAAAATTTAAGGCATTTGGTTTTGAAAATTAAAAAAAATCAGCCATCAGTCCAAAAATTCAGACATAAAAAGATACCACTGCGAATTTCAACAAATGGTTGCCGTAAAAACGCAAATTTCGTGAAAGGATCGTAAAAAAAAAAAAAAAGAATTTCATAAAAGGAGTGCTGGAAAAAACGAATGTCGTAAAAGAATAGCGCGGAAAAAGCCTAAATTCTGTCAAAGGATTTTTTTAAAAAAAGAGCAAATTTCGTAAAAGAATCGCGGAAAAATGATCATCAATTGATCGGGGAAAAAAAAAAAAAAGAAATTTGTCAAAGGGCCACAGAAAAAGGTGTGAATTCCGTAAAAAACGCAAGAAAAACACGAATTTCGTAAAAAGATCGCAGAAAAAACGCGAATTTCGTCAAAGGGCTGCAAAAAAGAGAGCAAATTTCATCAAAAGCGTGCACGAAAAAAACTAATTTCTTAAAAGCATAATGGAAAAAAGCCCGAATTTTGTCAAGATTGTGAAAAAAATGCAAATTTCGTAAAAGAACGCGTAAAAAACTAATTACTTCAAAGAATCGTGAAAAAAATGCAAATTTCGTCAAAGCGCTGCGTAAAAAGTGCGAAATTTGTCAAAAGATCATAGGAAAATGCGAATTTCGTCAAAGGATTGCGGGAAAAAACTGATTTCATGAAAGGATCGCAGATAAAATGTGAATTTCGTCAAATGATCACAGAAAAAAAAAACAAGAATTTCGTCAAACGGCCACAGAAAAAAATGATTTTTGTCAAAGGGCCACGGTAAAAACTCACCGGTCTCTTTAATGATGATACCTATGAATGGACCTCTCCCTACAAAATGTGATTTAGTTGTTTCAGTAGCAATGTCACATTATTTCTGCCCTTCTTATCATGGATTTTTAGCTTTATTTTTTTTTAACCAAAATAATTATTCTTTGATTAATATTAATTATTTTTAAATTTAAATGGTAATTACTTTAAAACTACTGTTTTTAATCCATATCGTTAAAATAACATAACACGGTATTTTACGTTATTAAACATTAAATTAATTTGCAGATAGTTTTTGACCCAATATTTATGTGCACAGAAAGTTTTTGGTTTTATAGAAGTCTGGTTGCAGAAAAAACACAAATTTTTCCAAAGGGTTACATAAAAAATGGAAGTCTCTTTAGAAAACAGCACGAACACAAATATCTATGTTTATTATAACAGGGATAGTTTTTAAACTTAAAAAATATACCAAACTAACTTTTGAAATTTTGGGTTTAACCCGAACCCAACTTGCAGGAATTCACACTCAGCCTCAAATCAACCTGAACCAAAAACAGAGTTTACTCAACCTACAACAAAAATAATTATCGATTGTTTTAACAAATGTTAATTCATAGAAGAAACCATTAAATTTAAAATTTTATTAATTAAAAAAAAGGTCATCCTTTAAATAAACACAAAGCAAGTTTTTTTCCCAATATGAAATTTACTATGTAAATGCAATTGGTTTTATTAAATATTATGTAAAGTTGTTTTAAAAAATGACATTTTAATACCTTTAAACTTTGAAATATATAAAGGTATTTGGCGAAACAGTTACTATTCGGCTAGCTGAATATTCAGTATTCGGCCAAATCACTATTCGGTACATCATTAAACCTAACTTGCTACTTTGAACAACACTCATAATCTTCAGTTTTAATTTTTAACTGAATTGTTTACATATCAAATACATGTGTGAATTATTAGTTCCTGCCACTTACTGAAATTAGTTTCTGCCTGATGATATGAAAAAGTAAAATGTTTTAAAATTTTACTGCTGTATGATATATTTCTCAAATCATTTTCATTTATTAATTTTTTTTTTAGATTATGTGAAATTATGGCTAAATTGATCAGTCGGGGGAGGGGGTACATCATAAAAAATACCAGAAATTTTAGCGAACACAGTATTGACTAGAATAAAAAGACTGTTTTTACTGCAAAAACATTATCCCCTCCCCCCCACCACCGCCACAAGATTCTTTGACAAAATTCATATTTTTTTCATGATTCTTTAGTGAAATTTGAGTTTGTTTTTTTTACAATTCTCTGGCAATATTCGCATTTTAATGAAATTAGTGCTTTTTAACTTTTGACAAACTTTGTATTTTTTTCCCCTACCCCATTATGTGAAGATACTCGCGGGTTAATGCTATTCTTATTTGCATTTTGACATTTTGAATATATATATATATATATATATGTATGTATACATATAATTTTTTTTTTTTTTGGGGGGGGGGGAGGGGGGTTGGACATCTGAGCTTGATCCTCATGGCACTCGTTTACTTTTTCAATTTTGATTGCAGAATTTTTTTTTTTTTTTTTAGAGAAATTACTTTTACTTTTAGAATCTGTTCCAAAAGTGAAAGTATTGTCTTTAAAAAAAAAACCTGCGATTAAAATTAAAGTAAACAAGGGGCACTGAAGATCAAATCAGCTATACAATGCCACAAAAAAAGAAAAAAAAATGCAAATGAGATCAGCCAAAAACCTCCTCATAGGAATAGCACTCGAGTGTGGTCCCTCTCTACATCACTACTCAACAAGTACAAAACATTGACACATTTTCAAATTCATTTTTTAACAGAAAGATATAAAATTGGAAAGCTCGACTATGGAAGAGATTCAGAATTGAACTGTATTTACCATTTTGTGATCAATAAATTACCTGTTGAGTTATAAGCGTTTTTGATCACATGACAAGTTTTTCACTTCTGGGTTGTTTAGTGTTGGGGACACAGAAATTTTTTGATGTTTTTATGAGGTACCTCCAAAAAACTTTTGTCATGACAATGTCATGCTTCCAAAGGAGTGAGGTGGGTGGGGTTTATATGCAAGAACTAAAATTGAGTTAGGATGGATGTAATTTCTCCCTCCTCCTCGGTGTATGCTGCTTAATCCGACAACTCGAAGTTAGGTGCTAGCTCCGTAGCAGAAACTGTGCAGCACGGCAGCAGCGATGCAGGTTATTTTAGACCTTGCAGATTAATCTACCAGCTTAAAAATAATATTGTGCTTAAAAAAATTCACCAAAAATTTACTTTGATTTAAGAGTTTTTGTATTTCTTATTAATTTTCTATGTGAAATGCAATTTCTGTTTATTTTATGGGTCACTATAAGTATTTAAGATAGTAGCTTGTTTCAGTATTGTTAGGTTGCAGATAAATTTTGGTTTGCTGCAGATGGACATCGAAAATTCTGCTATTGGGGACATTAGGAAAGTGGAACTTTAGTTAGGGTCACCCGGGGTAAAATGGGTATAAAAAAAGCTTTTTTTTGTTTTAATGTTTCATAGCAGAAATATTATGAAATATTATCATGTTTTTGTTCAATATTTTTTACATTATGTACTTTAGGTCTAAATTCAACATAATTACCCATTTTATCTCAGTTCAGGGTAAAATGGGTATATGCTGGTTAAAGTTGAATTACATTATAATTAATGTATAGACCATTTAAAAGTTTTGTACCTTCATCCTCTGAATCATATGTAAACTGGGGCGAGGAGGGAAGACAAAAAACTGTCTCTTTCACTTTGTTTACATTTTTTTCTTGACAAATAAAATCTCTTATGAAACTAATAGAAATAAGATACAAGTACACACAAATCCTATCCCCCCTTCCCAAACTGTTCTTAATTTTCACCACATCAATTTACGCCCATGCTCTGAATCATGTTTCTAACAGTGTTTCATTTTAAAAGTTGTTTTTTTTTTAATTTAATGCAGCTCAAAAGCAGATAGATATCAGCATGAGTATCTGTAGGAAAAAATGAGAAATTAAGTTAACTGAAAAATATTTTAAATCAAAAGCAATTTATAAAGTTAACTAGCTATAAGTGAATGAAAATTTATGTACAAAATATGCATATGGCAACGACTGGTACAGCTTGGTTGAGATAGACTTCCTGACAATTTGGGATGCCTCCACATCAGCAGACTTAGATAAAATGTAAAACTGTCTGCGAACTCAAATAATTTCTTTAAAATTTTCTGCAAAAAACGTCGTGCTCCTCTCGAGTGCTGTATTGCCGCCAAAAGCAAAAATGAAAAGTTATATACAAGCACATAAACATTCACTAAAATTTCCAACCAAATAAACTTTAAATTTAAAAAGATTTGAACATTTAACAGTTATTTTTTAACACAAAATTTATTTTTAATCTGTTAAATTAATCTGCAAAGCCTAACATAATCTGCAGCACCCGCGTCAGTGCTGCACTGTTTCTGCTACCCCTGGCAGGAGGGGAAAAAAAAAAGGAATTGTACCCGCCGTTCCGGCATAAGCACCGCACTTACAATATTTTAAAGTTTTTAACTCGTATGAGCCGCGACGCTTCTTCCAAAAAATACTGTACTATGGTAGGGGAAGACGGGGTACAATGAAACACGGGGTACAATGAAACATTACTTGTAAAACCAGTCAAATTTGTCATAGAGAGTTGCAGTTTATATATCTATACTCCTATTATAAAGAGGAAAAAATTGTTTATTTGTCGGAGATAAGCTCTGGAACTACCGAACCGATGCCAAAAGTAATGGTATCAAAATGATGGTGTTAGTCCAACTTAGAACATAGGCTATATCTTATGTCGGTGCCACTACCCCAAAGGGGGTGTAGGAGCAAAAAACGTTCTAAAAATGCGATTTTATCGTTACTCAAGGGCTTAGAAATATGAAATTTTGAATATTAGTTACTTATAAGATATAAATGATGTCTAAGAACAGTTCTTAAACAATTCGAAATTTAAAAGGGTTGAAAATGCACAAAAAGTGTTCTAAAAAACGTTCTAAATGGTAGTTTCTAAACAATCTCAGGAAATACCAAACCGATTTAAAAAGTATTGGTGTCAAAATGACGGTGACAACGCTTGCTCCAAGATAGGCTATGTTTTATGTCGGTGCCACTACCCCAAGGGGGGTGTAGGAGCAAAAAACGTTCTAAAAATGCGATTTTAGCGTTACTGAAGGGCCTAGAAATATGAAATTTTGAATATTAGTTACTTATAAGATATAAATGATATCTAAGAACAGTTCTTAAAAAATTCGAAATTTAAAAGGGGTGAAAATGCACAAAAAGCGTTCTAAAAAACGTTCTAAGTGGTAGTTTCGACACAATCTCAGAAATACCAAACCGATTTAACCCTAGAACTACCGAAAATTTTACTCAAGTTTTATAAAAATATTACACATCAGAATTCTTATTTAAAACTATTGAACTTATTTACTTAACTCATTATTGTCTGGTTTACATATTTAGTTTATTTTAAAGAAATTTCTGGTTACAATAAATATTTCGAATGTACCCATCGGGTCCATTGGACCCGTCTGGTAGACGGAGGGTTAAAAAATATTGATGTCAAAATGATGGTGACAACGCTTGCTCCAAGATAGGCTATGTTTTCTGTCGGTCAACACTCCAAACGGGGTGCAGGAGCAAAAAACGTTCTAAAAATGCGATTTGTGTGTTACTGAAGGGCCTAGAAATATGAAATTTGAAATATTAGCTACTTATTAGATATAAAAGATTACTAAGAACAGTTCTTAAGCAATTCGAAATTTGAAAGGGGTGAAAATGCGCGAAAATCGTTCTAAAAAACGTTCTAAATGGTGGTTTCTACACAATCTCAGGAAATACCAAACCGATTTAAAAAATAATGGTGTCAAAATGACGGTGACAACCCTTGCTCCAACATAGGCTATGTTTTATGTCGGTGCCACTACCCCAAAGGGGGTGCAAGAGCAAAAAACGTTCTAAAAATCCAATTTTTGCGTTACCGAAGGGCCTAGAAATATGAAATTTGAAATATTAGCTACTTATTAGATATAAAGGATTTCAAAGAACAATTCGAACAATTCTTAAACAATTCGAAATTTAAAATGCGCGAAAAGCGTTCTAAAAAACGTTCTAATGGTGGTTTCTACACAATCTCAGGAAATATTAAACCGATCTAAAAAATAATGGCGTCAAAATGATGGTGAAAACCCTTGCTCCAACATAGGCGATGTTTTATGTCGGTGCCACTACCCCAAAGGGGGCGCAGGAGCAAAAAACGTTCTAAATTGCGGCTTTTGCGTTACGGAAGGGCCTAGAATCGTGAAATTTGGAATGGTAGTTAGTTATAAGATATCAATGATCTCTAAGGACATTTCCTAAAAAAATCAAAATTCAAAAGGGGGTCAAAATGCGCAAAAGCGCTATAAAAAACTTTCTAAATTGCGATTTCTATGCAATCTCAGGAAGTACTGAACCGATTTCAAATATAATGGTGTAAAAATGATGGTGACAGATCTTGCTCCAAGATAGGCTATATTTTATATCTGTTTCCAATACCCCAGAGGAGATGCAGGAGCAAAATGCGCGAAAAGCGTTCTAAAAACGTTCTAGATGCCGATTTGTCGGCAATATCTCAGGAAGAATGAATATGATTTCAAACGTAATGGTAGAAAATTGATGCTGACAGCTCTAACACAGACGCTATTTTATGTCGGTATCACTATCACCAAGACGTTGCAGGAGCAAAAAAGCGTTCTAAATTTCGATTTTTGTGATCGGCTGGGGCTAGCAACTTAAAATTAGGCAAGGTACATATTTATTAGCTATAAATGATTTTTAAGAACAGTTTCGAAAAAATTGGAAATTTAAAAAGCGGTGAAAATGCGCGAAAAGCGTCCTAAAAACGTTCTAAATTGCGATTTCTACTCAATCTAAGAAAATACCAAAGCTATTTCAAAAGTAATGGTTGCAAATCAATGGTGACAGCCCCTGCTATGACATAGGTTATATTTTATGTTGCTGTCACTACCATCTGAGGGTTGCAAAAGCAAAACATGTTCTAATTTGCATTTTTTGCACAACTGAGGGGTCTATCACTTTGAAGTATGGCATGGTATTTACTTACAAGATGCAACTGTTTTCTAAGAACAGTCGAAAGAAAATTCTAAATTTTAAAGAAATGAAGTGAGTGAAAAGCGTTATAAATTACAATTTTTAAACAAACTTATAAATTACCAAACCGATTAAAAAAATAATGATGACAAATTGTTGGTGACAGATTCTGCTCAAACATAAGTTATATTTTATGTCTATGCCACTACCACCAGAGGATTGCAGGAACAAAAAACTTTCTAAATTGCGATTTCTGTGATACTGAAAAGGCTAGAAACTTTAAATATGACATGGTAGTTACTTATAAAATATAAATGCCCTCGAAGGAACGTCGAAAATAAATTCGAATTAAAAAGGGGTGAAGCGAAGGGGAGGTGCGAAAAGCATTCTAAAAAAGCTCTAAATTACGATTCTATGCAATTTCAGGGAATATAAACCGATTATAAAAGTAATAGTTGCGAATCAGTGGTAACAGTATCTGATCCTACACAGGCTATATTTTATACCAGTGATTCTACCACCTGGGGTTCACAGGAACAACAAACCTTCTAAAAAAGGGCTTTAAAAGCTTTTTAAATTACGTTTCTGTGGAATATTAGGAAATAACAAACCGATTTCAAAATTAATGTTGGCAAATTAATGGTGACTGTTCCTGTTTCAACATAGCCCTTTATGTTGAGAGAGGTGGTAGGACTTGGAATTCGACATGATGGTTAATTTTAAGATGTAAGAAGATGGTTTCTAAAAAATTCAAAACTTCAAATGAATACTGAAATGAGCTATTAATTGAGCATAAAAGTTTCAAAATATTTTCTAAATTATCATTTATTTAGTTTTATTTCATTTTATTAATTTAAGTCTCATTTCTGCCTAATACAGTGTAATAATGATGTTTAGTCAAACTGTGTTTTAAATAGTAATTTTTGAATTATTTCTAAAAGTAATAAGTACCTTTTAATAAAATAAAATATTACCTTTTAATAAAATAAAAATTTAGTTAGTACCTTTTGTTAAAAAATTGACATATAAATGTCACTTGGCATATTTCAAATATTACGCGAGCAAAGCCGCGGGGTTTGCTAGTATGTTATACAACTATATGTTCCAATTACTGATGTGATTTGGATACATTCACACTTCTACAACAGTAGCAATAGAAGATTATTGCTTTTACGCCATTGAAAGTAACTTTCTTTACTAAAAGTAATTTTGTTTATTTTTCCTTGTTGTTATATGTAATAATTATTTTTTCTATACATTGTTTTCTTTGGGTTGTTGTCTTCATACCTCCAAAACCAAATTAAAAAAAATAAATATTAGAAGTTTGAAAATAAATTTTTATTTAGTAACCTCAGTGCGGGGTACAATGAAACACTTGCAGACGGGGTACAATGAAACATGTTTTATTATAGTAATAAAAGTAGTAAATAGAATATATTAGAAGTAAGAGTAGGAAAACAGAAAAAAAAAGAGTTTTGTTCTAACCAGGTCAGTAAAAAATGCTCTTGTTAAGCAATTAAAAAACAGAAAGAGAGAAAAAGCTGAGAAGGGATTGTTTTGTAAACAAACTCTGCCTGCTACAGACTCTGATGATGATCCAGATTTTTTTCCAGGCCCAGCTGGTCATCGAGGTACTAAGAATGAGATATTCACACACAACATGTATGACACAAGCAGTATCCGTATAAATGAAAACATAAGGAAATATATACTGTTGGAGAAATCATACATTTAAATGAAGTCAAATGTGAAATACTTGATATAAAGACTCCAACCTAGGTTTTTTTTTTTTTTTTTTAGAAACTTACATTTAAAAAAAACCCCATTCTGTTGAAATTACCACCCCATATTCCTTCAGGATCAACTGAAATATAAACAGAAATGCTAATTTTTGAAACTGACTTGCGCCAATTTAATGTAAAATGAAAGGTATTTCTTAAACTAAGAGAATTTTCTTATTTTTCATCTTAGACTATACTATTTTTATCAATTTCCTTATTAATCAAGTTTTGTTTTTGTATTTATCTCATTTTTCATAAAATAAACTATACTGGGTGAAAATTGCTTCTATCATTTGGAATGTTTCATTGTACCCCAGTATGTGTTTCATTGTACCCCGGCATACGGGGTACAATGAAACACTGTAAGACATTTATTTTTTGTTATTTTTCAAGCATAAAGATATTGTTTAGAACCTAATAAAAATTTATTTAGATGGGGAAAATACAAGATTAAAAATATGCATTAATTATATTTTTGTACATGCAAAATTGTGGATAGGAAAAAAAAATAGTAAATTTTGTTTCATTGTACCCCGTCTTCCCCTACATGGCAAATACTTTCTAGCAAACTTTTTTTTTTTTTTTCTCCCGTTGAAAAATAGTTTACAGACCTTGTCAATAGTCTGCAACGTGCGTTACACCGATTCTTCGCCTGGTGTCTTGTTAATTGCTTTTTTTAAATAAAGAAACTTGTAAAAAAAACCCCCATCAAAACTGCCTGCAAACTTTGAAAATTTTCTGCGAACGGCGTTCGCGTGTTCGTCTATATTATCTCACTCTGCACATCAGCAATGTCGTCTTTCTCAAGGAAGACTTAATCCGGCAGATTACTTTGTTGCAAACTTTACAGTGTATTCATCTTCATAAAGGATATCAATAATAAGACCTGTAAATTCTTGAACAGACTTCTTTACACTGAATTTCACAACGACCCAGCCACCAATCATTGATTCACTGCAGCGAGAACCTTTGGTTTAACTTCCTTTGATTGCTTCGACTCTTTTTACTGTTTATCCTGTTATAAGGGTGTATTCAGATCCAAACTGCTTATTTTCTGATTCATTTTTGCTTTCAAACGCCTCAAACTGGGAAATTCTCTTATTTAGAAACTACATAATGCGACGTGCTTTTCGATTTTTTGATAAATGCAGAAAATATTGTCATAGTGGGCGTTTTGAACCGAATTTTCGGAAGCGGGAGATCTGGGAATGAAAAAAATGGTCATACAGAGAAAATAATTGTTTAAAAATCAAATTCTAATGAATTGAGCGAAAAATGAAATCACACGGCCTCTTATGCATCTCTTCAAAAATCACCCCAGCAAGTTCCATGTTGTTACTTTTAAAAATGAGTCTGAAAATGTCCCAGAAAATTTTGAGCTGTTGAGGGTGGAAAAATATTTTTTCGAATACACCCTTAATCCACCCAATTTAATAAAGTTAGAACATATGTTTTAATTTAATTTATGGCCGGAAATATGGTACTTTGATTTAATGTGATTTTTCAAAAATTGTCGGTTAACAGCGATTTTTAATGTTTACATTCCAAAGCGAAGTGCAGATAACAGATGTTCGCAACTAATTTATAGCCTAATTTCATATAACAAAGCACAATTTCAGTTTTAAACACAGGATCAATAACAATTTGCTCTCAAAAGTCTTTCAATTTTGATCAATTTTCATACATTCATATCTTGACCTCAACTAGCATAAAAAAGATGGCTTATACCTATTTTACCCCATGTGACAAGAAATGCTATAAAATTTTTTTGAATAAATAAATTTACTCATTTTTTGAGTTTTCTATTAGAAAAATCCTTCTTTAAAATCCAAACAGTTTATTTTTTACGATCAAAAATGCTTATAACTCAACAGCTAATTTATTGATCACAAAATGGTAAATACAGTTCAATTCCGAATCACTTTCACAATACATAACAAATTCTTCCTGTAGTATATTTTTCTGAAAAGAGGTTTTTCATTCACTAAAAACACTTCGTTCTACTTTCTGAAAAACAAAATGACTGCTAAGCCCAGTATATATGTAGCTAGTTTGTTTTTACCAAGTTTAAATAACCCTTCTGACAGTCTCATTTCCCAATATGAACCAAAATTTAATTTTAAATAACAGAAATGTATCAAAACACCCAAAAGACAGTGGACAACCTCTGGCCCAGTAATGGACAGGACAACCCATAAAAAGTAATAAATATAATTGTTTTTATGACTGTACTTAGGAACAGAATTTAATGAATACATAGAATGAAACAAAATAGTTATTTTCAAATAAATTTAACAATTAGGATACCAGTTATTAATAAAATATTTGTGATAATCATTTACTGTTTCCATCAGTTATTGTAATTATAAGAAGATCGATGTTTTAATTATTTTAGATGGATAGTTTAAAATACTAAATATCAGGCAATTACAGCTATCAAATTATTGAAACGGGAATTTAAAAGGTATAATTAAAAAAAAGTTTTGGAATATTAGTGTTTAGTCTCACTATTTTTAGCAATTATTCTTCCAGAGACTACTTGATGTATCATTTATAATAATTAATATTACAAATATGAAAGAAATGATATTTTGAGTTGAATATTTTAAACACTAAATAAAATAATTTCAAAATAAAACTGTAGAACTGATGTTTGAGGCCACTGATCTGCAGATTTACTTGTTTCATGAATATTACCTATAACTTTCATTAATAGTATTACTTTTTTTGTGTGTGTGTGTGTGTGTGGCGGGGGGCTCAGAGGTGAACAAGGAAACATTTAAGACAGAAAATAGATTTTTAATAGCTTCTGTAACTTAATTGTTTTTATTTAAATGGAGAGGGATTAAGCCCTATGAGCCCCTCTTTGACTGTGCTCTTAAACAATATTTTCTGCTTCCTGGCTGATTTGATTGCCAGATTATAAAATATGCAAGATATATATAAAAAAAGCATAAAATATTAAAATTTTATCAATCAATAAAATAACTTAAAAGCAGTTATTTATAAAAATTTTAGTGTTATTACATTCTGGTAAGTGCAATTTAAAAATTAAAAATTGATTACTTAAGTTTTCAGTTAAGTCAAAGGATTTTAAATGCATTATGAACGTTACTGAAATTGCATTTTTAGCAATGCTTACATGGGGTGTCCTTTACTGGAAATTGACTAATTAAGTGTTCCAGTAATGAACACAGACAGGTCTTAAAATCTTAAAAATAAATGAAATTTTGTAAATGGCCGTTAGTACATAAAATTCTAAGTTTTCTATTGCTACTCAAACAAAAACATTCAAATATTGCAAGAAAATAAAAAATATATAAATTAATTAAACAAAGCCATTTCTTAACCTCTTCATTAAGATTTTCACAGAAAAACAGCGAAACTTTAAAACATTTTCTGCTTCTTGATGGGTTTGATTAAAAGTGTCAACAATAACCCAGTGCAAGGGGGAATTATAAAATAAATAATTAAAGATAAATATTTATCTGTTTTTTTTTTTTAACCAAAAACATGTCTGTCCATTACTGGCACATCTACCTATTATAGAGATGGAAACAATTCTTTCGAAATTCTTGTAATTTTTCACAAAATTATTTACTACAAATTATAAAACATATTTTTGGTTGATATGATTCATCTGAAAAATTACTTTCACAAAATACTTAGTACTGTTATATCTGACATAAAGTTTGTCAATCGAAAAAGAAAACTTTTATTATTTTCACCTCCCCTCATCCCCCCTTGGTTTTACATGACGCTATGATCAGCTTATTTATTTATCAACAAAGTAATAAACAGGACATTTTAAACGAAAATAAATAAGTAAAAAATAAAAGGGCAGAACAATTTAAAAATATAGAAGCATTTCTAAAATAAGCTGCCGGCAGTGACGCTGAGCGTATGCAGGAATCTTTAGTTATTTATTTTTACAACAAATTAAGAAATGCAGGAGAATTTTTTCAATATTTTAAAGCTTTATATGCTAGGGAGGCACAGTATGTGTGTAAATTAAGTTAGTGTGTATACGAAATCCGTTACCACGTGCTTCAAGATTAAAATAAAATCAGTACATACAATTCCACTAAAAACTAAGTATAAATTAAATGCTTTTATAAAACTTACCGAGTAAAACAGGTCCATCCTCTTCCTCAATGTTTCATAATTAAGTAAACTTCTTTAACTTCATGTTTACATTCGCCATCTTGTGAGGACAGGCGCGACGGCGAGACGAGACGAGACGAGACGAACGAATCGCAAAGAACGGCTCGGTAATGAGTGAATTTTTATCAAGTTGAGTTGTTTCATTTTAGCTCTCCTTGAGCACAATAGAAAAATAACAGCTGAAATCAAGTTGAGCTAAACATTTAAAAATCAACTCATTCACGATCCAATAAATTAGAACTCATTTTTGAGCAACCAAATCCACTCATTCGTTTTAAGAGAGTAGGCCTTTATTTGTTTGTAACATCAAAATAAACTTAAAATTAAATTTAGTTTATAACAGCTCCATGTTTTAACAGAAATCCTTCGTTTATATTTTTTCAAAATAGCACGTAATTTAATTACATTTTCTTTCGTCTAGAAATTCGTCTAGAAAATGACAACAAAAATATAATATAATTACAATTTTAGAACTATTTTTCCTTTACTTTCTACAGAAATGGAGTACTTCCGTTGCCAATATTAAGCTAATGGCTCTAAAAACTGAAAAAAAAATAATATCTCTAATAAATGGAGATGCAGTTTTCAAACGAATTGCATTAAAAAGTACATTATTTTCCCCAAAACGACCGAAAAAAAATTGAAAATGTACGATGCATAGAAGTTTAAAAATTTGCAGTACAGATTATTCCGTACAATGATACATCTGCTTTTGTTTACGGCTGGCTTCTGTAACGTAACGTTATTTTTTGTAGGCGACACAAAATAAGCTGGGAGCAAGAAATGGCATACTGGGGGCTAAAAAGAAAAATCACAAAATGAAACTGAAAAATATTGCACGAGATCGATCACAGGTTGATCGCTATGTCAAGTGTGAAACCTACATTTAAAAGGCAAGTCTTTGTAAAGACGGTAGGATATTGGGAATTAAACTGCGGATGATGGAGCATGCGAATTACTAGATTTTCCCTTTTTCTCCCCCGAAGGATTTCTTTTTACTAGACTGCCAAGAAGGGTTATGTGTTTCACGCATATCTGGGTACGTGGATTTATTTATACCCTCGATAGATCTCAACGGCTGGATGGATTTTAATGAATAAAGTCTCTATCGATTCGTCTTAACCCCTTGAGGGGCGCCGTTTGCAGTCTGCAAACGGTTAATTTTAATGCCGAAATTAACAAATGGGACCAGAAATTTTTTAGTACACATTCGATCTCATAATATTCGTTAAAAAAAGCTTTTGATTATTTTTAAATAAATTTCTTCTTAAATTGCGGTGTGAATTAAATATTTGAACATTTTTAGAGCAGAAATGCCTTGCCCCTGAAAGGGTTAACAGTCCGATGGTTATAGGCTAGGTTTTGTTTTTATAAATTCAAAATGGCGGTCGTAAAATACAAAATGGTGGTAGAGATGAAAAAAAATTACGCACCCTATTGAGTGGCCTATCATTGATAGGTCTTTCAAAATGAAGACGATGTTTCATTGACTATTTTACAGTCAGAAGCTCCGTTAAAATATGATACAACCGGGAAGTTAAGCATGTATTGTGGATCTCTAGCTTTACTGCAACTCTAACTATCATAGACATCTATAGACGTCATCAAAACAGTGTTTATAGATAGGAACTAACAATTAAACACAAATTAATAGTCATCAATACAAGTAAATAAAAAAAAATAGGTAAGTAATATAAACAAGTAATAATAATAATAAAAAAAAAATTAAGTCAATTCCTACTTAGGTCAATAAGAGAACTTTTTTTCTCCCATTCTTCTTTCCTGTTGAGTGGCGCTTAACCCCTTAACGCTCGAATTATATTACGGTTGAAAAATTCAAATTGAATATTGGCACCACTTTTATGAAAAAGAAATATTCAGCTTATTTAATGACAGGTAAAACGATACTAAATTATAGCCAATTTCACAATTTTATAAAACTGGTGGGAATCAAACAATCTGAGTAAAAGACACAGCCCGAGAATATGACGGGAGCGAGAATTAAGGGGTTAAATGCCTTAATCA